>CAMTZB010000016.1:10715000-11965000 GCA_947086495.1 Morpho achilles
TAAGGCTGGTCTATTTTACTCAGCCGGATACAACACGGCGGGTCTGCTTACTTTAGTCTTTTACGATACCTTGGTAAGGAATGGGGGTGGTCTATTCTATTCAGCCGGACACCACACGGTGTCAGAGACATTAATTTATACACCAAACATATAGCATAAACAAAGCTTGAAGCCGGTTCGATCCATCTTAAACCGGAACCGGTGTGTTTATACCGTGTCATACAAACGTATGAGCGAAATGAAAGTATGCCCCATTCAACGTCTTAAATTACAACGCGTGGGATGTACGTTTTTGGTCAGGTTTATGATATGGTTATTATTTGGACTCTTAACCCTTAATAAGTATCGAACAATAGTAGCTTTAATAACTGCGCAATAGTATCATAGGACAAAATCCATCCGAATGGAAGAAATCCATTTTCGTGTTTTAATAGTAATTCTAACACACTCAAAAAAAAAATCTGTATACGCTTTATATCAGTGATAGCTCGGCGGTGAGCCTGTGGTGACTCTTTCGAGGGGTTCACGGGTTCGAACCCCTGGCATGAGGCAGTGAGTTTTTTTGTTAAAACTTATGTGTCAATTGATATTATATCGATAATTGATTTTATATCGCAATTTTATATGGGAACTTTTAACGAACATAGTTTTATATACCCATATGATTTGAAACATATAATTTTTAATTTATACTTAAAATACCCAGGCTCGACATTTTTTATAGAAAATGTCGAAATTGTTTATAGAAAATGTCGGCCTACGTCTGGAATCGAACCCTAGACTCGCGTAGCTGAAGGTACTTACTTTTACATCCTATATGTTAACCACGTATATGAGTTTCAACTATAACAAATGTCAATACATTTGTTATAGTTGAAACTCAACAAAGCAACTCAACTCGCAAAGTAACGCCTAATTCTATGAATTAGGTGTTACTGTGCGGAGATCCATTTGCATGTATCAGGTATGAAAACGCATTGTCCACTCTACATTTAGCATTATATATATTTTCTATTTTACTTCATCACGGTTTATAGCAAAATAATTTTATTATTACTTTTAAAACAAATTTCATTTATATTACTCCATCAGATTAGCCGAAAAAGAGTGACAAACAGACTTATATACTTATATATAACATAATTTTAGGGATGTACTTAAAGTTACAGCTGTCTCCGGGACTAAGTTTGGGTCAAAATTGTTTTTTTAACTAAATTCATTGTCGTGTTAAGAAGTCGGGACGTATAAAAATTGCGCTGACAGCGAACAAGGTGGCGCCCTCCGAAGATCGTTTTATGAGATCCGATTTGTCAAACTGTGTCCTTTTATGCGGGAATGTGCTGTACAAACAATGAATACGTAATTAGTTTCGGGAATATTCCGAAGAGATTATCAAACCTTACAGATTTACATATTTATGTACATTTGCTGTACCTTTTTAGTTGGTATACCGAAGTTCGGTTTATATTAATAAATATACCGGACAATTACACACACGGTCATCTGTCCCCCAAAGTAAGTCCAAAGTAAGTTAATACTTGTATTACGGACGACAGACAATTGGTAAATGTATATGTACAAATATAATTTAAATATATTTAAATTTAAATAAATTTGTACACTTTTTTTACCAATAATGTTTTTTTTCCTACATTTATTATGGTACATAAATAAATAAATACATAAATAAATAAATATATTTCGTCATATGATTTGGCTACGTATTTAACGACCGGCCGCCTGCGTTAAATCAATTTACCTTAGTCGTATTTTACGACACTTCGGTAAGAAAAGAGGGTGGTCTATTCTACTCAATCCACACGGTTACCACACGGTGATATAAGACAAATTGTGTATGTCGGTTTAATTATGTCTCAACAAGAAACCGACAAGGTTCCTTCAGAAATTCAAGATGTGATAGCCCAGTGAGAGCGTGCGACTCTCTCGTAGGAGGCACGGGTTGAAAACATTTTTTTGTTAAAACTTATGTCTACTTGATAATTGCTATTTATCACACGATTTTCGGCCAAGGAAAACACAATGAATGGATCAATGGAAATCTGCATATCTGTAGAGAATTTTAGTAATTAGGAACCTACCAAATGCATTGGAGAAACGTGGTAGATTTTAGCTCCAACCCTTCACTCCAAAAACAGAGGTTGGAAGCCTATGCCCAGCAGTCATTACTTTACGTTCAAAAAGAAATACGGTCGACGATTACTGAAATCACAAAATTGCGTTTACTTTATCACTATTATCGTCTATTAAGGGACTAGTGAGAAGACTGAAAGCGACAAAGCCTTTTGAGTTAGTGTATTATAGTGATAGTGTAGTATTATTAGTGCTACTAAAAAGGAACACAAGAACGAAGTGTCTCCTATAGTAAGAAAGACTAAGATAAGTCATTGGACCTGTTCTAGATAGAAGTTAATTTATAAGTTTCGGTTAAAATTAAGTTATTTATTAGCCTTAAGATTGTGACTAAAATAAAGTACCTCTATTGTGATGTACTTTATAATTGGAAAAACAAAACTTTATCACAATCAGAACAACTACGTCGGAGAATAACTTCATCAAACAAATATCCAATATATCAATACATCATCACACGTGCGACTCCCATATTCTTAATGTAAAGGTATTAAAAACCCCAAGCGATCGTTAACGTACGTTAAATATTTTGTCACTTTCGTAACATTTGAATAACGGCTTTATCTATACCCCTGTATCCAATAAATAGATACAAATTTATCAGATCGGCCCGCGATTCACCCGGCTCGGACCTTCATTCCTTGCTACTATCCATATCAGCACGTACCATCTGACGATCAGGTCTTTGTTCACACTTTAACACGCATCTACGGTATCTGATTGTGTTTGATTTCGTTTTGTGCTCTTATTTGTTGTTTTGTGTTAGAATTTTGTGTGATCAAATATGCCGTTTGGATGGGCGATTCATAGTAGAACTAAAATTACAGGTATAGCCTAGCATTTTGGGAAGCTGAAGTGCACGCTACTGCCATGGCACATAGTATCAAGAACTGATGGGCGTTTGGATGCTTAAATGGCGACCCAGTTATGGAAAATCCAGCGAGCGACGATAATATAAATGTCTCTAGAAATGAAAATACCTAGGATCGATCCCCACCAATTATTTTTTCTTTTTTTAATATCTTTTAAAAAATTACTAAGCAAGGCTCGATCACTCAAGAACTTATAATAACTTGAGGTTTTTTTAATTTAGTGGCCGCTTACGAAGTCGCGAATACAGCTTGTGTTGAAATAACTTACTTACCGTGCAAATAAAGTAAATTGTTTGACTATCTGTCCAACATTATCCATAAAGCTTACACATTTTGTATCTTATAAACAATATTTACAACATACTCACTTGACATCAATAACTATTATGATCTTGTTTTTGGTGCGAAATATTAATAAAAGGATCGGAGTCCGTCGACTTGTTTTTAAACTACCCTATTACGTGAAACAAAAGCTATAAATATAAACATCATGATTTACGCGTATTTAAATTTTTACTACCGATCCCGAAATATGGCAGATAAAAATTACGTTTAGGTTATATAAAGTTAATATAAGCTTAAAGAATACTAGTCAATGTTTACGGCTTTGTTCGCTACTGACAAAAATTTTTGCTTAGGATATAGGATTCTATTAAATAAAATTATTATATTTATTTATTAATTGAATTATATTTACTATTTGCTACTTTGACGTATATTTTTGATTTATTACAATGACATATTCGTATATATTGACCCGCCGTGTGGTATCCGGCTGAATAGAATAGTACCACCCTCATTTCTTACCGAGGTGTCGTAAAACGCGACTAAGGTAAGTCGACCCGCCGTGTGGTATCCGGCAGAGTAGAATAGACCATCCTCTTTCTTATCGAGGCGTCGTAAAATACGACTGAGGTAACTTGACGTCAGGCAGGCGGCCGGTCGTATAAACGCAGCCAAATCATGTGACAGCATGTTTATAACATGTTGTGCCGACCCCACTTAATATATTTTGATTCCACCTAACGTCACCTTACTTATTCGCCTTTTACGACACTTTGGTACCAAGTGAGGGTGGTCTATTCCATTTACTCAGCCGGACACCACACGGCGCACAAAGGATATTTTGATAGTATAGAACTTTGGCTATTTTTAGTAAAAGGTCTTCGTCGTCTGATTTTGTTATTTCTATTCAGTGTTTCTTTACGAGTATTATTTCAATTTTCAACAGATTATTTTCTCAAAACCATTTGACAAAATATTAGGAACTATAATTTAAATAAAGCGGTATTACCACCAGAATTGTGATGGCCTAGCGGTGCGACCGTGTGAATCTCTAGAGACGATCATGGGTTCAAACCCGGGCAGACACCAATGAGTTTTTCTATTAAAACTTATGTGTCTAATTGGTAATTGCAATTTATCACACGCTTTTCGGTGACGGAAAACATCGTGAGGAAAGCTGCATATCTCTAGAGAATTCTGGGGATATGTGTAACCTACCAATCCGCATTGGAGCAGCGTGGTAGGTCTTAGCTCCAACCCTTCTCTCCAAAAATGGAGAGAGGAGGCCTATGCCCAGCAGTGGGATAGTAACAGGCCGTTACTACTACCACCAGAATTAAGAATTAAGATAATTCGTTCACTCACTTTGCGATCACTAAGTCATCATTCCGACTTAGCAGGTGCAGGTTGTTAACTAAACATTTCGCTCTCAAAATTTCGATTTCCATGAAAAAAATGATAGTGTAGGTCGCGATGTAAAAAGACCTTTTATTGGAGGCATAAATAAAAACGGAGAGAAAAAAGGGCTTTAAAAGAAAAGGCACACAGTTACAGAGTCCTATCAAAAAATAAACATACACAAGTTTCTACTTAGGCGCGTTGTTCGCCGTTCTTTGGAAGGGAGCTGTAAAATTTATGATTCGGTGAAATATCATCTGTTTCAATATAATATGTGGTCACAGTCAGCCTGTGTTTATGTCCCTTATGTGTACGTTGGCCTTAAATTTTTGTTGTAACCTGAAACTTAATGTCAAGTGCGTTTCATTTGGTACTAAAGTTAAATAACTGCACCTACTTAAAAGCATACTCTTTCATTTAAAAGAGATATATGATGATATCAATAGAAATTTTCTAATAAATTTAATATTATTACTTAATAAATAGATTTCATCGGCATGTATATACTCGTATATTTATGTAATTTTGAAGTGCGAATAAATAAGAAAAATCTGTAAATAATTTATAGAATTACGCCCTATTTTTCGAGAATCCACAATAGAAAGTAAGTAGCGACCTGTTACTATCCCACTGCTGGGCATAGGCCTCTTCTCTCCGTTATTGGAGAGAAGGATTGGAGCTAAGACCTACCACGCTGCTCCAATGCGGATTGGTAGGTTACACATATCTCCAGAAATCTCTGGAGAAATGCAGGTTTCCTCACGATGTTTTCCTTCACCGAAAAACGTGTGATAAATTGCAATTATCAATTAGATAATAGAAAAGTAATAATAAAACTCATCATGTTCCTGCCCTTATCCCAATCTAAGTGTGACCGGCACAACATGTTATAAACATGTCACATGAACAGGCTAGGTATTTTACGACCTGCCGCCTGCCTGAAATTTACTTTGAAACTTACCTACTACTGAAACTTACCTTAATTCCCTTACACCTTAGTATTAAAGAGGGTGGTCTATTATCATTAGTGCGATCTAATAAATTTAACATATTATTGCGTAATAAATAGATTTCATCGACGCCGTTTGGTATCCGGCTGAATAGAATAGATAACCCTCATTTCAGGTGTCGTAAAAGGTAACTAAGGTAAGTTGACCCGTCATGTGGTATTCGGCCGAGTAGAATAGACCGCCCTCATTTCTTACCGAGGTGTAGTAAAAGGCGACTAAGATAAGTTGATCCACAGTGTGGTATCCGGTTGAGTAGAATAGACCACCTTCTTTCTTATGGAGGTGTCGTAAAATACGACTAAGGTAAGTTGACGTCAGGCAGGCGGCCGGTCGTAAAATTTGTTGCCAAATCATGTAACATGTTTGTAACATGTGTCGACTCCACTTATAGTGGGATAAGGGCAGGAGGATGATGAAATTGCGATTATCAATTAGACACTATAGTAACTTTATTAATGTTTATTAATACAATTCTTATAAACTGTTAAAAGCTTCCAATTGTGTTTTTATGTAATACCGTTACAATGTCCCACAAAAAACATTTAACTAGTAACCCGTTATTAGGTCTTTACAAAAATGGCTGACGCATTTAACCCCAGCATTGATTACACGTTTAGACGACGTATTATATTAATGAAAACTGCACTGAAAAAAGGACCAAACTATAATCTTTTGATTATAGGACCCGTTTAAATTATAAAATCATTATATATACATCTGCGGCGGTTAGGGATTTGGTTAATGGTTATTCTATTGTTTGCTACGTATTTATTTTGATACGGTTTTAATATGGCGAGGTGTTTACTCCCTTTTTTGTTGAATTATTTCTAAAGAACATTGTTGTTCACTTACATTAGGATCTGAACAAAACGAATAATTTATTTTATTTATTTATTTTATATTATTTATTCGGAACAACCAGTGGCAGTTACATTAAAACATTAGAATAAACTAAATACGCCACAAAAACATTAAATGCACTGCCTTTAGGTGTCACAGCAAGGGTGGTTGCAAATGAACATCTCTCTTTCAAGTCCGTTAGAGTCCTCCACAACGCGTCGTCTTAAACCAACGTTCGGCCTCACAGGAGGCACCCTTAAGGCGACGCTCCCAGGATGCTGCGAGTCTCGCTCGAGACTCGTTCTCCGAGTTTTTACTCCGGCGATGCTTCTGCGCTCGCCCACTCTTTCGGTGTCGCTGTCAAAGCCTCCAGGCCTAACAGCATTAGTTAGAGTCCGAAAATGAACATCTCTCTCTCTCCGGTCGTTTCTTCATTACTGAAGATCGTGGTCTGGCTAGACTCTATTCTCGAGTGGATTAATTTTTTCCATCGGCTTCCATTAGTTGCCACCATTGCTACCTCATTAAAGTATTTTGTAGTGTAGGACTAACGCAATTTGTCAGACCACCTAGTTGTTGAGCGCACTCTTGGTCTTTTTCCTTCGGTGTTGCCTGTCACTGTGAGTTTCTCAAGAACATCTTCACCACCGTTTTCAAATTTCGAATGATCTCGAATTTCAACTTATTGATCTTTGTTTCCTGTAAGTAAAAGTTTTTCTGTTATAAATTTTATATCCTGAAGATTTAAATTTAAAAAAAGAAGAAAGGGCTGTAGACATGTAAAACTTTAACCCGGGTATTTTCTCTTATTTAACCCGTTAACCATTGCGCCATTATAACTTGACAAATGACAGAAAATTTAAGCTTTCTATTTTTTCAATCTATTTCTATTTTTGGATTTCAACAATACAAATAATTAAAGGGGTGATTACAGAAGAAAAAAGGAACCTTTTAACAAAATTTCATCTCCATACTGTTAACCGTTGAGGATTTTGCTCGTCTAATACTGTCAGCGGCTTCAGGTAATGCTTATCATAAACATGCATTTTCATCAAGAATGAACTAGTATATAAAATTTCGGCTCAATCGGACACCGACAAGTGGATTAATGTTAACTTGCAAGATTCCACTTTAACACGACAAGTTGAATAGAAGCTGTTAACAAGTAAAGCAGCATCTTATTATTGTCCTTATTGTCCTTAGTACGTTGAAATGATGGCGTCGGAAACCTTAGGTGCTGGTATGGCAACCTAAATGGAAAATATAGCGTCGGGTCTACCCTCTATGAGATGAACTGACGACCTCAAGGAAGGTCGCGGGGAGCCGCTGGATACAAATGTCACGAGACCGTGTGGTATGGAGATCTCTTGAAGAGACCTATGTCCAGCAGTGGACGTCCACAGGTTGAAGGAGAGACAGAAATTTATTCGCATGCCCTGTACCAAGAAGCAAAGCAGGCTTTGCCTGGGCCAAGAGAGAATCAGTGTTCTTCTCATTTGAAACAACTTTACTATATTATATTTAAAGAGATGGTAAGAGACAAACAAACTTTTACATTTATTATATTAGTATCTTCTTTACGTGCTCCTCCAACTAGTAAATGCAGTCAGCTTTTTAAATGCCTCCTATTCTTGGATCGATGAAAGAATTCAAGAGCGCTCTTAAATAAAGCTGGACAGAGCTTACATATAGTTTAGTTTAACCTAGCATCACTCCAATAATCATAGTACCTACAAATGACGACGTCATTTTGAGCCAACGATTTCTAAAATGTATAATAACTTAAATATGCTCTACCATACGTATCATTGAGACCCCGTTTTTGCAACGGGAGGGTTATACCCACATTCACTCCCAACCTGTATCGCCGGCGACAAACATCGTATAAATTATCGGTGCACAATCACGGACATCCATAAACCACTCGGGAATGCGCGGACAATCGTTCATTGAGGTACTTATTTATTTTAAATACAATCATCAGGGGGGCCTCCCGCGGGGCTCCTGCGGCGCTGTCGCGGGCCCCCGACCTCGGACCTCTTTCGGCCCCCTTTAATCAACTGTCACGGGCCCCGTACGATACCATTACATTACCCGTTCGCGTCCCCACTTATTAAACGCTAACTCTTATGTCGTGTACATAAAAACCGATTTTAAAACTCGACTGGGATTTTGAAGTAGGGTATGTAACTATTACGCTTTGGTGGGACGTGTGCCGTAAATTTTGAAAAAACCACTTTTCTGGCTAATGCAATTCAATTTTGCTCTACAAATGTACTGAATACATTTTTACTACATTTTACATAAAGAACAACTGTATATACCTAATTATAAGTGTTAGGAGATTGCTTTTACAGGAATGAAAAACCAATTGTTAAAGATTACGAGATTTCGTTTTCAACTCTTCCAAACAAACCAGTCAACAAGTATACGATAGAAACGGACTAGTAAGAGTGTAAATCAAGTATAACATCATCTTCCTGCCCTTATCCCACTCTAAGTGGGATAAGTGGGTCGGCACAACATGTTATAAACATGCTGTCACATGATTTGGCTGCGTTTTTACGACCGGCCGCCTGCCTGACGTCAACTTGCCTCAGTCGTATTTAACGACACCTCGATAAGATAGAGGGTGGTCTATTCTACTAAACCGGATACCACACGGTGGGTCAACTTATCTTAGTCGCCTTGTACGACACCTCGGTAAGAAATGAGGGTGGTCTATTCTACTCAGCCGGATACCACACGGCGGGTCGACTTACCTTAGTCGCCTTTTACGACACCTCGGTAAGAAATGAGGGTGGTACTATTCTATTCAGCCGGATACCACACGGCGGTGTAAATCAAGTATAACGACAGCGTTAAATGTCGGGTTAAAGATGAATGAATTTTGAAAGGAATACATACAATACATAATCCAAAAGGTAATTACTTAAGTAAACTAATTTAGTATCGTTTAATAATTTTAAGTTTGATTTTTATTTTTTGTAATACTTTAGACATTTCCTACGTTAAAAGATAAGGATAGAAGTTTAATAATATGTATGACCCTTGGACAATAAGAATTATATCGTTTTCCATTCAGTAGATTGGAATTTTAAATACTGACTTCAAATATTTGAAAAGTATTTCAAATATTTGAAGTCAGTATTTAAAATTGCCATGATTTGTTTATACAGTTTCTTAAATTAAATGATAAGGGTTTAAATTCAATTATGTGTCTCTTGCACCATATAGAATATTTGATATAGTTTTAAAGTCTGACTTTCAATAATTTAAACATGCAGTCACTATTTAAAATTGTCATGATTCGTAAAAGAACGATCCGGTGGACGCCATGTTTATTTGATTGCGATGCATTCGATTTGATTTGGATCGAATGACGTTCGAAATTCAGTCACTGACAACAGTTTTAGAATAGAGACAACTAAACTATCGTATTTGATTACGGATTGAAATTTTTTTATGTACCTCGAATAGATTACGTATGGATATTTCTAGACAGTGTTGATTTCTTTTTTTAATACTGGCAAGTGGTTCTATATTATTAATAGAGTAAGAATTTAATTCAAAATAAAATTATTCAAATATATGGCGTTGGTGGAGGTTTGTGTTTGTACGAATTCTGCATGTACGAGTATCAATTATGACAACGGAAAGTCCAATCTACATTTAGCATTATATATATTTTCTATATTACTTTATCGCGGATGCTAGAAAATAATTTTATTCTCACTTTTGTAATATGGATCTCCGTAAAGTAACGCATAATTCTATAAATTATTTATTCAAAATTTCAAGCCTTCGAATTATAAAAGATCAGTCAGTCATGCTGTAAAGAAGGAGCCATTGATTCGGAATGTTGCTCTATGGTTATCTTTGGAAATGTTTTTTTTCTTCTAATTTACATAAATAATGCAGTACGGGTAAAGCTGAAATAATTTTAAGATTGAAGGGTTTTTTAACATTTATAGTCCTCGACATGTATGCTTTACATATTTTTGTATACATAATATTTAATTTGTTATCTGTATGCTATACGTATATCTAAAATAGAATCTCGGTAATTCATCATACTCTTGTCTAAAAATAATGATCATAGTAAACTCACAAGTTTATTTCGAATTTTAGTGAATATAAATCTTTTTATTGTTATTGTAAGTTTCCTATTAGATTGATATACAATCTCAATTATGTCTTTTAATTAAATTGAAATATTTCATTTTGCTTAACACAAAGTCAAGGTTATAGACCAAATCAAAGTAGGTACAAGTTGTGTTTATCTTTAAATGCTATTATTATCTAAGTACCTGGGTGACCCAGCTTACTTGGTAATTTTTAAAAGATATTAAAAATATGCAAAAAAAGATAGTGCCGGTGATATGTGGGACTCGAACCCGGATATCAAACTTATTCGGTCCGCCCGTTACCCATTATACTATCACAGCATTACGTTTCACAGCTAAAAATATCATTTGCATTCAATTCTACATTTTAGCATTTTTCTATACCCGGTATAACACTACATTATTATGAAATGTAAACAAGCTAGATCAATTTTCCGAGCCCAAATCCCCCTAGATGCTGAATTTCACGAAAATCCTTGTAGCCTTTTGCGAGATTCAGAATATATATATACATATATACAAGATTAACTCATTTAAATATTAAACATATGTTTATGATGTAACTTTGATAATCCTTCATATAAATAAATAAAATAAAATTATAGTGAACATCACATTTTGTCGGACAAAAAATGTATATATATATAATACGATTACATGAAAACAGCTACATAATATTATTTTAAGAATAAGTAACCATTGTAATATTCATAATCGAAATCCATAACCGAACGTCAAGCTTGCCGCGTTGATCTGACGAATTTGTTATGGTCCGAAATAATGTTAATACATACTGCCCGGTTGAATGGTGAATATCTTTAGAAAGAAGATTTTTTAAGATTTCTAATGAATTAACTTTATTATTAAAACATTATTCAGAAGTTACATAAATGACAATTTTTGGTACTGTAAATTAACTCGTTTTGTAAGATTATTTTTCTACTTTTTACTTATTAGATTGCTTAATAATAAATGCATTGATAACGACTTACATTATACTAGCATGCCACAAATTAATAAATTATTAATAATTAATTAAATAAATTAATACTATTCAATTCAAATTCAATTTCTTACCGAGGTGTCGTAAAAGGCGACTAATGTAAGTCGACCCACTGTGTGCTGGTTACCCGGAATAGACTACTCTCGTTTCTTACCAAGGTGTCGTTAATGGAGATTAAGGTAAGTTGACGCACCGTGTGGTGTCCGGTTGAGTAGAATAGACCACCCTCTTTCTTACCAAGGTGTCGTAAAATACGACTAAGGTATATCACGCGTAACGTCAGGCAGGCAGTCGGTCGTGAATACAAATCATGTCAATCAATACGAAGCCAAATTATGTGATAACATGTTTAGAAAATGTTGTGGCCGCCCCACTTAGAGTGAAATAAGGGCAGGATAATGAGAATGATGATATTCAATTCAAATCATACTTTTCTCGAACAGGCATTTATGAGAATTTTAACTGATTTCTAATGTCGTTTTTAAACCTTTTACTTTCGTTAAAGGTGAACGCAGGATGTTACAAAAATGTTAAATTACCGACATTCACTGATCGCGATCAAGAAAAACATGGTGAGAAAACCTGCATATCTCTAGAGAATTCTGGGATATGTGTAACCTACAAATTCGCACTGGAGCAGCGATGGATCTTAGCTCCAAATCTTCTCTCCGAAAAATGTAGAGAGGAGAAGAGAGATCCCACTTCTGGGTGTAGACCTATACCTAGCAGTGGGATAGTAATAAACCGTTATTTTACTAATCCACTACTACGGTCAAAAGCTACACGTATTTACTAAATACACGAACGAGGTGTTAGTCATTTTTTAGCGCCGTATGTCGATCGCGTTGGCCATTTCTTTTTTCACGTCCTAAACGGCCCATAAGTAAGGCATTGTGAGCCGAATGGTAACAATAGCGGCCATAATGGAGGACCATCGATACCCTTTCTTTGGTGGGATTTAATTGTGTGATGAAGTGTGGTTACGACATTTTTTTCAAACGAACCGAGAATGTTGCGAGGAAAAAATAAAACCGTGACTATACCTTTTGGTGTTTAGAATTACTTTACGAGTTCAAATGACGACCTCCTTGGCGAGGTGATGCGAATATTTCACCAGAGTATGGGGATTTTGACGTCACCACTACATACTTATTTCTCGTCGATCTTACTGCATAAGATACGCACACTAGAACGAGAACAAATTATAAATTTTTGCAATTAATATATGAGACAATAACGTCATTTTGTTAAAATCTTCATCATGTAAAGGCAAAGTCACTACCACCAGATCCGAAGCAAGTTTTAATTACATTTTTTTAAGCGACTTCAGAAACCCTAAACTATAAGGGTGCAAAGTTTTCATGATAGTAATGATTTATACTTAAATGAATGATTTATAGCAGCAGGCATTACTTTGCGGAATTCCATAGAACAGAATTACTATAGAATTATTTTGCTGTAATCCGAGTTTGTACTATAAACCTTCCGTAAGAATATCATTACTTTTTATTAAAAACCGTACAAAAATCGGTTCAGTAAATTTTGAGAAAATCAATCACATACAGACAGACATATTTTGGGGACTTTGTTTTATAATAAGTATGGATATTGCATTCGCAACAAATCGTCCATCTTAATACTGAACTTCGCAATGTAATATCGCCCGAACCAGCGTTAAAGTTCATCAATTAAAAACAAATTAGCTTTGAGCAGCAACAGTGATCGTATTAACGCATTAAGATAAACGTCTCAATGAAATTCTACTAAAAAAAAGTCGCCTTTACCACCTTGTAATACAGTTCATAATACACAGAGCCTTAAAACAAATTGATCGTGCTAAAAGCCTGCTCATTACTCGATTACCACCCGCTAAGTCGATAAGTTGATTTTCATTTAGTCGCAATAAACTGTTGCAAATTATTTCATTACAGCATTAAGCGGTTGTAACGTCCGATTCGGATTTTATTGCCACTATTACAAACGGTTATGCGTATAATGTTATGTGTCATTATTGGCGCTTATGAATGTATCTTTTATGTGATATTTTTAATTTGTCCACTTAGTGGAAAGCTAACAACCAAGTATTTGTTAGCTTTTGTTTAATTAAATAAAGGGGGTAAGACTAAGATCTTTTTGTACGGGCATTAGGAACGCTGCGGGCACTCGAGGTGATCGAATTGTAGTATCTGGGAGTGTTTCAATAAACAAGTTCCAAGTCTTATGAGTATTTATTACATGGTCATAATAAAACCTCTAATGTTTGTATTTTAATAAAATTAAAAAAAATTCTATGTTAACGAGAATGACGTGGTTAAATTAAGGAAATTCTTGTTCTTCTTCCTCCAATGAATAGACAGTAAACTATATGATAAAAAGCTTTTAACAAAATTTTTTGCCCTACGTAAACCATTGAGGAGTTACCTCGTTTGAAGCCAATTATCATTTCGTCTGTAATAAAAATAATAAACTATTTAGGGGATTTAACCTATTAAGTTGGTGAAAACTATCGCGACTATCATTAGTATATTAAAAACGTAAAACCTTCATCTTTTTCACGGCATATTCGCTTGAGCAATATTTATGATTTGTAGTACAATTTATACTTTTATACTCTGCTTAGGTAAGAAATCCCGTTTAACCTTCGGGAAAAGGGAAAAAATACATTCGCAAGGGTTTTCGACATAGTTTAGTTAGTCAAAGAATGTGTTTATAAATCTTTCGTAGAAGCTCTTTTTCGATTCAGACTAAATCCTTGTCAAAGTTTTTCTTAAAACTTCGTGTATATATATTAATGATATTAAAATAAAATCACGAACTTTTGCTAGTGTATTGTATAATACCATTTTGAACGAAAAAAAGAAAATATTCCAAACTCCTAGTATTCATGTTTACAAAAGAATATATGCTATTCTTTATCTTTATATCAGAGTATATCTAAAGACTCACTCTAAGACTAACTTTCTATAAACGATGAATTTTATACCGCAATTAATACATTCTATTCATAACAAAAGTCATAAATGTCTGTAATGGTGTAATCATACAGTATTGGCACCATATCAGCATTGACGCTGTCAAACCCTTTGTACTAACCCAACAAACCCATAAAGATATACATAATACACAAGATAAATCACCATTTGCTTTGTTTCAACATATCATGGTAAATTAAGTTCTATATGTGAGTGTTTTCGATATAGTTTTAAGCGTGAAATATGGTTTACGTACTATATAGCTGTCATATATACCGAACTATAACGATGTTGAAGAAAGTTTGCTATAATCATCCTCCTGCCCTTTCCCACTCTAAGTGGGGTCGGCACAACATGTTATACATGTTGTCACAAGATTTGGCTACGTATTTTACAACCGGCCAACTGCCTGCCGTCAACTTACCTTAGTCGTACGACACCACGTTAAGTAAGAGGGAGGTCTCTTACGCAGCCGGATATCACACGGTGGGTCGACGTACCTTAGTCGCCTTTTACGACACCTCGGTAAGAAATGAGGGTGGTCTATTCTACTCAGCCGGATACCACACGGCAGGTCGACGTACCTTAGTGGCCTTTTACGACACCTCGGTAAGAATTTATTTATTTATTTATATATACATATATGCTACATTTGCGAGGATGGCATTGCGATAGTATAAAACTGTGTGCAATTGAGGGTGGTCTTTTACTTAGCCGGATACCACACGCCATAAGGAAGTTTACTATAATGTTTTCACTAAATTAACGGCCATCAAGATATAATAAATATAATAAACAATGAACATATTCTGATTTATATATTTATATTTATTTATTAATTCAACGCTATTATTAGTATTTTTTTCTGACTTACTCTTTATTGTCTCCTTTCTTTTGGCCACAGGGTTGTTAAATATATTATTTAACATAATATATTTTATTACATTTAGAAAAATATCGACAATGCATTAATGATGATCGATATGTTTATTATTTACTAGTTGAAAGTTTCTACCTGCTTCTTATTTCACATTACTTTAAGTGTTAAAAAAGCTGTGATGGCCCAGCGGTGCGACCGTGTGAATCTCTAGAGACGATCACGGGTTCGAACCCGGGCAGACACCAATGAGTTTTTCTCTTAAAAACTTATGTGTCTAATTGATAATTGCAATTTATCACACGCTTTTCGGTGAAGGAAAACATCGTGAGGAAACCTGCATATCTCTAGAGAATTCTGGAGGTATGTGTAACCTACCAATCCGCATTGGAGCAGCGTGGTAGGTCTTAGCTCCAATCCTTCTCTCCCAAAACGGAGAGAAGAGGCCTATTCTCAGCAGTGGGATAGTAACAGGCCGTTACTTACTTACTTACTTAAGTGTTAAAATATTTTCTATTATGTTAAAAGAAATTCAAAAGGTTTTTAAATCCACAAAGTAAGTAATTTAATACTTGTATTATGGGTGACAGACAACTGCTAAATATATACATATACAATTTTTAAATAAATACATAAATACACCCAGATTCAAAGAACCAAGCAATTGTTTTTTGAATAATTTATAGAATAAGGCGTTACTTTGCGGAGGTCAATAATAGGTATATAATAAAATATTATTTTGCTATAATCCGCAATACGCCGTGTGGTATCCGGCTGAATAGAATAGCCACCCTCATTTCTTACCGAGGTGTCGTAAAAGGTGACTAAAGTAAGTTGACCCGCCGTGTGCTATCCGGCTGAGTAGAATAGACCAACCTCGTTTTTTATTGAGGTGTCGTAAAAGGCAACTAAGGTAAATTGACTCATCGTGTGGTATCCGGATGAGTAAAATAGACCACCCTCTTTCTTACTGAGGAGTCGTAAAATACGACTAAGGTAAGTTGACGTCAGACAGGCGGCCGGTCGTAAAATACGTAGCCAAATCATATGACAACATGTTTGTAACATGTTTTGCCGACCCCACGTAGAGTGGGATAAGGGCAGGATCATGATTTGCTATAATCCGCAATTTATATATCCGCATATTTTCATTGCTTTTGATTGTTGTTAGACAATGTTGGTATCGCTCCCATAATCCATCATGGCGAGGTCAAGTCGAAAAATCTGAAGTTAATAAAAGGGATGTTACGATTCGGTGTGACAGTCACACGGCCTCGGCACACGCCGAAAGGCATTCATACAGCAAATATTAACCAAAGCCATTGTGTCGGCGTCAACTAAAGGTTATCTTATCACCTGTTTGCTCACCAAACATCGCTGTTTGGTGACAGGCGCTCGTGTGTCTGTCCGTTTGTCTTGGCCCTTATCTATCATCGAAGTGGATTAGGGCTGAGTTCCTGAGAAGTTTCCTGTCGTTTGCCGCTAAGGATTATACTTACAAGAGCAAATTCAAATAGCAATTATTTTTTTATGGTAGATATCAGCCATCTGTTGACCTGTGGGTATATAAAACAGTTTTATTACATTGTTTTCAACTTATTCTCTGGAGAAATGGTACTTGATTTCGATGTGTTTTGACCTCTTGTGACTAGTAGGGTCATTTGCTATACTAATACACCCATTATTGTCTTCAAAAATAGCTATTGGACTGACAATATTAAGTTTAACACTCATAGCTAGAGACTTTAGCCATAATGCCTCTTTTACAGCCTCAAATAATGCCATATACTCAGCTTCAGTTGAAGAAGCAGCAACTGACATTTGCCTTTTTGTATTCCAAATATTTTAAATAAATAACCCGAGGTACTTTTTCTGTCATTGACATCACTACCACCCTAATCTGAATCTACAAAACCACTGATAGTTTAATTGTCCCCTTTTCTACATCTGGTATTCATCATTCTCATGAAATCAATCATTGTTATACACGGGTTTTCATGTCATAGGAGCTCTGGTAGCCTTTTCCATCATGGTTCCCTTATTAATACGATCAAAAGAGTTCTTGCTACTATCAACATTCCTGCTCTTTACGAGTTTTCGGGGATAAGTCAGGATGATGGCAAGAGATCAGACGGTTTGACGCTGGTTCTTTGGGAACAGAGACGGGTTCTAATGTGGGACGCAACATGCGTTGACACGTTAGCCTCGTCCCATATCAGGGGAAACAGCGTCAAGACCTGGAGCTGCGGCGGAAATGGCCGAATCAGGCAAGCGGCGCAAGTATGCATCTCTCATCGAGAGTTATATATTTGTGTCGTTTGCAGTTGAGATCCTAGGGCTATGGAGTCAAAGTGCGAAAAATTTATCCGTTTTATCACCTCGGTTAATTGCCTCTTCAGGTAACAAAAGGGCCTTTTTCGCACAAAGAATAAGTTTAGTGATTCAACGCGGAAACTCTGCCAGAATTCTTGGGACCAATCCACGAGGGCATGACTTGTATAGTCCTAGCGTGTAGGTAATCTAAGATAGATATAACTTGTACATTTTTGTTGTAAATAATAAAATATGTTGTAAATAATAAAAAAATTTCTTATCTTCCCTCTTTTGTTTTATTGGACACTCGCACTCTTAGGCCGGTTTAAGCTTATCAGTAAATCATGAAATGATTACATATGTTACCCCGATGTATAAGGAATAATTGTGCCAGACTTCACCAGTATTGGTTCAGCGAATTCGCCGTGTAAGAGTAACAAACACACATACATACTCACAAACATTCGGATTAATAATATTAGTAGGATAGAAGATAGTAGATCCTATGATAGGATAGAAAGAATTTTCATTAGTTGCTTCAAAATTTACGATTTCTAAGACAAAATAAACTTATGAAAATCTTTATTTAATATGAAAGTAGCGGCCTGTTACTCTCCTACTGCTGAGAATAGGCCTCTTCTCTCCATTTTTGGAGACAAGGATTGGAGCTTAGACCTACCACGCTGCTCCAATTCGGATTGGTAGGTTACACATATATCCAGAATTCTGAAGAGATATGCAGGTTTCCTCACGATGTTTTCCTTCACCGAAAAGCTTGTGACAAATTGCAATTATATTATAGACACATAAGTTTTAACAGAAAAACTCATTGGTATCTACCCGGGTTTGAACCCGTGACCTCCTCGTTTTGAAAGAATTGCACGGTGTTACCGCTGGGCTACCACAGCTTATTTTGCTTATTTTAATTTTTCATTATCAAAACTGTCTAGGTAAAAAGCCGACCTTGGCATAGCCTAAAAAAACTACACCACAGCTGGTTAACGCACTAGACCCGACCCTCCCATTTACAGCACTTATAGTGCCCTATAAATCCCAGATTGGGGGTAATCAAATAAAATTAAGACATTTTCATTATCTGGCCCTATTTTGTCGGGCTATAGCATAATTATTGGATGGTGGTCTTCTCCAAATAAAGCTGTTAATTAAGGAAGGCACGGATGCAATTGGCGCTGTAAACCAATAAACCTTGACTGCTTCTTGTTCCTTCGACATAAAAAGCATAAACGGGTTCGCAATTAGGGCCGACGTGCTGATAGGTAAACAAATGAAGGAGTATAAGAAAATGTATCGTGATAAGTTTTTTTAAATTACTGTCAATAAGACGGCAGTTGGCGTCTAAATTTAGTTATAAATTCAAAAAATCTTATTACTCCAGCAGCCTAAGTCATATTCAAATTCAAATAAATATTTTACAAGCACTTTCGCGTGGTTAGTTTTTTTTAAATTCCTATCAAAAAGACGGCAGTTGACGTCTAAATTTAGTTATAAAACGAGCACTTCAAAAAAACTTTCTACTCGAGCAGCCTAATTCATATTCAAATTCAAATAATTCTTTATACAAATTGGCTTTTATAAGCAATAGTTAAGTTACTTTCGAATAGTCAAATTACAATGAAGCTACGACTGGTTCGGAAAGGTGCTCTTACCGAGAAGAACCAGCACGAAACTCGGCGGTCACTTTTCAAAATAAAGTATTACAATAATGTATTTTAAATTAATAACAATTAAAAAAATTACAATTATAATTAGTGCGTAGCTGGTCGCAAATTAAATCCAGGCTTTCTTATCATCAACATAATCCTCAACAGTATAATAAGCTTTATGAATAAGTGTCTTTTTAATTGGTTTTTTCAACTTGTGTAAAGGCAAATCCAAAACAGATGCTGACCGCCTGACGTAAACTTACCTTACCACACATCGGTAAGAAATAAGGGTGGTCTATTTTACTCAGTCGGATACTACTCAGCGGATCGACTTACCTTAGTCGCCTTTCACGACACCTCGGCAAGAAATAAGTATGGTCTATTTTACTCAGCCGGATACCACACGGCTTTAAATTGTAAAATAAATAACTATAGAATAAATAAATATAAGGGACACTTACACACACGGTCGTCCGTCCCCAAAGTAAGTAACTTAATACTTGTGTTATGGTAGACAACTGGTGAATATATACTTATATATTTTTAAATACATACTTAAATACAAATATACACCCAGACTCGAAGACCAACAAATTCATTTACAGAATATGTTGGCCCTCGACGGGAATCGAACTCGCGACCTGCGGCGCTGAAGGCAGGGTCACTACCCACTACGCTAACGAGCCAGACAAAGAATTATCATAATCCTCTTGCCCTTATCCCACTATAAGTGGGGTCGGCACAACATGTTCAAACATGTTGTCATATGATTTGGCTACGTATTTTACGACCGGCCGCCTGCCTGACGCCAACTTATCTTTGTTGTATTTTACGACACCTCGGTAAGAAGGAGGGTGGTATATTCTACTCAACCGGATACCACACGGCGGGTTGTCTTACCTTAGTCGCCTTTTACGACACCTCGGTAAGAAATAAGGGTACTATTCTATTCAGCCGGATACCACACGGCGTATTGCGGATTATAGCAAAATAATATTTTATTACATTCCTATTATGGACCTCAGAAAAGTAACGCCTTATTCTATAAATTATTTAAAAACAATTTCTTGGTTCTTTGAATCTGGGTGTATTTATGTAAGTAAGTAAGTAGCGGCCTGTTACTATCCCACTGCTGAGAATAGGCCTCTTCTCTCCGTTTGTGGAGAGAAGGATTGGAGCTAAGACCTACCACGCTGCTCCAATGCGGATTGGTAGGTTACACATATCTCCAGAATTCTCTAGAGATATGCAGGTTTCCTCACGATGTTTTCCTTAACCGTAAAGCGTGTGACAAATTGCAATTATCAATTAGACACATAAGTTTTTAATAGAAAAACTCATTGGTGTCTGCCCGGTTTTGAACCCATGATCGTCTCTAGAGATTCACACGGTCGCACCGCTGGGCCATCACAGCCTATTATAAGTAAGTATTTATGTATTTATTTAAAAATGAATACATAAATAAATAATAATATTTATTTATGTATTTATTTAGTTGTCAAATAATTATATCTTTAAATTTAAATTAAATTCGATTCTCAAGTCAAGTTCTCAGCTAAGTTTATGCCCTAAAATAGATAAGCAATAAATAGTCGCACGTTCCGGCTCCATTAGACTCCAAACATCAATAAGGCATTTGTAGCAATTGTAGAAACAGCGTCGATTTGTATCTGTGGGAAGGATTTGTGTTGCAAAGTAGCGGTTTCGTAATGTTAGTCTGGATTTATCTTTGAATTAGTACTTAATGTGTTTACTGGATTGATCTGAGTTGTATTTGAACGCGAAATTTTACAAAAATGTAAACAAATGTTGGGTAAAACCGTAATACGTGCACGGTGCACCACTTGTAGAAAATATAATTATATAATTTTAAATATCTTTATCTCTTTAATATTTAAATGAGTTATGAGAGATAAGAATGTGTGGATATAGCTCTCTTTGAACCTGTACAAGACAGTAACGACATAATGTAAATAGTATTAAGAATTATATTTTTAAAAGAGCAACCGCCGAGTTTCTTGCTGGCTCTTCTCGGTAGGAACAGCTTTCCGAACCAGCAGTAGAGTTGACGATTCAAAAGCACTTGTTTACAAGTTTATTTGAATAAAGAATATTTTGAATTTGAATTTGAATTTAATCTTGTATATATATAAATATATTTTCCTGAAATTCAACATGTAGGGGGTTTTGGGAGAGAAATATTGACCTAGCTAGGTTTTTTTTAAATCGATTATCCCTGTTTTTGGGCGTTAAAAAAATTTCTTAAATGTAGAATTGATAGCAAAGGCTAATTTTAGACGTCAAACGTAATGCTGCGATAGCCGATGGGTAACGGTTTATTTATTTATAAGTCGACCCGCCGTGTGGTATCCGGCTAAGTAGAATAGACCAACCTCAATTCTTACCGAGGTGTCGTAAAAGGCGACTAAGATAAGTTGACCCACCGTGTGGTATCCGGTATAGTAGAATGGACCACCATCTTTTTTACCGAGGTGTCGTAAAATAAGACACAGGTAAGTTGACGTCAGGCAGGCGGCCGATCGTAAAAACGCAGCCAAATCATGTGACAGCATGTTTATGGTATGTTGTGCCGACCCCACTTAGAGTGGGATAAGGGCAGGAAGATATAATAATGTCTTTCAATAATACTTACTATCATACAAATCGACTATCATACGCGTATTGTACACTGCGAATCGCTCAATCTATGCTCAGTATCGTGCGCTTGCGCATCCTATGAGCAGCCAATCAGAGCGCGGCGCGGGCTGGGCAGGGCGTGGCCACAGTAAGCCCCGCCCACCGCCCACTACCATGAGTGCCAGTGTTGGATTACCGAGGCGAAGACGACTGAGCTATACCGACGCGACGATTTGGTCCGGACATGTCGATACGGGTTTCAAATATTCTCTATTGCACAACAATTTGTAACAATAATATAATGAATGCCTGACTTTGGAGATCCATAATACAAAAGTAGTCGGTAAGAATTGAGGATCGTCTATTCTACTCAGCCAGATACCACACGGCGGGTCGACTTACCTTAGTCGCCTTTTACGACACATCGTTAAGAAATAAGGGTGGTCTAATCCCGCCGCGATAATGCCGTATAAAGGATTCATGAATAAAGGCTCAGGGCGGGCTAAAAACTAGTCGGGCTAACCCGATAAAATAAGACGGGAGTATAGCCGGTTTCTATACATTAATTATGAAAACTAATCTTGATAGTTTAAATTCTAAAACGCAGAACGCATGGTTATTAAAAAAGGATGCACTGAAAACTGATTGCAGCTGAGATTGCAGTAATATATTGCCGCTATAATTCGGTTTTTCATAACAAATTCGTTAGTACGGCTGATTAACTTTTTATCTTATAAACCAGTATTTCCCAACCATCTTTGTCTTATTCTCCGCATAGTTTCAATATTTAGAACTTAAATTAAACTTGAATACTTAAATTAAAATATCTGGGTGAAAAAAAACTTTAAAAAAGGAAAAAACAATTATTGAGTTGGGGATCGATCCTTGGCATCGCATTTCTCGAGTCTGCCCGTCTTCCGAATAAGCTAGGCCGACTTGACAGTAATGGCGAAAATTCAATTCAATATAAATGTTAGTGTTCTTTAATGCCCAAAAGCAGGGATAAAACAATATTTTTTTACATAAAACCTAGCTAGATCAATTTTTCCCCTCCAAAACCTCGTACATACTGAATTTAAGAAAAATCGTTGGAGCCGTTTCCGAGATTCGGAAAATATATATATACAAGATTAACTCATTTAAATATTAAAGATAGGTAAAATTAAAATTATACATAATAACTATTCACCGTAACTAAAGTCTATCTATCGTATATGTAAGGATTTTTTGATTTGTTTTCTCAATGTTTGCTTCTACAATAATATTCAGCATTCCATATTAAACTTTAAATTTGACATATGGATTTAAAAATCCTTTCAGCATCATATAGATTGCAATTTAATTATGTGTTGTTTCTTGCTGGGTCTTCTCGGTAAAAACAACATTCCAAATAGTGTTAGTTTCAATCTAACTGATCCGTGGTATTTCAAAAGTGCTTGCAAAAACTTACTTAGACTAATTTAGTACTTGTACGAGCTGTGATAGCCCAGAGGTAACACCGTTCGACTCTTTCGAGAAGGTCACGGGTTCATACCCGGGCAGACACCAATGAGTTTTTCCGTTAGAACTTATGTGTCTAATTGATCATTTCATTTTATCACACGCTTTTCGGTGAAGGAAAACATCGTGAGGAAACCTGCAATAATTCGATAATTCTGGAGATATGTGTAACGTACCAATCCGCAAATTGGAGCAGCGTGGTAGGTCTTAGCTCCAATACTTCTCTCTAAAAACGGAGAGAAGAGGCCTATTCCCAGAAGTGGGAGAGTAACAGGTCGCTACTTACTAAGTTTGAGATTACAGTAAGATATTAAGTTGGGTATATTAAGTTTGAATCGTGAAATGTTTCTAGAAGTTTCTTTATATGGAAGTTTGCTGCTACCGAGTAGAATCAGTAAGCAATGCGACGGATAACCTTAAAAAATCAATTTTATTAATTACATACATGTTAATCGTTGTTAATTTTTAGAATTAGGCGTTACTTTGGAGGTCCATGATATAACAGTAATTTAAAAATATTATTTTGCTATAATCCGTGATAAAAGAAAGTATATGTAATGCTACATATACAATGCTACAATGTACACTCTAAATATTTTCTTTTATCGTGTATTATACCAAAATAATATTTATGTGCGGAGATACATAATACAAAAGTGATGAAAATATTATTTTGCTATAATCCGCGATTAAAGAAAATATACTTATGCAATGCTACAATACTAGAAAATATATAGAGTGTATCTACATATTTTCTTTTATCGTGGATTATAGCAAAATAATATTTTCATTACTTTTTAATCGTTCTTATTAAGGACACTTCCTTCTCATTCAATTGGAATTAATCGGTAATTTAAATGAATTTGAAGACAAAAATACTAGAATCCATAGTAAAAGACGCCTACATATAGCTTATCTATTTATTTATTCGGCCGTTACGTTCAACTGTAGCAAATGTTTAAACATTCATTTTATACCCGCGGCTTATCTCAATACTACAGCCTTTAGGCATTATCATATCAAAAGTGCGCGAATTAACGGTGACAATTGTGATTGCGAATGCTGCTTGCGAATACTAAGTGTCAGATCGTCATAGAGTATTAAAAACAGATGTGCCATACGGTTTGAGAATACTTAGGAGAAACGTGTTTTAAGATTCCTAATAATTCCTAAAAACATATCTTCCGGATTGCCTTATTTATGTATGGAGTGTACATTATCAGCCAGGTTTTTTTCGAACTGACTATGCTGTTAGCCCTAACGACTATTATAGCGTCACCGGGCGGGGCTGGCGAACGCAGAAGCACAATCGAGGTTGCGAAATGCGGAGAATAGATCGCACAAGCTCTGCTGGCGTCGGGAAACGTGGTACTTAGGGAGGCCGGACTACGGTTTAGGCGACGCGTAGTGGTGGGCTTATCGTTCTTTTCGGAAGGGTGGCCAAAAGCCACGATCAACGGACGTTAGAAAACTGGGACCTCGTCTTCACCGGTGAAGATACTGCGTATGAGTACTACGTGTTTCTATTTAAGATCGTTTCTTGATTCAGCGTCATATTGGCTGGTAAATAGTTACAGTGATAATAGCGACGGAATAGAGAACCCTATAGTGAAGTCAGAAATAATCAAAAAATGCCGCCACAGATGGCTATGACATAAACATATCATATTATTTGAAACATAAACAATTCTATTACTGTAATACGTGCCAACTTCGTAATGTAATTTCTAATTTTCATACAAAAATCTGCGTTACTAATAATTATATTATTAATAGCACCTAATAACTCTGAATAAGATGTTACAAATATTAAGTAATTTACAGATAAAAAGTCTTACTTTGCGGAGGTACATATATGACATACATGTGTATCAAAATAATATTACCATTACTTAAGATATTACTAAGTTTAAGAATTTGACACAATTATTAAAGTAGAATTGTCGCATCTACATTATTTGCTCTATAGCAGTTGGTTGTACACTATCGTGTCGCGGACAGTAACTGCGACCAGCGATAGTGCGCTAGATAGTGACCGCACACGACGACTTGACACAACATGTGCACGTGTTCTATATCTACGAGTATGTACGGAACATTACTTTCTGGTTTTATACAGGTTTCTATTTACTATGTATGTTACTAGTGGTATGCGCGACTTCGTTCACGCAAATGAACGTTTAAGTACCCTCTATAATGCAATATGTGCTTTTCTTTGTTCTAGTATATTCTTATACTATGCGTCACTCCGGTGTATTTAATATAATTGTGTCAAATTTCATCAATATCGGTCCACCGAATTAGCCACGAAAGCATAAACACACAGACAGACTTTTGAATTTATAATATTAGTATGTATTTTACCGATATTGTTAGGCAAACGTGTAGAAACCGGCTATACTCACGCATATCAAATTGACCCGACTAGTTTCGAACCCGAGCCCATTCACTATCTTATACGGCGTTGTAGCAGCAAGAAGGGTAAAAAAATTATTAAGAAATTACGTTGTCACATCTATATTATTTAGTCTATGGCAGTTGACTGTACACTATCGTGTCGCGGACAGTAACTGCGACCAGCGATAGTGCGCTAGATAGTGACCGCACACGACGACTATAGACAACATGTGCACGTGTTCTATATCTACGAGTGTGTACGGAACATTACTTTCTGTTTTTATACAGGTTTCTGAACTGTACTAGTACTATAGTGTTTACTATATACGCAATTACTAGTGTGATTCTCGACTTCGTTCTCTTCACCTTATGCATTAGAGGTATTTATATAAATTGTATGATTTTTCCATGTTTCCGAAAACAAAACGGATTTTTTATTGTAAAAGTAGCCCGGTGTATGACCTTTGACTATGCAGAATTTCATAAATATCTCATAAATATCAGTAACTGCGACCGGCGATAGTTCGATAGATAGTGACCACACACGACTATATACAACACGTGCACGTGTTCTATATCTACGAGTATGTAAGGTACATTACTTTCTGTTTTATACAGGTTTCTGAACAGTAATAGCAATATTATGTTCACTATTTGTGACACACTCAACTGGATAAGGGCAGAAGAAATAAGGGTATTTCAGCACTCAATTTAACAGCAACGAAATCGTAAATACTTTTATCTACTCTAATACTATAATACAAAGATTATAAAACTGAAACCAAAATTCTTATGACGAACATTACGTTCAGGCCAAAAATAAAAAATTAAAAAGTTTCATTACGATACAGGTGTTGTATGAACACCTGTATCATAATATAACTTTTTAATCATAACGAAACGTGGACACTCACAGTTAAGGCGGTCCACAAGCTTAAAGTCGCTCAGCGGGCTATGGAAAGAGCTATGGTCGGGGTTTCTCTGAGGGATCATATTCGCAACGAAGTAATCCGTCAGAGAACTATGGTCACCGACATAGCTCAGCGCATAAGCAAGCTGAAGTGGCAATGGGCCGGCCATATCTGTCGCAGAACCGACGACCGTTGGGGTAGACGTGTTCTGGAGTGGAGACCGCGAATCGGTAAACGTAGTGTAGGACACCCTGAGACTCGATGGAGTGATGATATACGTAGGACAGCGGCCAGTGGATGGAAGCGAAAAGCCCAGGATCAGGCTCAGTGGCGAAAAATTGGAGAGGTCTATGTCCAGCAGTGGACTAAAGTGGGCTGTTAATGATGAATCATAACGATACACCTATACAACCTCCAGCTGGACCAAGGAGGTTCAACCTCTACCTTAAGAAAAACGGTTTCAATGAACGAGTCTGCGGAACAAAGTTTGGTTTATATTAATATTGTTTGACGTATTCCGCCGTGTGGTATGCAGCTGAGTAGAATAGACCAACCTCATTTCTTACCGAGGTGTCGTAAAAGACGACTAAGGTAAGTTGACCCACCGTGTGGTATCCGTGTTAGTAGAATAGACCACCCTCTTTCTTACCGAGGTGTCGTAAAATATGACTTAGGTAAGTTGTCAGGCAGGCGGCAGGTCGTAAAAACGCAGCCAAATCATGTGACAGCATGTTTAGAACATGTTGTGCCGACCCCACTTAGAGTGGGATAAGGGCAGGAGGATGATGATTGTTTAACTTATTATAGTATGAGAGTAGATAAAGTATTGTATGATAGTGTACATTACTTGGTCTTATAACACTCGTGTGATACTATGAAAGGACGAAGACGTGACGAAAAGGTGTTATAAGAACCCTTATTATGCAACAGTATCATAATCTACTTTACTTACTTTTATGACAAATCTGTCAACGCATTTCAACTTTTCCAAACGCAAAAAGTACATTGAAAACTCCATTAGCAATAACACCACAAGCTATTTAACCGTGGTTAACATTCGGAACAGCACATACGCACGTTCCACGAGTATTGTCAAAACAACTTACACAATTTTGCAAGAGTTAAAAAAAAGCAAAATTCAACTGCGTGTGGTCGATACGAAATAAGGCACTCAATAGGCCAAATATTTTTCAAACACCGTCCAAGGTAAATCTTTGTGACAATTGTAATTTCGGTGTCGATGACAATGCTGTTTGGCAAAAAATCTCCCCGCAAAAGGTATACTTTGTTTAACGCAGCGGGGACTGAGATTGCTGTGTAATTTGTATATAATTCTCAGCTATAAAGCCTGTAAGATGGTGTACCATTATTATGTTGTCATAGCGATTGAATGTAACGATTGTTGAACCTCTGTTCGTTTTGTGCTCTTCGCCCTAATCTGTGACATTTTGTGTTCTTTAATACTTGAGTTTCATTATAAAACTCTTTACTCTTGACTCTTTTGTTGTTAATCTGTTATAGCTCAGTGGTAAGAATGTGAAATTCTAGAGGACACAGGCTTAAACCCCGGACAGGCAACAATGAGTTTTTCTGTTAAAACTGTCTCTAATTGATCATCTCTTATCCCACTTTAAGTGGGGCGGCACAAAATGTTACAAAGATGTCACAAGATTATACTTCGTATTTTACGACCGGCCGCCTGTCTAACACCAACTTACCTTGGTCACCTTTTACGACACCTCGGTAAATAATTAGAGTGGTCTATTCTACTAAGTTGGATACCACACGATGGATCGACTTACCTAAATCGCCTATAACACCTGGATATGAAATGAGGGTGGTCTAGCCGGATACCACACGGCATAAGGAAGTTTACTATAAACTAACGGTTCACTAAATTAACGGCCATCAAGATATAATAAATGAATAACTAACGGTGCTTTATTATATAAATACCTATAACATAAGAAACTGAAAACTGAAGTAAAAACATAGCTGCACAAATTGTAACAAAAAGTAAAAATCATTAAATAAAATATGCATCACTTTAAAAGCAATAATAAAACGCCATACTGGTATCTAATTCAAAAAAAGAAAACAAAACTAAACGCGGCAAATCCGTAACGAATCGTGCGGTTAAATTCAAATTTGGAGTGCGATTCTTAAAATATGACGGTTACATATAAAACAGTTCTCTGCCCAAACATGAAGAATTCACCTTTTTAACACGTCATCAATAAGAATCCTAGCCTTAAAAAATACAAAACATATGGGATGTTTTAAGCCTGTTTTGTGTTTAAAGATGAATCGAACTTTATGTCATTTTGATACACTCGAGGGCTTTTGTGTGGTTTTGTATCACAATGGGGTCTCTACATTGTGTTGTGTGAATAAATCCGATGCTCTTAACATCGATTTGGCGTTAAATTGAATCGATTTTTCAAGCTTGGTAGTCGTCTTTTGTTGCTAATAGCTAGAGCAAGGCTCGATTTTTTCCTTAGCGTCTATAATTACCACGTTTAGAGCTGTTCTCCTGATATAATTGTTTGGTTTGTACACGATAGGTTTTATATAAAAATAACAATGAAATGACGATACCAATTTGGTGCTGCAAGTTTTGATTTAAACGCCCTTTACTTACAGAATTAAAAAAAAGTTTAGATTTGCGTTAGATTTGAAGTGTAGATTTGTGAATTATATATTATTTTTTGGAAATTTTTTTAAAGTAACCAAACAGTGTAATGTTAGTGATTATCTATACTAATATATAAAGCTAAAGAGTTTGTTTGTTTATTTGATTGTTTGAACGCGCTAATCTTAGGAACTACTGCACCGATGTGAAAAATTATAAGTGTTTGATAGTCCATTTACCGAGGAAGACTATTGGCTATTGTCACATTCATCACGCTAAGATGAATAGGATGAATATGGAGAGGAGAAGCAATAAATAATAGTACGAAAAGGGCAAAATTTAAAGCTTTCCTTAAGTGCGGTAAGTAAATGATGAAAGTTATTTAAAAATCATGTACTACAAAATTGATCCCCTTTCAAAGTTCTAAATAAAAGTCCTAGACAGCATATGTCTAGCTTTTAAAATTAACCCACTTTAACCATTTCTTGTGGTTATCAAAATACTATATTATTGTTTTAATCAATCCACACGGGCGGAGCCGCTAGCGATTGATAGTCATGTATATATAATCCGACAATAGCTTAGGTCATATCAAATAAAATATCATGCAATATAAAAAAAAGTAATTTCCGCATAATTTTTTTATCTTTGATACATTTTAAACACATATTATATATACAAAAAAACTTGGAAAAATAGCCCCAGTTAAATTGAATTGTCAAACGCAGGCAAAAATAGAATGTTTAATTTCACCGATAAACTCTAACCGGTTAAAATGGATCGTGGTTTGTTAACATTAGTCCATGATTTAACATCATTTATCGATGAATGACATCATGGCGTCCCGGACTTTGTGATACTGAACATATCCTTTCTGCACACTTTAGACTATATTTGCGTTCATTCTACGTATTTCACGCCCTCGACGATGTTTTTGTTGTCGCTGGTATGTCACTAATATCCTGTAAGCGAGAGAAATAGTGGCAAAATTCCTATAGGAGCTTTAATTGATAATTTTTCTTTTAAATACATGAGACACCAATGTAAGTAACTGAACACTTGTGTTATGGGTAAGAGACAACTAGTGAATATATACTTATATATATTTTTGAATACATACTTAAATACAAATATACATCATAATTCGAAGACCAACAAATTCATTTATAGAAAATGATGGTCCTCATCGGGAAACGAACCCGCGACTCGCGGAGCTAAGGTTGGGTCACTACCCACTGCGCCAACGGATCAGTCAATATTTTCTTTATACTTATAGTGTATTTAATTGAAATTTAGAAAATAAAAGTGAGTTACCATAAGAAACAGAGAAATACTGTATGTACTGGGCTTTATTGTAGTATTTCTGTAGAACTACAAGTTTCTAGTACATTATTTTAGTTTATCTATTTTGGTTAATGTTTTATTTTGCAAATGCGACTAAAAATTACAACAGGCAAGTTTTTTTTACAACTTCGTAACCTCTTCAATGCAATATACATTAAACCTTAATGCATTATTAGTTTTAGTAAAATCGTATGAGAATCGTTTCCGTAGATTTTGAGAAAATCGTTCACATCGAATCATCGAGACAGATTTGGTATCTTTTTTATAATAAGTATAGATATATATTAAAACAGCTATAAAGTTCAAATTCAAAATATTCTTTATTCAAATAAACATGTAAACAAGTCATTTTAGATTCTCAAGTCTTGCTAGTTCGGAAAGCTGTCCGAGAAGAACTAGCAAGAAACTCAGCGGTTGCTCTTTTCAAAATGTAATTCTTAATACGCACAAAGAAACAATCAGCTTAGCGATTCAGCGCGGAAACGCTTCCAGTTTCTTGGGGCCATTCCACGTGGGCATGATTTGTATAGTCCTAGCGTGTAAGTAGTTTAAGATAGATATAATTTTTTGCTGTAAATAAAAAAGAATCTTAATACTAGTTACATTTCGTCATTTCTGTTTTGTACAGGTCCGAAGAGTGCAATATCCACACATTCTTATCATCTAAATAATCCTTAACAGTATACTAGGCTTTCTGCAGCAGCCTCTTTTTAAAAGTATTTTTAAACTGCTGTAATGACAAAGCTAAAACATATAATGTACGGACACGAGTTCACAATTTAATATGATATACATGTATAGTTAACATTCTCAACAGACATTCCGAGTATTTCTTGCGTGCGATCATTAAAATAACAAAGCTTCCATAAATATTTATCAAGTGAACCTTATCATAAATCATAGTTGTCGTATTAATGAAGACATCATCGTACTAAAGATGCACATAAATTAGGGTGGTCGTACGTTGCGTTATCTCAGGACTAGTCCTAAGTTTAAGTTACCTGTATCTGGTATTAATTAGTATATTAATGTAATGAGTTTTGCGACGGAGGTAAGTCAACCCACCGTGTGGTATCAGATTAGAACAGACCACCCTCATTTCTTACCGAGGTGTCGTAAAGACGACTAATGGAAGTTGACCCACCGTATGGTATCCGGCTAAGTAGAGTATACCACCCTCATTTCTTACCGAGGTGTCGTAAAATACAACTAAGGTAAGTTGACATAACGCAGGTGGCCGGTCATAAAATACGTAGGTAACCAAATCATGTGACAACATGTCTATAGCAAGTCGTCCGACCCCACTTAAATGGATCAGGACAGGAGAATTATGATGATTAATATAATAAGTTTTGACAAAATATTGCATATTCCATAGGAAGATTTTGCTATGCAATGCCTTGAAATTTGTCATTGATGTCATAACTTCATATAGCCTTTAGTTACTTTGCGATTACTCTGTACCAATTTAATGCACTTAGTCAAATATTTAAAAGAGCATATAACATTTGTGCTTTTAATATTTTTTTATATTTTAATACGAGTTTTTATCTAATTGATAATATTGAAATATGATAATATTGTTAACTAAGTAATATAATATTTTATTTAAAACTTAAATGTATTATTTGCATTTCAAAGGTTCGTAACGTTTAATTTGTAGTTTTTAATATGCCTATATCTGTGAATATTTTGAAGAAATTTATTTAATTTATAATTCGTATGGATAGTTAACTGTGACCAGATTTTAATGTGAATGTGAATAGGAATAAATAAACGGCAATCAATCCAACGATATAATTATTTGTCGATAATATAATAATTGTCTCACATTTAATATTTCGAATCTGGTAACCCTGATTTAATTCATAACACAACCTAATACCGACATCTATTAGTTAAATTAGGAACTTTAATAAATTATATATTAAAATCTATAAGATCAGTTTAATTTAATTAAGCACAAATTCATTTTATAGTTTTTTGATTTGAATTTATCGCTCATTGAACATTTACTATCGGCTTTAGACCCGATACGACTTAATGCTTAATTAACTACATTTAGATGGTAATTAGATTTCGTTTATAGCCGTCGACTAAGCGTATAATAGATTTATAAAATGGTCATTTTTGTTAACTTCTTTGACATTTTGATGTATTTTGAATACTAGTTTATTGTATAAGAATGTAGCTTAGTTGTTTTCTACTTGTGGTGTGTTTCACAATTTACCAATAAACTGTCTCTTAGTTTATTCGGAACATATCTGACACATATCTCGGGATTTCTCAGGTTTCTGATAGGATTATTCAGCACTTAAAGTCCCTAATAAGTTAACAGTTGGATCATGTGGCTGTTATTTTGTTTATCTACTGGATAGAAAATACCTATTTCAAAATGGCCGCAATTTTTTTTAATTTTTACTTTTTATTGGTCTTCGAGTCTGGGTGTATATTTGTATTTGAGGATGTATTTAAAAATTGTATAAGTACATATTCGCCAGTTATCTGTCACCTATAACACAAGTATTAAGTTACTTACTTTGAGGAAGGACGACCGTATGTGTAACCCATATATTTATTTATTTATACATACTAAATTAAGGATTTTCTATCAATGTTTGTTTTGTTTTTGAAATAAATGTAATATTAATATTATATTTTTGAAACATTTGTAAGGTAAACACATTTGCAACAGCCTATAGATAATATGAAAATTCTTTAAAGAAATAGCGATTCATCTATCAGAAAAAAAGCGAAATCGCAATCATTATAAAGTTGATAATGTAAGGTAAGGTAAGGTAATTATAATAAAAAGCAATATTAAATTTCATATTTTAATTATAATGTAATAGCTCAAAAAATATTTTGTACAACAATCAATATATTCACAGTATTAATGCGTTTATACAATGTATACTTTATTTAAGTCTTGTCCACACGGAAGACTTATGCACCAAAGATTCTTGCAACCTTGTTCTCTATTTATATAGAGACATAGAACTGGCACCTTTATATATGTACTTAAATTGAGGGTTATTAAGATTTGTGAGAGAGAAGGATTTATTTTTTCTATTTTCATCCGAAATTAGTTGTTATTAAGTATGATAAACTCTCAACCTAATATAGAGGGCCCAACTCAAAAGGAACTGTGTAATATCATAATATCGTCCATGGGCTGAAATTGTGACACAAGTCCAAAAACTCAATTTCAGTTTTAAATCTAAGTTCAGTTTTCAATTAGGAAAAGGTGTAAAAGTTAAAATACACATTCTTTTCAGTAGCAATAGTAGCAGAAATCATAAGTCAGTATAAGCAGTACGTTTAAGTAAACTACAGCATTTTTTACGCATTTGCCTTAGCAAAGAAAACTTTAAACTTGTTTATGTCAAAACATGATTATTTAAGTTGTGCCACTATTACAGCCCATGAGCGATGAGAATTTTATAGAATTAGGCGTTACTTTGCGACTGTCCATAACACAAAAGTAATGAAAAAATATATCTTTAAAATTTAAATGAGTTAATCTTGTATGTTTATACATAAATATATTTTCTGAATCTCGGAAACGGCTCCAACGATTTTCCTGAAATTCAGCGTGTCTTGGGGGTGAAAAATTAATCTAAACATGTTTTTTAAAAAACAATCTCGTTTTATCCCTTTTCTTGGGCACTAAAAAAACGGTAATAGGAATAGATAGCGACTCATAATTTGAGATGTCAAATGCAAAGCTGTGACAGCCTAATGGTAACGCACAGACCAAAAAAGTTCAAAACCTAGGTTTGATTGCCAAATGTCGTATTTTTCTTTTTTTATTGCCTTTTTTTTGTATCCTTCAAAAAATCTCGATCACTTAACTTTGCTATAGTTAGTGATAAAGAACATCAAAGATTTATCGCGAATTATAACAAAATAATTGTTTCATTACTTTTGTATCATAATATATCTACTAAAAACAATCTTAAATGTCTTGAGATGCTCACAGAGTCTGTTAGTGTGGATGTGACCTTAATCCTTAATCAAATTAAATTCAAATCAAACTACTTACATTAAAATTGAATTCGAAAAATTCTTATAAATTTCATATTTAAAGGACGGAACAATCGCGACTGACTTAGCCAAGCATAATTTATATTTACAACACAATTATAATAAAATGAGATCAGAAATATACAGAATGTCACCAAAATAATACTATAAACTGAGGGAATTTATATTGCGTAAATAACCTAAAAACTAGTTCTTGTAGAAAAAGTACCATTAAACATGAATTAAAGCATATAAAAGTCGAAATTGAAATATAAAACATCAAAAAGTGGAATACGATATGAGAAATAATTATCATCATCCTCCTGCCCTTATCTCACTCTAAGTGGGGTCAGCACAACATGTTACAAACATGTTGTCACATGATTTGGCTACGTATTTTACGACCGGTCGCCTGCCTGACGTCAATTTACCTTAATCGTATTATACGACACCTCTGTAATAAAAAGGTGCTGATCTATTTTATCCAACCGGATGCCACACAATAGGCCAACTTACCTAAGTCGCCTTTTACGACACCTTGGTAAGAAAGAGGGTGATCTATTCTACTCAGCCGGATACCACACGGCGGGTTGATATGAGAAATAATTGTATTACTTTTAATTGTAATTATCAAAATTTTATTGCAGGCAATATAATGTATTATTATCTCAATTTGTAAATTGTCACTGTAGCTTAGTTGAAGCATAGAGTTATACTAGAATAAGGAAGCTAGCCTAAAATGTCCCATATTACAATAAATGCTATAAAGAGAAAGCAAAGGACGGTAATCTATCTCTCTCTTTTTATGTTATTAGACAAAGATGAAGTATACGAGTTTCATCTTCTCTCTCATTATTAATTGGGACACTCTCACTTACATGCCTATTTATGGCTTCCGTACTTCAGTATTAATGACTCATTAAGAACTCAATCATATTACAAAACAATATTTCTAATAGTAACATATATTAATATATATATATATAATATTGAATTATGCAGACTGTATTCCTACTTTAATCATCATCATCTTCCTGCCCTAATCTCACTCTAAGTGGGGTTGGCACAACATGTTATAAGCATGCTGTCACATGATTTGGCGGCGTTTCTACGACCGGCCGCCTGCCTAACGTCAACTTACCTCTGTCGTCTTTTACGACACCTCGGTAAGAAAGAGGTTGGTTTATTCTACTAAACTGGATACCACACGGTGGGTCAACTTACCTTAGTCGCGTTTACGACACCTCGGTAAGAAATAATGGTGGTCTTATTCTATTCAGCCAGATACCACACGGCATTGTGTTCCTACTTTAACATTAAGGAAACTAGTAATTTTTGTATTAGTGAGATGACGTTACATTGAACAAGTAAATATCACCCTAATGGTACGTTCTGAACAAGAACCCGTTTTAACACTTAAAATAACAAGGCACTTGGAATTATTATCAGTCTTATTATTCACAAACTATAGCACTTATTAGTTATCGTCATCCGCATCGAAACTATCAATTGGGAAATTCGGGTTGAGTAAAGGACTCTTTCCACCGGCTCCGCTAGGCGATGTACTCACTGAAGATATACTAACAAGGTTATGTGTTAAACTATGACGTCGCAAATCACAGTTGCGTCTAAAGACTTTACCGCATGATGTACAATTATAAGGTTTTATATCTGTATGGGTTAGCAGATGGGTTTTTAAATTCGATCTTTGATTAAAACTCCTACTGCAGACTGGACATTTGTGAGGTGATTCCTCCATATGCAGTATTTTGTGTACTGCTAATGTTCTTGACTGGCAGAATCCTTTCCCACATTCGAGGCACTTAAATGGCTTCTCTTTTGAATGGATGTATCTGTAACAAAGAATAAGATAGTATAAAGTAAAGTTAGTAAAACGTTGACAGATTTAGCAAGAGGAGGTAGCCAATAAATAAGTTCGATTTCAAATTGTTAACAAGTGCTTTGAATCATCGACTCTAGTGCTTGTTCGGAAAGCTGTTCCTACTGAGAAGAGCCAGCAAAAAACTCGATGGTTGCTCTTTAAAAAAAAAATCTTATAAGTAATCCTCAACAGTATAAGTCGGCTTTCTGTATAAGCCTTTTTTAACAGTGTTTTTAACCTGTTTTAATTAAAGCTCTACATTCTATCTTTGGTTTATATACTTGTTTGGGGTATTGATATCAACCTTGTTGGTGTCTTAAACAAAGTAATAACAATGTACAGTATGTCTTTGTGTATGGTTGGTATCATTTAAGGAGATAGAGTTTGGATCAGTTAAATACGATGTTTTGACAAAATTTAAATAAAATATTTTAAAATCTTTTTTTTTAAATTTGTTATGCAAAAACAGAATTATCAAAATTTTCAGACACTTAACAGGCCATAATAAAATTTTGTATATTGGTTTACTAAACCTCACTTTTTGACTGCAAAGGCTAAAAGTATAAAGATGGTTAAACAAAAATTAAAAGATAGACTATGCCAATGTCACCTTGTGGGGCCAATAATAGAACACAGCGTTTTGAAAATTTATACATAGATAAATTTCGACGCATATATTAAGGCAAACGCATTTAGCTAAACTCCAGAGAAAACTGTCAAAATTACTTATGTATAACTTTATGTGAAACCTAATATACTCATATTTAATACAGAATCATATTATAGATTAAGCTGTGGTAGCCCAACGGTAACACCGTCCGACACTTTCGAGGGGGTTACAGGTTCGTACCCGGGCAAACACCAATGAGTTTTTCTGTTCAAACTTATGTGTCTTATTGATAATTGCAATACATCACACGCTTTCCGGTAAAGGAAAACATCGTAAGGCATATCTCTAGAGAATTCTAGAGATATGTGTATTCTACCAATCAGCACTGGAACAGCGTGGTAGGTCTTAGCTCCAATCCTTCTCTCCAAAAACGGAGAGAAGAGACATATTCCCAGCAGTGGGATAGTAACAGGCCGCTACTAATTTATTATATTATAGATTGTACATAAATATGTAAATTCCATATTCGGATAATAAACAAAACATCAATACCTATACGAAACGCTCAATAAAATGTAGATGTACCAAAAAAAGCATACGTATAAATTGTAGATCTTAAAGGAAAACGCCGTAAGCGACTGATTTCCCATTTACCATACACGATTTACTGGCTGAACCGTTGTTGAAAAGTATTGTTAAATTAACTTCGTTTCCAATAAATAGTGCTTCGGAACAATAAATATATCAAGCTTAACGCGCCGAACAGTTGGGCGTCATATCACGAACACTCCGAACACCTTGTAAAAATCGGGGAACAAACAAGAGCCCCCAGGATATGTGAAATAAATTAGCGTACCATCTCATTTCTGTTTTCAATCCCATCAATTTGCTTAATATTATGTGGCCGCGGAATGCGGATTTTCATAAGAAATGAAAATCCGCACGTGTTACATGCGATTTGTTCTTTTTATTTAAACAAACTAAAATATTTTACTTGCCTAAGTAAGTAAAAGTAAGTAGCGGCCTGTTACTATCCCACTGCTGAGAATAGGCCTCTTTTCTCCGTTTTGGAGAGAAGGTTTGGAGCCAAGACCTACCACGCTGCTCCAGTGCGGATTAGTAGGTTACAATATCTCCATAATTTTCTAGAGATATGCAGGTTTCCTCAGGATGTTATCCTTCACCGAAAACCGTGTGATAAATTGCAATTATCAATTAGGCACATAAGTTTTAACAGAAAAATCATTGGTGTCTGCCCGGGGTTTGAAACAGTGACCCCCTGGAAAGAGACGATCACTCCGTTTGGTATCCGGCTGAGTAGAATACACCACCTTCATTTCTTACTGAGTTGTCGCAAAAGACGACTAAAGTAAGTTAACCCACCGTGTGGTATCCGGTTGAGTAAAATAGACCAGTCTTTCTTACCAGACAGGCGGCCGGTCGTAAAATACACAGCCAAAGCATGTGACAACATGTTTGTAACATGTGCTGACCCCAATTAAAGTGGGATAAGGGCAGGATGATGATGAATCGAGTACCGTTTACCATTATAAGTTCTCTAAATATTTAGATTGATATCTTTAGCTTGAAAGTCAAGAAGTTTTATATCTTTTTAAGGTTTTAGATTCCCATGTTTTATTAGTACTGTGTTCTCATCAATAAAATTAGTACTCAAGATACATTTTAATGGGCATTCAAAATTTCCTTTACATTTGTGTTGTAAACTTCTAATGTGATTTTTATTACAATTCGACTTAACGAGTTAAGATAAACGAAGGATATGATTTTTAACAGCTTTGACTTTCAGTATGACATATCACATTTTATAGGCGGCCATTTTATCAACTTAAATCTATATGACTATTAAAATTAGGGTCTCTATAGAGTTCTAGTAAAACTTGCTGAGAAATAATTCAGTTTGGCAAAAGTAATTTATAGAATTAGGCGTTACTTTGCGGAGATCCGTTTTCATACCTAATACATGCAGGATTCGTAAAAACACATGCACAAAGCGCCACCACCGCCACCACAATACACAAGCATTACATACGTTCACTATCACAAACTAAAAAACGAATTGTCCATTGTACATTTAGCATTATATATATTTTCTATTTTACTTCATCGCGGATTATAGCAAAATTATTTTATTATTACTTTTGGCAAAAGTAATGACATGTGGAAAGTAATGACAGATGGTAATTACGAGTATGGACTTCCGTAAAATCTGGCATCGTTTGGCCGGCTTTTTGACGCAGGCAGTGATTCTGCCTTTTAACTCCGGGCAAAAATCGATTTAGCTAGGTTGGTTGGGGTAGGTCATAGAAAAAAATGAAGTTTTATCCCTGTTTTCGGGCATTGAAAAAATGCTAAAATATAGAATTTAATGCAAATGATATTTTTGGCTGTTAAACGTAATGCTGTGATAATGGGTAACGGGTGGACCAAAAAAGTTCGAAACTCCCACATGTCACCAGCGCTTTCGTTTTTTTTATTTTTTGTATTGATTTTTTCTTATACACCCTGTGGTATCCGGCTGAATAGAATAGTACCACCGTCATTTCTTACTAAGTTGTCGTAAAAGGCGTTTAAGTAAGTCGACCCGCCGTTTGGTATCTGGCTGAGTAGAATTCACCAACCTCATTTCTTACCGAGGTGTCGTAAAAGGCGACTAAGGTAAGTTGACCCACCGTGTGGTATCCGGTTTAGTATTATAGACCTACCCCATTGTTACCGAGGTATCGTAAAATACGACTAAGGTAAGTTGACGTCAGGCTGGCGGGCGGTCGTAAAAACGCACCCAAATAATGTGACAGCATGTTTATAATATGTTGTGCCGACGCCACTTAGAGTGGGATAAGGATGATGATGATGATGTATTGCATTAAAAAAAGCAAGGCTCCAGGTACTATAAATAAAACGAAAAAGGATCGCGCTGTCATATTTATTAACCCTACAGCATTAATTCAACGTACAAAACTATAATTAACACGCTCGAAACGTATAATCAATAACACAGAGTCCCACAAACGCCTATTATGAAAATAAACCGGTAAACAAATACAGTTTGGAAAAATTACGACGTGTTCAAAAGTAACGTAATACGTGTAATAATCGTTGAGATAGCGATAACAGACGATTAAAAGATACAAGATGTGAAAAAATGATTTGGATGTAAGATGGGGCGAATATGGGATACGCGCGCGGTCGACCGTGGCCTGACATCAACGATATATTATAGACACATTAACAATAAATCCTTATATTAATTCTAGTTACAAAACTAACAACGTACAACTATAATTAACACGATCGAAACGTATAATTCGTAACAGAAAGTCCAAATAATTTATAGAATTAGGCGTTACTTTGCGGAGATTCATAATACAATGGTAATAATAAAATTAGTTTGCTATAATCCGCGAAGTAAAATAGAAAATATATATAATGCTAAATGTAGAGTGGACAATCGGTTATCAATCGGATTCGTAAAAACTCATGCACAAACCTCCACCACCGCCACCACAATACACAAGCACTATATACGTTCACTATTAACACAAAGTCCTACAAACGCCTATTATGAAAATAAACCGGTAAACAAATACAGTTTGGAAAAATTACGACGTGTTCAAAAGTAACGTAATACGTGTAATAATCGTTGGGATAGCGATAACAGACGATTAAGAGATACAAGATGAGTGAAAAAATGATTTGGATGTAAGATGGGGCGATTATGGGAGACGCGCGCGGTCGACCGTGCCCTGACATCGGCGCTCTCCGTTAGGCCTAACTCGTAACATCGCTGATAAATTAGACTTCCTTTCGATATTGAGTAGGTTTGAGATCTTCGATGACAACCACGATTTGATAATCGAAACAAGTTATTGTGATGTATTTTGTGATCGAATCTTTTATCTATTACTAGCTGTGCTGGCTTCGCCCTCTGTATTTTTTGAAATTTTAATAACCCTAAGACAAAAGTAATAATAAAATTATTTTGCTATAATCCGCGATGAAGTAAAATAGAAAATATATACAATCCTAAATGTAAAGTGGACAATTCGTTTTCATATCTGATACATGCAGGATTCGTAAAAACACATTCACAAAATTCGATTGCTTTGCGATTTTGTCGTGGAGTCTATCTCCTTATGATGCTTCGGTTGCGGGGCAAAACGACTGTTGAGTTTATGATAGTGAACGTATGTAATGCTTGTGTATTGTGGTGGCGGTGGTGGAGGTTTGTGCGTTTTTTTACGAAACCTACATGTTACACTGAAATACTTTTTCATTAATTATTCATTCATTCATTGATGCAGTAGTTCCTGAGATTAATGCGTTCAAACAATCAAACAAACAAACAAATTCTTCAGCTTCATATATTAGGGTATAAATAGATTATTAAATAAATTCTTTTGTATATTTTTAAAATAGATAACCGAAAAGTTATTTTGCATAAGTACAGGTTTGATGATACCAGAAATATATTTAGTATAATTTAATTTTAAAATATAATCCAATAATACTAAACCTATATTTAATTCCAATATACGTTGACAGTTATTATACGAAAATATTTTAAACAGATTATTATTAGGCATCATACTTTTTTAATATTTAAATGCCAGAAATAATGTGTTAAAATGAAATTCCGTTGTATAAATTATTATTAATTAACGTCATATTTCATTATTGGTTCGCAAACACTACAAAAGTTCTGTTTTTTTTGAAATTTCGAATATTTTTAAATAATAAAATCATCATCATTATCATTCTCCTGCCCTTATACCACTCTAAGTGGTGTCAGCACAACATGTTATAAACATGTTGTAACATGATTCAAATACGTATTTTACGACCGACCTCCTGACGTCGACTTACCTTAGTCGCCTTTTACGACACCTCGGTAACAAATGAGGGTGGTCTATTCTACTCAGCCGGATACCACACGGCGGGTCGACTTACCTTAGTCGTCTTTTACGATACCTCAGTAAAAAATGAGGGTGGTCTACTCTACTCTGCTGGATACCACACAGCGGGTCAACTTACCTTTGTCGCCTTTTAAGACACCTCGGTAAGAAATTATGGTGGTCTATTCTACTCAATCGGATACCACACGGCTGGCCAACTTGCATTCGTCGCCTTTTACGACACCTCGGTCACAAATGAGTGTGGTCTATTCTACTCAGCCGTATACTCACATGGCATAAAAGAAAGAGCTGCTGAAATCTGGGACTTGATTCCGAGTATTTTCACTTTTTTATTCCGCCTGTTCCCAATTGAGCTATTACAACTTTATTTATCCAAAGCGTCTCTTAAATAACTTAAACAAAGTACATACTCAATAAACACAAAAAAACCAACGACTGTCCAATCTTAATTTTGTATGCGCAAGATATATTCTATGGTTCAAATTTTTTTGTCGTTACATTAATCCCCACGTCAGCATCACATGCTTTGTTAAGGCCTGTCGAATGCCCGGCTCCATTATAATGTATCGTGTCAACGAACATCAAGTACAGGTCGAAGTTAACCCTCCGGCGTCTCGAAATTTATTTTATTACCAACAGATACGGTGATTTGGTTCGAATCCGAGAGACAGGTGTTAAGAATTCAACACCTTTTCCTTTGGGGAATTCGGAGATAAGTGGGGAAATAGATAAGTATACCTTAAAACTTGAATGTCCGATACGACGCGTGTAATGGCATTATTTATGGATATCGTTGTATGGAATTCGGTACGTTTTCGACGAATCAACATTAAGACTTCTTTAAAGATATATTTTCTGATAAATGAGATACGCCGAGGTTGTGGAATTTGCGGGAGCAAAATGAAAATTCAAAATTAAAACGTCCGCCTCAGATTAGCGGCGGTTTTGTATCTATATGAAGCTAAAGAGTTTGTTTGTTTGATTATTTGATTGTGTCAACGCGCTAATCTCAGGAAATACTGGACCGATTTGAAAAATTCTTTCAGTGTAAGAAAGTCCATCCATCTCTATACTAATCTATACTAATATATAAAGCTGAAGAGTTTGTTTGTTTGTTTGTTTGTTTGTTTGTTTGTTTGTTTGTTTGTTTGTTTGTTTGTTTGTTTGTTTGTTTGATTGATTGATTGTTTGAACCCGCTAATCTTATTAACTAATGCGCCGATTTGAAAAATTCTTTCAGTGTATGATAGCCCATTCATCTCTATACTAATTTATACTAATATATAAAGCTGAAGAGTTTGTTTGTTTGTTTGTTTGTTTGTTTGTTTGTTTGTTTGTTTGTTTGTTTGAACGCGCTAATCTTGTTAACTAATGGACCGATTTGAAAAATTCTTTCAGTGTATGATAGCCCATTCATCTCTATACTAATTTATACTAATATATAAAGCGGAAGAGTTTGTTTGTTTGTTTGATTGATTGATTGTTTGAACGCGCTAATCTTATTAACTAATGGACCAATTTGAAAAATTCTTTCTTCTTTAAGATAGTCTATTTATCGAGGAAAGCTATAGGCTAATATCACGCAAAAGATGAATAAGAGAGGAGCAGCAATAAAAAATATTACCATAACGGAAAAAGTTAAAGTTATCCTTGCGTGCGCTAAGTAAACGGTTATAGTTATTCAAAAATGATGTATTACAAAATTGTTTCCCTCTAAAAGTTCTAAATAAAAGTCCGCGACAGTATATGTCTAACTATTAAGGTTAACTCGCTTTAACTATTTCTTATGATCATCAAACGGTTACGGTTTTAAATCTTTCCACGCGGGCGGAGCCGCTGGCGTTTGCTAGTAAATAATATACGTGACGAACGGCTTGTCGATACCATCTCGCGTATCCGCAACCATTTTTGTTTGGAATATTTTTCTTCACCGTCATTATTCAAAAGTTCATAGCGTTTCGCGTTGAAATCCGAGGACTAAATATCTTTTATTGATATCGAAAAATGAGAATCGTGATCCTTCCAAATGTTTTTTGACACGGCCATAACGTTGTTTTATCTTATAAGTGCGGGTCGGGCCATCCGATACGGTATTTTAGGATAGAATAAAATTGAAAGCTCCCATTGATTTAGCTATTTATTTCGAGAAACCTGATAAGATAATAACGCCGTGTGGTATCCGGCTGAATAGAATAGTACCACCCTCTTTTCTTACCGAGGTGTCGTAAAAGGCGACTAAGGTAAGTCGACCCGCCGTTTGGTATCCGGCTGAGTAGAATAGACCAACCTCATTTCTTACCGAGGTGTCGTAAAAGGCGACTAAGGTAAGTTGACCCACCGTGTGGTATCCGGTTTAGTAGAATAGACCACCCTCATTCTTACCGAGGTGTCGTAAAATACGACAGAGGTAAGTTGACGTTAGGCAGGCGGCCGGTCGTAAAAACGCAGCCAAATCATGTAACAACGTGTTTATAACATGTTGTGCCGACCCCATTTAGAGTGGGATAAGGGCAGGAGGATGAAACCTGATAAGATAATAATTTTAAAAAAGCTGTAAAAAATAATATTAAAACTAAAAAATAAATAAATAATCTTATGTAATATTTAACTATATTATATTAAGGATTTTATTATTATTACTATAACATATTTTATTGTACTATCGAATTGTAATTTTTTATTATGTCCCTTTATTTGCATGTTAAATTGTTATGAGTTAATGCAATATTTGGAAACTGTTTTTGGTTTATGTTTGGCTTATATGTTTATAATGTAAATAATTATTATAGTACTGTTTGTTTCCATAATATAAATAAATAAATAAATATAAAATATATTTTGAGGTTAAATAATTTATGTTTTATTATACTCATCGCCCTTATCCCACTCTAAATCGGCACAAAATGTTATAAACATGTTGTCACATGATTTGGCTATGGACCTTACGATTGACCACTTTACTGACGTCAACTTACCTTAGTCGTACTATACGACAACTCGGTAAGAAAAAGAGTGGTCTATTTCGACGATCTAACTCAGTCAGATACCACACGGTGGGTCAACTTACCTTAGTTGCCTTTTACGACACCTCTGTAAGAGGGTGGCCTATTCTATTCAACCGGATACCAACCGCTGGCTTAGCTTACCTTACTCGCCTTTTACGACACATTGAATAAGAAATAAGGGACTTCTTTTCAGCTGAGCCGGATTCCATACGGCGTGTTGATATACCTTAGTCGCCTTTTATTACACCTCGGTAAGAAATGAGGGTCATCTGTTCTACTGAGCCGGATACCACACGGCATATGTTCTCTTAATACTATTGCTATATTTAACATGTAGGTATAGAAAGCTTTAATTATATTCAAATAGGTATGTACTCTATTAGAAACACTGTTAATTAATCATTTTTACACACAAATTAGACACATATAAAGCGATAGGAAATATTAGATTACTCGTAATATGTTTATAACACGATAAAGTAATTAATAATGCATGTATTTATAATTAATTTGTATTATAAGCAACCCTAAATATACAGCAGTTTAATTATAACTTACAATATTTTCAAAAATTAACATTGACATATAACTAAATATCGAGATTCATATCTGGTAATAATATTTACGTAAATATATCTAGTTTAATGTAACTATTGATTTGAACATGACATATTTAAGTAAACTAAGCCAAACCTGCGGTTTCATTCGCGGCAACTAAGTTTTAAAATACCCTTGATTATGTATGTACTTTGTTTTCTCCTAGCAAAAAAGCAACTGGACCGATTTCAAAAATTCTTTCACCATTGAAAAGCTGCATCTTTACTGAGCAACATAGCCTATATTACATTTAAAAAAATAGGGATCCGTAATAAAAATGTAATAAGGTGTAAAAATCAAAAATTACGCGGGTGTAACCGCGGGGTATTACTAATATTCTATATTTAAGTACGATTAATGTTATTTATATATGTTATTAATCTAAAAATAAAGTTACTATTAAAAAACATAGTTGTAAATAAACAAATATAGCTATAGTGATATATCTTTACCTGTGATCTCTAAGATGATCTTGCCGTCGGAACGCTTTCCCACAAATGTCACACGAATACGGTCGTTCGTCTGTATGTGTTCTTTCGTGTATGAGTAGGTTGTATGATTTCGTGAATTGTCGATTACAAAATTTGCAAATAAACTGCTTTTTCGTCCTCGGCCCATTGCCTGTTGTTTTCTGTTTGTTCGACACACAACTGCCCGTTGAAGATGTTGAACTGTTTGTACTTTTAGAACTGGACGAATTCGATGGCTGAGGTGAAAGTGGCGGCTGTGATGGACTCCCACTCATTTGTTGTTGATACATTGCATTCATTAAAAGACTCGGATAACCGTTATCTAGATTCTGCGAGGAATTATATCCATATCCTTTTGAAGTGGATTCTAAATGCTGTTCCAATGTGAATTCATCTTCATTGTCTAACAAAGCTAAATCTTCTTCGACCTCCTCAGATAAATCTACATCTTCAGCTGCTATAGCATCAGATAAAGGGTACTCTTCAGGAGATTTCGGGGATATAACCCTAGACGTGCTCTCAGAACCATCAGTGTCAGTTATCTTAGCACTAGCCGTCGCTATCCTTAAAATATCTTGCTTAGTTGAGGTACCGTTTTCATTTGAACATTGTGTATTATTAACAGAGGATACAGTAGTGAGCCGTTGTAAAGTTAAATAAGATTCTAATGCTTGTAAATTTAAGGCCGCAGCGGCTGCCGAATTCGAAGGCAACAAAGCGGCTTGTTGCAAAGAATTCATCATTGCATTTTGAAGGGATATCACTACGCCTTGAAGGGATCTCTGTAACATATTCTCTTGTAACAAGGCCGCGGATGCGATTGATAAATTAAGGTTTGTTGTAGATGAACTAGTGCTCTTACTTGTACTTTTGGCGTCCTCCGGTTGGGTATCGATGGTCAACAGCCCGGTCATGTCCGACTTGCTGTCCTGTATCTGAAGGTTGTTCTTTAGCTTGATAATGGCGCTCTCCAGCGAGTTCAGTGTGGTTTTGTTAGTTCGGGAGGTGCTTTGTTCCTGCATGTTGGTTAGCGGGTTGTCATGTCACGGATCACGGGTCGAGCACGTGTCGTGGCGCGGCGGGGGAGAGGGTATCGCGTGCGCGTGCACTACACAAGTCACGGTGCGCAGCGTGCGAGACGGCTGTGCGGTGCGGCGCGACTGAGCCGGCGGGCAGCCTGCGACCGCCCCGCCCCTCCCGCCTGCCTTCCCGCCTCACAAAAGCTCTCTATTTTAGGCAACTCTTTGTACAGTAATGGTCACCTCACGCCGCCCTAACGACAGACACGTCCATGAGAACAACATTGCGCCAGATTTGTTGTGGCCCTTTCGAATAATGAGATTCTGAATGGAATTGTTCGGGCTATGGGAAAAACAATTCGAACGATCGACCCATTTATTTTGTTTCTAGGTCATGTCACGTTTAATATGCCTCTATTGGATATTGACTCTACCTAGTTTTGTATGTGAATGAAATTATTTGTTTCCATGAAAGTGTTGATTATTACATTTAAGGGTAACATAATTAATTATATGCCTCTATTGGATATTGACTCTACCTCGTTTTGTATGTGAATGTAATTATTTGTTTACGCATTAATTGAAGCGTTGAATATTACAATTAAGGGTAACATAATTATATGCCTCTATTGGATATTGACTCTACCTCGTTTTATATGTGAACGAAATTATTTGTTACCGTATTCATTGAAGTGTTTATTATTACATTTAAGGTTAACATAATTAAACCATTAAACTCTTAAGTATCTTTAACTGTCACTACGAAAAATGATTTAATAATGTTTTGCATCATTAAAGCTTTTCTTCGCTTTTACTTAAAAAAACACAGATATTTCTAAAAAAAAATTACGGCTATTTTGTGAATTAATTAATGGAACAGTATAATATATGAGAGTAATATATATTTTTGGGGTAATCGTAATAAAGTTTTGTTTACATTTGAAACAAAAAAATGAGGTAACTGAAAATTTGTACTATCACAAAGTTTTGTAGAATAGATTTTCTTTTAAATATATGTTGTTAAAAGCTAATTACATGTAACTTAATTACAGAATAGTATTTTACATAATTTCAAAGTAGGCATCAGAATTGCTCCGAGATACAAATTTTACAATTATAACTGAAACTAATAATAATAAATCTTAATGATTAAATTACTAAAAATCACTAAATCAAATACCTATATACACCCAGACTTTTTGAACCAATAAATTGTATTAACAAAATGTTGGCCCTGGGCGGGAATCAAACCTGCGATCCTCGTAGCTGAAGGCAGGATCACTGCCACTGCGTCAACGGGCTAAGTCAAACAACACATTACTAGATTATTTTTTGGGAAAAAAATATATATACACATATGGATGATGGCATCATTATCATTTTCCTGCCCTTATCCCACTCTAAGTGGGGTCGGAACAACATATTATAAACATGTTGTCACATGATTTGGCCACGAATTTTACGACCGGCCGCCCACCTGACGTCAACTTATCTTAGTAGTATTTTACGACACCTCGATAAGAAAGAGGGTGGTCTATTTTACTTAACCGGATACCACACGGCGAGCCAACTTACGTTAGTCGCCTTTTACGACACCTCGGTAAGAAATGAGGGTGGTCTGTTCTACTCAGCCGGATAACATACGGCGGGTCGACTTACCGTAGTCGCCGTTTACGACACCTCGATAAGAAAAGAGGGTGTTACTATTCTATTCAGCCGGATACCGCACGGCATATATATACACATCCATCATGAGTACTTAAAAATATAAAATTTCCAAAATCAATAGGACCTTCATTGAGCATTCTCCGCTGTGACATTGAGGTCACAGATATCGTTAAACGTCAACCCGTTCCAATGATTCCTGTTAGGTATAAAATGTATTTTGAAGATGAGTAGAGATATAAAAATTGTCAGAGCCATTGGCGCCTATAAAGCCCAAGACCCAAGACAAAAGTGGGCATTAACCAAATAAATGCCAAAGCACGCCAGTGTCGCTTTTCGTGTTTGTTGACCATAGAGTTGTAAACGGTTTAGACTTTACATAACATTATATGGTTTTTTTTCAAGATAACGAATTTGTGAAATTTAAATCTCAGTTACGTACTGCGTAACGTTTTATTAACTTGTGCGTAATGTTTTTATTAACTTTATAAATAATTGAAAAAAAATCATCGACAAAACTGAAGATTTTTTGGATGTTAAAAAAGCCTGGATTGGAAAATCCTTTCAGCTTCATACAAGACTGCGGTTTAATAATGTAAAATTGAAAATGTTTAAAAGACTGACCGCCGAGTTTCTTTCTGGTTCTTCTCGGTAAGAGCAACATTCCGAACCGGTTGTAGCTTCATTAATCATATTGATCCTTGACGATTCAAAAGTGCTTGAAAGAGCTTATTTGAATAAAGATATTTTGATTTGATTTGATTTGATCATTCTCCTGTTCGTATCCCTACTTCCTAAGTGGGTTCAGAACATGTTTAAAATATGTTGTTTCATGGTTTGGCTTGTTATTTTACGACGCCGCATGCCTGACGTCAACTAACATTAGTCACCTTTTAAGACACTTCGGTAAGAAATGAGGGTGGTATATTCTACTCAGTTGGATACCACATGGCTATGAAAAGAAAATGGTTATAGTTCATTTATTTTTTAGAAGAAAATTAACTATAATATATAAATTCTATAAAATATATTCGTTACTATTGCTTGGTTTTTCATATACAAATTTAAATTAAACTTTTTACAATTTAACTTTAAAAAAAAGTTTTGAACAAGTACGATTGAATCCTCAACTCTTACCGAGAAGAGTCGGCAAAAAACTCGGCGGTTGCTTTTTTTCGAAAATACTATTATTGTTACATTTAGTCATTACTATCTTGTACAAGGTCGAAGAATAGCAATATCCACGTATTCTTATCATCTATGTAATTCTCAACAGTACAGTACCTAGGCTTTCTGTATCAGCCTCCTTTTAACAGTGTTTTAAACTGCTGTAATGACAAAGCTAAAGTTGATTGCTATTATGTGCGTTAAATCGACTTTTCATTCGTATTAATTGAAGCTATTTGTCACGGATTCATTCTCCTATTCTTATTCCACTCTTAGTGGGGTCGGCGCAACATGTTATTTATTTATTTATTTTTAATTCTTTTTCATTGGTTCGCTAGCGATTACAAGATAAAATGTAAACAATTACAATTAAATTAATACATAGATATGCCAATCGTTTAAAAGCAAACTCATCATGCGTTGAGATGTCATTACAATCAACACAGATTTATAAAATGATACAGTTAAAAACAAACCACTTACAATAAAGGCTGGTACGTTGAATAAGTTAACGTTATAAGCATCTTGTCACATGATTTGGCTATATATTTTACGATCTGTCTGACGTCAACTTACCTGACGTATTTACACCTTGGTAAGAAATGATCTGATCTCTATTCTACTGATCTGATGTCTATTCTACTCAACCGGATACCACACGGTGGGTCGACTTACCTTAGTCGTCTTCTACGACTAAAAAAAAGAAAAAAAAACGACGAAGAAATCATTACTTTAGCTTTTTTATATTTACCACTATCTATAGATTACAAAGGCTTAAATCTTGCAAAAGCAAAAGGAAGTTCTGCGCTTACAAATGTTTATTAGGTTTGTTCAGTTAAAATTATACACCCCAATATTTATTCATGTTTGTTTTAAACGTGCGAGGGCTTAAGACAATGTGGATTTTGAGATGTTATTGACAATTACCTTTTACGATCATCTTATAAAGAAGCGGAGGTAAAATATTTACGATTTCATATTTAAAAGTTTTTTTATTTGAGGTCAACTTTTTTGAAAGATGCGCGTGTTATTTCAAAGTCATACATAAAAAATAAAAAACAATATACAAGACAGGATATAAAATGGAAACTATTGAAAATAAAAATAATTACTTAACCTAGTAACATAGTGGAGTTGTAACGCTCACTGAAATGTAGGCACCATTACACTATCCTTTGCCATTGGTCTACAAATATGTCGCAGTTAGGATAGTGTTCGAGGTATTGGTGATTTAGACACCGTACGAGAAAAAGGGGCCGCAAAGAATATTATACGTCGGTAATGGCCTTATTCTTTTGGGTCAAAGATGCTGCACAACTTATTATGCAGCTCAATACAGTCAATCTTATTAGTAAGAACTTTAGAAACTGTAATATATTGTTCATGTGCTCGTCGAGTTTCCAGAGAAATAAGCCCTAAGTGACTTTTTTTTACACGAGGAAACCCTTCATGGGTACTACTAATCGCTGGGGGGCGAAAGCAGTTATGCCGGCTCTCTCTCTCTATCTCTATACTCTTATCGGCTTAAACCTCATGGTGTTCCACCTTGCTGCTTGGTGGCAAGGGCACAGGAATACTGGACGCATCACGTCTACACCTTCGTCAGCGCCTACCCTTTCTACTCTTGTAGAGCCTGGACTGACTCTTTGACCATAAAAACCCTGTGGAAACGACGTGCAAAGAATATAACGAAGTAGGTCGAGGTGTCGCAAACGGTGACTAAAGTAAGTTAACGTTAGGCAGACGGCCAGTCGTAAAATCCGTAGTCAAATCATGTTACAAGATGTTTATAACATTTTGTGCCGACCGATACGGACAGGAGGATGATGAGAATGATTATGATCGTATTAACAGTTTTGCGTTTATGTTGTACGTAACGGTCAGTTTTTCTTCAAGTTCCTGTCTTATCTCATGATTATTTATGATTATGATATTATAATTTTTAGCCTGTCATTACTTATTATTCGCGTACATCAATTACATTGTCCCTAGCTAACAGTATGTTAAAACTATAAAATATCGATTTATTAAGTAACGATAATCTACTGTTATATTTGGGCTAAATCGCAAATTCAAAATGCAAAATCTAGAATTTTCGGCGGTTCAAGCATCAGGTTATCGAACAATTTGAATACGGAGGGCGCTTGCAAATTGCGATCTTGCAAAACCCTCCTTATTTTCCCGTTTCTCATGTCAATTGTAAGCGCAATTACCACCACGCTCTATTGGAGCATGGTTGCCTTTTGTTTCTAACCGCGGACCGTGACAAAGGCGATTGTGAAATGTAGAATTACTTCTATGGTTGCTTTGCAAATTGCGTGTCGCAATACTTACCAAATCTCTACTAATCCTCAGAGAGAATGAACTAAATACTTCCCAATGTTACTTTCTTTATGGATATTAGATATACCAAGAAGACAACTTAACTTTACAATCATTAATCAACAGATTCCCTTAGATTTCATCCATATCGTATTGGAAATGTGCGAGGTAATTTACTAGTCACGCCATCTGTTGTTCGTTACTTGGGTATGCATCTCTCATCGAGAGTTATATATTTGTGCAGTTTGCAGTTAAGACCCTAGTAGGGACATGGGGTCAAAGTGCAACATTTTTTTTATCCGTTTTGACACTCGGTTAATTGCCTCTTTAGGTGACAAGAGGACTGGCTCCTTTTCGCACAAAGAATCAGCTTAGCGATTCAGCGCGGAAACGCTGCCAGCATTCTTGGGACCATTCCACGTGTCCTAGCGTGTAAGTTATTTAAGATAGATATAACTTGTACATTTTTGCACAAATTGCTTTGTAAAATTTTTGTACAAATAAAAAAAAAGTTTACCCACATTTAGGGTCTTCCAAATGATTTGACATACTACTGAGGAATACCTGCCTACCTTAAGAGCTGTGATAGCGGAGACATCTTGCGACTCTTTCGAGAGGGTCGAGCAAGTTTTTTCTGTTAAAACTTATGTCTTATTGATATTAATTGATATCACACGCTTTTCGGCGATGGAAAACATCGTGAGGAAACCTGTATATCTCTAGAGAATTCTCGGGAAATGTGTAGCCTACCAATCCGCATTGGAGCAGCGTGACTTTACATTCAATCATTAAAATTCGCTATATTAATTGAACATACTCATTATATTTGTTGACAAGGACATCCTCTTACTACCAATTCACGGCTCGATAAACTTACGAATGGATATTAAATTTGACTTCACTGCTTAAATGTAACGGGTCGGTTCGTCGAACTCTGTACCGATCGTTAAATATCTCGATCTGCCTACGCACAACCGGCGGAATAGCTAGTGAAGCAAAAAATTTGAAACGTAAACAAGACAGCTCTGTGAAATACTATAGAACGGTTTGGCCTTTCTTCTGTTTATTTGCTTAAAACTGCATTACATAGAGCGCACTACTACTAATACAACACTAAACCAAAATCGTGATGGCTTCGGGACTATATTTGTGCAAAAAACATAGTCCTGAATAAGCTATATGAAGTGTAATTTATAGAAACAGGTGCTTCGTGCTTCAAATTATGATAGAATTATTTTGCTATGCTATATGGGAAGCTTACGTTCGTCCGCCCTCAAAGTAAGTAACTTAATATTTGTGTTATGGCTAAAACAACTGGTGATCATAACAAACACATATAAAGTTTTTAAATAAATAGTAAGTAACGGCCTGTTACTCTCTCACTGCTTGGAATAGGCCTCTTCTCTCCCATTTCGGAGAGAAAGATTGGAGCTAAGACCTACCACGCTGCTCCAATGCGGATTGGTAGGTTACACATATCTCCAGAATTCTCTAGAGATATGAAGTTTTCTTCGCGATGTCTTCCTTCACTGAAAAGCGTGTGATAAATTGCAAAAATCAATTAGAGACATAAGTTTTAACAGAAAAACTCATTGGTGTCTGCCCAGGTTTGAACCCGTGACCTCCTCGAAATAGTCACACGGTTTTACCGCTGGGCTACATACTTAAATACAAATATACACTCAGGCTGGAAGAACCAACAAATTATTTATAGAAAATGTTGGCCCTTGGCGGGAATCGAACTCGCGACCCGCGGAGCTGAAAGCAAGGTCACTACCTACTGCGCCAACAGGCCAGTCAAATATAATCAGTTTCTGTTAAGAGAATCATCTATGTAATGCTAAGTTTATGTGACCGTTGCCTGCTTATACTTAACATCCCATAGGTTCTTTTAAACACGCTATTTTGAAAACACTCCGATATATAATGTAAGATAATTTAGAATTTTTTTCATAGGGTAATTCGTAAATCATTTGAGTGCTGTGAAGTCAAAACACTTTAACTTGAATTGCTGTGTGGTGGATTTAGACAACAGTACTGTCGTTATCTTATTTAGAGTTTTAAATTGAATTTATTCGAGCATGTTTACTCGTGCTCTAGTTTCGCTAAAATTGTCAGAGCCATGACAAGTGATGACACGAAGTCAGGCTTGCGCGTTCCCACGGCGCGGTTGCCCGGAGGCCGCGCGCACGACTCGCGGGAGATATAAAATTAATTTATCTACAACTAATACGAGCGAGAGAATTGATAGCTAAAACTGATAGTAACATTAAAAAGTGAATTTAAAGATAGTTTATGTTACTTTACCTTAAGCCGTGTGGTATCTGTATGAGTAGAATAGACCGGAAATTACACCAAAATTACAGCAAAATAATTTTATTGTAACTTCTGTTCTGGAGTTCCGCAAAGTAACGCCTGTTCTATAAATCATTTAGACCACCCTCTCTATTACCAAGAATTCGTAAAATGCACTGGGAAGTTAGGAAATTTTTCAATTTCAACTTCCCTTCCTTTTATCTTATACCAAATCCCATACGTCATAACAAGCGACAATAAACAAACTTAGACAATTTAAGCGTCATCATAATTTAAATGTGATTATGTAATAGCATGTAATGCGTGACCGCGAATACTACGCCCACGTGCCTAGGATGGGCATGCACATTATTCATGACGGAAATAGGGCTGCCACTAACACTAAAATCACATCATCATCATCATCTTCCTGCCCTTATCCCACTCTAAGTGGGGTTGCCACAACATTTTATAAACATGCTGTAACATGATTTAGCTGCGTTTTTTCGACCGGCCGCCTGCCTGACGTTAACTTACCTTAGGCGTATTTTACAACTCCTCGGTAAGAAAGAGGTTGGTCTATTCTACTAAACCGGATACATCACGGTAGGTCAACTTATCTTAGTCGCCTTTTACGACACCTCGGTAAGAAATGAGGGTGGTCTATTCTACTCAGCCGGATACCACACGGCGGGTCGACTTACCTTAGTCGCCTTTTACGACACCTCGGTAAGAAATGAGGGTGGTACTATTCTATTAAGCTGAATACCACACGGCTTTAATACTAAAATCACATATTGGACATATTTATATTTTATGATTTGACGCATAGATCATACGTTATAAAAACATCCTAGTAATCCTATCCTATCTTACTAATATTATTGATGCAAAAATTTGAGAGTATGGATGTATGTTTGTTACTCTTTCACGGCGAATCCGCTAAACCAATATCGATGAAATTCGGCACAATTATTCCTTGTACACCGGGGTAACATATAGGCTCTACACATCCTGTTAATTCTACAGGAATAGTATGACATTTAAAAACCGCCATCTATTATCAACAGATCACGCGACAATAGTCTACGCGAACGAAGTTGCAGGTTAAAACTAAAACGTCATATATACCAACTTTCCCCATTGATTTTATTATTATTTATTGGAAAGATAATTCTGTAAAACTGAAACTTACAATATGTTTTAGGCGGCTTTTTTCTATGACTATACAATTTTCAAAAATTCAACAACTTCGTACACAAAACAACTTAGTATACAAAATATTAATATAGGTAATCTATGATATTATAGTTTATTTTTTCTTGGTGATTTTCGGTATTTATTGAAAAGAGTATTGCTATTTCACTACCCCTAATTATTACAATACTTAAGCTAGATAAAGGTATAATAAAATTGTAAAAACCCCAATAATATTTTAAATTTTGACAGCCCTGGGCTCCGGATTGTCTGTAAATATATCAAATCAATAATAGACGAGACATAATAAACTATGCAAATATACTATATTATAAATACATACCTACACATATTATTTATTAATTATATATGAAACTCATCAGCAACTTAAAAAATTGCCTTTGTACGTATTAGTCGTGATACTGTTTATACTAAAAGTAGAACGTCTTAATGTTTTTGTTCAGGCGAAGTTATTTATTTTTATTTAAGATTACTTTACTGTACACACTGATATCATCATCCTCTTGCCCTTATCCCACTCTAAGTCGGGTCGGCACAACATGTTATGAACATGTCACATGATTTGGCTGCGTATATTACGACCGGCGACCTGCCTGACATCAATTTACCTAAGCCGTATTTTACGACATCTCAGTAAGTATCGTGTGGTCTATTTTACTCAATCGGATACCACACGGTGGGTCAACTTACCTTAGTCGCCTTTTCGTACACTTCGGTAAGAAATGAGGGTCGGGTAGTCTACTCAGCCAGATACCACACGGCGGGTCAACTTACCTTAGTCGCCTTTTATGACACTTCGGTAAGAAATGAGGGTCGTCTATTCTACTCAGCCAGATACCACACGGCGGGTCGACTTACCTTAGTCGCCTTTTACAACACCTCGGTAAGAAATGAGGGCGGTCGATTCTATTCAGCTGGATACGATACGGCGTACTATACAGACAATATTATTAAAAACTGAATTATAAACAAAGGGCGATCTTATCACTTAAAGAGGTCTCTTCCAGGCAACCATTGCAATAAATATCTTAAAAGAAAAAGAAACGAATGAGTGCAAATATCTATTTAAAACTCAAAAGATAGATAAAGATACTAATACTTAAACAAAAAAAATATAACTTTTTACTTACTGTTTACTTACACTGGTATAATTATTTCCTGACATATATTACGCTTTACTCGAAGACTGAAAGCTATAAGTCATAATTTTATTCCTTCATGATACTTATTTCTTTTTAGCACGAAGTGTAAATGTAGATTACGGACATAAGCATCTTATTTCATTGCAATATTTCTGTTTTAATGTTACAATACAAACAGAGATGTTCACTAGACACCGAGAAAGTGCATTCAATGTTTCATTTCAATACGCGGAACATCACGTACGGCTTCACACACAAGAACTTAGAAATTATAGTATTAGTATAATAGAACATAACCTTTATTAGATATACGCATAAAGATTATTTTCCAATGAAACAATTTTAACAAGAATAGACAGTTAAATCTCATTCATTGTGCATTACTCTAGTCTAAATAGGTGTGTCTAAAGCGACAATTTCTCGCTCGTTCTGGTTGTAAACAGATATGGAATAGCAACTTTAATGTTATAGGGAGGGTTAGGGATGAATTATTGCTATTATTAGATTTCTGTATAGTTGTTCTGTGGACCGTTTATTTTATTTTGTTAACAATAACGTCTCAATTAGGGGTGCATGTTTATACCACTGTTTTGATATCTTTAATATAATGATGAATTATTGCTATTATTAGATTTCTGTAAAGTAGTTGTGTTCTGTGGACTCGTTTATTTCATTTTGTTGACAATAACGTCTCAATTAGGGGTTGCATCTTTTGCCACTGTTTTGATATCTTTAATATTTAAATGAGTTAATCTGGTATGTAGATATGTAAATATATTTTCCGAATCTCGGAAACGGCTCCAACGATTTTCATGAAATTCGGCGTGTAGGGGTTTTGACTGTAAAAAATTGATCTAGATATGTTTATTTAATAAAAATGTCTTTTTTATACCTGTTTTCGGGAAAATGTTAAAATTTACGTTGAATTTAAAATACAATTTTCGCTGGCAGACGTAGAGTCATGGTAGCTCATTTAGGGAACGGGTGGTCTCTAGAAATGAAAATACCTAGGATCGCGCCCAACTTACCCAATTATTTTTTTTATTTATCAATTTTCTCTTAATCTACAAAACGAATTTTTGTACGGTTTTCACTAAGCGAAAGTGAAATTCGTAGGGAAAGTTAACGTTAATTCTTTCTCCAAAAAGGCTGAACCAATTTTGATGAAACTTTAAACTTTGTGACACTGATTTCCACGCGGGTGATGTCGCAGGCACCAGTTACAATATAAAATAGTGTTGTTAAGTTATAAGAGTTAATGTGAACCGATCTTAAGTCAGTACGATACGATGTTTTATAGGTTTTCCAGTGTTTTACGATTGTCACATTTAATTATTTCATTGCCGGCAATTAAAGTTTGGTAGAAAACGATTTTTTATGTTTTACAACCGCATTTAGGTAAATAAAACTCGGCGTCACCCGGTTTGTTTTTTACCACACACGATTTATAAATAGTGATGGGCCGTGAATTACTGCATACGTGTCGATGAATTTATGATGGAACATAATCTATACGTATAATAAAATGGTAGAAGGACCATGTGTATATAAAGGCTATAAAACGATAAGCTGTTTGTATAGGTAATACGACGGTGTGAAAACAATGTTTGAAATCAAGAGGAACGCTAATAAACACTGATTTAAAAAATTTGACACTAATTTTCCGCAATGGGCAAAAGCGAATAAAATGCACAATATTGTGCAAAATTTATAGCTTCAATATGGTCACATAGTGCAGTACACAAAGTGTTAAATATTGACATATGACTATGTTACAGCTGAGCATAATTTATTTAGTTAAGAAGAGTTGGTTAGACCCACCATGCTGCTCTAATGCGGATTGGTAGGTGACACATATCCCCAGAATTCTCTAGAGATATGCAGATTTTCTAACGATGTTTTCCTTCACCAAAAAATAAGTTTTAGTTGAAAAACTCATTGTTTTGCCTGTGGTTTGTTGCCGTGACCCTCTCGAAAGAGTCGCACGATATCACCGATCGTCTGTTATAGTTGTTTCAATACAAAGTATAGTTTTCTTCATTTTCAAAGAAAGATACCTGGTGGCTGAAGAATTTTCGGACGAAGTTATCGAAGTATTTCCTGGTCAAGATCCAACAATAGCGGTTTGAGCTAGTTGTAACTGTTCAAGGTAGTGATACAAAATCCATTTAGCACTCATTTTCACCATCCTATGATGGCAATAGACCGTAATCCTCGATAAAGATCTATCGTGGATTAAAGCAAAATAAGAAAAATTTACCGCGGATTATAGCAAAATAACATTTTTGTTACTTTTGTATTATGGACCTCCGCAAAGTAACGCCTAATTCTATAAATTATGGTTTATTAAATGTAATCGTGAAAAGCATGTCATGCTTGTGAAGCGAGGAGCCACAAACGTCAAAAAAGATACAAAAATGTGAGTAAAATTTAATACTACTTTACGAAAATCTATCAATAAGTTGTAACACATAACTTATGTTGTGGGTAACTTCAGATAAATCCATAAAAATTGTAATTTGACACCCAATATGGTAACTTTGAGATCGATTAAACGTTTTGATTGGGACATAAAATGCATGGGCATTTGTAATTTTAGTAGGCACAAAATCAGCGGTGTAGACATATCAACTGCCGCTGTGTATAATACTAGCGGCCCGCTCCGGCTTCGCACGGGTATAAAATATATAGCCTATGTCACTCAGTGAAAAAAATATTTAAAATCTATCCAGTAGTTTTGATTTATTCATTACTGACCGTGGCCCGCACGCGTTAGATTTGGAGTAAAACAAAAATCGCTATGCCCCTGCATTTGAAATCTGTAATATCTTCTAAAATATTCATCTAAATTACATGCTGTAAACGGCCATATTGATCTATTAATTAAATTAAAAATATTTAAATTAACAATATATTTAAGGTACTTAATTGAATAATGATTAATGCTGTATTGTTTAAAAATGCTTCGAAAATAAGGTATTATTTTTCGTAAAAAGAAAATGACAAAAAACGCTATTGTTGATTATCCATAAGAGATAGACATATACCATCGCGGACTTTTCTGTAGACGTTTTCAAGATGTACAAATACTTCTGTACTAAGTATTTGTACATCTTGAAATTTGTATTTTGCATTTGTATTTTGATAGATTTTTTTAGGTTTTAGCCTGCGTTTGCAATGTAAGCGGAAAAAAAATGTAATTATTTACGACGTCACATTAGAAACCTCAAAAATTATAGTATTTATCTACTCCGTATTGAATGCTAATATACATATAAACCTTCCTCTTGAATGACTCTATCTATTTAAAACAAAACCTCATCAAAATCTGTTGCGTAGTTTTAAAGATTTAAGCATACATAGGGACATAGGGACATAGAGACAGACAGGGAGAGCGACTTTGTTTTATACTATGTAGTGATTACTATCGCTAGTTTAACTAGTATTATAACTGCGATTATTAACTAACCGTAGTAACTGTGTTTTCAACATTTTCTCATCCAAACGCAATACAAATTTTTATGTATTTTGTTATCGATACAGATTTCATCTGACGAAATGTATATTTTTAAAAGTATTTATTCACATAATTTATTTAATTAGGCGTTACTTTGCGGAGATTCATAATACAAAAGTAATAATACAATATTTTGCTATAATACACGATGAAGTAAAATAGAAACTATATAATGCTAAATGTAGGGTGGACGATCTTTGCGATTTTGTCGTGGAGTCGATCTCCAGATGATGCTTCGGTTGCGGGGCGAAACGATAGTTGAGTTTGTGATAGTGAACGTATATAGTGCTTGTGTATTGTGGTGGCGGTGGTGTCGGTTCGTGCATGTGTTTTTACGACTCCTGCATGTATCAGGCATGAAAAAGGATTGACCACTCAACATTTAGCTTTATATATATTTTCTGTTTTACTTCATCGCGAAATTTATCAAAATAATTTTATTATTACTTTCAGTTCACCTTGCAACAAGTTAAATTTGATTCACTCCCCGGTTTCCGATCGAACTGAAATTTTATATCTTAGTACTGTCTCGATGTCAATACATGCATGATAAGCATGACCTGCTGATGCTGACAGGATTGGCAGACGAGGAAACTCCTCAATGGTTAATAGTAGGGAGATAAAATTTTGATATAGCTGATGTTTAGCAAACGCCGTGTGGTTTCCGACTGACCGAATAGTACCACTCTCATTTCTTACCGAGGTGTCGTAAAAGGCGACTAAGGTTAGTCGACCCGCCGTGTGGTATCCGGCTGAGTAGAATAGACCACCCTCATCTCTTACCGAGGTGTCGTAAAAGGCGACTAAGGTAAGTTGACCCACCGTGTGGTATCCGGTTAGTAAAATAGACCACCCTCTTTCTTACCGAAGTGTTGTAAAATACGACTAAGGTAAGTTGATGTCAGGCAGGCGGCCGGTCGTAAAATACGTAGCCAAATCATGTGAAAACATGTCTGTAACATGTTGTGCCGATATAGTGGGGTAAGGGCAGGAAGAAGAAGAAGCTGATGTTTAGCAAGTCTGTTTTCATAATAGTATGTTCAATCAACAATATCGAATCGATATTTGCGCCAACCCTTAAAGCCTTTGATAATTTCTAAAATGGATGTCGCAAAAACGGATTTATTGGCAAGACAATTACTGCGATTTACGAGTATGAGCATTATACGTAATGATTTGGAGTTTAGAGATTTTGTTATTTATTTTATCACAACCGATTGTAACATTGACTAACGATATATTGTAAAAATACTTTTATGGCCTTACTACTTAAATAACTTTGAATTAAGTCAATGAATCACATTATACATTTGTCGTAATGTCAAAAGCAGTATCAAATCAATCATTTACATTCAACATATGTTTGTGTACTCGTATCTTTAATCTTTAATATTGAAATGAGTTAATCTTGTATCTTATACATTATCGAAATCTCGGAAACGGCTCCAACGATTTCCCTAAAATTCAGCATGTTTTGGGGGAGAAAAAAAGTTGTAGCTAGGTTGTATTTTAAAAAAATAGTTTTATTCCTGTGTAACATTTAAATTTAATCTTTGTTAATAATGTAACTTGTCAAGTCAGCGTAGATTATTAGCGGGGGAACGGGCGGTCTCGAGAAAATGAAAATACTCAGGACCGAGCCCCAACTACCCAATATTCTTTTTTTGAAGTTTCTTTATTATTTTGTAAAAAAAATACCGTCAAGTCTCGGTCAACCAGATACTATTGTTAAAATTATAACGCTCCCAATCATTTTCAAGAACAAATGATTTGTGACAAAGAAAAGAAAGAAAACAATAAAATAACCATGTTGTCGCCACTGACTTCCGCTTTGTATTTTATAGCAACAAAGTCATGAAATAAGAGTATCGCGCCCTTTTTGATTAGAATGGTGGCAACATTGTGCCGTTATTGTTTACGGTAGTCTTTCTATAGATAAAACGTTTCAGTTACATTCAATCTTTGTTCGTCATTCAAGAGAAGAGTATCTCAGAACGGGAATTGTGGTATTCCTATTATATCGTGTTATTGTATATAGTGTGCGTTAACATCAGAAGTGTGAAAGTGTACTCGCGTCGTGCCCATAGTCTGTGCATCCTGATTTACGGCAATTTTGGCTTTTTAAACTTACTCTCGCCTAATTTTAATGAAAATCATTTCTTGGTTTGTATATTTTTGCGTAAGTAAAAAGTGATTACAGTTATATATTATGTATAACGAACGTTTCTGTGGAATTAGTACGTTTCAATTTTCTTCGTATTAAATATTGCAAAAGTATAGTTTATTAGTAGTAGTAGTATAAAGTATTAAATATTGCAAAAGTATAAAAGTATAGTTTATCCGAGAAAGTTTGTTGAAATTCAAACATTTCAACTGAGAAAATACTTGCATTAGTAGATATAATTTTCTAAAAGAGCAGAAATAGAAACCGATTGGACACTTAAATTCTGCATCCTAGCTATACAGATGTCGTAGTAGTAATTTTGCGAGTAACATTGATTTAACTGAAGCCATGTGTCAAATGTTGAAAAGATGATTGTCACTAGAGGGCTGATATCTTCCGATTTCGTCACATGCAAATGAGGACACTTCAATGCGGTTGATCCATAAATGTGCTGGTGTGATCGAACCAATATTTTAATTTCATTTTGAGCCGCGTATTCATGATGAGAATAAATCTTTTTCCTATATCTTTTACCTACAATTTTAAATTGAATTCAATTAAAATTAAAACTTTTTTGATTTCAAAGTATTAGTTGTTTTACACATGTTCTAGTCTATCATAAATATTAATTGTCCTAAGAAATCTAAGCCGGTTTACAAAAATAAGGCGTTAATTTTTGTTGGAAAAATGAAGGTATGAGGAAAAATCGTGACGTTCTCAATTTAGAAAAAGTTATTGCGAACGTATCTACAGATGTACTTATTGATAGTGGTTCGTGTCTCTATAACGTCTAATAACTTAATAAAAGAGTCCGCAAGTCAAATTAGTATGACTTATTTAACATTAAAGATTTAGGAGGTATAAAAGTAGAATCAAAAGCTTCAATTACATCGCCGATTGAATTAACAGATATCACCTTAAAAGTAGATTTTTATATCGTTGATGGTAAATACTGAAGTAATTATCGGCACGGATATCTTGAATAGAAAAGTTGTTACATATTTCTGAGGCACTTACAAGTATACGTAGTAGAGCCACTACACATTATAGGATGTGTAGTGGAGCTATGGTGTATAATGTGCAGTCAGATATTAATTTTTTGGAAAAACGGTATTTACCCAAGTAGCATGAGATATTGAAGAAAGACTATTTGAAGTGCTAGATAAAATACTGTCTTGCTTAATGTGGACCTAATCCTATGATGAGAATTTACGTATTAATTATTGAGTTGAGTAAGGTTATACAAATTTCGAGAATCAAGTAGTGCTGTGTTATTGGGCTAGACATTGCTCTAGTTTAAATCAATTACGTATTAGTGAAAATTCCATTCATAAAACCGCCTTTATAATTGCCAAGGGACATCGCTAATAATGTTAAATGTCTGTTATTTGTTGTAAGTTACCAGAAGACTTTTTATACATTGACTTACGACGTTTATAGACCGACACAAGAGAAAAAATGTCGTTTTGCTTGATTCAATTCCTGGAACGCTAATGAAGGCTGCTTTTTGGAAATAGATTTGATGTACTTAGTAATGAGGTAGAAAATAAAGCCAGTGAAGGTCAGAACTTCGCCGCAAATTGGAAAAAGTTGATGATATGAGAGAAAAGTTAAAGTTCAAACCATATATTGCAACGACTAGCGCAGAGAACCTCAAATACAGTATAAGAAAATGAATTATAAGCCGGACAGTTTGCTAAGAGAAATTATAGCCGAATGGATTACGATTAAATTGTAACAGATATCCAAAGTGAACACTGTTGCAATGATTGCATGGTGATACACGTTTAGAGTGGCCTCAGGCGTCTCTATTCTAAACCATGATACAATTAGTTATTTAATTTTGGCCTACCAACAAAATTACGTGTTTGTTAAACCATAGATACTTGGTCTTATTTGCTAATTACATATAATTTCATTTATAGGTAGACACAACATGCTTTTATAGACTACGTACGATAAACAAATAGACTGTAGGCAGAATGTAGAACTGAAATTATTAACATTTATTTAAGTAAAACTTAAACTATTGCCTAAAAATACACTATTTCCTACATACAAAAAAAAAAAATATTAACAGGATACCGTAAAAAAAAAATGAAATAAATTAAACAGTAGTCAGTGCTTTATCCACTTTTTTCTTAAAATCAGCTAATTTATCGTGAAAAATATCGAATTCAGTATCTTTGTCAACAAGCTCCGTCAGCAATCTACACAGTCTAGGAATCAAAGAATGGAAGCCGAGATTTGTTTTACAAACTTTGTGTGTGAGCAAAGAGTCGGCATGTCGGGGCAATCGAGAGTGCATATTAAAAGATATTTGGATTAAGAGTTCAGGATTGTCTATCTTTCCAGTCAAAAGTTTGTATAGGAATATCAAGTCATGTACTACGCCTAATTAATAATGATCTTATTTTAAAAGTTTTTAGTCTCTTACTATAAGGTAGTCTCTTATCACCTACAATAGAATAAAAATTTTAAGTCGGCGTTGGTTCCTTTCCAGCCTATTCTTGTATATTTGATAGTTAGGATTCCAAATAACAGTACCATACTCGAGTTTGTTTCTACATATTTGGTATACAGAAGTTTTTTTTAGTATGAAGTTATTTAATTGATTTGGAATTTCTGAATATAAAACCTAACATCCTGCGAGCAGATCGACAGATATGTTCAATATGGTGTTGAAACCGTAGTTTAGCATCAAAAGTGATACTTAAATCACGGACAAACGCATTTTCCTGAATCAGGTTTTGTGGATTGTGTTTTGAATCAATCCTGACAAGATTACGAGAAAGTCGAATAAAATAACATTTATCGGGATTTAAAATCATACCATTAAACGCGCACCAATCAACTATTCGGTTGAGATCTTCCTGTAATAGTAAAGCAGGATACATGAACAAGTTATAAGACATGGCCGGATGTTGTCTTAGATGAAGGATAGCCGAGCGGATTAAATTGTAACAGATATCCAAAGTGAACACTGTTGCAATGGTTGCATGGTGATACACGTTTAGAGTGGCCTCAGACATCTCTATTCTAAACCATGATACATGAACAAGTTCTACGACATTGCTGGACGTTGCTTTGACGAAGGATAGACGAGTGGATTAAATTGTAACAGAGATCCAAAGTGAACACTGTTGCAATGGTTGCATTGAAAAAGATGTACGACCCTTTGCGGTCTGACGAGCTCAAACATCTACGTTGGTTATCCGATGTTTGGATATATAGCTAGATATAGTCTGAATTCAGTATTCACATTCAGACGGAACATTAACACCTTAATGGCTCATATTTATTTTGTAGATAACTTATCAACAACAAAGTTTAGTTTTCTGATTATTTGTCTTGTCTAATGTATTCGCTTCAGACAAAGGATACCAGATCCGAAGTGAACACTGTTGCAATGGTGGCATGGTGATACACGTTTAGAGTGGCCTCAGGCGTCTCTATTCTAAACCATAATTAACAAGCAAGATGTACGGCCCTTTGCGGTTTAACGATCTCAGCTACAATTCACGATGTTTATCTGATGTTCGAATAGAACGACTCAATTTCACTTTGTAGATAACTATACTCATGAACATAGTTTGTCCCCAGCTTCTACATTAGACTAGTACGTGTTCGGGACGAACACGTATGCAGGAGGGCCGGATGTTGTCGCCACTGACTTCCGCTTTGTATTTTATAGCAACAAAGTCATGAAATAAGAGTATCGCGCCCTTTTTGATTAGAATGGTGGCAACATTGTGCCGTTATTGTTTACGGTAGTCTTTCTATAGATAAAACGTTTCAGTTACATTCAATCTTTGTTCGTCATTCAAGAGAAGAGTATCTCAGAACGGGAATTGTGGTATTCCTATTATATCGTGTTATTGTATATAGTGTGCGTTAACAACCATTAGAAAATAAAAATAAAATGCCAAACCTACTACACCAACTTAAACAATGTAAGTCTGGAATTTATTGAGGAATTAATATAGTTTAATTCCTCAATAATTTGTCTTTGCCAAAAATATGTATTATTATTACAATTTTCCCGTAAGAAACTTTGTCGACTTGACTTAAACGGATATTTAGAAAAGGAACCTGGGTGGCCGAGCCATGTCCGGTAATTTTTTTTGAAGATATAACGATGATGTTTTTATATTATTGTTAACTAATAGAAAATTATAATGTTAAAGTATGAGAAGTTATGATAAATTTGAAAATTAAAGCTCGAGTATTCAGATATAAATATATAAATAAAATATATAAATGAGCACTCTATTAATATTTTTCTTTGTTCATTTTTTTATTGAATTTAGCTTTAGGTAGCTAAATTATTTAATTTAAAAAATGATAAAATCTAATTGATTTTATCATTTACCAATACCTAAATCCTACACAGGAATTAGAATACTTAAAAATTACAGTGGACCCCTATTTCGTTTTGACTAGTATTTATTTGAAATGTCTGTTTGTCTATCTATCTATAAGACTTTGACGTCTTAACCGCTGGACCAATAGAGAAGAAATTTGGTTCAATTGAAGGTTATACATATATAACAAGCTAATATATAGGATAAATAAAGTTAATGTTTTTCTGGTAACTGGGAAAAACACATAATTGTAGGTATTTAAGCTATCAAGTTGACGCAAATGTAGTCGTGGATACATTTCGTATTTAATATATTGTAATTTTAATTAGAAAGTACGCAAACGAACTCAAACAATCCATAGAGCACCGATAAATCTCTATAATTTATTGGTTGTTTGATTAAAATCTTTTACAGGTTTCTTTATTATTAATGTTGTATCTTCTGTCGTTATATTTTACGGCCGCCCGTAATCGGACATATCTAGAAGCACGATGCCTAAGATTAGCACCGAAATAATAATCATTGGATTCTCTTCTCAACTTAGCATTATATTAAAACTAGCTTTGGAAACTAGTGGACTGGTATCGCGTGATAGGTGGATAATAGATGGCGCTTTTCAATTTCATCCTATTCCTGTAGAATTAAGAGGATTTCTATAGCGTATGTGTTATTCCGGTGAATAAGGAATAATTGTGCTAAATTACATCGATATTGTTTCAGCGGATACGACGTGAAAGAGTAACAAACATACATCCATACTCACAAACTTTCGCATTTATAATATTAGAATTAAAATTTAAAAACATCATCCTCCTGCCCTTATCTACTCGAAAGTGGGGTCGGCATAACATGCTATGAACATGCTGTCACATGATTTGGCTATGTATTTTACGAGCGGTCGCCAGCCTGATGTCAACTTCCCTTAATCGTATTTGTTTGTTTTGTTACGAAGGTGTCGTACACCTTCGTAACAAAGAGGGTGTTCTATTCTACTCAACCGGATACCTTACGGATTTAAATTGAAATAAATTGAAAACAAAAGTTATGATATAATTTTTTTGCTATAATTCGCGTTTGTTTAGAAAATCTAAGTAATACTAAGTGTAGATAGCAGAAACCGTTCTCATACGAAAGTCAAATATGAGTGGGGCCAGCACTCTGATATAACGGAAATTTCATATGACTGGGTCCATCACTCTGATATAACGGAAATCAGATATGAATGGGGCCATAACTCTGATATCACGGAAATCAGAAATGACTAGGACCATCTCTTCGATATAATGGAAATCAGATATTATTGGAGTCACCACTATGATATAACGAAAAACAGATATGACTGGGTTCATCACTCTGATATCACGGAAATCAGATATGACTGTGGCATAACTCTGATATAACGGAAATCAGATATGACTGTGGCCATCGCTCTGATATAACAGAAATCAGTTATGACTGAGAGCCATCACTCTGATATCATGGAAATCAGATATGACTGGTGCCATAACTCTAATATAACGGAAATCAGTTATGACTGGGCCATCACTTTGATATAACGGAAATCAGATATGACTGGGACCATCACTATGATATAACGGAATTCAAATATGACTGGGTTCATCACCCTGATATAACAGAAATTCGATATTATTAGGGCCTTCATACATACATATATTATGTTTTTTACTCGAAATAAACGTGACGTCATTGTCGACAATAACCATTAGTCATAGAACCCTGATACTTCTATGACTAATCTCATAACCTTATTATTATTCTGCAGTATTACCTAGCTGTACAGAGATGGTGGTCCAGAAGCGGTTACTTATAATTGCTGCATTACAAAGTTCAACTGAAACTAATCTTGGATTTATATTACATTGTTTCGCATAAATTGCAAAACGATTTACAGTTTTATATATTGAACTAGCATAAATATATCTTAAGAGTCGCTACAACTATTATCGAATCACATTCAACCATATGTTCAAAAATTATTATTAACAATTTATGTTATTTTGGTATACAGTATTTAAAAAAAAAACATCTGAAGTCTAATGTTTACTAAAATTGATAACAGACGCTCTCACCCTCACCCCTTATACGACACCACGTAAGAAATGAGAATGGTCTATTCTACTCAGGCGGATACCATACGGGAGAAAACAAAATAATAACATACTAATTTTATAGGTTATTTTTGCCTTGTAGCACATACACTACTGTATGCTCTATATTACTAAATACTATAATAAAAGTCTGTCTGAAGTAGCTTAATTCATAAATGATTAATTTAAAAACTTTTCCAAAATTTAATTTGATCCTTCTAAGTAAATCTAATCTTCCGATAATGTGCAAAAAAAGAAAGATAGGTAGCCTGATTTGCTTTCTAATTTTTTCGATGGACAAATTTTAGCCTGGCTCAACTACTCTGGTATATTAACTCTAGTCCACGGACCGCAGTTGAAGAAACTTTGAAATCTTTTTTTTAGATTGTAATGGACGTTTCCGATACGCATGTATTAATGGAGGCATTACCCATAATTCATTCTCCTGCCCTTTTCCCACTCTAAGTGGGGTCGTTACAACATGTTGTTACATGTTGCATGGCCGCCTGCCTGACGTTAAGTCGCATTAGTCCTTAGTCGCCATTTACAAGACTTCAGTAAGAAAGAGTGTGGTCTATTCTACTCAGCCGGATACCAAACGGCGGGTCACTTACCTTAGTCACTGACGTTTTACGACACTTCGGTAAGAAATAAGAGTGTTCTATTCTACTCAGCGGGATACCACACGGCGGTAATGGAGGTATTAACCACTCTTTGCAATCCCTGACGTGTCCGTACAGCGGATAAATAACTCGGTGCGTTAATCTAATTATTTAACGCAATGTCTTATTTGAAAGTTTTTGTTGTGCAATTAAAGGCGGCTGCGCGCTTGTAAACAGTGAACGGCGCAAGCGTGGCCATTTGTTACGGAGAGCTGTTTTGTCGGCCGCTATAATGTTAACTATTGATCTGTTTGTAATTGCAATTAGTTCAATTAACTATCACTCACAAGTAGACCAATCCTACGTATACCTTGGAGCTTTAATTTTAAACAATGGCGGCTGCATAGATGAGATGAAAGTATGGTAATCACCAGAAACGAAATGGACAAAATGAAGAAAATATGGAGGCACAAATATATTACTAAAGCCACGAAGAGGCTCATGGGAGCTTTAATACTACCCATATTTCTATACGCTGCATAAACGTGGATAGCACGGGAAATTGAGAGGAAAATGATAGATGCCCTAGAAATGTGGTGCTGGCGAAGAAGGCTTGGGGTAAGATGGACCGAGTTACGACCAAATATCACGATACTCCAAGAGCTAGGCATCACGCAGCGTCTATTTTCTACAGTACAGTTTCGATGTGTTAGCATGATTTGGCTACGCATTTTTCAAATGCGCCCTGCATGACGTCAACTTACTTTATTCGTATTTTATGACGATGAGAAAGAGGGTGGTCTATTTACTGCAACGGGATACCACACGGCGGGTCAACTTACCATAGTTGCCATTTACGACACCTGGGTAAGAAATGAGGGTGGTCTATTCTATTCAACCAGATACCACACGACGGGAAGATACCAATGAGTATTTCTGTTAAACGAGTTTTTCTGTTAAAACTTATACTTACTCTAGTAAATACTAGGGTTATGTGTAAACTTCCAATCCGCATTGGAGCAATGTGGTTGGTCTAAAAAAAACTGAGACAGCATGTCCATCAGTGGTCTAATATCTGGTTGACAGGCCCGTTGGTCTGTTAGCAGTGGTCCTCCGGTCGCGGGTTCAATCCCCGACGAAGACCAACATTACCTTAAAAAAACTGTTGATGCTTCGAGTGTGGGTGTATTTATGTATTTAATATGTTTAAAATTATATAAGTATATATTTAACAATTTTCTATCACCCATAACACAAGTATTGAGTATTACGCACGGACGAAAGTGTGTGTAAGTGTCGCATTATAATAAAAAAAATAAGAGATTGTTAATAAAGTAAATTATTTTACAATCTCTAGTAATTTATGCACAAACTTCAATAAAATTGTAATTTCGAGTTTCGCATTTCGTCAATTTCATTATACATACATTTCCTAGTGAGACCTAAAATTACGTATGAACTCAATTTAAAAATAAATGCAGATATAATGATTGAATGTATCGAAGAATATCCAGTTTTATATAATAAATTCACCGTCACTGTTGTCAGTAACAACTTAATTATACAAAAAACTGCGTAAAATAAATTCCAAAATCAGTGAGACGATCGGTAGACGATAAAGCTGATAATGAAATCATTCATTAACTTGTATTCAACAACGATTATAATTAAAGTCGATATCATTATTTATTTAAGATTTTATCACGCAGCGCTGAAATCGAAAAATAGTGTAAGCGACATAAATTTTAATAGCAAATAAATTTTTAATAGCAAATAAATAAATGCAGTTAAAGTCTTTGCTAACCGAATTGAATAATTATAAGCAATTAAAATTATATATGTATTAAAAATAATTATTTCAATTACAACAAAATCATTCAGTGTAATATTTCACTGTTAATGTACTTAAGATATAATATTAATTACAAGGATGTATCATATTTTTTAGAATTGCCTTTTCCTGTTTCCGAAAGTAAAACGATAATTTTTTGTTTTTTTGTTAGTCCAATATATGTATAAGCTTGAGTTATTACAAATTTCATTCATATTTCTCAAAAAGATTAGCTTTGAAAGCGAAACAGACACCCAAACGGATTTCACATTTATGAATGTATGAATTTATTTAAATAAGCTGATATTAAGAAAAGGCTTTTATTTTATTAATACGGTTAATAAAAGAACTCACAAGAGAATTTCAACCTTTTTTCTTCGAAATAATTTATAGAATTAGGTTACTTTGCTGTGATCCATAATACAAAAGTAATCTTCTCTTCTTCTCTCTTTTCTTCGATTTGGAAATGTATCTTACTGCGTTCTTCCATTCACCCATCAGAATCTTTAAAAGAAAAGGCCTTTGTAAAGATGCACGTATAATGTCCGAGTCACAATTAGTTCGATTTATACGCTTCGATTGATCAAAAAATGTCAGTGTCGAACGCCCAATTGATTCTTTAAAGTTTTTAGAGGTGCTAGAGATTTACGGTCTCCACGATATCGTGTCGTGCTTAAAGGTTCATTCAGGTGGCCAGTGGATGTTTTTTTGACGACTGATTAGCTTTTGGCCACTTTCACATATTGGTAACTAGAAGTATCTGCGGCTTTGTCTGCGTCAACTTTGGTTTATAAAAATTGACTTTTTTGCGATTTTGTCGTAAAGTCTATCTCCTGATGCTTCGCTTGCGGGGCGAAACGATTGTTGAGATTGTTGTAGTAAATGTAAATATAAGGGACACTTACACACACGGTCGTCCGTCCCCAAAGTAACTATTTAATATGTTATCGGTTTATGTGTTATCGGTGACAAACAACTGGTAAATATATACATATAGTTTTAAATACATACTTACTTAAACAGAAATACACATCCAGTCTCGAAGAACCATAATTTTTTTGTAGAAAATTCAGATTAGCCCTCGGCGGGAATCAAACCTGCGACCCATGGAGCGAAGGCAGGGTCCTGCCCACTGCGCCAACTCATAACTTTTGTACCAAATTTCATAGCTTAACAGACAGACAGACTTTCGCATTAAGAATATAAGTAGGGACAGAAGATACAATTTAAGATTTAAGGACACTAGAGGCCTTACATATTTTTCACATATTTTTGTTGTGAAAAATTGCGGTCGGTTGTTCGTTGTTCATGATTTAAGTCGCCTTTCACAGACCTCAAAAGCATAATTGTGATAAAGAATAGGACAAACAACAGAATTTTGTTTTCATAGTTGTTTATTGTAATTTGTATAAACAATTTATTGTTCTAGTGGAAAATATGGCTATAATAACTTAAACTATGTCGTTAATAATGGAATTATTTAAGATTCTTTATTACATTAACTGTAGGGGCCCTACTGTGTGAACGCAAAATGTATTATCATAATATTCAAGTAAATCGTATTTCATTAATAGTAGGGGTGTAAAAATGTATAAAACATTATTGCTATAAAACACAGTAAAATTTTAATTTCTTTATATATAGGTAAGTATATTAAAATTATATATTTTTTGAAATAAAACAACTTCGGTTAGCTAAATTAAAATTTTTCTTTTTTCGTTCACTTCTACATTCTCTTTTGTGAGAAATATAAACATATAAAAATTCAGAAATTTGAATAGCTGTTATAGGAAATATATAAACATTAGAGGTTATTAGAGCAATTTCATCGAGCATTTCTAAAAAACTGTGTTATTACATTAAATATTCTGTTACTTTAATGTTGCTTATAATTTGTAAGATTAATGCTAAATGAATTTACTATCTGTATATATTTACGTTTTCATATCTGATACATGCAGGTTTCGTAAAAATACATGAACTAAATACCTTCACCACTACCACTACAATATACAAGCACCACACACATTGATTATCACAAACTCAACAATCGTTTCACCTCGCAACCGAACCGTCATTACGACAAACTCGCAAAGCTTTGTGAGTGCATTATGGTGGTAATGAAGATTTCTAGTGATTTATATAATTACACGTTACTTTGCGGAGTTCCATAATATGAAAAGTATTGAAAATATTATTTGGCTATAATACACGATAATTTTTAGATTTTTATTCTGCAAGATCCGCGAGAAAAAATCTGCGGGATTTTATCGCGGATTATAGCAAAATAATATTTTCATTATTCTTAAGGTTTTTATTGTGTTGTTTTACGAATTTTGCATGTATCAGTATAACATATATATTATATTTGCATTCTCGTGGAAAATATCAAGTTAATTTAATTATTAATTTTACACTAACTAAATGAATAAAATAATAAGCTGACTCCTTTAAGATTTACTAATTGTTCTTGAACGCATAATACGTGATTAATGTGAAGCCATGGTCATAATATTTTTTATTAAGTGTAACTATCAACGCACGCCGCATATGGTGATGTCATGACTTAAGCCAATAAACTTGAAAAATCTCAAGATCGTGCTACGCATGCGTAACATGAATTTTCGAAAATTATAAATATACTACACGGGACGAAATATATTTATTCGTATTTGAATCCGGTAAACAAGAGCAATAATTCTACTAAAAATTTACATATTAGAGTATGTTTGTTAAAGTACTATAATTTGAAATATATAAGTATGTTAGCTGTGATAGCCTAGCGGTAACACTGTGCGACTATTAAAAGAGGTCACGAGTGCAAACCCCGGGCAGACACCAAAGAGTTTCTAATAAAACTTATATGACTAATTGATAATTGCAAATTATCACACGCTATTGGGCGAAAGAAAACATCGTGAGGAAACCGGCATATCTCTAGAGAAATCTGGAAATATATGTAACCTACCAATCCGCATTGGAGCAGCGTGGTAGCTCTTAGCTCCAATTCTTCTCTCCATTAAAATAAAAACGGAGAAAAAGAGGCCTATTTCTAGCAGTGGGAGAGTAATTAAGGTACGTTAACGTTAGGAAGGAATCATGTTACATGTTTATAACATGTTGTGATGACCCCACTTAGAGTGGCATAAGGGCAAGAGAATGATGCTGATGACCTCCAGATAGTTTTTACTCTGAATAAACACAAATTATACTTTTAAGAGTCTCTGGTGAGCTCTCATACATGAATATGTACCTAAAAAAATAACGAAGTAACTGGGCCTTACAAAAAATATTATAGTTGACAGTAATCATATTACAACAATAATAAAACGGAGCTTACGGTCAACGCTTCTCGATATCTCACACGATCGATTCCTTTCCATTTGTCAGGTGACTCAGCGTTGTCGTTGACGTGACGTTCTTAAAATGCAAATTTTCAAAAAATCGAACAATACAAATCTCGATCGGACCGTCTCGATTTGACGGTATCGACTCGTGTCTCTCCAAGCAATTGAATTCAGTCGATCACTAATCGATGTCTTGTCCGTGATAGGCGCGGTCGGGGTCCGCGGCAGCAGGGTGCCGACTTACCACACAATCCATCGTTAACTTCTTTCTTCCTTTCATTAAGATCACCATATTTATTATGGACTTTAACAACATATCCAATAGAGTTCACAATACATAGCACCCCATTAAATATTGTACCTTTTTGTAAATAATTTTCTACTGTACTTTCGTCAGCAACTTTATGTGCTTTCGTGTTATTAAACACTGTATGACCCTTTACTAGGATTTAAATTTCATTGAGTACCTTTAATACTTATCACCTTTCTATTTTAAATAAAGAATTTAACCTCATTACCCATCTTAATACAGGATTTGCCCTTTCGCGCCGGCTAATCACAAATGAGCATGTAAAGTCGGTAAATTATGTTGCATTGAGTTCGTATTACTTATGTTATTTTAATCTTATTAGTTTGAGGTTGCTTATTCATAATTAACCCCCCTCGAAGTTTATTACTTCTGTATAAGTAAATGAATGTGTGCAGTTTGATGATTTGAATTGACTTCTACCTGCAATCAAACGTACGTCTTAAACCTTTACTTCGGTATTTTGAATTTTTTACCGATATCATCATTTATCATAACGTTTTGTGTCGATATTGTATCGAATTTAATTGTATATCAATGCATTTCAATGCGATATAATTAGCTACTACGTTTCCAGTAACAAAACTATAATATGCTCAAGGACTTTATTGAGTTTTTCGAGTGAATAAATTTTTTTGTTGCGTTGTCTATAAATAATTTATTTCCTCCTAAATTAGTTGAGATTACTCATCATGCATTTATATCATTCTTATAAATAAAAACAGCGGTTCAATTGTTACAAACCAAGTTCGATGTTACCAGATCTGTTAAGGCTACTATAAGATTTGCATCCAGCGATCTTGAAAAAGGATACTGCCTTGTTAATTTCAGCCGAACAAAGTGTCGATGGTTCGGCTGATGACGAGCATATAGTAAAGCGCTCGTGCAACCCCCCACTGTCGCTCACCAGGGGCCTTACCAGTCCGCCGGACTAAATCAAATAATGACTAATCGAATCCTCCTTATATTGCACAGTAGGTACACGTCAAATGTTATTCCCTTCAATTTTTAATACTTTTGTTTCTTCTGTTTGCATAAAATCAGATTCGTTATAGACAATGTGATTGATATATTTTATTAAAGATTTGGCTTTTGATTGATGTTTATTATTTCGGTAGTCGGAGTTTTAGAATCATTAGACTAGCGAGTGTCTTATGAAGAATAATGAATGTCTTGCGGTACTCAACTTAATTCATTTGATTTGTTATTTATGATTAGTTCGATGGGTGTACCGACACTCTATTTATATTCAGAGATGTCTATAATTAAGGTTAATTCAATCAATTTTGGCTTTGGAATTTTGTTTCGATCTACAAAGTTCCGCGTCTGTTTTGTTTCTCGTTTCGTATCGATCGTTATGGCTAATGATTAAGAGAGATTTCTAACTGTGCCATAAACAACATGGAGATAAATCTGAACAATTATTTCGTGGGCCATTCGTTTGGAATAGACTATCTTATTCGATGGCTCTTACGCCTACGCGTGTTGATTCGAAATACAATCAGAACAAAAGTTATGCCTTTTGTTATATTTGAAGTTTTATGGTGCTCTCATTATTGGGAATGGTATTATTATGACTTTCGTATTTAAATTGAAATGATTTTGAACTGGTTATTTCGGATATTAAATTGTGACATCGTTTTTGGAACAGGAAATGTTTGATTAACTAAGCTGTTTCACACAAAATTGTGTTCTAAATTATTACTAGTTATTTAGGCTTTAATTACCAATGAATATTTGATGATTATATTAATGAGTTAATGAATGTATAACTACGATATTTTTCATCTACACCTTGTCAATAAAATAACAAGCAATTTTCAAAAATCAACAAATTTATTCTTTTTCAACCACTTGTCAAGTTGACGGTGACAATGTTTTTTTTATATTATTGACCTATTTGAAGGAGATTGTATTTTTTTTACAAAGAAAGGCTAGCGTCTGGCTGCGATCTCGCCTAATGGTAAGCGAAAGCTGCAGCTTAAGGTGGACTGCGCTTGCCACTATAGTGCCTATTCACTCTTTTTTTTTAAATTTTCTCAGATCGTAAGAGTCCGGAAAGATAGATGCAGGGAGGGAATTCCACATTTTGGCATTTGATACATATTGTAACAAATGATTGATAATGAATTGAAATTACCAAATTAACGATAACATTGACGAATGAATGAATTCAATGAATGATTATTATTTTGTCATAAGAAAGGGCGGTGATAATGGGTTTTTGGCAAACTTTCAACTGCAATCGGTGATGATTATTATTTTCATATAAATTTTAGCAAAATCATTTTTAAAGCATTCTTTATTTTTCTTTCGCATAGAGCGAATAGACCGTGAGTAGTTGTTATTATCTATATACTAAAACGAAAAGTTATTTACCAACTCGCACAATTATAAGTAATAAAACGATAAATGGATAAACAAAGAAGGAAAAGTGGAAATGTCATTGTTTTCAAGTGCTATGACCCATAGAGTCGTACTTAATACAGAGTATACCAATTTATTAAATGGTTATCACAATGGAAACGATACGTATAATTTGTAATTTTATCGGGTACCTATAAAATGTCTATTAATGTCCGTCAACAAATAACCAATTATGATGGAGAAGTGAAATTTTCTAGATTTATGTATTTTAGAAAGTTTTGTTTTAATACTAATAAAGGGATTGTGATGTCAAAAATAATACAAAAATAATAATATGCTTGTCAGTGATATAATTGTGTGCATTAGTGAAAGAAAGTAAAACGATAGCTTCTTTTACTATCCCACAGCTGGGAAAAGGTCTCTGTAGACCTATTACGCTCCTCCATTGCTGATTGCTAGGTTAAAAATATCAGCAGAAATCTCTAGAAATTATCAAAGGAAAAGCTTGTGATAAATTTCAAATATCAATTAGACACATTAGTTTTAACAGAAAATTGGAAACTGGAGTTTGAACGTATGACCCCATCGGAAGAGTCGAAACTTATACGGTTCGTCACCTTATTATATTTTGATCATGTTTCTCATTAGCTGCGGAGTATACAACAATACATCACAGCAAACTAATTCGATTGCAACTTGCAATGGAATTATTTTGCTATGTATTAATATTGAAAGTATGTGAAAGTTGTTCGCTTCATACACTTAGCATTACATAGATTCTCTTAACAAATGCGGATTACAGTAAAATAATTCTATTGCCACTTCTGTTCTATGGAATTCCGCAAAGTAACGTCTGCTTCTATAAATCAACAATACACCACATTTAATAATAACATATTCCATAATTTTCCATTACCAGCAGTAGTTATTTTCCAATAAGCTTGTTTTGGCTCATGTCGAAAACCTAAAGGTAAAAAAAATTGAGGTATTCGTAATAACTCAAAATAATATAGTATCTAAATAATAATCTAAGGACCTTGAAAAATATAATGATATTTCTCAAGCTCAAATAAAATACAAATGTTTAACAACTTTTTTAATTCTTACTGGTTAAGAATTCAAGAAATGCCTACCAAATTGATCGCAATGTGGTTAAAACAACGAGGTCCTTGGATACAACGCCAATGAATAAATTTGAACAACAATTCATCTTATTTAAGTAATTCGAAAGGATATAAACAAATAAAGCTCTTAAATTTGTATCCTTAAAGTCCGTTTTTGGTTATTACAAATTATGTTTTAAGATGTTTAAATTTTAAGACGTGACTCGAATCAGCATGTTTGCAGCATGGCCGTACAGGAGTCGAGTTCAGGTGACAAATAGTCACGCCAGGCAGGAGAGGTCGCAGGCGAAACGAGACATCGATATTTTCATTTTCAAGTCGATGACTTAATAATAGTGATGTTAACATCGATATAGTTCAATAAATATGCACAAATAATCAAAATTTAATCAATAAAAAAACTGTTATTTTATGTTTATTGCAAAAGAAATAAATAATTTTTATAAATGCTAATATAATAAATGAAAAAAGTAACTTCATATACAAATAGTTGCAATGCATTTCTTTTGATTGTCGGCAGGATCGTGTTAAAATATCGATAACAAATCACGCGCATCACTATTTTATAGATTCATATCTTTTAAATGTATGCAATGAGCAGCGCATAATTCAGGATTACAAATTATTTGTTTTAGGTGGAGACACAAAATGTATTGGCTCGATTTCAACTTAAAAGGGTTGCGGATAAATATATAAAAAAAATGTGATGAACCATTGCGAAATGTAAGGTCATTGATTTTTTTTTCCACCGCGACATTTTTCTTGTTTGTGTGACAAAGGACGCGGATTATAAATATGTTTGTGAATACAGTCGTCGGTGATATTTATTTAAGCCTTTTGCACATTCGTGTTTGCTTGGCAAATGAATGATTTAAGCGCTGATTAACTCCTTATTTATGAGGTTGTTCATGGTTGTAAGTGGTATGTTATTATGGGCTTTTGTGCTGAGGTGTGTATTTATGAAATGGAAAAAATTGGTATACTATAGCCGTGACTAGTTAACATGCTAGTGGCAAATCTGTAACTTAGAATTTCGGTTCGATTAATTTATAGAATTAGGCGTTACTTTGCGACATTCGCTAATTCGTCATCATTTTTTGTTTTCGGTATAATTGTTAAATATATAAAAATACTAGTTCCGTATGAAATCCTGTATTATATATATCACTAAAAAAATCAATCCTAATAGAAATACAAAATATGAAATATAAAATAGTATGTCTATTTTATTTTCTTCTATTTTTTTGTTGTCTACCATTCCATACTATTTTTCCATCTTGTGTATTAAATAACTATTACAACAAATTGGTTTAGTACAAAATAAACAATTAACGAAATTTTTCCGTCGTTCACGCGATGGCCAAGGGATATAGATAATTTTATTTATTTCTAGTTTACACTCCATATATATCTCTAGCGCATTTAAAATTTCAACATACCATTTTAAGATAACGGCAAAAGAAATATACGGAAACTTACAATACACTTGTATTAAATGAATGTGGTGATCGTTTATATCGAATTGTGCAAATTGTACTTTAGGACCCTCCTCACTCTCGGAGAGAGGGCAAGGACTAAAATTTGTAAATTTTTTGTTTACGATTCTTCCTTTTAATTACTATTTTGCTAATTCACTTAATTACTAGTACCTGGTTGACCGAGTCTTGCTCGGTAATTATTTAAAAGATTTAAAAAATTAAAAAATTTTTTGGGCCGGTAGGGCTCGAACCTATGTATTTTCACCTGTCAAAACCACCCGAATGAGCTACCATTGACTCTACTATTTACAGCGGTAATTGTTTTTTGAATTCAACCTAAATTTTAGCATTTTCGCGAAAACAGGGATAAAAAGACATTTTTTTATATTAAACCTAGCTAGATCGAATTTTCCTCCCAAAACTCCCTACATGCTCAATTGCCGAGGTGTCGTAAAAAGATAATAAGGACTTAGGTCGTCGACTCGCCGTTCGGTATCCGGCTGAGTAAATAGGCAACCCTCATTTCTTACTGAGGTGTTGTAAAAAGCGACCGAACGAAAAAAATAGCCGAATCAAGTAACAACATATTTAAAACATGTCGAGGTGACCCCGCTTAGAATCAGTTAAGGGCAGGAGAATGAAATGGATAAAAATGGGAGACGTTATTGCAATTTTTTTATACCGGTGAATTAATTTATTCTAAGTTCCATCTCTTTTAAAACAAAGAAAGCTTTAAAAAAGTTTATAAAACGTCTTTTATTATAACAAAGAATTCAAATTGTTCAAACAGACAAATGTTGTCGTTTATACTAAAAATTCAATGAGGAAATTTAGGGATGAGCAACGACTTTAAAATAGTAGTAGTAGTAGTAGTAGATATTTGTATGATATTTGACACCACAATGTTACTTAGGTATGTAAATAATAAAATGGGTAAGAGGAAAATTCTGAATTAAAAAAATACACAATTAAGTGTTATAAGTCACTCGCCATTATGTATTAATAATTATTTATTGCAAAATAAAACTTGGCCTTTCAAAAGTTTGTAAAATAATTATGATCAAAATTTTCGAATTTTATGTATAGTTCACTTCTCGAATTTCAGTTCGAGAGTGTAGTTGGTACACAATTTCCATTATTGTTCTGTCATCGGGATTCTCTAAAAGCAAACTGGTTTAAGAATAGAATTTATTACATTTGATTGATAGTGACGGACTGTTTTGTCAGTTTTGTATGTAAATAATCGTTATGTACCCATAATTTAATGGCTTTTGATAAAGGCGACTCTTGTTTTAGACAAGTCATTCTCAGTTACTCAACCTGATGTCAACAACTTCCTGTTCAGATTTGATGAGGTCTGAAGCGTCGCTTTGATTAGACGTAATTGCATGATTAAAATTATATTTTATCAAATTTTATGATGACATCTATTGCGAAAGTACTAGTAGGTTATATCATATTAACTAAATTCAGAAGTTTATTTATTTCATGTATACTATAAACAAAGTCATCAAAAGCTGTTTTCTGTTTCTATCTGTAGTAACTGGTTTTTGTACAGCTTTTACTAAGATTTAAATTGAAGGTTTAGATTAGATTAGAAGGTGACCCCACAAGAATTCTCCAATAAAATGTAGCAGCTTCTATGTTGCTCTACATCCTCCTATATTTTCCAATGAAATTCCCATCGGTTTAATCATTCCGGACAGTGCACTATAAACTTAAACCACCTCAAGAATTTATTTATTTATTTAGGTAATTGTTTTTCTTTCATTTATCATAAAGAAAAAATCGTACAAAAATCCCGTTCAATAAATTTTGAGAAAATCTATCACTTACAGACAGACAGCTTAAGGGTACTTAGTTTTATTGTTTTATAATAAGTATAAATCTTTAAAATATATATGTATATATGTATATTTTCGGAATCTCGGAAACGGCTCCAACGATTTTCCTGAAATTCAACATATACGGGTTATGGAAGAGAAATCGATCTACCTAGACTCTATTTAAAAAAGTTTCGTTTTATTCCTGTTTTTGGGCATTAAAGATACTAACATTTGTACCTATATAAAACGCTATTTGTTTCTTAAATTGTCAAGTCAGCGTAACTTATTCGGAGAACGGGCGGTCTCTAGAAATGTTAATACCTAGGATCGAGCCCCATCTACATATTAACCCAATAATATTTTTTTTTTTTAAGTTTCTTTTGTATTTTAAAAAAATTACCGAGCAAGACTCGGTCAAGCAGGTACTTATATATAAGAGGTGTGTACTTTACAGTAATATCAATGTACTATACAATTCCGTAAGCTAACACTTGACTTTATAAATTATTTCAAATGAATGTACAGCAAAGTTAATAAAGTAATATTTCTTGCAGAGAACATGATGTGACACGGCCCGTGACTCAGTACCGGTATGGCGCGGGGTCACTTGGGGTCAACCGCTCAACTTTGACCGGACGCCGAAATCTCGCGCTTTTCACCTTGAAGTTTGCCGTGGTCAATAGCTTGGAATACATGGTGATAGATGAACAATGAGAGTACGTGATTCTTACGTTGTCACGGGTTCAAAACGCGACGAGACGCCGTTGAGTTTTCATTAAAACATATGTGCGTAATTTATCTTTAATATTTAAATGAGTTAATCTTGTATGTATTTATATATATTTTCGGAATCGCGGAAACGGCTCCAACGATTTTTTTAAATTCGGCATGTAGGAGCTTTTGGGGGAGAAAATTCGATCTAGCTAGGCTTTATGTAAAAATAAATTCGTTTTATTCCTGTCTTTGATTTAAAGTAATTTAAATAAAATTTATATAAAACACTATTTTTGCCATAAGCTGTGATAGCCTAGCGGTGCGACCGTGTGAATCTCTAGAGACGATCATGGGTTCAAACCCGGGCAGACACCAATGAGTTTTTCTATTAAAACTTATGTGTCTAATTGATAATTACAATTTATCACACGCTTTTCGGTGAAGGAAAACATCGTGAGGAAACCTGCATATCTCTAGAGAATCTTAGGGATATGTGTAACCTACCAATCTGCATTGGAGCAGCGTGGTAGGTCTTAGCTCCAACCCTTCTCTCCAAAAATGGAGAGAGGAGGCCTATGCCCAGCAGTGGGATAGTAACAGACCGTTTCTTACTTTTTTTTTACTATTTTTGCCATAAACTGTTAAGTCAGCGTAGCTTGTTCGGGGAACGGGCACTCTCAAGAAATGTGTACTCCTAGGATCGATCCCCAACTTCCTAATAATTTTTTCTTTTTTTGAAGTTTCTTCTTTTTTTATAAAAAATTACCGAGCAAGGCTCGTTCAACCAGGTACTATTTATTTAGTACTGACAAGCGTAATCGCGTTTAATAAAACGTGATAAGATATGACAAACGAACGGAAAGACAGTGTGCCTTGCACCAATCACCAAGAGTTTTTCTATTTAAACTTATGCGCCTTATTGATACATACAAGAAAATCGGTGGTTACTATTTTCGAAAAAAAAACTTAACAAACATAGAGAATTAAAGACTTTTAACAAATGCACTGACAATTTAGTGTAGTCTATTATCGTAATTGACCGTAAACTTGATAAATTGCATAATGCAGTCGGCATCACAATAGCGATCGAAAATAGCATTTCGCTCATGCAATGCAATATGTATAAATAACAGACAATTGTATCGAGTCCACGCTCAGAACAAAACAAGAAGTAATTGGCTCACTTTCACTACTTAGTAAATATTTGTTATTCTATCATAAGCAACGCAACTTTATAACACATATGGCTTGATGTATTGATATAAACATTAAAATTTGGAATAGTAATCATTCTAAAAATATGTAGGTTAACATATGAGAGTAATAAATTTTAAAAAAATATAATAAAAATGATTATATAGTAATTTATAGAAGCAGGCGTTACTTTGCAGAATTCTAGAAGAGAACAGAAGTTGTGGTTGTAGTGTTTGTGTGGGGTGTTGCTGCAGGCGCCGTTTTAAGGTACGTGTGGTGACTTGTCCTGCATGTATAAGGTATGTGAACGTTGCCTGCTTCATACACTTAGCGTTACATAGATTCTCTTAACAAACGCGGATTACAACATAATAATTCTATTGTAACTTCTGGATTGTGTAAATTATCAAATATCCTCATGCCCTTATCCCACTCTAAGTAAGGTCGGCACAACATGTTATAAACACGTTGTTACATGATTTGGCTCCGTTTTTACGACCGGCCGTCTGCCTGACGTCAACTTACCTTAGTCGTATTTTACGACACCTCGGTAAGAAAGAGGGTGGTCTATTCCTACTAAACCGGATACCACACGGTGGGTGGCGGATTGTGTAAATTATCATTTATAAAAAAGTAAAATTAAGCTTTTAAGCCGTCCTTATTGATCAAATTTATTTTGTTCTTATTAAGAATGCATATAGCAATTAAATTACGCTACGTAGCTGAAAGTTGATATTACTATAATTTTGATTGCGATCGCATTACGCAATGATCCCGCCGTACGTACAATCAATAAAAATTGACTTCAATATATTTTTTATATGAAAAATAATTTATTGTTTGTTTACAATGTATAAACGATCATTGGATACGAATGATTTCTACTGTTATGACTATTAAATAGCCGGCCACAATCAAACCATATAAACAACCCATCGTCCTCTAATACAACCGAAAAATCTAATCAACATCAATCGATAGGCTATAAAGTGTTTAGATTTAGTAACAGAAATCATGAATTTTGGAAACATACGTATAAAAAGGACAAACACGGGTTATTCAAATCAGCCGGTAATGAGTGGCGGCGAGATCCCTGTAAATAGGTACACCACGTATTCTATAATTCCCGGATGAAAGTAAAAGTAATGGCAAGTACAATGGCAAGTGTATGCGGGTTAAGACGTGTGTAACGTACTTTGTACATTTATATACAAGACACATATATGTAATACATACTTGAACATAGTCACACTAACTCACACTAGTACAAAGGTACATACACGGTCTCAGGATGCACCACGACAGTAACACTAGAGCCCTTGGTGAGAGTGGTCGTGAAGTGATGTGTTGTTACTTGTTGGTGCGTGTTTGAGCCTGTGTTATATTCATACAACATTAGTTTATAAAAAATACAGCAAGTATTACTGGGTAAAGTTTCCTCTCTATTCTTCTCAGGAAATATGTAAGTAAAGTGTAATGTAAAGTATTTGCAATAAATTAGCAAATATTTTTTTTGTTGATAAATAGGTGCCTGCGGATTGTCTGGGTGGAAATGAGTGTATTTTATTGAAACTTTGACCATAAATGAAGTTACTAAGACTTAATCATAAGAGCTGGAGATATGTTATTATGGACTTTTTTGTAGTATTTTTATAGATCTACAATTCTGTCATACATTTCTTTGGTGTATATCTTTTGGTTTATGCGGCGCACGCGACTTAAGTTCCCAGCAGGCGAGTTTTTTTTACAATTGCGTGGCCCAACACAATTAACACAGAACCGTTAAGGTACTATTAACTGAAACCTTACAGAAGAATTGCACTCAATCGCCTTTTACAACACCTCGGTAAGAAATAAGGATGGTCTATTCTACTCAACCGGATACCTCTTTATTATAAGATATTTAGTGATTTCTATCAATCATACAGTCCTACATTGTACAAGAAATATGGTAATGTTACTTGTATCTTATACACGTTATTTAGGTGCGCGACGGCAGCCGCGGGCGAGGACGCTAAATTAAAAACACGTCAAATGTTAAATTAGACCGAGACATCTATTAAGGTGAGTAAGGTCGGTACCATAATGTGCATTTATATTGTTACATTTGTACTAGAATGTGAGTGGGAACACATCTTCTAGAAATTACAAGAGAATTATTGTTAAGAGAATCTATGTAATGCTTCATATTGTTATGAAGCAGACGACATTCACATACTTTACATCACATACATCACACGTATCATAAATCGCCGTCAACCAACACTCTGCAACATAACAGGCACTACACAGACAATCGCTTTTAAAATAAAATTCCGCAATCAATACTAAATCAGTCTACAGGAAGGTTTAAATTAAGTATAAGAGATATGTTTTACGTAAAGCATATTACAAAATTGAAGAAGATATTTGGATGATAAAAATGCCTGGATTTGAAAATCCAAGACTGCGGATTAATAACGTAAAATTGAAAATGTTTAAAAGATTGACCGCCGAGTTTCTTTCTGGTTCTTCTCGGTAAGAGCAACATTCCGCAGCACTTGTAGCTTCAGTAATCATATCGATCCTTGACGATTCGAAAGTGCTAGTAAGAACTTATTTGAATAAAGATATTTTGATTTGAATTGACAATCGTTTCGCCCCGCAACCAAAGCATCTTAAGGAGATAGACTCCACGACAAAATCGCAAAGCGATTGCTGATTATTTGAAGCTCCTGAATCCTGCATGTATCAGGTATAAAAACGGATTGTCCAGTCTATATTTAGCATTATATATATTATTATACTTCATTATACTTCATCGCGGATTACAGCAAAATAATTATATTATTACTTTTGTATTATGGATCTCCGCAAAGTAACGCCTAATTCTATAAATTATTCTGTGTTTAATGTAGATCGTTTTATTACTTATATTTTTCACATATTATTCTTTAAATTCCACTTAGTTCCTGATTTCAAACTGAATAACGATAATTCGTTTAAAAGTGTTATGTAGCTAGATAAGTTATAACAAACATTGTACGCGGCGCGGCCATTCATTCGCTTCTCTGTAATCAAGTGTGCACACAAACGGTAATATATTATATTGGCGACAAGGATTAAAACAAAAATATAATCGGAAAATTAGGTGAGTTGGACATTGAAAATGGTATTTGGCGTTTATATTGCGACAGGTTAGATAGTTATTTCGTCGCAAACGAAGTGAAATTAGAATAAAGATGGCCAACATTGATATCTGTCGTGTGTGACGCGGCATATGAACTTATGGTAAATTTGTGCAGTCCAAAAAAACTGATGACGAAAGTGGATCGAATAAAACACGGGTCCAGTATAACCACGGCTTACACCCAACTAGGTATTAAGAAACAAGAGCTGGAAGGCTTTTACTTAATTCAGAAGCACAGCGGGTGTTCCCCAAACCATCGGGCACCGTGAAATATGGTGCGGCACGGTCCCCTCGGGGCTCGTCTTGCGTGGCTCGAATTCCTCTTAAACGTGGACGAGGCGAAATTGGTTAGTGTGCCGAGACTTTATGCTTATTGCGTATTGTCCTTTAAATATACTAATAACAGATAAATATTCATACGCAAAGCATAAACTATGTACAAGGGGTACATAGTTGTTGTTAAGGGTATTTTTAATTCAAAAGTAATAATAAAATTATTTTGCTGTATTACGCGTTAAAGTAAAATAGAAAATCTGTAATAGTTAAATGAGTTAATCTTGTATATATATAAATATATAAATATATATATATATATTTTTTTTTTCCGAATCACAGAAACGGCTCCAACGATTTTTCTAAAATTCAGCATGTAGGAGGTTCCGGGGGAGAAAAATTTATCTAGCTAGGTTTTATGTAAAAAAAATTATTTTTTTATCCCTATTTTTGGGTTTTAAAAAACACTAACATTTATATTGAATTGAATTTTCGCCTTTAACTGTCAAGTCGACGTAGCTTATTCGGGTAACAGGCAGCCTCGAGAAATGTGAATGCCAAGGATCGATCCCCAACTAAAAAATTGTATTTTCTTTTTTTAAGTTTTTTTTTTTGTAAAAAATTACCCAGATATTATATATAACGCGAAATATAGAGTGGACAATTCGTTTTCATACCTGATACATTTGTTTCATATATTTGATTTGTGCACATTCAAATTCAATTTGCTTTGTGCAAATTCTGCATGTATCAGGTATGAAAACGAATTGTCCACTCTGCATTTAGCATTATCTAGTCTATTTTACTTCGTCGCGTATTATAGCAAAATAATTTTATTACTACTTTTGTATAATGGATCTTCGCCTAATTCTATACATTATGTAAAGTATTTTTAATTTATAGGATTAATTGTTACTTTTTGGAAATAATAATAAGTACCTGGGTGACCAAGACCTACTCATAAATTTTTTTAAAAATATAATAAAATGCAATAACAAAAAAAAAGGATAATGTTACCTAAAATCGATCTTGGTATTTTAGATTCGAGACCGCCCGCACCTATATAAGCTATCGTGACTTTGAAATTGACAGCGCAATTAACCTTTGCTATGTCATAAAGTTGTAGCAGTTTTTTCAGTACCCGAAAGAAGGGTTAATACAATATTTTTTTTAATAAAACCTAGCAAGGTAGATTTTAAATTTTTTAACTCTTTGCACGAAGTACTTACGGACATAATCGTTTTTCATTCAACTTACACCTACTTTCATTGATTCAGTTTTTGGTTAACGGTTCGAACAAACAAAATAGAAATTTGTTACCCGTAATAGAGTAAATAAAAATGCTAAGTAAATAGTGTACGAAGCGATGAAATTATCTTTAAGGATATATACCATATCTTAAGAGGCTATATTTCAATCTCCGTATAAGAAGCAGGATAGAGTTATACCGATAGCGTTCAATTAAATTTTTCAATTTAAATAGCTGAGGATAAAAATTATCAGCGTATTCACGGATCGGATATAGCTTTATTTGACTGATAAGCATGAAATACTGTGTTAAAATTAATAACGTTTGTGTTTATTTTAGTTGATGTTATTAAACAATCTTTTCGTTATTTCTGAAATGTTATTAGCTATCAAAAGCTATGGTAGCCAAACGTTGACACCGTGTGCTTCTCTCGAGGTAAGTTTTGAGTTGAGTTGTGAAACCAATGAGTTTTACTATAACTTATGGGTCTAATTGATATTTGCTTGTATCACATTATCATTTGATATTTAATTTATCACGCGCTTTTCGATTAAGGAAAATATCGTGAGGAATACTGCATATCTCTGGAGAATATTTACAAACTTCCAATCCGCATTGGAGCAGCACATTTACATAATTGAACACGAAACTTCAAAAGTAATGAAAATATTATTTTTCTAAAATCACTAAACAAGCACTACACACATTCACAACCATAATCTCAACAATAAACACAATTATCGTGTCTATCTCCTGACGATGCTTCGGTTACGGGGCGAAACAATTGTCGAAATTGTGGTGGTGAATGCTTGCAGTGTGTTTTGTGTTTTGAATACGAATAGTACACTCTACATTTAGCATTACATACATATATTTTCTTGTATCGCGGATTATAGTGAAATAATATTTCCACTAGTTTTATATTATAGACCTCCGAAAAGTAACGCCTAATTCTATAAATTTAAGTAATGCCTTATTTCATAAATTACAAAACTAACAGTTACAACATCGACGTTTAGTAATTTTTTAATGGCATTGTGCCTGATTTCAAAAACCAACCGTTGATCTTTGTCGGCACTGTCATCCAACTGACTTCGCCAAAAACCACATTTATCATTCACAAACATGACGTTTAGAAGTAGCTAAACAAATCGAGAGTCCTTCTAAGGCTCATTTAAAATTTATAACTCAAAAGAAAAAAGGTTAATTAAGTTTTAATAGAATTTCAAAACGGGAGTGCGTTTGGTAGCCAAAAATAGGCGGGGATGTTATAAAATTTAATTATTTTTTCCCCTCTGTTAATGATTCGAGTTTTTATCTGTTGCTTCTGTTAACAAACAATTGATTATTTGGATTTGTGTTTCGAAATTATTGACTTCTAGTTAACAGTACAAATAAAGAATTTAATTGTTTTTGAATCGATCCTTGCTTTTTTTCATGCAATTTGAAATGACTAAACTTAAAATAAATATTGAAATTACAATAATATTTAAAAAAATACATTAAATAAAACAAAACAAAGAAAGAAAGAAAAAGGCAATTTTTAACCTAAAAATAAAAATCATCCTCCTGCCCTTATCCCACTCTAAGTTGGGTCGGCACAACATGTTATAAACATGCTGTCACATGATTTGGCTGCGTTTTTACGACCGGCCGCCTGCCTGATGTCAACTTACCTTAGTCGAATTTTACGACACCTCGGTAAGAAATGAGGTTGGTCAATTCTACTCAGCCGGATACCACACGGCGGGTCGACTTAACTTAATCGCCTTTTACGACACCTCAGTAAGAAATGAGGGTGGCACTATTCTATTTAGCCGGATACAACACGGCGTAACCTAAAAATAAAAATATAAATATATATTTTTCAATTATTAATTCATCCCCTAGTTATTTAAGGAAGGTAAAACATGATAATAGGGGCAAGTTTCAATAATCTTGAATATGTTATGTTTGAAAGGGCCCTGGCGATTGAAATACTAAAAATAGGTGTTTAATTAAGCGCACATAGTTTATAGTTGTGTAAGTACTCGTACAATAAGTTACGAGTATGTCCTGTCCTAAAGTCCGAAAGTTAAAAGCATTTGTTTACACAGAAGTTTAAGGAAACCGATATGACAATACTTCGTAAATCGTCGCCAGAGTTTGACTGAGTACCGACTAGGGTTGTCGACTGCTAGTTTTAATTAAAATTATAAATTACATAAAGAAATAAAATCACTTTAAGCTGTGATGACTTAATCAGAGTCAGTAAATATCCGGATATGCAACGTGTATATATTTTTGATGTTTGTGATTCAGTTTCTTTACTCTCAACGTTATGACTTTAAATACCAAACTAAACTGTTACCAAAATATATGCTTTTTCTAGTTAGTTGTGATTACATTAAAACTTCAATTGTCTTTACTTAGCAAACCAAATAGTATAAGAAAAAATCAGATTTCAAGATTCTATTTCAGAAGTTTGTTGGATTACACACTTGTACTCGTTCCTTGAGACAGACACTCACTATGCAATTTGTTCCATTTACAACTTTTAGCACATGATATTATCAGAAACAATAAAAACGTATTATATTCGGATACTACCAAAATTTAATTTTATAATAACCGTTGATATCTGGCGACTGGCGGTCTTATTTTTCTGTTTGAATGCATATCATATATGATGATTAATTAACTGACTACTTAACTGACTTTCTATGTGTATACTTGGAATTTATTAATAAAATTTTTGTCTATAGTATCTTTTTAGGTTTGTTTCCTTTCTTATGTTTTAATATATTTTTAATTCTTTGTTTGTACTTCTATAATGGTGTGACCTGATAATTAATTCTTATTCTAATTTACTATATTAAGGAAACCGTGAAAAATAAGCTTAAATATCTAAATTTATAATAGCGTCGTTAAAATTTTAAGATATAGATTAAAATTGTTACAGAGTTTATTTTTTATTTACAAAAAAATATTTTATCCAATTTAATACACATTATTCAAATTTTAATAACTGACAACCCTAAAGCAGACTCGAGTGAGTTTATGACTCCATTCATATTCGACAAAACGTTTTCACTAAACATATTATAGACCTTAACACTTAGTGAGGGCAAAAACCTCAAAACCAATGATTTAGTGGACACACCGCAGTAATTCTAACGTATGATCGTCTGAAAGAAAATTGTCAAAAATACTTTATGGTGACCGATGCGATGCGCGGCGAATCGATTTTATTCTTATTTCGCATTTTAAATTGGTTCATTATAAGCTTTATGATAATTTGCTCATTTGATTTGTGACGAGCATATAAATTTTGTAAATTTGATTTTAGAACTCTTTAGGTCATTTATAAGTCTTTTTCTTTAAGTTTTTTTTATTTACTAAAAAATTTACAAGTTATCTCTATCAAAAAAAAAAAAATACTTACACGCTAGTACTATACAAATCATGGCCACGTGGATTGGTCCCAAGAATACTGGTAAGCTGATTCTTTAGGCTAAAAAGGAGCCCAGCCCTCTTGTCATCTGAACAGGCAATTAACCGTGTTAAAACGGATAAAAAAATTGCATTTTGACTTCATATAACTCTGGATGGGAGATTCACTCTTCCGCCGTTTGCCGGATTCGGCGATTTCCGACACAGCTCCAGGATTTGACGCCGTTTCCCTGATATGATATGGGACGAGGCTAACGTATCAAAGCATGTTGTGTCCCACATTAGAGCTCGTCCCCGTTCCTAAGAACCCAGCATAAAACTGTCTGGTCTCTTGCCATCTTGAACTCTTTAAGTTTTATCCGATTTTTCATTAATAATAAGGTTTTTTGTTATAGATCAATAATGATTATTTTTGTATATAATACCTGTATTTTTGCCATAAAGTTCCTATATTAGAGTAAAGAAGCCAGCCTAAATGTGATCTCAATATAATGAAGAGAATAAAATAAGATAAATAACAATCCCTAACTGAAGTATCGTCAGGATATAGATGCGGGAACTTTGCGATTTTATCGTGCAGTATCTCCAGACGATGCTTTGGTTACGGGACGAAACTATTGTAAGAATTGTGAATGTATGAATGTGTGCTGTGCTCGTGTATTGTTGTGTTATTCGTAGTGCGTGAGTTTTTACAAATTCTACATGTGTCAGATATGAGGACGGGTAGTACCTTAACTCTACATTTATTGATACATTTTTGTATGATACCGTCTGCTATCCGGCTGTGTAGAATAGATCACCTTCATTTCTTACCGAGGTGTTGTAAAAGGCGACTAAGGTAAGTCAACCCGCCGTTTGGTATCCTATTGAGTAGAATAGACCCCCCTCTTTCTTACCGAGGTGTAGTACACAACGAGTATACAACTAACATAATTTGACCTCAGGCAGGTTAGCCAGGCATTTTATGATGTAAAATACGTAGCCAAATCATCTGCTGAGAAACTATTCCCAGGCGTCTTAACAATTATTTCCTATTGTTATTACAATGAACAGAAAGCCAATCTTATAAGATAGCACTAGACATCCCATCATAAACTCTTTGCAAAATAGAGTTTGTTGAAGTTCTAAATCGGTCCCAAAAAGATGCAATTCGAGCTCTAATAAATACCTGTATTAATTTTTTTAGTAAGAATCAAATTTTTGCGTTTTTTCACTTATCGATATACGACAATTAATTGGATTAATTATAATTATATACCAATGCGTAAATACAGATTTTAATGGTATTCTCGAAACGAGATAAAATGATATTTTTCGATCACGAATAACTCATTAAAACTCACATAAACATCCATGAAATGACAAAGGGAATCTTGAAGCGGAGTCCTTAGTAATTTAAAATATATGCGCACGCGTCAAGCCGGTAAGTAAATCACGCCAGTCGTAACCAGAGTAATGATTTATATTGGACAATTAAAAGTGCTATTTAGGGTTACTTGTACGTATTCAGCGATAAAAATAAGGTAATTAAAAAAGTAGCAAATGCGATTTTAAAGATACACCTCTGAATAGAAACGCTTCGATGAGTAATAAAGATTTATCATGTACAAAAGTAATGAAAATATTATTTAATCCGCGATAAAAGAAAATATTCTCTAAAAAATAATAAAATAAATATCCTCTTGCCCTTTTCCCATTCTAAGTGGGGTCGGCACAACATGTTACAAACATGCTGTCACATGATTTGGCTGCGTTTTTACGGCCTGGACGCCTGCCTGACGTCAACTTACCTTAGTCATATTATATTCAGCCAAATACCACACGGCGAAACAATAATACTGTATTATGATAACTAATTATTATCGATTGTACACTTGAACCCAGTCAATCACACGGTTAAATAGCCAGTTAACTATTATGTTAGTGATTACAACCGCACCATTATAGAGTTCATTAAGCATCTTTGATGACAGGTCGTTTCTCATACGTTTGTCTCGCCATAACGTGTGTTTGCTTCTCAATTTAACACTGACACGTTGAAACAAAGAATTAATTGATGTTACAAATGGTAGTGAGTAATGAATAGGTTTGCACAGAGTAAACTTGAAACAGGTACATACATAGCCTTACTAGTAATATTTGGTCGTGAAACAGGTACATACATAGCCTTACTAGTAATATTTGGTCGTCAAACAGGTACATACATAGCCTTACTAGTAATATTTGGTCATGAAACAGGTACCTACATAGCCTTACTAGTAATATTTGATCGTGAAACAGGTACATACATAGCATTACTAGTAATATTTGATCGTGAAACAGGTACATGCATAGCCTTACTAGTAATAATTAGTCGTGAAACAGGTACATACATAGCCTTACTAGTAATGTTTGATCGTGAAACAGGTACATACATAGCATTACTAGTAATATTTGATCGTGAAACAGGTACATACATAGCCTTACTAGTAATGTTTGATCGTGAAACAGGTACATACATAGCATTACTAGTAATATTTGATCGTGAAACAGGTACATACATAGCCTTACTAGTAATAATTAGTCGTGAAACAGGTACATACATAGCCTTACTAGTAATATTTGATCGTGAAACAGGTACATACATAACCTTACTAGTAATAATTAGTCGTGAAACAGGTACATACATAGCCTTACTAGTAATATTTTATCGTGAAACGGGTACATACATAGCCTTACTAGTAATAATTGGTCGTGAAACAGGTACATACATAGCCTTACTAGTAATATTTGGTCGTGAAACAGGTAAATACATAGCCTTACTAGTAATATTTACAATCTGCCTCTTCTAGGCATTTAGCTGGTCTGTCTGATACTCTTTCACGGTAAACCCGCTCGATGTTTTTTTCTAGTTTTTAGTGATTCACTATTGTTTTGGGATGATCTCTGGGGAGAAACGCTATGTGGCCAAACTCCACTCAGGTTGGGGGTGACGACTCTTTTATTATTAACCTATTACGCGTCAGTCCACAAGACCGAAGTTGGGAGTAAAAGCTATTATTTAATTTAAATTTAAAACATAGGTATATCAAACTGATTTGAGTTTCCTTTCTGATGGATATCACGACCAGGATGTTTTGCCATTATTATACGTGTACTATCATTATAAGAAAAGTCAAGTATATTTGTTGATACATACTTGTTTGCTTTTAATTAGCTGACACTAGCCATCAGTCAGTGAGCGAAGCGTAAGACAAATGGCCTACTAACGCGTGGGAAATGATTTACAGAAAGCGATACAATAATATGCTCCGTTTGTAATAAATTTTCTTTAATATACATCGAGATTATGATATCTCAAAGATTTATAACTAATTGGGTGGTTGGTGGTTCCAGCTGTATCCGGCTGATTAGACCACCCTCTTTCTTACCGATGTGTCGTAAAAGGCGACCAAGGTAAGTTCACCCAGCGTGTTGTATCCGGTCGAGTAGAATGTACCACGCTCTTTCTTACCGAGGTGTCGTAAAATACGACTTAAGTCCAATTCCTTATATACTCCAATGAATTGCCTTATCCCACTTTAAGTGGGATTGGCAGGAGGAAGATGAAGGTTGTATAAAATGTAAAAAAACCACATATCTTCTATGCCCTAGCACATTATCACTTATTAATAGAAGCTAAGGAACCTAACTGATTCAACCTAATCCAAAAGCACTTGTTTACAAGTTTATTTGAATAAAGAATATTTTGAATTTGAATTTGAATTTGAATTTGAATAACGTGGGGTCCTAAAAAACAGAAATTACCAGCATACCACCATACCATCAACCACATGCTATAAACATGTTGTCACATGATTTGGCTAGATATTTTACGGCGGCATCCTACCTGACGTCGACTTATCTCAGTCGTATTTTACAACACCAGGGTAAGAAAGAGGGTGGTCTATTTTATTCAGCCGAATATCACACGGCGGCAAGTTATATCCAATAAACGTAAATGCCCTAAAGTTTTGATGCCTTAAAGCGCCAATTAGTTAATAACTTTATTTAATTAATAGCGGAAATGAAGCGAAAATCACTCTGCCAGTGTCACTTAAAAGGCAAACAAAAGTACTAGAATGTAGAATTTGCCTCGAAAATGCATCAAATGAACTAACTGCCTAAAAACGTAAAGCTATTATGGTCTATGAATGGTGTCTTACTTACGCAAACTATTCCCTAATGCCATCTACTGTTTAAACACAAGAAACAAGAGAATTCAAACCAAACAAAGCATACGATATATTCTCGCGAGCTTCGTATAATTTTTCAATGTCAACACCGCGTAGGTAGTCGAAACTATGAAATAGTGCAGAATGACTTGGAGGCATTTGTCTAATAGTTTCCTAACCTGCCCCCATTTCTGCTGAGGTATGTATGTTCTATTGTCAACGGGATAAGGGTCATAACATAATGAGGTGTAAAGTGGAACAGGTCAAGTCGTGCCGTGGCTATTTAGTCCTCCGGTAGAAAACAGCGGGGTGTACCTCCTTAATTGGAAGGGCAATATGTTATATCTTCGGCACTGGTGGACCGGAGTTCAGCTTAATTGGTCCGGTGTGCGGTGAATTTTAATCTTTTATGGAATTTTATGAATGTTTTCAATAATTATGGACGTGATATAGAATGAATTATGCATTTCTTGCTTCAAATGTGATTATACTTTTTGCTTACGAAATTATATTACGTTCAATCTTTATGCTGTTCATTTCAGTATTAAAACTATAAAAGTAATAATAAATTTATTTAGCTATAATCTACGATGAAGTAAAATAGAAAATATATATAATGCTAAATGTAGAGTGGACAATCGGTTATCATACCTGATACATGCAGGATTCGTAAAAACACTTTTTACTCACGTTTTACTTCTTCGCGGATTATAGCAAAATAATTTTACTATTACTTTTGTATTATGGATCTCCGCAAAGTAACGCCTAATTCCATAAATTATTAAAAATATCGCATTATTTTTTATTGTTGCTCTTCTCCTATTCATCTTAGTGTGATGTTATATAGTCTTTCTTCCTCGATAAATAGACTATCTTACAATCAAAGAACTTTTCAAATCAGTCCAGTAGTTTCTGTGATTAGCGCGTTCAAAAAACAAATTCCTCAGCTTTGTATATTAGTAAAGATTTGAAGAAGGCTTTGGACGTCAAATTCAAAATATTCTTGATTCAAGGAAACTTGGAAATAAATGCTCTTGAATCATTTACTCTACTAACGGCTCAGATAGCTGCTCCTACGGAAGTCAGGAAGAAACTAGATGGTTACTATTTTCAAAACATAATTTTTATAACTAGTTATATTTAGTCAATACTATCTTGTACTGGGTTGAAGAGTAGCTATATCCATGCATTCTTATCATCTAGGTACACTCACTTCACACTAGCACGCGAGATAAGTGCGCGTAGTCATATAGTCGAGGGTGCAAAATTCAAAGAGTTGCAACTGCAATAGCTATACTACCATCAACAAAGGGAGCAATAAGTATGCTATTTATAAAGATCCTTTCATCTTGACAGCTGCAAAATAATGTAATTTACTTTTGCTATAAACACGACATTACGAATCCAATCACGGCACGTATCAAATTAATTATTAGTGAAGTATGAGTTAATACAAACTTGATATTCCTCGTCAACACCTTCTAAATGTGCTTGAAATTAGTTGCTGAGTATAATAGAGACGTGCGTTTCTCTTTGATTTATACCTTTCATACTTACGTTTGAAACTATAATCATTCAAGCGAGTTTTACTCTAAAATAAAGACCTCAACTGCTCCTTTCCTAGACGGAGAAAATATTGGCTTAATGGAGTAGTGGCTCCAGTAAATAATCATCTAAAGAAGGGATATTAGTCTTCTTCTAGAATATTTCTTTTATTTAACAAAGATTTGCTTATTATGGTAACTTATACGAGACATTTAACATATGAGTACTACATGGTATTTGAGGATGGACCTCCGCAATACGCCATGATTGAAGCAATGGTACAGGAAGACTATAAATTCGTCCTTTGATTTGATTTGATATGTCCTTTCTCTTATTGCCCTTTTATAAAAAAAAACCATAATAAAGCGAGATAAAATTTGAGTCATCTACTGAGTTACTGACGTAGGTAATTGCTAAAGTAACGCTATTATATTGAAATTAATGCTAAAACAAATAGAAGGTAAATTCAGGAACAAGAAATCAGCCTATAATATTGGCTAATTCAATCAAATGCAAAAGATGTATTTTTTATACGCTTATGATGAAGCCTCAGTGATATGCATATAAGTTGGCTAATATTTATATTATACATATTATTGATTTATTTACTTATTCCAATTTGTATTCTATAGAAGCATCTTTTAGTAAAGCTTATACAAAAGAGATTACTATAATAATATAATTACTAATAAAACTGCTGTTGATACTTGTTTTTTATGTTTGTTATAATATATCTAATTCCTCATATTCAATATGTTATTTATTCAAATAGTAACTGCCACAGATTCGGAAGTTTGCTTCTATCGAGAGAAACCAGCAAGAAAGTTGGCGGATAATCGTTTAAAAAAAAAAAATTGAAAGCACCTGTCATAAGTCGAAAAAACAGTACATTATCTAACGACGGCGCATCAATGTTTAAAAAAAATTCTAATACGTATTGCAACATACCATCATATGTAATCAAAAATACTGTATTCCCATGTTCGTGTCTCAGGTTATTGTTGTCCAATCAAAGTTATAGCCCAAAACATTCTGTACGGTAAACACCCACATGTGTCGACACCGGTCATAGGTTACATCTGCCTGAATACACCAAGACACTAATATTATGTATCTCTATTCAATCACACTCGAGCCGCGTGTTCGAATCAATCATCAATTTGAATACATTGATAACATATCGGTGTGGAGCTGACTTAATAAAAAAAATAATATTACTCATGCTGTTGGTGTGAGAGGTTACTTTTTAGAGTAATAACTTGTCAATCTACTGCTGAGTAAATGTCAGGTCTCGATTTAAAGCTAAAGTCCACCATGTTGCTTCAATAGCGTTTGGCAGGTTAATATCAAAACATCATCCTATGTACAAATTGTCTACTGCAGTCTTCATAAGATACGAGAGATCTAACTTAAAGAAACTATGCATCTCTTATTGAGACTTGCATATTGTGCTTTATAGCTTAACTGCATCATCCTCCTCCTGCCCTTATTCCACTCTAAGTGGGATTGGTACAATATATTATAAACAAGCTAGCAAATATAGCTATGTATTTTAATAATAGACATAAATTTAATAAACATAAACAAGAGAAATAAGAACATTTTTAGCTGTACAACGCTACGACCGGCCGCCTTCCTGACGTCAACTTACCTTAGTCGTATTTTACGTAAGTAGTAATATAAGTAATCTGATAGTTTAAAATAACCATGGCAAGAGTATTAGGTTAGCACCAAAAAAGGTAAGACTGGGATGGGATTTTGTATATTACCATGTTTTAACCTTGGTTATATGTAAGATTTGCTGCTTGGGTTTGTCCTAAGGGTTGGACCTAAGACCATGCTGCTCCAATGTGAATTGGTAGTTTACACATATCCCAAGAATTCTCATCAGATATGCAGGTCACATGCATCTTCACAATGTTTTCCTTCACCGAAAAGTGAACTATAAATTGCTAATATCAATTAGGCACATTAGTTTAAATAAAAAACTAATTATTATCTTTCATTAACCTTGCCCGTGGTTTGAATCGGTGACCCTTGTAAAGAGTCACACGTTCTCACTGCTGGTCTATCACAGCTTCTCCACTATCGCGATAAAAAAAGGTTGAAATTTCGATCAGTTCCAGCATCATACGCCATTTAATTTTATTTATGTATAGGCCTCCCGTTCAAAAATATCTCATAATGCTCACATTTTTTTGTTATCACAAAGCTATCGCCGCCAAAAGGTGGTAATTAGCGACAGGTGCTTGGATTTCGTATAAATTCTACATTTTATTTTAATTTTTTCGCTCCCACTTCGGGGGCAAAAAATATCTTTGTTCAGACGATAGTTTATCGTAACACCCTTTGTCAATGTCGTGTCCGCTACTATTTTTGAGTGGAGCACAATGTACGGTGACACGTGAGAAAATGTATAGTCATAATGACCCTAACGAATTTAAGGATATTTTTTGAAAATAGATTTTGTTTCTGCATCTTTTAACGGATTTTTTTTCTTGGAACGTTTTGTTTGGCGACTTTTCGTCTGCCAGATCTCATGGACTTTTTATCAACTGTTTTTAATTTCATCGTGTTATCAAATATTGAATGGAATTTATTTATTCGTTCATTGAATTATTAAAATTTTATATCCATATTAGGAAATGAAATTTTAATTTTCCTTTAAGTTTAAAATTGTAATCAGAACTATACCTAAACAATAAAATAAATTCCATTGACTGAAGAATCATAGGCGAAGAATCGTGAACTTTTAAGGACATTTTTACATTTTGCTAATAAAATATTGACGTAAAGGCATATGATAAAAAACTAGTTAGGATTTATTTTTAACTACTAAACGTGCTTTCATAAATATTCTATAAATTAGCCACACGATATAAATATTCTATATATTCATTTTCATTTATTGACACGAAAGTGACATTATAGGAGATTTAAATTTACTTTATTTATAGGCATTTTTTACCATAAACCTTCATGTATTATTTATTCTAATGGCGATATTAGATGAAATGATCAAAAATGGTTCTTAAATGTTTTTAGTACATTCATTTTTATATTTTTCTTTTATTGCTTATACAAATTCGTCGTCGTTCACATAGAAAGGGGTTTTAAAATTCTATATTTTCGCGATTTCCAATACCATGAGACCAAAGCGTCCAGATTGTTTGAACTATGCTTACCGTGAGCGTAAGTAAGCTGTGATAGCATGACAGATTGCGACTCTTTTGAGGACTCACGGGTTCGAACCCTGAGCAGACACCAATACTTCATCACTACATATTATAAAACAAAGTCCATATTTCCCTATGTACGCATAAAACTTTAAAACTACGCAACAGATTTTGATGCGGTTTTTTTTTATAGATAGAGTGATTCCAGAGGAAGGTTTGTACGTATAATAACATTCAATACGGAGTAAAGAAATACCGTAATATTTGAGGTTTCTGTATATAATTACATTTTTTTCCGCTTACATTGCAAACGCAGGCTAAACCCTACGAGATTCATCAAAATGATGTACTAAGTATTTGTACACCTTGAAAAGGTCTACAAAAAAGTCCGCGATGGTATATGTCTATCTCTTATGGATAACCCACTATAGCATTTTTTGTCATTTACTTTTTACGAAAAATAATGCCTTATTTTTGAAGCAATTTTTATACAATACAGCATTAATGCTTATCCGATTAAGTACCTTAAATAAATAGTTGATTTAATATAAATCAATATGGCCGTTTACAGCATGTAATTTAAGTGAACATGTTCGGAGATATTACAGATTTAAAATGCCGTGAAGACGCCGCGCCCTATAACACTTCGACTTTAGCAGCGATGTCGCTCTTTTAAGAGTTTGTTTAAAGACATTGTGTAATTAATTGTAAAAATAAAATACATAGGGAAAATGTTAAAGTAAATAAGTAAAAATGTACTATATGAATTTAGATATTCAAAGATAGCAGGAAATCTTCTTGGAATAGGGAGAGGGAAATTGTTTTTCTCCAAATTTAACTCTTGCGGGCCACGGGCAGTAATGATTTAATCAAAACTACTCGATCGATTTTAATAATTTTTTTTCACTGAGTGACATGGGCTATATATTTTATACCCGTGCGAAGCAGGGGCAGGCCGCTAGTTTTCTGTTAAAACATTAGGCAAATAATGCCTAGTTGATAATTGTTTATCACGCTTCTCGGTAAAGGAAAACAACGTGAGGAAATCTGCATATCTCTAGAGAATTCTAGGGATATGTTTAACCTATCAATCCTGATTTGAAAAGCGTGGTAAATCTCAGCTCCAATACCTCTTTACGAAAATGGAGAGAGGAGACCTATGCCCAGCAGTGGGGATAGTAACAGGCAGTTATTTTAGTTTTTTGACAGCGTATTGTTAATTTAACTCATATGACATAATAAGCTATGAGCGACTCTGGCAACTCTTCGGATGTTATTTATTTATTTCAATTACCAACAATAGTTACAATACTTAAAATCTTAATATTATAATTCCATTTTCTTATAACAATTGCACCACTAATTATAAGTAATTATGACATGATTTATAGGATAAAACAGCGGCTCTAAGCTCATACTAATAAAAACAGAAACAAAAATGTTGATTTGAACTACTAAATAAAAATAATAAAAGTGTCAGAAACTAAAAATTATATAAGTAATTAAAAATTATATGAGTAAAATTAATATAACAGAAATAAAAATAAATTATTATTATTCGAGTTAAAGACATTTATTTTCTCAAAAGAACAATGTTCGTTTAACTGAGAATTAAAATTAAACTATCTTATTTGCTTAAGACGCATGCACCACTTAACAATTTGTAAAATCTTAGCATATTATTTTACTGATATAAAAAGAAATATTAAATATATAAAAAATATTACTATTATAAAGACACATAGACACTTTCAATAGCACTTTACGTGTCTCTAAACTTTCTAATGAGACGTATATAGTATTCTTTTATCAAAAACAAGACACAATCCTAATATCCTCCCTAAAAAAGATTTCGACGCGGATAAAGTCGCCTGTACTGATGCGTGGAATAAAAAAACACAGTAATAGATTTCTTTCAATAACATTCGAGATAAGAAAGCTCACGTAGGCGATTATAATAAGCGTGTTTTGATATCATAATAGACCCATAACAATATTTTATATCGATCCACTCCAGCCCACGTAACAAACAATTGTATTGAATATCTGAATTTATTCATATACAAGAAGTACTTAGTACTTAAGAAGTACTTATGATGTTACGTTTACCATAAAAATATTTAATTTATAGAATTATATATGCTTTAGAATTATATATTAATTTATAGAATATGCTTCGGTTGCGGGGCGAAACGATTGTTGAGTTTGTGATAGTGAACGTATATAGTGCTTGTGTATTGTGGTGGCGGTGGTGGAGGTTGTGCATGTGTTTTTACGAACCCTGAATATATCAGGTATGATAACCGATTGTCCACTTACATTTAGTTTTATATATTTTTTCTATTTTACTTCTTCGCGGATTATAGCAAAATAATTTTATTATTACTTTTGTATTATGGATCTCCGCAAAGTAACGCCTAATTCTATAAATTATTTATAGAATTAGCTTTGTAGAGGTCCATAATACAAAAGTAATGACAATATTATTTTGCTATAATCCGCGATAAAAGAAAATATATCTAATGGTAAATGTAGAGTGTACTATTCGTTTTTATAGCTGCTACATGCAGAGTTTTTAGAATGTTTGTATTATCTTTTAAAATTTTCATATTAACAAAATCATTGTAACAAAATGGAATGCTTATTTAACAGCAAGCTTATAATTTGGATCGGAGGGTTATTTAATTTTTATTCGTAATGTTTAGAAAAGTTTATCGCTATTTTTAATATAAGTTAGTAAGCCAATTTTAATACAAATATGATAAAGAATGAGGAATGATAAATGTAATCAGATTCTTTTTCAATCTGAACACCATTAAATCATTTTAATTTGCATATTTAAAATTACATAAGATGTTATCTGGAGATAAAAAAACTTGGTCACACTATTCATAAGTAATTTCCAATAAAAATGCCGTAAGGATTTGGGCCATGACGCTTTGTATAGTGTATGTTAATGTTCTCAGTCTTGTTTTGTTGATTTCTATAAAATATTATAAATGAGACGGCTACCACTAAGAGAATGACCAAATATTGTGTTTCGAGCGGAGCAACTGAGAAGTTTTACACAAATATGTTTTTATATGTTGTACGATGTTTTTCGAATTGAATTTTTAAGATATAAATTCGTAGACAGGTGTTTTAATTTAAAAATTATTGACAAATCTTCGTATATCACTGTGTATAACATAGTAATAAGTGAAAACTTAATTATTTTGAAAATTAGCAACAAGTTGACTGTATCTATGTTTAACAGTACTGTTTGTTTCTCATATGCCAATAAATAAAAAAAATAGTAAAAATTGAATTCAATAGTATAATTGTAAGTATATTGACAATTCAATATTTCGACTTTTCCTGGGGATAATTACAATCCTCAGACATGATAAACTCTCTAGAGGCAGAAAGAGAAAGGGGAGAAAGTTCTTAAACTATATTTCTTTGTCCTTCCTTCAGGACTGAGCGGAGCAACCGAACGATGTAATTTCAGGTTAATAAGCTGGAGCATGATTCTAACTACTTTTTGGCATCTACTTCATGAAGTGAATTTCATCTATATGCAGTGAGGCAGAAGCTACTTTAGAGACAGTCAACTCATAATTTGTCAACATCGATTTCTAAACTCAATAAGCTATGAAATTAAAATTTTGTACATATACTTACTTATTACTGCAATAACGTGTGTCATTTTAAGCATTGAAATATGTAATTTTATGTAATTTATTTCCCTATGAATTATATTTCTACCGTTGCAAATTTTATTAGTTGCACTGATTGCCATCGATTGATCTAGCAGAATAACTGTGAATTTCTAATTGATAGGTAAATAAATTGAAATGTTTAATATGGAATATCTGGGTGACCGAGCTTCGCTCGGTAATTTTTTACAATAAAAAACTTTAAAAAAAGAAAAAAACAATTATTTAGTTGGGATCTATCCTTGGCACTCACATTTCTCGAGGCTGCCCGCTAACCGAATAAGCTACGTCGACTTGACAGTTAATGGCGAAAATTCAATTCAATATAAATGTTAGTGTTTTTTAAAGCCCAAAAATAAACAATATTTTTTTTACACAAAACCTAGCTAGATCAATTTTTCTCCCCCAAAACCTCCTACATGCTGAATTTCAGGATAATCGTTGGAGCCGTTTCCGAAATTCGGAAAATATATATATATATATACAAGATTAACTCATATAAATATTAAGATATATATTGGCATGGAACGTTACGTAAATGCATAAGACGGAATGCAGGTGAGTGTGTAGACGAGACGATATGATAAGAAGGGAGAAAAGAAGAACGTATGATGTAGGACGGAAGGCAGTGTTCTAAATAAGTAGGTAGAGAAATAAAATAAGTTTATTAAAGTTACGGAATTTTACTTTGCCTTGGATAGTTCGAATACTACATATAAAAAAAGGATATAAAAAAGGAGTAATGAAACGGCCTGTTACAATCCCACTGCTGGACATAGGCCTCCTCTCTCCGTTCCTGGAGAGAAGGTTTGGAGCTAAGACTTAACCGAAAAGCGTGTGATTAATTGCAATTATCAATTACATATAAGTTTTAATAGAAACACTCATTGGTGCCTGCCGGGGTTTGAACTCGTGATCCTCTTGAAAGAGTCGCACGGTCACACCGCTGGGTTATCACAGGACCAATCACAGGATCTGTCACATATATAAACAGTTTATAATTACATTTAACTCCAAGGCAATTTAAATAACTTAAATATATAAAAACCAGAGTGCATATCTTTCGGGCCTGCGTATCGCGTTATGCAATATGAAATCCAGAAAAATGGAATATTCTTTATAGTTTATTCACGGCTGGGGCTCAACAGGTAAGCATGAATAAATTCTGTGTCCGATGACAAAGCGGCGCACAGTCGGAGCGCGTTTTTCATAAAGTGTCGGCCCTGTTAAACATTTTTTATTTGACCATTTGCTACCAACTGCGTTATATGAAAAATGGATCGTAACATCGTACCCTTTTCTCGTGTGTGTGTATATTTTTTTCTAAATAAATCATGTCATTAAATTTTAATAGTCACTGTATGCTGTGAGTTAGTTAGGTCCTTTGTTGGGTCGGATTTCGACGATCTTTTGAGTTGATTGTTACTATTTAAACCTATTGTGAACCTTTGATGGTTACCCGAGTAAATGCCGACTTAATTTCATTAATCGAGCTCTTTGTAAGAATTAAGATTTAATTGAGTCAAGCTGACTTTTAGGCATTGTTGTGCGGATGCCTTTCAGAGAATATGTTTGGAATTTGAGTTATTTACAAAGGTGTCTTAATGATGAACACATGTTTTTTGATCACGTGCTCCATGTCTTACATTTTTTATTGATAATGGAATACTTCAAAGTCATGGTTGTGATACTGCATACAATATCTGAAGTACTTTTGAGTGATAATTTCATTTATGTACTGTATTATCATTCCTATTCTTTCTTTCTTATTTGTACAATAAATTTTGTATAATATATATGCATTATACAAATAGAGGCGTAATTTTTTTAAGATTTTTTTTAAAGAAATTTATATTAATACAATTATAGTGATGTAGTTACACGATTTGTAATAACGAAATATGCCATATTTTATTTTACCGTAAAGCTGATTATATGAAGTTAACATATGTTTTTATAGAAAATATTAAGTTAGTTTATACGGTTTATTACCTTTTATTAGATTTAGAATAGCACTATAAAAGTGCTCCCATAAATGACGTTAAAAATTACTAGAGCGTACTATTTTTTTAATTATTACACACACGGTCGTCCGTTCTCAAAGTAAGTAACTTAATACTTGTGTTATGGGTGACAGACAACTGGTGAATATATACTTATATAATTTTTAAATACATACTTAAATACAAATATACACCCAGGCTTGAAGAACCAACAATTTGTTAATAGAAAATGTTGGCCCTTGGCAGAATAGAACCTGCGACCCGCTTAAGACAGGATCACTACCCACTGCGCCAACGGGCCAGTCAAATATTATATTAAAATATAATATAAAATAATTAAAATAGTATATATAAATGTGGTTTATTTAACATTATACTCTTAACAATGATTACGGTAGTATCCGGCTGAATAGAATAGTACCACCCTCATCTCTTACCGAGGTGTCGTAAAAGACGACTAAGGTAAGTTGGCCCACAGTGAGGTAACCGGTTAAGTAGAATGGACCACCCTCTTTCTTACCGAGGTATCGTTAAATACGACTAAGGTAAGTTGATATCAGGCAAGCGGCCGGTCGTAAAATATGTAGCAAAATCATGTGACAACATGTGCCGACCCCACTTACGGTGGGATAAGGGCAGGCAGGTCATGACTCTTAAGAATGATTCCTGTATGAAAATCAAAATTGATATCATTAATAGTTATAAATGCGTCATCGATCAGTGAATGTAGACGATTTCGGTCCGGTATCGATTTTTTCGTTCGACTAAAAAGGCACGGGGCGGGGACGCCTCGAGCGAAGCATGTGTGATGCGCAGGCGAAGGGCAGAGGTCACGCAAGCCCTTAGTGATGTGAAAATATTTATCGATCAACATTCTCCTTACCTTAACCCACTCTAAGCGGGGTCGGCATAACATGTTTACGATTTACGATACTTCGGAAAGAAATAAGGGTCACCTATTCTACTCACTGGATACTACACGGCGGATAAACTTACTTTAGTCGTCTTTTTTAAACCTCAGTAAGAAATGAGGGTTTGACGGTGACTTTTCTATTCAGCCGGATACAACACGGTGGGGGAAAATATTTATCGATATAATTGTTTATTTTTAGTATTCATAGTTGCGGTTCCAGAAATTTAATTGGCGATTTAAGTAAAACTGAAGCTAATATATACGACGATGTTCCAAAGCGGATTGTTAGGTTATTAATATACTAGGAATTCCATACCAACCATACCATACCATTGCTTCTTCAAGAAATTTACCTTCACTATTAACAGAATGATACATTTATTTTTATTAAAAAGTCATAAGTGCCTCTAATGAATTTGAACCCATCAACCTTCGCTAGGTATCACCTATTCTCACCGTTGAATCTATGAAGAGTTTTCTTTATTTTTGCTTCCTAATTCATTAGTAAATATGTTTTAACATATTCATATAAATAATGTGAATAGTTCAAAAAATACATTTTTGCTGTGATAGTGCTGATATTAGAAAAATTCCATAAAGTAAATTAATGAATAGACTTCAATAGATTAATAATGGATCATTATAAATTTATATCCAATTTCTTTATGTATCGTTCGATTAACATCCATAAACGTATAGCGTCAATTCTTGAATATATCGATGAAAATATCGACAACACTATAGACCACACCTTGCATCAACTATCACGTCATGGCGAAAATGTAATTTAAATCTACTAGTCATTTACTTATAGATGTATTCACATAAAATAGCACATATATAAAATATGTCTCGGTTTATAAGTTCTTTATATTTGAAGTTATTTTTGCATAGATTTCGAATTTTATTAGACTAGACTTTTATTAGTCGCGAAATAAAACTTTGTTTTGTTGATTAATATACTGTTTAAGATAGAATATTAAATACATTACATACTTATGTTTTTGAAATTGGCTAGAACCAAAATTAAGATATAAATTTCAAACGCTGAGTTTTGTAAAGTAAGGGTAGCAATACAGTTTTGTGGTTGTAGTTTCTTACTGGTTCTTTCCTGTAGCATTAACTCATGGTATCATTGGAATATTATCTGATGTTAGTAGAGGTTTTGTTCTCTATTCCCAACATTTTGTACAGTAAATGAAACTATTGCAATTGGCCGTATATACTGTCACAATATCTGAATAACAGAAACAGAAACAGAAAATTAATGGATTCAAAAATATTTGTAAATTTTTAATTCAATAATATATTCTTTTATTTAACTTGTATTGTAGTGTGTCAATAAAATCATTCTACATCTTCCTACACTTTAATTATAAAAAACTTATAATTAATATTCAGTTTTTCCCACGACTATGTAAATTTGGCTATGTAAAGTCAACAACTAGGTAAAATATATCAATAAAAAAATATGTCCTTAATTTTGAAATTATTTTATTATTAATTTTGTATTATGGATCTCCCCAATTAACGTCTAATTCTATAAATTATGTGCTTATTTGATATTGACTTTTCATTATGCGTTTTGGCGTGAAGGAAATCTACGTAAGGAAAAATGAATATCTCAAGAGAATTTCTAGATACAGTTGAAACATTTTATAGGTATTTAGAAGACCCACAACGACGCAGTCTCCATTTATTCAAAGCATGAAATTTTAATACATCAATATAAAAAAGTCGATGCTATCTCGATACTGAATCGATCAGGCCCGGTGCAAGATGAAACACTGTATGCAAATGGCGCGGAGGAAACAATGAGGTTTCCTGTGTCGATAATCTTTTAAAAGCTTTGCATATAACTCGTATATATCAGTACATAATATATATTTACAATCGATCGATTTGTAACGGCAGTACATAATTACTGGAATCGAATCCTTTTATCAAATCAAAAGTAATTATAAAATTATTTTGCTATAATCCGCGATGAAGTACTTTACTTTAAAGCAAAATAATTTTAATATTACTTTTATATTATGGATCTCTGCAAAGTAACGCCTAATTCTATAAATCAAATCAAAATAATCTTTATTCAATTAAGCATTTTACAATCACTTTTGAATCGTCAAGTATTAACTTGATTTAATGAAGCTATAATGTTCGGAATATTTCTCTTACCGAGAAGAACCAGCAAGAAACTCGGCGGTAAATCTTAAAAACATTTTTAATTTACGTTATTCAACTGCAGTCATGTATGAAGCCGAGTATTTTCAAATCCAAGCATTTTTATCATTATATAATCTTCAATTGTGTAATATGCTTTACGTACTTTTCTAACAATTAATGTACTCTTCTGTAGTATTTTTTGGTAAGAACATATAATTGCAGTACCTTTACGCGGTCAAATCAGGAAATAGGAGATTCGTAAAAGAACCAAAGTTACCGATATAGTTCATCGTTTCGCTTGGCAATTGGCAGAGGCACATACTGCAGAGAACCGACGGGCTTTGGAATCTTAAGGTGGTAGAATGGAAAACGCAGCATCATTAGACCCCTTTTTTAAGGAAATCCTTCATGGGTATTGCTATCCGATGGGAGACGGCAGCAGTTATACAGGATTTTACCGGCTAAAACCTCATGGTGTTCCACCTTGCTGCTTGGTAGCGAGGCACAGGAGTACTGAACGTATCATGTTTACACCCTCAGCAGCCTTGCTTGCTACTCTTGTAGAGTCTACATACTCTTGCACCACAACCGACGCATCGGGAACACTTAATGCATTGGATCGTTAGAACCCTACGAGATGCAGTGACGACCAATATGGCAAACGTGAGTGATCCGAGCGGCACAGGCGTCTGGGGCATAGATCCCGTGTCCAGACAAGAGACCTATGTCCAGCTGTGGACGTCCATCAATTGAAGAATATAGTAACAATTGTACATATCTGAAATCTGAGCTGAAAAAGACAAATTGACTAAATATCTTGACGTAGCTCATGAGATAACCGCCATGTGGGATATTCCAATTGTTGTATTGGTTAATGGTCTTATTGCGAAGAGCCTCGACCAACATCTTAGAGGTTCTCACTTTGTTGAATCAAGCGTAGGATACAGATGGCAGTATTTCTTGAGACGGCACGGATTGTGAGGAGGTTCCTAGTGTGAAGCTTGAGTTTTTTCTCCGCTCCCCTTGGTCAACAATTTTTTTATATTTTTAAATGTTTTTTTTTATATACAAAATATTATATAAAATACCTAAGTCGTAAAATACGACTTAGGTAAGTTGACGTCAGGCAGGCGGCCGGTCGTAAAAACGCAGCCAAATCATATGACAACATGTTTATAACATGTTGTGCCGACCCCACTTAGAGTGGGATAAGGGCAGGAGGATGGATGGATGGACAAAATATTATATAAATTTGTATATAGCCGTGTGGTATCCGGCTGAAAAGACTAGACCATCCTCTTTCTTGCCGACTTGTCGTATTTTACGACACCTCGGTAAGAAAGGTAATAAGGTAAGTTGACGTCAGGTAGGCGACCGGTCGTAATATACGAAACCAAAACATTTGACAACATGTTTATAACATGTTGTGCCGACCCCACTTAGAACGGGATAAGAGCAGGAGAATGATGATAATGCAAAATTTGTATATAAATAAATAAAATTAATTTTACTAATCCTAATATAGAAGCATCACTAAAACTAGAGTGATACCAATAACTTATTTGGTATCACTTAGACTTAGTACTTGAAGTTAAATTTATATTCTATGAGAACACGAAGTCAATTTGTTTTGTGTTTCGCGATAACCGTATTAAAATATAGGCTAGTAAATAAGTGAATAGTGACTTTTGTATTGACAATTATGTTCGGTATAAACGTATATCATTTTACATTAAAGTAAGTTGTGAGGTTTCTATTTAAGGGAAAGTACAATTGATATTTATGGTTGGATTTATTAAAAATAGGTGGAAGTCTATAGTAATTTAAAATGTATATATGTTCAAAACTTTGCCTTAATTTCGTTAGCAACATAGCACAAAGTTGGTTTAAAAACGCCTACCGAGGAACAGACCCGATAAGTTAATAAAAATTGTGTTTAAAAGAGTGTATATGAGAATAGGAAAGCAATCAATTTTGATTAGCCAGAATAGGCCAGATATATCTTGTGTGAGAAATATCAGTTACAAGTTCTAAAATGCTGGCTCTGGTTAATAAGGTATTATGTCATTATAGGACGTACGGCCTAATAAGGCATAAAAAGTACGGCCTTCTATCTATACTCTTTACTAATATATACAGCTGAACGGTTTGTTTGTTTGATTATTTAAACGCGCTTATCTCAGGAACTACTTACTGCACCGGTTTGAAAAATCATTTGAGTGTAAGATAGCCCATTTATTGAGGAAGTCTATAGGCTATATAACATCACACAACATCGCCAAGATGTATAGACGAGGAGCAGCATTTTGCCGTTATCGTACTATTTTTTATTGCTTCTCCTCTCCTATTCATCTTAGCGTGATGTTATCCTTGATAAATGTACTATCTTACACTTAAAAATTTTTCAAATCGGTCCTGTAGTTCCTGAGATTAGTGCATTCAAAAAATCAAACAAACAAACTCTTCAGCTTTATATATTAGTATAGATGAAATAATAATAAAGTACTAAGTACAGGAAACTCATATGTTGTTTTCAGTTGTTAAACCTGTGTACCCTTCGTAAGATTCACACTCGGCTAATACACCTCTGCAATTAGAGTTCAATGAAAAGAAAAGTGTAGTTAAGTTGAAGCAAAAATACCACCGGAATTCCTACGAGCAAGTACAGAGTTCAAGTCGGGGCCATTGTGAAACGTTTAAAAAGCGACGCCGCTCGGGTTGGCGAGCGATAAATTCCAATCAGCCCGTGTGCAAGGGCACTGGGTTTTGAGTCTGGAATGTTAAGGTGAAGACTTCTTTCTTTATTCATTTGAACACTTGAAGTAAATAAGGCACCAAGTACCTAAAAATTAAAATTCGAACTAAGTATGCAATTTGGTTCTAAAAGGCTGTTAAAACCAAATTGCATACTTAGTTCGAATTTTAATTTTTAGGTACTTGGTGCCTTATTTACTTCAAGTGTTCTTTTTATTTACAGCAATGTTCGAGTTATATCTATATTAAATTACTTACACGCTAGGACTATACAAATCATGCCCACGTGAAATGGTCCCAAGAATGCTGGCAGCGTTTCCACGCTGAATCGCTAAGCTGATTCTTTGTGCGAAAAAAAGCCAGCCCTCTTGTCATCTGAAGAGGCAATTAACCGAGGTGTTAAAAGGGAAAAAAAATACAAAAATTTATTAGCTTATATGTCATCTAAATATTAATACAACTGTAATTCATGTATTGATCTATTGGCAAAATCAGCAATGTCACAGCTGCAGAAAATATGGCGGGACCATATTTTCTGCAGCTGCAGACCAACATTTCGCGTAAAACCAAAATTTTTCTGGTACGCACACTCGTGTTCTCTATTTTTCTGTATGCTTCTGAGACATGGACTGTCAAATCTGCTGACAGGAAACGCATTGATGCCTTTGAGATGTGGTGCTGGCGTAAAAATGTTGGGCGTATCTTGGACTGAGCACCGAACCAATGCATCGATATTCAAAGCTATAAGAGTAACCACCAGGCTCTCAACTACGTGTTTTCGCAGAGTCCTTGAATTTTTCGGACATATCACTAGGAAGACTGGATACAACCTGGAAAAGCTAATGATCACTGGTTCGGTAGAAGGAAAAGAGCAAGAGGCCGCAGTCCAACTCGATGGTCCGACCAGGTCACTCATTCACTCTCCATTGAAGTCCACGAGGCCCTAAACGCAGCAAGTGATCGCAAAACCTAGCGATCAGTCAACCGTAAAAAAGTGATCCGTGAAAAAGGTCACGACCCTCAGCACTGAGGAAAACGACGCAAGGAGGATTGATCTATAACAGCTATATCTAACTATATTGTGATTTAAACCCGCCGGTCACGGATTCGATTCCCGCCGAGGGCCAACATTTTATATTTTTTATTTTTTTATTATTTTGCTAGTCTGCTGCTGCTAGAGTTTTATGTATGTATTTAAAAAAATGTATATATTTACCAATTTCATGTCGTCCGTAACACAAGTATCAAGTTACTTAAGTTACAAGTTAATAAAATTTGTCATAGTTTTTAATAAGGTTTATATTTATACATAAAATACTATATTATAAATACTGAAGTTACCGCAGACGAAATCGCGGGGTAAAAACTATTATTTGATATGTGTAATAAAATTATTTGTATTTCGATATTGCAGTATATTCTGTAAATATTATAGTTTAAAATGTATTTCTGTTATATAATAAAAAAATGAAACTTGTAAATACATAGTGTATTAAAAACTATACATATATATAAAATGCGATTACATTATGCATTTAACATATTACTCACCGAGAGGAACATATATAATATAATATCAAAATATTTTTGTGTTTATTTATTTTTTTGTAAGAATGCTTTTGGCATAATAGTATTTTATTATTATAAAAATTTCCTTAACTTTGAGTTACGGGTAACTGCAGGAAATCTATTATAGTGATAATTTGCAGAAGGTTTTTAATTTGTATTGTATATTACAAAATTATTGGTAGATTTAAAATATTAATGCAGACTATAACTTAAACTTACGTTATAATGTAAATACTTCCCCTTAAGTATTTAAAAGCACAGTTTATATTATTTAGTACAGTATAGGTACATGTTACACGTGTTCTTGATATTTGAAATGTGTGTTTGTACATTGAATGCTATGATTTTGTATACGTCGCACGCTTAGTATTAAAGTGACCGAATTCATAAAAGTTGTTTTGTGGCAGATTCCATTTGTGTGTAGCGTGCATATATATACAATGTAACTCGTGAGTGTTAAAGAGGTCCATAACTTGAAATAGCAAGGAAACTGCAGCTTTTTTAATAGTTTGTAGTCCGATGTCATAGATAGCATGAAAATAAATATCTTTTTTCAGTTTCTTTCTAGCTCTTCTCGGTAAAAACAGCTTTCCGAACCAGCAGTAGAGTTGACGATTCAAAAGCACTTGTTTACAAGTTTATTTAAATAAAGAATAGTTTGAATTTGAATTTGAATGTTGATTGTGGAGGTTTGTGCATGTGTTTTTACGAATCCTGCATGTATCAGGAATGAAAACGGATTGCCCACTCTACATTTAGCATTAGGTGTATATATATTTGCTATTCTACTTCATCGCGGATTATAGCAAAATAACTTTATTATAATTTTTGCAGTTCAACTGTAAAATATCATAGTGATAATTATAAGAATGAAATCAGTATGTTTTAAGTTGGGTCAGAACAATAATGCAACGATGGGAGTTTACCATTCTAATCGCAGAGAAACGTGAAAAAATACACCCACAAGCGCGTGCGCTCCGATGCGGATCAAAAAACAAGTTGATAGCACTTAGGAACAACATAGAGTGGGCATACACCACCTCGTACAAAAGTAATAAAATTATTTTGGTATAATCCGCGATAAAAGAAAATATTCCCCTATCCAAAGAATAAAGTCACATTTCCTATGCTTATAGACATTTAACTTTATTCTTAGGATAGGTCTATATATGTAATGCTAAATGTAGAGTGTACTATCCGTTCTCATACCTTATATATGTAGAAATTGTGAAAATTCATGCACTACTACAATAACATAACAATACACAGCCACTGCACATGTTCACTATCACAATCTCAACCTCCTCGTACAGTTGTTTAACTATGTAAACAATAGATTTTCAATTGTTATATGTTTTTTTGTTATACTCTTAGAGGTGAAGTGAATAATTAGTTTTACTACTAGTATTTTTTTTTTGAATTGTAATAGTGTAGGTCAGTAATTATTATTGCATTCAATTAGTTTTTGAGCAGTGAAAACTCTGTGATACGATCGGGCGTCTCTTTCGAGGAATTGAACAATGATTTTCTGGTCAAATTTATGAAGGAACATTCACTTGAAGGAAAATATCGTGAGGAAATCTGGATATATCTTAAGAATTCTGAGGAAATGTAGGATGCAAATATACCAATCCGGATTGGAGCATGGTAGGTCTAAGCTTGAACCTTTATCTCTAAAATCGGAGAGAGGAAGCCTATACCCAGTAGTGGAATGGTAACAGGCCTTTACATACAGTGATTGCAATATTCAAACAGCAGAATTTGAATGCTTAATATATGTGTTATTTGATTATTTATATTTATATGCTTGGAGTTTTTGTCAATACTTAGTTGTTTTAATGATAAATTATGTTGTTATAGAGCAAAAGTGTTATTATTGCATGATATTTATTGTTAAATGCGATTCTGTGAATGATATACATGCCTATAATGATAATTATTACAAAACTCACATAATTCATCATCAATTCATAAACTACCATTTAAGTGCCTGGAAGTTGTATCTCTTAAGCTCAAGGCCAACGTCACATAATGTGATTGAAGAGCAACTGTGTAATAACTGTAAGTATAAAAAAAATTAAACCTTTTTAATAAATATTTTCAAAGGTCGATACAATATTGTAAATATTGTAAGTTATGGTAACTTTTTGCCAAAACCAATTTTGATACTTTGATGATGAAGCTACTGTCACAGAAAATAACGATTACATACATTTATGTAATAAACATTTAAAAAATAAACTTAATCAAATTTGTAACCCAAAACCAAAAATAAAAACTATTAAAAAATTCATTGGAATGGCTTAAACCTCTACACGCTTGAACGGCTCTACTAGAGTGATATTTATACATTTTAACTCTTCCATTTAGTTACACTCATTTCTAGTATTGCCAGCTTCGAAATCAATGTTTTCCAACTAATAATAGTCTAAATAATACCATCTCACAAAATAAATAATTAATATATCACCGACGAAACTAACATCTCTATAGAAATCCAAACAGTAATGATGCGTCGAACATAATCGACATAGTACAACAAGAATGCGCCTCACAGAACTTTTTTGACTTTTTGAAATTAGACTGCAAATTTTTTTCCCACGACAATCAAGGTCTTTCATTCATTTCGTTGTAGTTCTATCAGCGAAAGTGAAATCGGGGGATCTGCACAGATGTTGTGTTTAGTATTTTGGACTTAAACTTTTTTTATGTAACCCGTGACTGTTATAAGTAGATGAGACTTGATAGATATGAGCTTAATCAAGTTTTTGCAAACCCCGGGCAGGCACTCATGGATTTTGTATAAAAAAAAATACAAATCCATATTATATCACCTTACGATGTCAGTGATGAAACATGTATCATCATTCTCCTGCCCTTATCCCATTCTAGCTCGGGTCGGCACAACATTTATGTAACCTGTTGTGATATGATTTGGCTAGGTTTTGATGACCGGCCGCCTGCTTGACATCAACTTACTCTAGTCGCCTTTTACGACGGTAAGAAATGACGTTGGTGTATTCTACTTAGGCAGGTACCAAATGGCAACAACATGCATATATTACATTAAAATTATAAGTTTCGGGATATGTTTAGGGAAATAGGGGGGATTGACGCTGGCAGCGGATTGGAGCGGATAACGTGGTAAAAATTACAAAGAGATCTACTCAAACAATTAAGAAACCAAGTAATCTGTATGTTTAAATAATTTATGTAATACAAAAGTAATTATTTTGCTATAATCCGCGATAAAAGAAAATATATGTAATGCTAAATGTAGAGTGTACTGTTCGTTCTCATACCTGATACATGCAGAATTTTTAAGAACTCATGCACTACCCGACACCGATGACACAACAATACACAAGCACTGCACACATTCACCACCAACCGAAGCATCGTCAGGATATAGACTCCACGACAAAATCTCGATTTGCGATTTTGCCTGCCTGTCATCGGTGTCGCGTAGTGCATGAGTTCTTACACATTCTGCATGTATCAGGTATGAGAACGAATGGTACATTCTACATTTAGCATTACATATATTTTCTTTTATCGCGGATTATAGCAAAATAATATTCTCATTACTTTTGTATTATGGACCTCCGCAAAGTAACGCCTGATTCTATAAATTAATTTATGTAATAATAATTTTCATTTAAAAGTACAGATGACAATTTAACGTTAAACCTTAACAGTACTATATACAATATATATGAGTTATATTTAAAATTAGCTATGTATATAAATTGAGAATTGAAACCGGCTACACTCACGTCTTATTCTATCGGGTGACCCCAATTAGTTTTAAGCCACTCGTTAAAGTCTAGCTTAAAAAAAAAACAATATTACTCAATATTTATAGCATGTTTATAGCTTCACAGTACATCGTTGATCATCCTGTAGCATCATCTGATATAAATACAATGCAAAAAGTTTAATGCTCACATCCCAACGAAAGAAACAATAAAATTAGTTCCGTTAATGACAGTGGAAGGAGATATCGACTGTCGGTAATCGGCCGGCATTAAAATAGCTTAACATATTGAGGTTCTCATGATACTGTGAGAAGCTCGGGGAAATAAAGTGAACGGGTTGATGGCGTTTGTGACGAAATCGTATGGGACGGTACGTCGCAGGTTACATAAATGTTTTCTAGTTGTTTTGATATCTGAAAATTCATGATTACATAAGATATTGCTAAATTAGTGTTATCCGCGAGTTTATTTATATTTGTATATTTTTAATTATTATGCCGAATCGTATCCGGCTGAGTAAAAAAGACCATCCTCATTTCTTACCGAGTTGTCGTAAAACGTGACTAAGCTAAGTCGCCTCGCCGTGTGGTATTCGGTTGAGTAGTATAGACCACCCTCTTTCTTACTGAGGTGTTGTAAAATACGTCTAAGGTAAGTTGACATAAGGCGTAAAATCATGCCATGATATATTTATAACCTTGTGCTGACCCCACTTAGAGTGGGATAAGGGTAGGGATGATGATGAATATTGCTATACTAGTGATACCCGCAAGTTTCTTTATTGTTTCATTGTAAAATCTTTTGCTATTTATTTGTTTGTATTATTTCTATTGGATCTTAAATAAATTCTCTCCGTTTTTGGAAAGAAGGATTGGAGCTAAGACCAACCACGCTGCTCCAATGCGGAGTGGTAAGTTATACATATCTCCAGAATTCTCTAGAGATATGCAAGTTTCCTCACTATGTTTTCCGTCACCGAAAAACGTGTGATACATTGCAATTGTCAATTAGAGACATGTTTTAATAGAATAACTCATTGGTACCTCCCCGGGTTTGAACCCATAATCGTTTCTAGAGATTCGCATGGTGTTACTGCTGGGCTATCATAGATTAAATTATTTAATAATTTATATTATATTATTAATTATTTATTAAACAATAAATATTAAAACTGAAAAGTAAATTTTAATATTTTAGTTACCATTTAGGTAGATAGTTAATGATTTAAGCTTAATAGTACATACCGCCACAAATAATAGTGAAAAAACAAATGCCAACAATCAATTCAATATGCCACAGCTAATGCGTTTTGGACGTGTTTTCAAATTGCTTTGGGCGAAAATTTACTTTAAAAAAATAAACCATTGCGTGCGAACACAAGTAGCTTCTTAACACGCAATATCTAAGTGAAGAATGATTTAAATGGTGCATTCAATGACTAATGACGATTATTATGGCAATCAATTTATTGGATGCGATTGAGACGTCCCTTAAGTAAAAGGTAGCTGTTATAAAGTGAATGGGAGCACGCGATCTCGCCTTTTCAATAATGTTTAAATTAAATTTTGCCGAGATTAATGTGAGAAATTTGTTAACTTTATTAATTCATTTTTCGTAAGCCACTGAGTACAAGGTTAGTCGGAACATGGATCTTTCAAAATTGATGGTAGTATTAAAAAACATGTGACCAAAAGAGTGTTAAATAGGAATTTGCATAGATATGTGACAAGAGGGAGGCCTAAAAAGAAATGGATTGATTGTGCGGAATATGCATGCATGCGTGCCTATAAAAGGAGTAGTGCTAGAGTTGACGAATGATTTGAATGAGTTGAATGAATGAGGGTGCTCTATTCTACTCAGCCGGATATCACATGGTAGGTCGACTTGTATTAGTCGCCTTTTACGACACCTCGGTAAAAAATGCGGGTGTTCTATTCTATTCAGCCGGATACCACACGGCGTACCTATTTAAACTAAAGTTAATAATACTGACTGACTACCTAAATAACAATATCGCATGTACAAAACAGAAAAACTCTTCCTGCCCTTATCCCACTCTGAGTCGGCATAACATGCTATAAACATGCTGTAACATGATTTGGCTGCGTTTTTACGACCGGCCGCCTGCCCGATGTCAACTTACCTAAGTCGTATTTTACGACACCTCGGTAAGAACGAGGGTGGTCTATTCTACTAAACCGGATACCACATGGCGGTTCGACTTACCTTAGTCGCCTATTACGACACCTCGGTAAGAAATGAGGGTGGTACTATTCTACTTAGTCGGATACCACACGGCTAATGTACAAAACAGAAGTATAACCTAAAAATAAATTCCTTAAAATTAAAAATTAACAGATTGCTCGATTAGAAATGTGTGCTATGTATTGTGCAGTGGCATTAATTGAAATGGTGTTGTCATACGCTCATATAAATATTATTTTATATTTATGCAAATTTGACAGTTACATAACGATTAAGTTACCGATGAGATATTCAATTAACGTGATTTAACTTACGCAGCGCCACTATTAATCCAATCATAAGCTTAAATTAACTGACAAGGTTAAATGTCATTATACCTACATATTACCATAAAGCCTTCACTTTATTTTTATCTACGCAACTAGTTCGCGTGAGCCGTAACCGGCAATTTGAATTTAGAACGCGAGACCGCCTATTCCGTCACGCCCACTAGCTGCAATCTCTGATCGTGATTATGTAACGTTTTAGATATGCATTTTCTGAGCCGACTGTACTTTGATGACGCTTGGTAGATATGCAAAGCAGAATTTATTGTAGAAGGAAGAGGGTTTAATACACTTAAAGTAACAGCCTGTTTCTATCCCACTGCTGGGAATAGGCGTCCTCTCTTCGTTTTTGGAGAGAAGGATTGGAGTTAAGACATACCACGCTGCTCCAATGCGGATTGGTAGGTTACACATATCCCCAGAATTCTAAATAGATATGCAGGTTTTGTCACGATGTTTTCCATCAATAATATAAATTGCAATTATCTATATCATAACATAACTGATAATACATTAAAATAAATCGCACGCTTGGTATTAAAGTGACCTAATTCAAAAAGTTGTTTTACCTATGACAAATTGCAATAAAGTAACTAGTTTTGTAAGCGCTACGCAAGCTTACAAAACTTGTGCCTAATAAAGACACCCATAACTTGGAAGAGCACGAAAACACTAGTTTTTTTGATAGTTCGTAGCGTGATCTCATAAAGTACGTAAGTAAGTAGCGGCCTGTTACTCTCCCACTGCTGGGCATAGGTCTCCTCTCTCCGTTTTTGGTTTAAGAATTGGAGTTAAGAACTAACACGCCGCACGGATTGGTAGGCTACGCATATCCCTAGCATTCTATAGAGATGTGCAGGTTTCCTCACTATATTTTCCTTTGCCGAAAAGCGTTTGATAATATGCAATTCAATTTCATGAAATTCAACATGTAGGGGGTTTTCAAGGAGAAAAATTTATGTCGATCTATCTTGATCTAGCTATGTTTTATTTAAAAAATGTTGTTCTATCCCTGTTCTCAGCACTAAGAAAAGCGCTAAAATAGGAATAGAAAGCAAATTATATTTGAGCTGTGAAATTCAAGGCTGAGACAGTCTAATGGTATTCCTACATGTCACCCGGCGCTTTGTTTCTTTTTTATTTTTTTATTCTTTTTTTAATTGCATTTTTTTAATATCTTTTAAAAAATTATCGACAAAGCCTCGGTCAACCATGTGTTTATTAATTAAGCGACACGAGGAACTGCAAGGAATATGTATAAATGTTATGTTGCGGACGTCTACCAAATCTATACTAATATATATAATGCTGAAGAGTTTGTTTGTTTGTTTGATTGTTTAAACGCACTAATCTCAGGAACTACTGGACCGATTTGAAAAATTGTTTCAGCGTTAGATAGTCCATTTATTAAGGCTATAGGCTATATAGCATCACGCTAAGATGAATATGAGAGGAGCAGCAATAAAAAATAGTACGAAAACGGCAAAATAAAGCTTTCCTTGAAACGGTGAAAATTATTCAAAAATCATGTACTACAAAATTGTTCCCCTCTAAAAGTTCTAAATAAAACTCCGCGAAAGCATATGTCTAGCTTTTCACGCGGGCAGAGCCGCTGGCGAAAGCTAGCGTAAGATAAGACAAATGATCATACATTTACAAACACACGCATCTTGATTTCTCTTTCATTTCTGATTCCATCCATCACACCATTGTATAATAAACTTAGCATACCCGCTTTAACCCCATTGTGTTCCTACTCGCATGTCTCATTATTGTCAAATTGAGCACGTATGGTCGCCGGCTTGTAATTTGTAATATGACCCCGCGACCCTGTTCCCATGGATGGTCCTTTGGAATTGATCAGTTATTACTGTCATTGATTTTGTGACAATACCTTCAAATACTTGAAGCTGTGGTAGCCCAGCAGTAACACCGTGCGACTCTATCGAGGAGATCACGGGTACAAATCCAGCTAGACACCAATGAGTTGTTTAAAGTTTATGTGTCTAATTGATAATTGCAATTTATCACACGCTTTTCGGTGACTTAAAACATCGTGAAGAAACTTGTATATCTCTAGAGAATTCTGGAGATATGTGTATTGGAGCGAGGTAGGTCTTAGCTCAAATCCTTCTCTCCAAAAACGGAGAGAAGAGCCCTATTCTCAGCAGTGGGATAGTAACAGGCCGCTACTTTACTATATATTTATTGGGTAGGTATCAGTAAACGGCCTGTTACTCTCACACTGCTGGGCATAGGCCTCATCTCTCCGTTTTTGGAGAGAAGGATTTGAGCTAAGACCTACCTCGCTCCAATGTGGATTGGTAGGTTACCCATATCTCCAGAATTCTCTCCGCATTGGAGCAGCGTAGTAACGCTGCTCCAATGCGTGTTATAAATTGCAAATGTCAATTAGACACATAATTAAGCATAAAAACTCATTTGTGCTTGCCCGACGTTTGAACCCATGATCGTCTCAAGTAAGTCGCATGGTCTTACCGCTGGCGTATCACAACTTATTGAGTATTGGTTAGTTCTAAATATATACTAATATATAAAACTGAAGAGTTCGTTTGTTTGTGTGATTGTTTGAACATTCTCAAGAAATGTAAATACCTAGGATCGATCCCCAACTTCCTAATTAATTTAATTTTTTTTTTTTTTTGTAAAAAAATACCGAGTCAGGTTTGGTTACCAGTTACTACTTATAATTTCATTCGACGATTTCTCAATATTATTATCTGTAAGAGCTTCGCCGTGTGGTATCCGGCTGAATAGAATAGACCACCCTCTTTTTACCGAGGTGTCGTAAAAGGCGACTAAGGTAAGTTGACACACCGTGTGGTATCCCGTTTAGTAGAATAGACCACCCTCTTTCTTACCGAGGTGTCGTGAAATACGACTGAGGTAAGTTGACGTCTGGCAGGCGGGCGTCCGTAAAAACGCAGCCAAATAATGTTACAGCATGTTTATAGCATGTTGTGCCGAACCCACTTAGAGTAGGATAAGGGCAGGAACATGATGATGATTTTCTGTAAGAGCTCTTTCTTCATGCTTTATAACATACCAGACATACATAAGTATTTTCTACATACACGATCGCGGAAGTACGTCGAGCAAGTGATAGCGAAGTGGGCGTTTTCCCCACTGAAATGTAGCCATTTCCCCTCGTTACCGTGTAGAACATTTATGCATGGTGAATTTTAAATAGATACTAATATAAATTAACACGTCATGTCGTATCCGGCTGAATAGAATAGTACGATCCTTATTTCTTACCGAGATGTCGTGAAAGGCGACTAAGGTAAGTTGACCCGCCGTGTCGTATCCGGTTGAATAGAATAGTACGATCCTTATTTCTTACCGAGGTGTCGTACAAGGCAACTAAGGTAAGATGACCCGCCGTGTGGAATTAACCGTGACTTAACCGGATGGTTGAGTAGAATAAACCACCCTCTTTCTTCCCGAGGTGTCATAGAATATGACTAAGGTAATTGATGTCAGGCTGGTCATAAATGTTTATAACACGGTCCCTAATAACCCTTAACCCACTCTAAGTAGGGTCGGCACAACATGTTACGAACATGCTATCACATGATTTGGCTATGTACTTTACGACCGGCCGCTTTCCTGACGGCCGGTCGTAAAATACCTAGCATACCTAAGTCATATTTTACGTCACCTCGGTAAAAAAGAGGGTGGTCTATTCTACTGAACCGGATACCACACGGCGGGTCGGCTAACCTTATTCGCCTTTTACGACACTTCGGTAAGAAAAAAGGTTTTTTTTTTACTTTACTTAAATCATAGTATTTACAATTGATTCCAACAGAGTGATCGGCAGAACCTACATACAAAAAGCACCAGTAAATAAATAAATATATACAGAATATAGAATATTTATTTATTTCCTCACATACAGGTTACATTAAGTTATCAAAATAATAAGTTTCTATTTTAATTATACTTAAAACACCGTAATCGGCGTTTTAAGAAGTACAAAGTAAATAATATAATATCTAGTTTGTTGATGATTCATAAGTTATTACAGAATTTTTTTTCATAAGAATTACTATGGAAGGAGACTGACACCTGAACTAGGATTCCCTGTATTTCAGGCCTACGTACTATTCTATTCACCCGGTTACCACACGGCGTTAAAATAGTACATGCAGTGTATTAGCAAAAGAAATCATCAATCCTAGAAGAATATAGGCCATCACTCAACCTATCCACTTCGGGCAGGTAATTTAAAATTACTCACAGATTATTGACAACTCATTTAAAACAGCTAAAGCAGTCTAGCCTCGGGCTCTCTCGGTATTTCTCGGCTAAGATCGTGTGATCCTCATCCATCAAACCGGTAACGACCTTTATGCAAAACACTGAAGTGGCTTTCGTCTCACAATTTATATTACTGTTACTTACAACTAAGCTGTAGGCTTTGTGACGAATGTGATGCGATAACTGTACTAAGCTATATATCCTAAGACATACAGACAAAGGCATATAATAAAGTACCTGGGTAATTTTCTACAAAATAAAAATAATAAAAAAATATTGGGTAGGTAGGGCTCGATCCTTGATATTTTCATTTCTCGAAACCGCCGTTTCCCGAATAAGCTACGCTAACATGACAATTTACGCCAAAAATAGTGTTTTATATTAAATTTAAATCTTGGTTTTTGTTAATACCCAAAAACAGGGATAAAACTATTTTTTTTTACACTATACACTAAAGTAATGTACACTAAAACTACACTAGAGAATTATACATCCACACAAACACTAAAAACAAGTTTGTGACAGTAGGTATGTCTCTATCTCTTAGATTAATTCAGAATAACTACTTTTATGTTCAAAATTTCAATTAAATACACTGATTTCCACGCAGGCGAAGCCGTAGGCACAGCTAGTTAATACTGTGGGTCTAAAAACCTCGTAAATATACATTATTTTAATTATCCTTTGCTGTTATTACAAATAAATTAACCTATAAGTGTTATGGGCGATAGATTTAATAAAAGGAGTTAATTTAAATACATTACAGAATAAATAGTGGTAATAAGTTTGTAATTTAAGTTATTGAATAGTGCGAAAGATAAATAGGTTACCTCATGATATTTTCTTTCACATGACAGTGCGTGAGAAATTGTGTAAAGTAATAAATAAAAGTTTTTACAAAAAATCACCAGTGCCTGTCCAAAGTTTGAATCTATGACTCCTAAGTTAGAGATACACAGTTTCATCGCCTTTTGATCCATTTTACCGGCTTGAATTATGAAAATCTAAAACAAATTATGGTCATACATTAAAAAAAAATCACACTTATTCTTATTAACATTTAAATCTAGCATCCCTTCTACTATACGGCTGCGACCTAAAAACATTATGCTAAAATAATGCGTGTCAAGAAAACTTACTGTAAATGCGAAGGCATAAATAGTGTTGGAAAGGACATCGGACCATTAACCTTATTTGACCGTATTTACTGCCAAGTCCACCAATCGATATTAGACTTTCCGATAAATAGTTCTGCATTTAAGGAAACTTCCTTTAAGTGAAAGTTTTACTAGAAAAATTTTCAACTGAGAAAACGTGGTATACTTTTTCTTTTTCTATATTACCCGTATTTTCTTTCTTCTTCCATTCTTGTATTTTTCCTTCTATTACTAAAAAGACTGACTTGAAGAGATCTCTTTTAGAGATAAGCCCGCCTTTATACATGTGCTTTTTTACTTTTCCTTCTCTTTTCTATATGTATGAAAAGAAATAAATAAAATAAACGTAATAAAAAATTCATGATATTCTTTATTCCAGTAAACATATAAATAAGTGCTTTTGAATCGACAACTCTACAGCTGATTCGGAAATCTGTTCCTTGGATTGCGATTGGAGCTAAGACCTACCACGCTGCTCCAATGCGGATTGGTAGGTTACACATATTGGATTGGTAGGTTTCCTCACGCTGTTTTCCTTTATCAAAAAGCGTGTGATAAATTGCAATTATACACATAAGTTTTAACAGGAAAACTCATTGGTGTTTGCCCGGGTTTGAACCCGTGACGTCCTCGAAAGAGCCGCACGGTGCTACCGCTGGGCTACCAGCTCATGACAAAACTACACTCACTTATTATAGAGTTTCTACAAGGACGAACTCTTCCTTAACGTACAAAACCCAGTCAGTCGATTAACTTACGTTACTACCGCCCCTTCGAACTATCAGATTCAACCTACTGCCAATTAGGGTTAATTTTCGGCTAGTACAAAGTACCCCGCTGTCCTAAAGACCAATCGGTAATTAAAACAAATAGGGTCAAAAAGGAACCGCCCGAGGCGCCACGGGGCGGCACCGAGCGCCGCGCCGTCGCCGCGAGCGAACTACCCCCTCATTATAAACTTAATCTAATTATTGAATTCATACAATGTTGTGTTTACATTTTTGTTTTCTCATTTGCCCCACTATACTTAGGAATGGATGTGTAAGCGCTAAATGGCACGTTTAGGGCAATATATCATAAGAATGGAGTCACTGTTGCGCCGACGGTCATTTTCTCACGGTAAGGACTATTTGAGCAATGATGCTGACTAATATTACAGGGTATAGTGATTTGCCTCTAGATGATTAGTGAGCGATTCGACTGGTGGCACATGATGGAATTTTTTATACCAATTTATCAGTAGGTAGATCTAGTGTGTGGCACCTATTTGTTCATTAATTTATAGAATTAGGCGTTACTTTGCGGAGGTCCATAATGCAAAACTGATAAGAATATTATTTCGCTATAATCCCCGATATAAGAGAATATATGTAATGCTTAATGTTGCGTGTACTAGGTATGAGAACTAATAGTACACTCTACATTTAGCATTACATATATTCTCTTTTATCGCGGATTATAGCAAATATTCTCATTAGTTTGGAATTATAAATTTGTTATAGGTACTTTTTGACGTGAACTTTATTTATTATACATAGGTACAAAACCAAAATGAATTTGGGATTATATTATGGATTATAGCAAAATAATATTCTTATTAGTTTTGTAATCATTGTTTATTTGTGAAACAATTATTATTACCCATAAAGAAAGGAATGCAACTAAAATATTGATTTTTTTTTATAGTAATATAAGTTTTATAGTAATATATATTTAGTAATATCCCGCGGTTTCGCCCGCGTACATACGATATCATGGCAAAGTCTACTAATTCGGACCATAGATTTATTTTTGTTAAATATATCATCAATAGTTTCCGCAGCGCATGCGATGACAGATTTTTATGACTAATTTTTTACACCTTATTACATTGTTATTACGTATCCCTATTCTTATTAATATAGCTTATGTTAGTCAGCAAAGATACAGCTTTCCAACGGTGAAAGAATTTTGAAATTGGTCCAGTAGTTTTTGTGTGAAAACATTACAAACATTCATACAATTTTTTCCTCTTTATAATATTAGTATAGAAAATCGAAAGTCTGTCTGTCGTTTTCTCTGTAAGTTCCTTTTACTATTATCAATCAAAATAAATTTTAACAGGAAACTCACAAATGTCTTCCCGGGCCTTGAACCCGAGACACTCGAGAGTCGCACAGTCTACCGCTGGGCTATCACAGCGTATGAGTCATAATATAATTAAATTAACCAATCTCTCCTTGGAATTTACATTACGAAGGCCAACATTAACATACCTCAGGTAAGTACTATACTTACGCGAAGAATTTTTTAAACTAAATGCTCCATATCGGAACGGTATTATTATTGATAGGAACAGATAAAGTGACGTTCTGAAAGAATTTACTACCATTTTTCAAGTTAACAACATTTTCTCCTAACTTTACTTGTGTTATTAATATTATTAAATCTTTCTCTAAAATTGGTATACCGATAAAGAATTAATTGGCATACCGATCAGCAAAATACTAATTAATTTTGATTTAAAAATGGCAAAACCAAAATATATAAAAACTTTCTTAAAATAAATCGTTCGACATAAACAATTTAGCGTGATATAGAAACTTATTTAAATAACACATTTAACTTGCTTCCACACATCATGAATAAAAAACTTTTATAGATTGATATTAAATGGCATTTTTCAAATAATTTATAGAATTAGGCGTTACTTTGCGGAGATCCATAATACAAAAGTAATAATAAAAATATTTTGCTATGATCCGCGATGAAGTAAAATAGAATATATATATAATGCTAAATGTAGAGTGGACAATCGGTTATCATACCTGATACATGTAGGAGTCGTAAAAAACACATGCACAAACCTCCACCACCGCCACCATGATACACAAGCACTATATACGTTCACTATCACAAACTCAACAATCGTTTCGCCCCGCAACCGAGGCATCATCAGGAGATAGACTCCACGACGCTTTGCGATTTTGGTCGTGACATTACCGTTCCAAATTAAACTGATTAAGTAGCATCACCTCCTAAATCAGCACTGGATTTATGTGGTGTGATTGATTTCTTTACTCTATAAGTAGATATTATTTTGAAAAGGGCAACCGCCGAGTTTTTACATAGATATTATGTTTATACATACGTAGATGTTCAATGTTAATACATAGTCATTTCTGTTTTTGTAAAATTTAACTTTTAAGATAATACTGTACTTACATTCAATAGTGTTTACTTGTGTAAAATGCCAAAAGTATTAGTAAAATTATTTTGCTATCATCATCGGTGGTGGAGGTTTGTGCATGTGTTTTTTACGACTCCTGCATGTATCAGCTATGATAACCGATTGTCCACTCTACATTTAGCATTATATATATTTTCTATTTTACTTCATCGCGGATTATAGCAAAATAATTTAATATTACTTTTGCCGTTTTTCAATTGCATCCTATTCCTGTTGAATTAAAAGGACATCTATAGCTTATATGTTACCCCGGTGGTTAAGGAAAAATTGCGCTAAATATCAAATTTTTTCCCGAATTTAAATTTTGAACATAAAAGTATTTATCGTGAGTTAATTATAAGAGACTTTAGAATAACTTTTAGCGTTTACTTAGCGCACGCAAGGAAACTTTTCATTTTGCCGTTTTCACTATCTTTTTTTATGCTGCTCTTCTCCTATTCATCTTAGCGTGATGTTATATAGCCTATAGCCTTCCTCGATAAATAAACTGTCTTAAACTCAAAAAAAAAAATTCAAATCTTTCCGGTAGCTCCTGAGTTCAAACAATGAAACAAACAAACAAACTCTTCAGCTTTATATCTTAGTATATAGATTGAAAACAGAATAGCAGTTTAAAACATATTATAAGGACCTGGTCGATCTTTAGGTAAACTTTAATACAAAATACAGACAATCGTCCAGCCATGTTTGGATGTAAAGAATACCTATATTACAGTGAGCGATCGATTACCGAATAATCTGGTAAATGCTTGTAATCACTTGGCTTTGCACCGTAATTGCCAGCTATTACGACCCCATTTTACTGCCCTTCAGATCGGAATTCTTGAGAAATATTTCCTTGCGACCAATTGAAAGTCTCTACTGCATGAAAAAAAAAAACAAAACGTGTAGGTAATATGCTTTTGATACAACTGAAGGTTTAAAATGTTGTATATTTTACAATAAAACCAGCGAGGTCAATAGCTATAATTAAATTTTTGGTTTTATTGAATTGTTTTACTGATATTTTATTGATTTTTTGAATATTTGTTCTTGTAGGTAACGATTTTAGTTAAACAAGAATTTATAGAATTTGGCGTTACTTTGCGGAGATCTATAATACAAAATTAATAATAAAATTATTTTGCTATAATCCGCGATAAAGTAAATAGAAAAAATACATAATGCTAAATGTATAGTGACTATTCGTTTTCATACCCGATACATGAAGGATTCGTAAAAACACATGCGCAAACCTCCACCACCGCCACCACAATACACAAGCACTACACACGTTCACTATCAAAAACTCAACAATCGTTTTGCCCCGAAACCGAAGCATCGTTAAAAGATCCACGACAAAAACGCAAAGCTTTACGATTTTGGGACAAATGACCATGTAAGCCCTTTTTTCTTTTTTGTTGCCAATTATAAGGAACATGTGCTTTTTAATACTATCAATGTCTTAAATTTTAATATAATTAACATTATTGATTTATTTAATTACATTGAAATATAATAGAAAAGGACTTTGAAGTTCGACGTTATTGAAATAGAACCCCACATTAACAGACACAATAAAGAGTCTCACGAAGCCACTAGGTTAAAATAGCACTAGATCGTATAGCGACCAAATTTCGAATGAGATCTATAGACCCAGCAATAAACATTTATTAATTACAAACGAAGACCGTACAACCATGATTCATGCACTTGAAAATACTGTAAATTAATTAATGGCTAATATGACAAAACTAATGAAAATATTATTTTGCTATAATCCGCGATAAAAAATTTTTAAAAATAAAAATTTTACCGCGTAATATAGCGATATATATCTACTATTTTAATGAGTTTTGTATTATGGACCTCAGCAAAGTAACGCCTAATTCTATAAATTATTGAATGTCTAATATTGAATATCCTATCCTGAATCTAAATTGAAAATCCATAGAAATATTATAAAAGTTAAGTTCATTATAAATAGTACACTTGCATCTGAAATAAACTAAAAAGGTACGTGGTAGGTAAGTGGTGAATCTTACACTTAAAATCAACTGACCAAAAGCTCACGGTAGAAAAAGTCGAAGGTGAATCTCTAGCCTAAATCAAACAGTACATCCACTGAAGCAGCAAGACTATATGATCGTACAGACAACCCTAAACCATACATCATTAAAGCCACAGCTAAACAAAGTGAAAGTAATATAGATTTAACATTCTTATAAAATCCAAAGAAATATTATAAAAGTTAATTTCCAAATTAATTTGGAAACGGTACACTTGCGTCTAAATTAAACTAAAAAGGTACTAAGATTCACTTACCATTTAAAATCAACTGACCAAAATCTCACGGTAGAAAAAGTCGAAGGTGAAAACCAAAATCTCTAGCCTAAAGCAAACAGTAGATCCACTGAAGCAGCAAGACTATATGATCGTAGAGACAACTTAAAACCATACATCATTAAAGCCACAGATAAACAAAGTGAAAGTAATCAAAGTTTTGATACTGTGTATACAGAAACAGAACATAATGGAGAAAAATTTGTATAGGTAGTAGTTAATGATGTAAGTGTGTGCAATGTCGGTGTAAGAGGTCGCACGCAATCCGAGCATTCGGAGCACGTGGGAAAGACGCTGGTGAGGCGGGTAGCCCGCGGCTAGCTGCCACGGTTGACGATCACCACGATAAATATATTCGACATTAGCGGCCACAGAGCAGCCATCGAGCTCGAATTTATGTGAGACTGACTTGGTACAAACTTGAGGTGTAATATTACCTTTGAACATTTCCACTTTGTACGGTTTAATGTTTTTCGTGAACTGTTTAGGTAATCTATACTTGTTATAAAACAAACTTCCTAAACGCTGTCTGTGTGATTGATTTTCTCATTGTATAAACCGATTATTTTACGGTTTTTACTAAAAGGTAGTGCAATTCTTCCGCAAGTTTTAGGTTATTAAAACACTACGGCTTATGTAAATTGTGTTAAAGAGGTTGCACAGTTCTAAAAAAAACTCGTTCGCTGGGGGCTTTAGTCGATTGCGTCGCATAAACGAATAACTATACACTAAAACAATGTACTAGAGAATGGTAGACCTATAGAAATATAACAAAACAAGTCTGCGAGAGCATTTTTTTAACTGTTGAGTTCAGTTTCGAGGAGAATTCGAAATCAGACTGAGCCATAGCAATGCGTGGCCGGACCGCTAGTACACTATAAAACATAAAAATACAGGCAATTTTTTATCATATTGTGTATTAACTAAACTTTCCCGCCGTGTGGTATCCGGCTGAATAGAATAGGTCACCCTCATTTCTTACTCAGTTGGCGTTAAAGGCGACTAAAGTGAGTTATGTCGCCGTGTGGTTTTCGTCTGAGTAGAATAGATCTCCCTATGTCTCGCCGAGATGTCGTAAAGGGCTATCAAGGTAAGTTAATGTCAGGCAGGCGGCCGATCATAAAATACCTAGCCAAATCATGTGAAAACATGTTTATAACATGATATACCGACCCCACTTAGAGTAGGATAAGGGTTATGATTATATATTAATTAAACTTTGAAGAGATGATAAAATATGTATGACTAAACCGACTATATATTGGTATTGCGTTATTCGCGTTAACCATGCTACGTTGTCTACTCTGTAGACTTTCCAAAACCTCGGATGAAGACAGCCAGAGGGCGAATTCCCTAAAAAAAACTCTGGGTCAAATGTCGAACAATTTATTGGCTTCACAGTAAGGTTCAACCGTTTGGCTTTCGGCGTTCTTTGGGAAGATCCGCAAACCTCTAATTAGAAGGATTATGAAAATATTCACACAGGTGCGTGGCACATCCCTAATAAGCATCTTGGCTTGGGGCAAGTCGTGAGCCTTCGCTTAATGTTTTGGGTGTAACTATTGCAGGTTTGGTTAGGTTTTTTTTGGGTCTCTTAAGTAATCTAGGATCGCTTCTCGATGATTCTTTTTGATTTTATGGCTGAGTATACGTACGTGATTTGATATTTTAGTGAAAATAAAATGATTTTTTAAATAAATTATTATTAAGCACCTAGGTGACCGAGCCTAGGTCAGTATTTTTTTTAAAGTTATAACAAAAACCGCAAAAAAAAATAAAAACGTGCTGGTGGTTTCGACCTCTCTAGCACGCACGTTCCCCACTGTGCTATTACAACTTTACAAATGACAGCTAAATTAACCTTTGTATTCTATTATATATTTTAGAATTTTTTCGGTACCAAAAACAGGGGTAAAACAGCATTTGTTTAAATAACACCTTAGCTAGGTGTTCGGTCGATTTATCGCCCCCGGCACCCTCTACATACTAAGTTTCATCAGAAACTTTGGAGCTGAAACGATATTTTCTTTTTCTATACTCGTTTCCATTTAAAGATCAATCGATAATCATTAGGTTGAAAACACTAATCTACATAGCTTTCGCTAAATATAACAAACTACCTTTTACCCGCAACTTCGTTCGTTCGTGGACTGTAGTCTTTAAATTAAATGTAACTTCTGTCACTCTCCACCCTGAAAATATCTCCATCACAGTTTCAGCTAAATTTATCCAGACAGAAACGAATAGATATAAATACCCAACTACGATAACTCTTTTGACCTAAGCCGAAAAACTTGGAATTTAATTACGTGTGTAAATAAAGATGTGACTTGACTTTGACACATCGTGAATAAAAGAAATTTCCATAGCCATAGATAGCGTTGTGAATGTCATCCTATTCCTGTCGAATTGACAGGATTTCTGTAGCTTATATATTACCCCAATGTATAAGGAATAATTGTGCCAAATTTCATCGATATTGCCTCCGCGAATTGGCCATTTAAACGTAACAGACAGACAGACTTTCGCATAATTTGTAATATTAGTAAGGATGAGACAAAGAAGAGTGTCAATACTTTGGTTTTAAATACAAAGAACTAAAAACATTACAGGATAATGTTGTCTTATCTGAACTTTGTACCACGTGTTTTATACATTAAAATGTTATCTCACAAAAAGCAATTCCCTAAACGGTAGTTAGGACCACCTATGACACGAATCTTGGCTATTTATCTATTGTAGTAATGTCATGTGTTAGATGTGTTGCTACAAATGTTAAAACTTGTCTGTTATTATTAAATCGTGAGTAAAGTAATCTTTTTATCCTGTAAGAGGCTTATTATGAGTGGTTTCTTCTTTGATCTACTTTCCCAGTATTTAGTCGGGTCTTACCTTGTTTTCTACTAGTAATGATGATCGTTCCCAGTATTCAGCTTGGATAAACTTAATAATTAATGATAAATATTTTAAGCTGTACACCGGGCAGTACTGTAAATAAATCTCATAAAACTGAGCATATAGAGATAAAGTTTTTTTATCATAATTTTTAGTTCCTTCATATAAGTATATTTTTTTACAATACATAATTGATTTATACATAATTTATTTTCAAGTAATTTTGATAACGATCACGCTGACCTCTGTACTAGTAACAACCGAATCACAGTAGTTCAGCCAATAGATCAATACAGCAGTATTTTATTAAAACTGATTGAAAGAGGTCCAAAAAAAAATATTATGACGGTCGATTGATATATTATACTCTCCTTTTTAGAGAGAGAATAGTTATGTATCATCTCCGAAAAGCGTGTGATAAGTTCCAGGTGGGATCAGTTAGGCAGTAAATTTTTAACAAAAAAAAATAATTCATGCCTGCCTCTGGTTTGAACCGGTGATCCTATGATGAAAGGCACACGGTCTCATCGTTTGGCTGTCATAGCTTAATTTATAGAATTAGGCGTTACTTTGCGGAGGTCCATAATATAAAAGTAATGAGAATATTATATTTCTATAATTCGCGATAAAAGAAAATATATGTAATGCTAAATGTAGAGTGTACTATTCGTTCTCATACCTGATACATGCAAAATTTGTAAGAACTCATGCACTACCCGACACCGATGGCACAACAATACACAATCACGCATGTTAAATGGTTAACAAATAAGTGACTAGTGAAGTAAATAGTAATGGATGACCGAGCCATCATCGGTGAATTTTTTTTTGAATTATAATAAAAGGAAAAAAAAGCAAAAATCGGTTGGTAATAACATGCCTTGATCCCGGGTAATTAAATTTTTTTAGTATCCCGTTCCCCACTAGTACCACCACCGAGCTATCACAACTTTAAAAATGTCAGTTAAAATATCATTTGGGTTCTATTCTACAGTGCCCGAAAACAGGGACATTTTTAATAAGACCTATCTAGACCAATTTTTTCTCCCAAAACTCCCTACATTCTTCATAAAATTGTTGGAGAGTTTTGAAAATTTGCAAATATATATATACAAGATTAGCTCATTTAAATATCAAAGATATTTATAACAATTTTTTTTGACAAATATAAAGATTCTCACACACATTATTCTTTCGGAGATATTAAATTTGGTTTACAATATCATAGACAATGGCAAAATAAAGGGAAAAGCCAAGACGGAGTAGCTCATAATTATTGGCTCACCGCCCGTATCATTTCATCAATAACTTTTTGCCGCATAAAATACAATGAAATCACAATTTTGCAACCGTAACCATTAAGGCTCATTCATAAAATAGTGCAAAAACTAAAAAAGATCGTTCTCGTTATAATGATAGGTGGTCGAAATGAAACCGGCAAATAAAGGTTGCCATAATTTTTGACATGTCGACCGTAAACACCTTGTATTTCAAAATCGAAGATTATAAAAACAGACCAGACATTTAAATTTTAATACATACCTACATATAATTTTGGATATTCTAGGAGATTAAGTATAATAATTAAGCTCCAAGTCATTATATGTAAGATAATAAATACAAAATCGGATAAAACTCCGTTCAGAAATATTTGAATATTTTTAGCTTTCCCATTACAGCAGTTTAAAAACACTATTAAGGAGAGGCTGATACAGAAAGCCTACTATACTGTTGAGGATTATTTAGACGATAAGAATGCGTGGATATAGATATTGTTCGACCCTGTTCAAGATAGAGCGATTTTAATGTAACTAGTATTAAGATTTGTATTTTGAAAACAACAACCGCCGAGTTTCTTGTTGGCTCTTCACGGTAGGAGCGACGAACTTTGACGATCCAAAAGCACTTGTTTGCAAGTTTTTTTTAATAAAGAATATTTTGAATTTAGAATTTTTTTTTAACGAATTGATAGACGTGGCAGACGACTTTGTATTATGAAACAAACGAAGTACGTTCTTTTGATAGCTGTAAAGTTATGTTGATTTCTCTTACTTACATCATCCATTTACACTTCAATACATATTTTTTTTATATTATTGATAAACCATTATTTATATTTATATATTCAGTCACAATAAAACTGTATCTTATGTATAATGGGTTATATTATTGGTCTGTCCTACGCCGTGTGGTATCCGGTTAAGTAGAATAAACCACCCTCATTTCTTACCGAGATGTCGTAAAAGGCGACTAAGGGTAATTTGACCCACCGTGTGTTATCCGGTTAAGTAGAATAGGCCACCCTCATTCTTACCGAGGTGTGGTAAAATACGACTAAGGTAATTTGATGTCAGGCAGGCAGCCGGTCGTAAAATACATAGCCAAATCATGTGACAACATGTTTAAATCATGTTGTGCCGACCCCACTTAGAGTGAGTTAAGGACAGGAAGATGATGATTATTGGTCTGTCCTCTCAGAGGAATTGCTTCCGGCTTTTACCTAAGCCGAATTTCATATTCTATGACAGTAACTTTTACTCATTTTCCTTTGCGCTCCGTTTCAAAGGTACATCTTGGGATGACGTAATGACCGGGTGTTTGATTAGTTTGCGGTTGACCATCAGGGATGCCGGTTCGATCGGTGGCGCCAATAAATTGTCTATTGCTTAACATCAGTATTGGGTTATTATTTAATGGTTAATATAACTCCAAGTTTGTCTGAGCTTGAAGCAGATTTCCTTTAATATAATTTTTTTACATTGACAACGTGATTCAAAAATGTTTGTAATTCATGAATATTATTTGTAACGAATAAAGTTAAAATATAAATTTGATTCATTATATATACGAATAATATTTTTTTCTAAAGAAGAGACGTTAAAACTATAATCCGTATCTAATAATCATCTTCCTGCCCTTATCGCACTCTAAGTGGGGTCAGCACATGTTATAAACATGTTGTCACATAATTTGGCTACATATTTTACAACCGGCTGCCTGCCTGACATCAAATTACCTTAGTCGTATTTCACGACATATTGTTAAGAAATGAGTTTGGTCTGTTCTACTTAACCGGATACCACACGCGAGTCTACTTACCATAGTCGCCTTTTATGACACCTCGGTATGAAATAAGGTTGGTCTATTCTGCTCAGCCGGATAGCACACGGCGGGTCAACTTACCTTAATCGCCTTTTACGACATCTCGGTAAGAAATGAGGGTGGTCTATTCTACTCAGCCGGATACCACACAGCGTCAACATTAAACAGTGATACATTATTGTTATTATTGAGTTATTCATTAACGTTAAAAGACGCAATTCAAACAGAAGACACGTATTCGAAAACACAAAACTGCAAATTTAGTCTAAAGTCACAACAAAATCACAATTTTCTATTCCCGTATCATTTAAACCGTATTCAGGTACGATTATAACCGCATTTGGGCCATTTAATAACTGACGCAAACCGCAGCGTCCAAGTTTTTGATCCTTCATAATTATACACCTATTCCGTGAGCCATTTCTGATTTACCTGGTTCTACTTGGAAGGCCTTTGGATTGAGAGATTGGTATAACCCCTTCCTATCACCGAATCTATTTAATTGTTAGTTCTAAAATTCCTGGCAATTACAAATTTAAAACGCGTGCATGTTGTAATTATGGGCACGCAATCTCATAGCTTGATTGTAGTGATAGCAAACAAAATGTTACACTGGGTCTTTAGTATTAGTAATACAAATATTTTTGTTGTTATTATCATCCTTCTGCCCTTATCCCACTCTAAGTGGGGTCGGCACAACGTGTTATAAACATGTTGTCACATGATTTGGCTACGTATTTTACGACCGGTCGCCTGCCTGACGTTAACTTACCTTAGTCACATTTTATGAGACCTCGGTAAAGAATGAGGGTGGTCTATTCTATACAGCTGGATCCATACGGCATCTATTTATTATGAAATAACAAAATTCTTATAAACTAAACTGAAACGCCTATATATAAATAAGAATTTGCGAGTCGTCAAAAGTAAAAAAAATAAATTCATTACTTTTGTATAACCTCCGCAAGGTAACGCTTAATTCTTTAAATTGTATACAATGTAAATGTATATTTTTAAATTACAATGACAAGAAATCTGGCTCGAAGGACCATTTGTTTCTTCTTAGTTGTTCTGACGATATTTTAAGGCGCTAGCATAATGCTAAGGTGTTCTTTTTCGCTCAGGTTTAATCGTCAGTGTAGCAGAAAATATTTGTCCTTTACAAGCAGTTATCAAAATTTGAATTTTGCAAAATGCACACAGATATAAAAATATTGTTGTGGCTGTGTTCACAACAAGTTGTAAACTTAAACATGTTTCCAAAGTAAATGTTTCATTTGTTTGTTAATTTAAGTTTACTCCGTTACTGCTATTCCGTTATTTCACAGAGGTACTTTAATGTCATTTTAATTCCGTTATTTTAATCCACGAAACACCGATATCTATTTTAAATACTTCAATTTTTTAACTCAGTTACTTTACTACGTAACTTAATGACAATAAGATTATAAATTTTAGAGAAAAAGATTTCTTACGTGCTTATAAACTTTGTTCCAAATAAATCCGAAATCAGTTAAACTAACAACAATATCAGATTAGTTTAAATTATTTACCGTTTTAGTAATTGAATGATCCTGATTATTATATGGGCGAAGAATAACTATAAGAACTACTGCATTTTTGAATATGAAGATATACACTTTAACCGCAAATGATATTAGATTTGTCGTTGCAACAGTAAAAAAAAACCGTTAAAAAGGCATTTACAGAAAGTCTACTATACTATTAAGGATTAGATAACTGATAAGAATGTGTAGCTACTCTTCGACCTCATGCAAGATAGCGATAACAAACTGCAACTTGTTATAAAAATTATGAAATAGCAACACCTGAATTAATTGCTGGCTCTTCTCGGTAGGAGCAGCTTTCGGGACCAGTAATATAGTTGAGGATTCAAATACATTTACGAGTTTACGTGTAGAATACTACTTAAAGAATACCCAAGACTTGCAGTGGAAATAAAACTATTTATGAAAAGGCGGTTTTATCGTTAATTAGATTTTAGCAATGTTCCATATTTCAGTTTCGAATCCATGTTGCTTTTTCATCTGTGGTATAAATAAAAATCAACTAAAATATTAGAAGTAACACTGTCCTACAATTTCTTTATAAATTTGATAGACCTTGCGCTTTTTCAATCTTTGTTTTCAAGCTCTGAGGCTTTGGTTGTTACTAATTCTTTTCCTTGATTCATGTAATAAATAACTTTATTAATCATAAGTTAAAGTTTATTTTTGTGAGACGAAGAACATCATTCAGTACAGCTCTAACCGCCCGCTTGTCAATCGCTGGAATATGTTTACAGAAGACACCACTAAAGTTTACAATTACATAAGATTTTTGTTGCTACAAATGATTCATATTTAATAGGAAAACAAACAATGAACTTAGAGATCATCATTCATCATTCTCCTGCCCTTATCCCATTCTAAGTGGGGTCGGCACAACATGTTATAAACATGTTGTAACAAGATTCAGCTAGGTATTTTACGACCGGTCGCCTGCCTGAGATTAACTCAGCTCAGTCGTATTTTACGTCACCTCGGTTAAAGAAGAGGGTGGTTTATTCTACTCAGCCGGACACCACACGGTGAGTCAACTCACATTATTCGCCTTTTACGACACCTCTGTAAGAGCTGACGGTGGTCTATTCTACTTAGCCGAATACCACACGGCGATAGAGATAGGTACTAAAAACTCTAAAACTGAGTCGTTTTTCAGTCACTACCATTAAAACCAATGTAAGAAACTTCAACGATTTCAACGCTGATTATGGAAAAATAAATTAATTACTTTTTTACTATGAATCTCCGCAAAGTTCATAGAAAGAATATTTTTATCGTAAGTTTTAGTAGGTACTTCGGAATTCTATAATTTGAAACATTCTTTTATTACTTCTTTCAATATAAATATTGTTTCCAACAGCTAATAAATTGTACCGTGTCATCACCTCCGTTGGGTGCGCCGTTCACCTAATTGGTCGAAATGAAACCTATTACACCGTATAGTGGTGATTGACAGCTGCCAATCAGTGATGTGGCGTGAGCAAGCCGCCAGGTGATGCGTGTGGCTAGGATTGGGATGGGCGAGGGTTTTGATATATTTTGATAACGGCCCATAACATTACTGTCATTCAGAAATATCAGTGATATCCAGCTGAATAGAATTGAATTTTACGACACCTTGGTAAGAGGGTAGATTTTTCTTACCGAGGTGTCGTAAAAGGTCACTTAGGTAAGTTGATCCGGTTGTATTCGACTGAGTAAAATAGACCTCCTCATTTCTTTTATTTATATTTCTTACCGAGGTGTATTAAGAATTCGACCCGCCGTGTGGTATCCAGCAGAGTAGAATAGACCAACCTTACTCCATACCAAGGTGTCGTAAAAGGCGACTAAGATAAGTTGATCATGTTGTATCCGGCTGAGTAGAATAGACCAACGATGTACCGTAAAAGGTGACTTAAGTAAGTTGACCCACTGTGTGGTATCCGGCTGAGTAGAATGCACTAACCTCTTTCTTACCAAGGTGTCGTAAAAGGCGACTAAGGTAAGTTGATCCGGTTGTATCCGGCTGTATTTACACTACCCTCTTTCTTACCTAGGTGTCGTTAAAGGCCACTAAGGTAAGTTAACCCACCTTGTTGTATCCGCTTGAGTAGAAAAGACCACTCTCATTTCTTACCGTGGTGTATTAAAAATTCGACCCGTCATGTGGTATTTCGGCTGAGTAGAAAAGACCACCCTCTTTCTTACCGATGTACCATAAAAGGCGACTAAGGTAAGTTGATCCGCCGTGTGATATCCGGCTGAGTATAATACACCAGCCTCTTTCTTACCGAGGTGTCGTAAAAGGCGACTAAGGTAAGTTCACCCACCGTGTGGTATCCGGCTGAGTAGAATAGACCAACCTTCTTTCTTACCAAGGTGTCGTAAAAGGCGACTAAGTTTAGTTGACCCATCGTCTGGTATCCGGTTGAGTAGAATAGACCAACCACTTTCTTACAGAGGTATCGTAAAATACTAATGTAAGTTGACGTCAGCAAGGCGGTCGGTCATGAATAAGTAGCCAAATCATATGACAACATGTTTATAACACGTTGTGCCGACCCCACTTAGAGTGGGATAAGGGCAGGAGGATGATGATGGTAAAAATTTCAAAAAAATATAAAAACATGAAATTAAGCTACCTATGTATAATTATAGTCATTTACCATATAAAACATCATATACCTGGTCTCAGATAAAATACAAATAATTTAATAGTTAAAAAAAACAACGTGCAACACCGGGCCTACACCTTAGTGAAAACACAAATTTAATATAATTTTTCATATTTTTTTAAAAGTTAACAATCGCTCGGAGCTACCATAAATCGCTCCCAAACATGAGTATCGAGCACAATTATAGCTAAAGGGTAATAAATCTCAAAATAATGCCCCAAAGATTTACTTGTGCTACTTCAGGTGATCGTTACGTCCAATCTACCCTCGGGCGTGCAATCTTCATTATGTATTATTCGTCTATTGTTCACTTGCATCATTTTTTGTGAGACAATACTAAAACGCGATATCGTTGTCATTAGAGCGTGGAAATCTTCGGCGAGGTCAGCCGAGCAAGTGCCTAAATCATATGATAAATCATATATTAGGAATTACTGTGTTAGATCCATAATACAAAAGTAATAATAAAATTATTTTTCTATAATCCGCAATAAAGTAAAATGGAAAATATATATTGCTAAATGTAGAGGGGACAATCCGTTTGCACAAACCTCAACAACAAAACTCCACGACAAACTCGCAAACCTTTGCGATTGTGTCGTGGCTTTACTTTATATAAGATCTCCTGCTACTTGGCTCACGTATTTTTTCCCCACTTTCATTTTACACAAAGAATCAGGTTAGCGATTCAGCGCGGAAACGCTGCCAGCATTCTCGGGACCATTCCACTTGGGCATGATTTGCATAGTCCTAACGTGTAAGTAATTTACGATAGATTTAACTTGTACATTTTTGTTGTAAAAAAAGTATACCATAATTATAAACAAATTAAAATAATACGCTACCTATTAATAAACGTGATCACCCTATAAAATTGAATAGAATAGCTCGAATTAGCTTCGATAAATCAATGAGTTGCTTTCATAAATCAACAAAAACGTCAGTCAGTCTGCGCCGGCGCATGTCAGACGTGATCACTTGAAATATAGCATCTAAGTCGGCTAAATTAGACTTTAACCTTCGCTGAATTGCTTTTAATTGAGAAAAGTGGAAAGAACAATTCGAACGATTATCGGAATCGATTTTGGGAATCGGAATAGTTATGGGAAAGTCGGTGTTTCTGTATCGCGAATTCAGCGATTAGCCCTCGATCACGGAGATTTGTGCAATTTTCATTGACTGGCAAATTGCCAATGGGTCTATATACCACCTGTCAATGTTGCTTAGTTCGTCGTTTCGCGGTCTAATCTAAGGCATTCAATTTCTTTTATATTTTAGAAAGTATAAAATTCTAATATGCTTTATAAAAAGGTATCTAATATAGAGGTGTTTAATAGTATTTAATAATTAAGTATTAATTACAATGCAATTTTAAACATTGGGAATATATTTTTGTATAATAATATATTATATTTTCTTAATTGAAAAATCATTCATCTAAACGTTTTACGTGTACCTTACACGTAAAAAATACTTGAAATTTAAATTCGACAGTGTTTATTTTTATTTTTTATAAATATATGTTGTCAAGCACAAATAATTTCCATAAAACCAAAAAAAAATATTTATTGTATTTAAGTATTTTAATCACTACCTAATCTTGTAATTTTATTAAAAACTAGCTACTAAAAATACTTTTATAGTATTTTAAAGTACAATTTAAAGTAAATGCAGCTTATATTACTAACTAATAATATAAAGATTAGGATTATCCTTAAAGAATTTGTCAACAAAATAAAATAATAATCCATAAAAACAGTTTTCAATTTGTCTACAGATTAAAAAATTTTTAGATATTCACAGAAGTATTTTGAATTTGGAATATATTTTGTCTTCAATTGACTTACGGTCAATGCTATGAAGCTATGCGTAACTGTTTAAATGAGACTCCTAGCGACATCCCGTTCTTATGTGTGACATTTCTAAGTTCCTGTAACCGCTACTAGGTGGCACTATATGATAATTAATTGCCCCAAGTATAAAGATTATGTTGATATTAACGAAAAACATTAAGTTCAGCTTACTTTTAATATCTTAGTATTTATATAAGTTCCTATTGTTAGCAATTTTAACATTTGCATAATAAGATAATTATTATTGTATTCAGTTTAGTGTATTAGGAAGTATAAATAAATATTGGCATTAGTCTCAATATTGTAGTCAGCTTAAGGGGAGATTTAAACATGGAACAGGAATTCATTTTGGCATTCTGTTCTGACGAAAAATAATTGTTATTAAAGTAATTGAATTTGAATTTGAAATTGAACTGAAAAGAATTGTTTTGATACATTTTGAAAATCTTTTCTAAGTATTTTAATACTATTATTAATACAACTTTGACGTTCAAATAGTGTATGTGAGTACCAATTTTAAATAGATGTCATTTGTTTTGATTTGATTATCGTAGGATAATACGGATGATCGTTTAAACGTATCGTGCCGATTACAGACGATCACACGATCAATGATCATCGTAATCATCATCATAAACATATGAAATGTGGTTGTTATATTTGACTGGCCCGTTGGCACAGTGGGTAGTGATCTTGCCTTCAGCTCCGCGTGTCGCGGGTTCGATTCCCGCCGAGGGCAACATTTTCTATAAAAAAAAAGGATTTGTTGGTCTTGGAGTCAGGGTGTATGTTTGTATTTAAGTATGTATTTAAAAATTATATTCCATATTGTTTGACGTTGCAAAGTAAAATTAAATCTTCATATCGTTTACGTTTGCTTACTTTACTTGCGTACATTACTTAACATATAATTATTTTATACTGAAGAGAGAATGTTAGGAACATTCTCTCTATAATTACTGTTGCAATATGCCACGGATAAGGCCTGATACGCACATAAATTATTTAATACATAAAAAAGAAAAGTAATGAGAATATTATTTGCTATAATTCGCTATAAAAGAAAATATATGTAATGCTAAATGAAGAGTGTACTATTCGTTCTCATACCTGATGCATGCATGATTCTTACAAATTCTGCATGTGTCAGGTATGAGAACGAATAGTGCACTCTACATTTAGCATTACATATATTTTCTTTTATCGCGGATTATACCAAAATAATATTCTCATTACTTTTGTATTATGGACCACCGTAAAGTAACGCCTAATTCTATAAATTACAGAAAAAAGACTTAAGAACATTCAACTAAACAAGATAAAATTAAATTTTAAAATAAGAATATAGAATTATAATTATTATATAAGTGTAAGCTTATTTTATTTATTCAAATTCCAATTATTTATTTACAGAAACATTTTATATTATTTTCTAGTAAAAATGTTTAATTTTTTATGTCTAAAGCAACTAAAGTTTTATATCACAATATTCGTAAATTGTATAGAAAGAAACCTATCTATAAGCAACGTTTTAAGTTTTGACTAAGTTAAGTTTTTTTTATTATCTTTATTTCATTCTCTCCTCTTTTATAATGATACTCCATAATTCTGAGTAACTTTTAGTGCAGTACGTGTATATAAAAAAAATTAAAATAATCTTTTCCATTTTTTAAAGGATTTATAGAATTAGGCGTTACTTTGTGGAAGTCCAAAATACAGAACTAATGAGAATATTATTTTGCCATATGCGTATAATCCGCGATAAAAATTTTGACGCGGATTATAGCAAAATAATATTCTCATTAGTTTTGTACTATTCAAAAGGTTAGGCGTTAGAGGTAAACTTTAAAAAAACAGTGAATAGGCACTACACTGGCAAGCGCAGTTCACCTTAGGCTAAATCTTTCGCTTTACATCAGGCGATATCGTAGCCAGGCACTAGGTTTATTATATAAAAAAAGGTACTAGAATCTCACAAATCTTAGAGAATATATGTTGGAGTCCATTAATCGCGGGTTAAAGTAATTTTTATACCTTTACAAATACAAAGTTTCATATAAAGTAACTCAACACCAAGGGTATCTGGAAGAGATGTCTTTTAGATTTAAATAACTAACAATTGCTTGCGGCTCTGCCCGTGTAGAACGAGTAAAACGCAAATCGTATTTTGAAAACCATAAAAATGGTTAAAGTGGGTAAAACGTGTTAACCTTAAAAAGTAGACATATGGTATCGCGGACTTTTATTTAGAAGTTTTAAAGAAACAATTTTGTAATACATAATATTGAATAACATCTGCTACTGTCTACTTAGCGTAACCAACGAAAACTTAAATTTTTTTCGTTTTAGTATTTTTTATTGCTGCTTCTCTCCTATTTATATTAGCCTGATGTTATATAGCCTATAGCCTTCCTCAATAAATGGACTATCAATGTAAGAACATTGAAATAATTTTTCAAATCGGTTCAGTAGTTTCTGAGATTAGCGCGTTCAGACAATCAAACAAACAAACTCTTCAGCTTTATATATTAGTATAGATATATTTTCTATGTTTAACTAAGTTTCATTTATATCGAAGTTGATTCATGAACAAATACGATTGATATGAAAGCCACAGATCAGGCCAAATTAAAAAAACGCACAAAACACATAATTCGTTTCCAGAATTTTCAGTTTTCCTTTTTCATTCTCTAATAACATGTTTTTGTACTACTAACGAACATAACAAGAAACACGCAAGTCTCCATTGGTTCAGACGCCCTATTAATACTTATTTTTTTTATTGTTAAATAGGCGAACGCTTGACTGCAATCATGCCTGATGGTAAGCGATGATACAGTCTAATGTGTAACGCGCATGCCTATAAGATGCCTATTCACCCTTGCCTATTTCTTACAGATGAAGGCATTAAAACTCAAAATAAATAGCGGCACCTATACAATAATCTTCATACGATTGATAACCATATTCAAATTCAAATTCAAAATTTTCTTTATTCAAATACTTGAAAACAAGTACTTTTGAACCGTCAATTCTACTGCTGGTTCGGAAAGCTGTTCCTACCGAGAAGAGCCAGCGAGAAACTCGGCGGTTGCTCTTATAATCTATAAAATCATCATCCTCCTGCCCTTATCACACTCTGAGTGGGGTCGGCACAACATTCATAAATATGTATATGTAATAAATATAAACATGCTGTCAAATGATCTGGCTACGTATTTTGCGACCGGTCTGACGACAGCTTACCTTATTCACCTTTTACGACACCTCGGTAAGAAAGAGCGTGGTCTATTCTACTCAACCGGATAACACACTGTATTGATAACCATCATCTTCATCTTCCTGCCCTTATCCCACTCTAAGTGGGGTCGGCACAACATTTTATAAATAAACATGCTTTCATGTGATTTCGCTGCGTTTTGTACGATCGGCTGCCTACCTGACGTCAACTTACTTTATTCGCCTTTTACGGCACCTCGGTAAGAAAGAGGCTCTATACTACATAACCGGATACCACTCGGCGTTACGCCTTACCTTAGTCGCCTTTTACGACACCTCGGTAAGAAAGAGCGTGGTCTATTCTACTCAACCGGATAACATACTGCATTGATAACCATATATAATATTATTTGGTATTCCAGGATTATAGCTCATTACATAAGTAAAAAAAATACATAAAACATATTTAACTACCTTAAATAGTTTAACTTTAACAGCGAAGCAAGACCACAAATATGAAGGTTAAGTTTTTTCGTTAATAAAATGATTTAATTATGTATAAGTACTTTAAAGTTGAGGAAAGGGCGCGACAAAGCAAAGCGGATGTTGCGGCGGAAATAACTAATGTTTACCATAAGTAATATATCTTCTATAATATAAGGGTATAAGATTCTATAATAAAATTCCGCAATCAATTTTAGCTTTGCCATTACATCAGTTTAAAAACACTGAGGCTGATCCAGAAAGCCTATTATACAGTTGAGGATGACTTAGAAGATAATAATGTGAGGATATAGCTCTCTTAGACCCTGTACAAGACAGTATTACTGAATGTAACTATTCATAAGAATTATATTTTTAAAAGAGCAACCGCCGAGTTACTTTCTTGCTGGCTCTTCTCGGTAGGAACAGCTTTCCGAACCAGCAGTAGAGTTAACGATTCAAAAGCACTTGTTTACAAGTTTATTTGAATTTGAATTCTATATGTATAAAAATTAATGTTTTTGTCTATATGTCCCTTATGCCGTAAGCAGGCTGACTACAATAGACAACCCTCTTTCTTAGAGCTGTCGTAAAAGGTGACTAAGGTAAGTCGACCCGCCGTGTGGTATCAGGCTGAGTAGAATAGACTGCCCTCATTTCTTACAGAGTTGTCGTAAAAGGCGACTAAGGTAAGTCGACCCGCCGTGTGGTATCCGGCTGAATAGAATAGATACCCTCATTTCTTATCGGGGTGTCGTAAAAGACGACATTCAGGTCTAGCCCAATGACAACATGGTTAAAATGTGTTGTGCCTACCCCACTTAGAGTGGGAGAAGGGCAAGAAAATGATGAATGAATGTATATAACCGTCTATATAAAATCATATAACTTTCTTAAAAAAGGCATATCTGAAAATAGAACTATAGCTCTATTTTCAAAGTGTCATTTTTTATTTGATGTCAAAATATACATCTTTATTTAAAAAAAAAAACAAAAGAAAATACAGGTAATCAATAAATTATTTCAGCCAAAACCGCTCCTGTACACAGACTAAGTTAGAATTTTAGTTTCTAATACCAAATACTTATAAATAAAGGTATTTAAACGTACCTATTTAAAAAATGTTAATGTTCTAGATGATGTTCTTTACAGTAAAATAATTTTAAACAACCAATTTAAATAATTAAGAGGAAATAAAACGACAATTATTTGTATAGATGAATTTCTTCTTATATTTTTCCCACCGATAGCCTCGTATAACTTAAAACTATATTCGAACTTAAATAGAATATTTACAGACAAGGAACTATATTTACATTTGAAATTTTACAGATAATATAATTATATCTATCGTTAAAATTAAAAAAGGTACATTAAATTACTTTGAACATTGATTTGAGATATCATAGCCACTAATTTTGGATATAATTAACCCATTAAGGTAATACTTTTTGGTAACTTTAGTCGACCACTATACTAAATGTATTTGAGAAAGTATCACAAATAAATAAATCTCTAGAAACATAACAATAATAAAACAATTTCAGTCTTTAGCCGTGAAAAAGATCGAGTTGAATTCATATGATAATGAAAGCAATAGAGAGAAATAGCATTCAGCGATACAAGTCCTAAGCTTTTGTATTAAATTTTAGTAACAATAGAAACAAAAATTTATACTCTGAACGAAAATTGAGATATATCTTTGGTTAAATTTAAAGAATAGGTACAATTGTTACATCCTAATATATGATTAAACCACGGTCAAGTTAAATCACATTGACGTGGAAAGATTTATCTAGAAACAAGTTTCATAACTTCACTGTTAGCTTGCATCGTACTAAACTTGTCCTACAAAGCGGGTCAACTCGTTCTCTGAACCTATACTAAGATAAACGTTTAGCGTTTCATAATATCTTCTATTGTAAATCCTAAAGGCCTCTTTGGAACTTCGACGGGTGATTCTTGGTGCTTGAGTTGGTAGTTTTGCACTGGCGGCGGAGACGGCTTATGCGATAGGTCAAGTAATGGGCTTTCGGAAGCTTGACTTGTTGACGAGACTTCTTGGCAACCTTCTAGATGTTCTAAATGATGTTTATTCGCCTCACTGTGCGTCAGTAAGTGGGTCTTCAAGTTAGATCTTTGGTTAAAACTCTTATTACAGACTGGACATTTGTGCGGAGACTCCTCCATGTGTAAAATTTTGTGAACCGCCAGTGTTCTTGACTGGCAAAAACCTTTCCCACACTCGGTGCACTTAAACGGCTTCTCTTTCGAGTGGATATACCTGTAAAACGAAAAATAAAGATTAGCTAATGCACAACTTTCACTGCTGAGGTGAGGAAATAAAGACGAAGTAATGTAAACATCGGAATGAGGTTTTATGGCCGAAAGTGTTAACGGACGCGTTTTAAATGGGAATCGGTAATTTCATATTAGACGCATTAGCAGCTTAATATATCGGGTATAATGTTAGGAAAAAATTGTCTCGTAAAAGTAAAGAAATATAACATGTAATTTGTTCGACGGCGGAGCAAGACTGATATGGTGATCGTAAAAAACCTAAACCGGTTGTAGGAGAAGCGCGTGCGGCCCCTCGCGACCTCACAAAAAGGTTTACACTTTTAATTTTGTTTCTTTTTCTGTTATCGCCAACAAAGCCTCGGTGAAATAACTCTTAAATCACGTTGTTGGTATTAGAAAGGAAATATTAAATTAAAGCTGAAGTTTTCGTGATAGTAATTGATTATTAACATTGTTGAAAGATTTATGTAAACGTGCTGAGATTCTTATCTGTTCCGATGCGTTCGTTAACTATACAAACAAATAAATTAACACCTACCTATGATCTCTGAGATGGTCTTGTCTTCTGAATGCTTTGCCGCAGATATCGCACGAGTACGGCCTTTCGTCAGTATGAGTCCTTTCATGTATGAGCAGGTTATATGATTTCGTGAACTGTCTATTGCAATATTTGCAAATAAACTGTTTCTTCGGCCTAGTTCCAGGGACGCCAGGGGCTCTCATCGGTGGAGGATTCCTTCCAGGCATTCTTTGAGCCATTGACGGGTATCTCAGTGAATGGTGGTACAGAGCGGCGTTCCTGATCCATTGGTTGACTAACATAGCGTGGTACGGCGCCGTCGGTGGGAGAGTGGCCACTTGTGGTTGGACATAGGGGACTCCGGGGTAAGTGTAGTTAGGAACCTGCTTGTCGTAAGGATATTGGGTCTGCATTGGTCTGGCTTGAACTGGGTATTGTGACCAGGCGGGTTGGTGCCGTGATACAACTATAGCTGGAGGTGTATCGTCGGTAGGCGTATGTGGCGGTGTGGGTAGAGGTGGTGACGGCCGCTCTAACTTCACTAACGCTTCAATTGGGAAGTCTGGGGGGTAACCTGTAGACACAATATCGAATTTAGAAATAAACTACGCACAAAATAATATATAACAGAATGTTGTAAACAGATTAAGAAATAATACAGGAAAAAATCAATTCTATGTTAAATTTAATAATCTACTGAAATAAATTTAATATCACGAAAGAGTTTGATATTGTGTATTTTTAATAATAATGATATTGCGCCAATTTATTGTAAAAAATATAGCACAATAGATCAGTCACTAAATGAACGCTATTAGAAACATAAATCAATAACTCACTGTGGCTTTCCTCGATATGCTCGTCGTCCTCTTCCTCTATATTGATGTCGTCTGAACTATCAACACTGTAAGGTTTATCTTCCATGTCCATAATAACACAATCCATTGGAACACTATCACAAACACTGGTCGCAGCTAAACCGGTTTGCGACTGACAACCGGCTAGCGAGAGCGCGCAGAGTGATATGGGCCTGTGTGCGTTTATCGGGGCCTGAGTCGCGTGGCTAGGAGGGGATACATCAAAGGGACCGCGTCTACCGGCGCCTGTATCAGCTCCCGAAGCAGCCCGCACCTCCTAGTAGGCGGGGCATACCGAGTTCTGCCTTCAAAATCGATCGGCTTACAACGCAAATCGCACCAACATCCCCACCAACCCAAAACAACACAGTTCTATAACTGAAATCCTTTGTACTTAGTTGCAACCTTGTCATATTACAATATGGTAAAGTTAAGACTTTATTCAATAGAGATTGTAATGCAAATTTTTGGTGACACCGCGTCCCTAGTTAGAGCTATTAAGTGAGCGAATTGCTTTAGTAATTGCGTTTCGTAGGCAAGTATCTATAGAAATTGTAGGTTCGGTCTCTTTGTTGTTGATGTATGCCGATTGCAAATAAGCATATTTTTTTTAATCTTTATTTTTGGGGTTTTTTTCTTAAGGATAATGGCACCCCTATAGTAACTACAAACTAACCTTACTTTCTACTTATGCCTACTTTAACCACATTGTAAAGTAATTTTGCTTCTCCCGAATCTGGAGAAGCCAAAAATTAATTTCATATTTTGGTTTTATTTATATAATATAATATTTTTAATATATTTTTATTAATATATAATATTTATGTAATAATAAATAAATATTTCTTCAATATTGATTATGTGATATGATAAATTAGATTTTGACTAATTTTTAGCGTATGATAAATTATTTTATTTATAATATTTTTTTCATAATAATTTATATTGTTTTATGCTGATAATAAATAGAATAATAAGAAGATAATAATTTATTGATTTTTAATTTAATTTTTTAATTTTTTATTGTATTTTTATTTTGATTTTAATTTTTATAAGTTTATTTTATTAATTTTTTCGTGTAGATTTGTTGGGCCATAGATGTCTTAAATAAAGAATTTATTACTATTATTATTAATAAGTTTTCGGAACGAAATATTAGTTATTACTTACTTAGTGGACATTTTAAACCCTTAATAAGTTTAATATAAGTTTATTTTTTCTACACATATGTATGTAGGTAGATTTAAACCGAACCTTATAAATAAATATATAACTTACACACACGGTCGTCCGTCCCCAAAGTAAGTAACTTAATACTTGTGTTATGGTAGACAACTGGTGAATATATACTTATATATTTTTTAAATACATACTTAAATACGACATCACTACATATTATAAAACAAAGTCCATATTTCCGTATGTACGCATAAAACTTTAAAACTACGCAACCGATTTTGATGCGGTTTTTTTTAATAGATAGAGTAATTCCAGAGGAAAGTTTGTACGTATAATAACATTCAATACGAAGTAGAGAAATACTGTAATTTTTGAGGTTTCTGTAAATAATTACATTTTTTCCGCTTACATTGCAAACGCAGGCTAAACCCTACAAGATTTATCAAAATGATGTACTAAGTATTTGTACACCTTAAAAAGGTCTACAGAAAAGTCCGGGATGGTATATATCTATCTCTTATGGATAACCCACAATAACAGTATTTTTCATTTACTTTTTACGAAAAATGATGCCTTATGTTCAAAGCAATTATTATACATTACAGCATTCATCCTTATCCAACTGAGTACCTTAAATAAATTGTTGATTTAATATAGATCAATATGGCCGTTTACAGCATGCAATTTAAGTGAACATTTTTGGAGATATTACAGATTTAAAATGCCGTGAGGACGCCGCGCTTCACCCTATAGCACTTCGAATCTTTTAGAGTTTGTTTAAAGACATTCTGTAATTAATTGTAAAAATAAAATACATAGGTAAAGTGTAATATATGAGTTTAGATATTCCAAAGATAGCAGGAAATCGTCTTGGTATAGGGAGAGGAAATTGTTTTTCTCCAAATTTAACGCTTGCGGGCTACGGGCAGTAATGAATAAATCAAAACTACTGGATCGATTTTAATCATTTTTTTTACACTGACTGACATGGGATATATATTTTATACCCGTGCGAAGCAAGGGCAGGCCGCTAGTATTCTATAAATGAATTTGTTGTGTTGCTGAAGGCAGGGTCACTACCCACTGCGCCAACGGGCCAGTCAGAAATATTATACAAAGGTATACAAAGGTAATTCAATTTTAACGCTATATGACCCGTATGTTTATATAATAATCATTTATATGTAAATAAGAATAAAGGTGATAACGGAACGAAATACCTACTAAACTTCATACTTAATGTTAATGCCGTGTGGTGTCCGACTGACCACCCTCATTTCTTACCGAGGTGTCGTAAAAGGCGATTAATATCAATCGACCCGCCGTGTGATATCCGGCTGAGTAGAATAGACTAGCCACAATTCTTACCAACGTGTGGTAAAAGGCGACTAAATTAAATTGAGCCACCGTGTGGTATCCGTTTGAGCAAAATAGACCACCCGCTTTCTTACCGAGGTGTCGGAAAATACAACTAAGTAGAGTTATCGTAAAATTAGTAGTCAAATAATGTGACAACATGTTTATAACATGCTAGAATGCTAAGTTCTACAAAATTGTAACTTACTCTACAATTTAGATAAAATAGATTGCTTTATTGAAATTTTTGCATAGGCTTTGTAACGGTATAAAAGTGCTTTCACAAATCCTTCGTACTTCGAAAAAAGAACAATTAATTATATTCTAGTATTAATAACCTAAGAAATGCAACAAATTGTAATAAATTAACTATTAGGTAGTTACCATTTGCTACCATTGCAAGGAAGTCCGTTGCAATGTAGTTGCTACTAAATATTACTAATTGACTATCGCAAGAAACTGTTGTAATAGAATTAGTAAAAATTACCTGTTATTCCGAAGAACAAAATTAAAATTAATTATTATTGCAAGAAACGTAATAACAGTTTACTAATAAAATTACATACTAGAAATAAACTGTACTTCTTACAAAATAAACTATACTCTACATCTTAGAAGAGATCCTCCTGTCCTTGTCCCACTCTTAAGTGGGGTCGGCACATGTTTATAACATGTGCCGACCCCACTTACACATGTGGTGTCACATGATTTGGCTGCATTTTTACGACCGGCCGCCTGCCTGACGTCAACTTACCTTAGTCGTATTTCACGACACCTCGGTAAGAAAGAGGGTGGTCTATTCTACTAAACCGGATACCACAAGGTGGGTCGACATACCTTAGTCGCCTTTTACGACACCTTGGTAAGAAATGAGATTGGTCTATTCTACTCAGCCGGATACCACACGGCGGGTCGTCTTACCTTAGTCGCCTTTTACGACACCTCGGTAAGAAATGAGATTGGTCTATTCTACTCAGCCGGATACCACACGGCGGGTCGTCTTACCTTAGTCGCCTTTTACGACACCTTGGTAAGAAATGAGATTGGTCTATTCTATTCAGCCGGATACCACACGGTGGGTCGACATACCTTAGTCGCCTTTTACGACACCTTGGTAAGAAATGAGATTGGTCTATTCTATTCCGCCGGATACCACACGTACTCTACATCTTTCAAATGATAAAAAATCATAGTTCTTTTAAACGTTGACTATATCTTTAATATTTAAATGAGTTAATCTTGTATGTATATAATATATATACATATTTTCTAAATCTCGGAAACGGCTCCAACGATTTTCCTGAAATTCAGCGTGTAGGGGGTTTTGGGGGAAAGAAATTGATGTGTTTTTGGGCATTAAAAAAATAAAATGATGTAAATGCAAAGGATTTTTTTAGCTGTTAAACGTAATGTTGCGATAGACGATGGGTAACGCTACGTAATGCTACATATCATCGGCGCTTCTTTCCGTTTTTTTTACAAATATATTTATTATATTTTTTTAAAAATTATCAAGCAAGGCTCGACCAGGTACTTTAATATAAAACAACCAATATTTCTTGCGCAGGTACAAACAAAAAGTATTAAAAATGCGCTTAGTATTATGTTACTTAGGTATATATTTATCCCGAACGTTTGCGTCAGTCGGTTCGTAATTCGTAACGTTCAAGCTATTTGTATGTTAAATAACGGGACTACAGCGAAACCCATATCCCAAAATGGAAAAAATGGGGGGAATTTATTGATTTTTTATTTATTTATGTACAATTTTTTTAATAAATGTAGATACAAAAAATATTAAGTTATACGATATTAGCTGGATTAGTTAAACACCGCGTCGCAATTAATAACTTTTGGCTCCAGTATGATACATTCATTACACTATATTGTTCTATAATATTTATTGTGTGTGTGTGTGCATGTGTGTACTGTATGTATGTTACTGCATTACTGTGTGTGATAGATTTTTATAATAATAATCATATTCATAATCAAAATTTAAAATACTAATAATCATTCTAATAAGTAGACCGCAGTTATTGACAATTTAAAACGCATTCACGCTGTTAAGTTTACTTTTTGTACTTTGAAAATGCTTTTGTATTTTGAAAGTACCTTTTGGCAAGATACCATATTTATATTTTGTTTTAATGCTAGATAAAAACCATGATATAAATATATGTAGTGAAAGAAAAAGACATAGTTAAATGATCTTTGATAGGCAATTAAAATTATCGAACAGTTTAATACTTTGGCACCCGGCATCAAGATTTTAAACGATGAGTCCCTTCGCCTACTAGGAGCTCCCGTCCTAGAAGCCTCTGTCACTCCTTTTATTAATGAACAAATTTCGAAATTCAATGACAATTCTGATCGCTTATACGAAATTAACACTCATATGGCTCTTACTATCATTCGGTTTTGTTTGTTCGTCCCAAAATTTATTTACGTGTTACGTTGTTCACCTATTTGGAAATTTAACGACCTCCTAGACAATTTGGATAACTTTTTAAAAAATGTACTTGTGAAAATTCTAAATTGCTCTCTGGAAAATCGGGCCTGGACCCAGGCCTCGCTTCCAGTTAGATATGGAGGTTTAGGAGTACGCAAAATCTCAAGTGTTTCATTACCAGCATTTCTTTCCTCAGTTTACAGTACGCAACCTTTATACGGTAAAATAATATCCTCGTCAACAGGATCCGTTGAGGTGTCGTATTTGTTGGAGGCGAGAAATGCTTGGTCTGTTACTTGTCCTAGCCAAGTACCAGTATCTTTGACCTGTCAAAAACAGTGGGATAACATTCTAAGTAATAACGTATATAATAACTTATTAAAACATGCTGAGAGCAAAAAAGATCTCGCTCGGCTCCGTGCTGTTTTTGCCAAGGAATCTGGATACTGGCTTCACGCTCTCCCATCCGCAAACCTAGGTACTCTTTTAGACCATACCACCTTAACACTGGCGGTTGGTCTACGACTTGGCGCCACGATCAATCAAAGTCATCGATGCCATTGCGGTGAGGTTGTTGATACATTTGGACACCATGGTCTCTCCTGTTCAAAAAGTGCTGGTCGCTATTCTCGTCATAGCAGTTTAAATGAGATCATCCGGAAATCTCTTGCTACCGCTAATGTGCCTGCTGTTTTAGAACCAAATGGATTGGCTCGTAGCGATGGCAAGAGACCTGATGGTATAACTCTCATACCTTGGAAACTGGGGAGGTCACTTGTTTGGGATGCTACATGTGTAGACACTTTAGCTGCATCACACATACAAGGGACCTCTACTATGGCGGGAGCAGCAGCTACCAATGCAGAACATGCCAAGAGGCGCAAATATGAAGACATAAATAGAAGCTTCATTTTTGTGCCTTTTGGTGTAGAGACCTTAGGTCCATGGGGCCCGGACGCTCATACGTTCTTCAACGAGCTCGTTAGAAGGCTCGTAGAGCGTACCGGGGACCCGAGAGCTGGCAGCTACCTTGGCCAACGAATAAGTTTGGCCATACAAAGGGGCAACGCTGCCAGTATTTTTGGGACTCTACCCCATTGCAATGGAATGGATGGTTTTGATTTAGTGTAAATATATATATATTTATTAATTTTTATTCTTTAGTTATTATTTAAGTAGTTTTAATTTGTTTTTTTTTATGTATGTTTTTGTAAAATAGTTTAGTTTAGTCTATGAAAATAGCCATATCTTAATTCAACAATAAATAAAAATAAGTAGATTTTAACATTAAAAAAAAAAAAAAATAATAAATTAATTATTTACAAAGATGATTCAAATGTTTAATGTCTCATTTACAGATTAATGTCCTTTATTAATTGACTACATAAGCTTAACTAATTTTATTAATTATAAATCGTTATCATCATAAAAATATGTTATTCAACGTGTTTTGATACGCGTTCATATTATTAATCACTGCATTAATATTTTGCCTCTAGATTTTACTTGAATAACGCTCCTTGCTTTTTATAGTTAGGAAGTCATTAAGTATTACCAGTAATTTTAAAATCTGATTAATTAATCTGTAAAATTTGTAGATAATAATTATTATTCCACTGTTTATATTTACCTATTTTTAGTTCGTTTATTTTAAAGCGCTTTTGCGTTTTGTATGCTACTAAAAAGACTTGAATACGTTATTTTTTAAAGTTATATGGTTTTTATGTAAAAATACACTTCGTAGAATCTCCTATATTAAATGACTTAATGATAATGTTATTTGCAGCGGTACTTTGACGTGGAATATAGAAAACTTTGAAATGCAATAGTGTAGGACTCTCACTGATGAAAGTATAGTGCACGCATATGATATGTGAATATTAAGGTGGACGTGTGGTATGACAAGATTGGATAAAATAGGAAATGAGTATATAAGGGGAAGTCTGAAAGTTGCGCCTGTTATAGAACAGATGAGAGATGTAAGATCGGGATGGTATAGACATGTAATGAGGAGGGATGAATATCATATGATCAAACGAGTGTAAAATATGAATGTGGATGGATATGTGTCTAAAGGGAGGCCTAATAAGAGATGGTTGGATTGTGTGAAGGAGTATATAAAGTATATAAAAGTACATGTATATATATAATGCTATTGCGCAAGTCAATTAGCTGCTAAGCAGATTCCCAGATGCCGACATATTCACACATAATGCTAAAACCTTTTTAAAGTACGTAAATTGTTATTTAGATAATAATTATAATTAATTTCTAATGTAAATTTTTCATACTGTTATACTTATCTATATCATGTATGCGTTTTGGCTAGATCTGTAAGTGTACAAAAGGAGTAGTGCCTGAATGCCCATTACAGAAAAGATGAGAAGTGCGACACTAAGTCGGTATGGTCATGTAATGAGGAGGGATGGAAATCATGTGACAAAAAGAGTTTTAAATATAAATGTGGATGGATGTATGGCTAGGGGGAGGCCGAAAAAAGATGAATGGATTGTGTGCAAAATGATATACACGTTAAAGGAGTGACACCAGAGTTGACAAATGATAGAAGAGAATGGAGTGAAAACGTTTTGTCCCGATCCCTCTTAGTGGGATAAGGGCAGGAGAAAGAAAAAGGTGTACGAATATCTTTTTATAAAGAAAAATGACTTCTTAAAATTGAATACTGTGAGGCCACAGCTTTGTCTTCTTTATTCTGGTTTACGTTTTACACATACATATACTAAAATATTTCTATGATAAGTTATCCCTTTACCAAACCCTCAAGATGGTAAAAGCCACAACCAGTTTTGAAAGCAGGTTTTTGCCGCAGAAAGTATTGTATATTTACTTACAATGTTTGTTACGTGATATACTTTTGTTAGGATGTAGTTTTGCTAAAGATATAATGTGTATTAATTACAAGTAAAGAGCTACCAATCGATTTATGACTTTTTCATCTATTAAATAAAAGTTTCTCGATAAAATATAACGTGATGTAGACCCATCAACATTACCTAAGTTCAGTATTCATTTATTATGTAATAAGCAATTCAAATATATGATGAATTAGGCAGTATCTTAAAAGCCTACAGTTAAATTTAAGACGATCAAGTACAAGTAGAGATAGAGGAAGGTTTTACAGCCACAAATACATAAAACAACAATATTATAAAAAGTACACTAATAAAGCTATCGCTTCTAAACTGGTAAGGTATTTTTAATCAGATAATTGCAAGGGCAGTGGATATGAGAGTTAATATAAAACCTCATAGCTGAGTAACTTATTTTACTTAAATTATTTTATTTTTACCAACAATTTATGATTTTTTTAGTTTATTGTAAAGACCAATTACACTGCAGTTATCTTTAGGTCGGAAAGTTGAAAAAAAAAAAAAAATTTAACATAGGTTTTTTTAATATCGAAATGAGATTTCAAAAAACAAAAAAAGGTGTCGAAAAAGTTTTATCTTTATCTTTAATATTGAAATGAGTTAATCTTGTATATACATATATATTTTTAATTTAGAAACGGCTCCAACGATTTTAATGAAATTCAACATCAGGGTGTTTTGGGGAAGAAAAGTCGATCGATATATATATATATATATATATATATATATAGATATATATATATATATATATATATATATATATATATATATATATATATATATATATATATATATATATAAGATTAACTCATTTAAATATTAAAGATATGCTGTAACTGTGTATATTAATATAACTGTAAACACGAATCAAATCTTGTATATCAAAAGGTTTTATTTCATCTTATTACAACCGTGAAATCCTTTACGCAACACGATATTTCCATTCAATCAGCGCTATTAGACCGCCTTTCGACACTATTAAAAATTCAATACCATAACAATGGTTTCTTAACAAGTTAACCATCATAACGAGACTTCTAGACTCAACAAGGTGTCTAATGTAAAAGCAGCCGGCATTTGTCACTTACCTAAAACGTTTTATCTACCAATCAGGAGTTGAAGCACTTTAGCTTTTATGTCTAATTAAGCAGAGTTGAAATTACAATGTGAAGGCTGTAATTAGTGCGTTTTTTTGTGCATCGGTATATGTTTGCGTCGGTCGCTTTGATCTGCACAAAGAGCGCCGCGCGTGTCGTATGGATCACCTGACGTGTGTTTGCGTACACGCATCCATATTTGCGCCATACGGCTATGTCCACTTTGGTGTGGAAACAAAGGTATTAGCGATACGTATGGCGTAGTTGATGGTTGGATTTTATTAGTAGGTGACACGGTGTGCTTCGTATAGCCTTGGCTGTTAGTTTGTATAGCCGATGTGTTGTTTTTCATATTGCATCATCTTCCTGCCCTTATCCCACTCTACGCGGGGTGCCAACCGCTTGCCTGACGTCAACTTACCTTAGTTATATTTTACGACACCTCGGTAAGAAAGAGGGTGGTCTATTTTACTCAACCAAATACCACACGGTGGATCAATTTACCTTAGTCGCCTTTAACGACAACTCGATAAGAAATGAAGGTGGTATATTCTACTCAGCCGGATACCACACGGCGGGATTTACTTAACTTTACTTTCGTCTAAAACTGGTAGGTAGTAAATATGAATCTAATACGCAAACCCACAAACAACTTACGTACTTTTGTAATGCGCAAAGCAACCGCAAGCTTACCTATATCGGTTCCCTTTTTTTTTATTGTATGTATACATCACCAGTGTTTTTTAATATTCCTTATTTTTTTATGCACAGAAATTAATTGACGAAGTTGACGCAGACGAAATCGCGGGCAAAACTAAATACTTATAATTCGTATAAATTGTTGCGATTAAGTGGATGTTTCCCTTCCTAGAGTACAATAACACAATAAGCCCACGCTATAAACTTTTCAACAACTTAATAAGGTCTTTGATTACATTTTGCGCGTCAAAGGAACGTTTGTGCATTTGAATATTCGTTTCCATTTAAATTATTCTTTGAACTCTGGCGCAAAGAATACTTTAAATAAACTATATTATAAATGTCCTTTGATTTGTGTTAGTTTCAAATGATATCTTTTTTTCTTCAGTAAAAATCCCCTTATGTTACCGCCCGACGGAAACAGGCGTTATGTTTTGACGGACCAACTAATACGACCTTTGTGCTCTACGCTGCTGATGGCAAAGTTAGGGTATCATTGTACACATTACCCCCTTCCCCGCCGACAACAGCTCTGATCCGAGAGATACCTCCACCGGTATTAGGACCTCTCAAAAGAGAAGCCCCCTTTTTTTAACAGGAAAAACCCCCTTATGGTTACCGCCCGCTGAGAACAGGCGGCTGTTTTCACGGATCAACTAAAACGACCTGTGTGCTCTTCCACGCTGCTGATTGCAAAGATAGGGTATGTATATATAAAGATAGGGTACCTACATATAAAGATAGGGTACCTATATGTAAAGATAGGGTTGTACACATTACCTCCATCCCCACCGACAGCCGCTCTGATCCCAGAGACACGTCCTCCGGGTAAGGACCTCTTAAAAGAGAAGCTTCCTTCCGTTAACCGATGCATCGCAATGACGATATACACTAACCGCCTTAGGGAACATGTTAGCTAGGTGTCCTATATACCCCGTTCGGAACGCCCGAAGATACCCTGTCAGCAGGCGACGGGCTTGGGCAAGTCGCTAACGCCTGGACTCGTCAGCAGCTGATTGCATCCAGAACAAGAGTTCCCGAAACCGCTCCATCTCCTCCTTTCGCATAGCAGAAGGAGGCCATTGCTGATCCCTGCCCACCGATAATATAAGCTTGCCATTACAGCAATTTAAAATAACTATAAATATGAGACTGATACAGAAAGCCTTCCAGTATACTATTGAGGATTATATCTATACTAATATTATAAAGAGGAAAAAATTTATATGTATGTTTGTAATGTTTTCACACAAAAACTACTGGACCGATTTAAGAAATTCTTTCACCATTGGAAAGCATTTTCACTGAGCAACATAGGCTATATAGCATTTAAAAAAATAGGGATCCGTAATAAAAATGTAATAGGGTGTGAAAAATTAGTCAAAGATCTCTATATTCATTAGATTATGAATGTAGTGTAAATAAATAAGAAAGAAAACTTTTATGTTAACAAAAATAAATCAATAGTCCAACTTAGTATAGTGCACTGCAATGAGATCGATATGTACGCGGGTGAAACCGCGGGATATTACTAGTAAATAATAAAATGGCTAGATTTACCAACTCTTCAACCTTGCACAAGATTGCTATGAGTAATTTTATATTTTGAAAAGAGCAATCGATCTGCTGAATCTTCTCGGTAGGAGCAGCTTTCCAAACCAGCAGTAGAGTTGTCGATTCTAAAGCACTTGTTTACAGGCTTCCTTAACTAAAGATAATTTGATATTATTGCCGTGACTGTCATAAGATTAAGCCCTATAATACAAGATCTACACATATTATAACAGAAGTGTCCAAAAGATGTCTGTCTGTATAAGATCTATTTTCTCAAAATCTACTCAACGGATTTTTGTATGGTTTTTACTTAAAGATATTGCAATTCTTGAGAAAGGTTTAAGTTAATAGAACATAACAAGTTTAGGTAAATTGACGATGAAATACATATTTGTGGTAAATGGATTTCTACGCAAGTGAAGCCGAGGGCACAGTTAGTATTCTATAAACATATATTTAGCTTAATGAAACAATAATTTTCTCATACCATCTTAAGTAACGAAATGGTTATGGACAATTAATTTGGAGTGCTTCTTAATTAATTCGCTTGATTTATCCGTAAATGACTATTTTGCAACTTCCAGCTAAGTGTAATTAAAGCTTTATGTAATTGAAAAGCTTAATTGCAGATTTATTACGTAAGATATGTAAACATCAAACACTTTAAGTTCTAAATATCGGCCAATAATTGTTAAGTGTTTGGGTAACAAAATAAATGCATAATAAGTTGTGCCCGCAATTTCGCCTGCGTGGAAATCATTGTATTACGCAATTTTTCCCGTATAACAAAACGCCTTCAAAACCAACACTCTAAACAAGCTCTACACACACTCACTACCTCTACGATCGTTTCCCCTCGAAACCGAAGCATCAGGAAGATAGTAGGATTTGTTCGTGGAGTTTTTTCAAGACATAGTTTCAGTTATCATTACAAGAACTTAACTTTGAAACTTAATGATAGGGAGGCATAAACAACAAATGTATAAAGTTAAAAAAAAAAAATTTTTATTATCTTTATTTTTCAGGACTTTTATAAAAGTAATAAAATTATTTTGCTATAATCTGCGACAACTTACGTAAGAAATATATAATTTATCGCAAATTATAGCAGAATATTTTATTATTGCTTTTCTATTTTGGTGCTCCGCTATCCGCTAATTCAATAAATTTTCAAAAAATACTTCTACTTTATTAATCTTTTTACAGAAAATCATCATATAAAATAAAACATCGTATAAAACAAAGGTTACGAAGCATTATATTTATGTTATTTCTAATAATTCTTACGTAAAATAAAACTTAAATAGAACTTATTTCTTTGGTCTCTTATTTCTTCCAAAAGAATTTTACCTATAATTCAATGCGAAGTTAAGCAATATGTATAAAGAAAAGATTGAACATTCGTAAAATTTTTCTAAGAAAGGTCAGAGTGTTTAAGGTTAAGCTTTCTTTATCAATGAGTTTTAAGAAGTAAGGTTGCTAAACGCACCTATTGTTTACTGATAAGACCACGTCGGCATCTCAAAAGGAACAGTGGCATTTAAGACTCCTTAATACCATTATTTCTATTGTAAACAATTATTTGCTATGTTTACAACGTCCGTGTTCATTGTTCATTGTCTTAACAGGGCGGTGTTTTAAAAGTGTTTCGGCGTAGGTTTAAACTTGATACGGTGCCTTTTTGAGATGACTAATGTTAACCTATGGTTGCGAAACTTGGGCGTTGACTGAACACAAAAAAGAAAACTTACAAAATGCCAGAGAGCCATAGAGAGGAGTCATCATCTTCCTGCCCTTATCCCACTCGGGGGTCGGCACAACATGTTACAAACATGTTGTCATATGATTTGGCTACGTATTTTACGACCGGTGATCTATCTAAGTACAGTACAGCAAATTACTTTGCGGAATTCCATTGTACAAAAGTTATGATAGAATTATGTATATATACGCTATAATTGACGTTTGCAATATTGTCATGAAGCCTATCTTATGTTGATGTCGCGATTATAGAGTGAAACGATTGTAGAGATTGTAGAGTGTATTATTTTGTTGGTGAATGTGTTTTGTGCGGAAACTTATCCTATACGTATAAGGTATGAGAACGGTTTTTTCTTTCTATAGTTAGCATTACAAAGATTTCCTTAACAAACGCGGATTATAGCAAAATAATTCTTTCATAACTTTGTCCATCTTGGATATCATTAGAAATCGCCCCAAATGTATTCAGATAAGTACATATACGTTTCGCCCGCTGAAACCGACAATTCGTAATTCCACGTAAGTACGATAACACTACAAATCGATTATCATGACACATCCTCCATTATTGTTAAAACGGAACAATTCACAGGTAGTCGTAGATAATGTTCCAAAGTATCCGATAACCGATCAAAGAGGCCGCACGGTGATAAGCGCAGATCTGAAACGCCGACAACCGTAACAGTAGCCGATAGAGCAGTCATATCTTTATACTGCAGCGTTTGATCTGGCCGACGTCCATCTATGCTAAACTTAATCGAAAATCAATATATTTATACACTACCCGTGATACTTGATTTGCCTGTTGGCACAGTGGGTAGTGATCCTATTTTCATCATTGTGCACATTACCCCCATCCCCACCGATAACAGCTCTGATTCGAGAGATACCTCCACCGGCATTGGGACCTCTCAAAAGAGAAGCCCCTTTCTTTTTTTTTAGACAGGAAGAAACCCTTATGGGTACTGCCGCCCGACGGAGACAAGCGACGGTTATGTCGGACTCGCACCGACTAAAACAACCTGTGTGCTCCACCACGCAGATGGTGGCAGAATAGGGTACCTATGAAGACATTGACATTGACCATCCCCGCCAGCAAGTGGGTAGTGATCCTGCCTTCAGCTCCGCGAGATTTCCCGCCGAGAGCCAACATTTTCTATAAAAGGATTTGTTGGTTCTTCAAGCCTGGGTGTATATGTATATTTAAGTATGTATTTAAAAATTATATATTCACCAGTTGTATGTCTACCATAACATAAGTATTAAGTGCAGACTTAATACTTGTGTTATGGTTTACTTTGGAGCAGTTAGGGCTAACAGCATATAGTACATTAGAAAAAAAAATCAATGTCAATTTTTTGGTATTTCACAGTGGCTTAATTTACGATTTGATTCGATTTACTATTTCATTGATTCATCGCCCATCATAAACTATACATTTCCTATCCGAAGCTCATTAAATATGCGACCCACTTTCTAACTAAGCTATCGTCAGTCAGCGGTAACATAGTTTGACCTATATGTTATTTGCATGCACTATATCCCTTATGGCATTATCATGTAAAGACACCAATAAATTCAACAAGGCTGTCAACTCTATTGTGACAATCACTATCACTGTAAGCATATCAACGACATATGATTCGGTCTGAGTCACAGGTTCAAGCGTTTTAAGAAAGTTAACAATACAGATAGGTACATCTCATTTATCTATTTTCAAAGTAACCCTACTTTTTACTACTATCCCACATCTGAACAAAGATCTCTTCTTGGAGCGTATACAAAACTAGGCAACTTCAATGTGGATTGGCAGATTACATATATCTAGAAAACTTTCAAGTGCTATACAGATTTAGGTCAATTTGTTTTCCCTTCTTAGAGCGCAGGATAAAACTAAATATTAGTATCAACTAAGCACATAGTTTTTTATAAATCTCTCTAATGTCCCAGACAGTAACAGTGTAAGTTAGTTAAAATATATAAAAAATGTCTAAAATATTTAAATAATCATAACGTTAGTACACTACCATTATTATATTATTACGTTTCATACAATATTTCATTTTGTTAACCGACTGGCTGTTTTTTACTGCCTAACCAGGTGAGACGGGTGAGCATAGAAGCATCGTCGAGATTGCAAAATGCGGAGAGTAGAGCGCAGAAGCTCTACTAGCGTAGGGGAACGTCGTCCGAAGAGTGCCTCTTGGGAGCCCGGACCACGGCTTAGGGTGGCGCGTAGTGGAGGGCTGACGGTAAACTTTTATTAGTCATTACGACATCGGAAGGGTGGCGAGAATTCACGACCAACTGACGCCAGAAAACTCAGAAAACGCCCGTGATATACAAGAGGTGACCGCTCGTCGTACTTCCGCGCCCTTGAACTCCGCAGCTGAAGTCTGAGTTAAACGGTCAACTTATAGCCTTGTACACATTTACCGCTTATTCTTATAACTTAAACGGTTTCAGCAAATGGCGGCGGCTAATGTGAACGTGTTGTAATGTAATGGAACCGGCAATCGTTACAGTTACGAGTGCTTTCAGTTGCGCTATCTACTGTAAGCTCATGTCACGCTTATGACCCATCCAAACGCTATTATCGATGGACCGTGTTGACAGTTAATATGAAGTAATGTAAGTAAGGCATTATTATCTCAACTGGATCCAGTCATCGCTGAAAACAAGCATGTTATTGTATTATCTTTGAAGGGTTTTACTAATAATCATAATAGGTTTGATACTCGTAGTTCATCGAAAACCAATGCTCCTTCAATATTGTACATATCCATAGAACTTCCTACCGATACGCAGGTTTCCTCATGGTGCGATTTATAGTTAAGTTCTGAATCTGAATTGAAAATTCTGCGCTCAAAACGGTTCTAAACAAAGCAACTTTTTGCTTTGAATAATAAAATTATTTTATAATTAATACGTACATCGTTTTTATTAGTGTTGAAGAGCAGGCGTATTTCTATTTTACAATACAATTCATTATTAATGGAAATACGTTTAATATTGTATTATCAGAAGGTTAATATTCAGTTACTTTATCTAAATATCGAATCACGGTCGTAGTGATAACAATTGAGAACGAATATCAATTTATATAGGTATTTCATAATGCACTGAGAGTTATTTAACGACATATTTCTATCTCTATACATATATAAATGAGAAAGTGTGTGTAAAAAATTATAGTAACGGTCTGTTTTCCAGTGCTGGGCATAGGCCTATTTTTGGAGATAGGGATTTGAGCTAAGACCTACCACTCTGCTCCAATACGGATGGATAGATAACACATATATTAGAATTCTCTAGAAATATACACGTTTACTCACGATGTTTTCCTTTAACGAAAAGTGTATGATAAATTTGAATTATCTTTTACACATATAAGGTTTTACAGAAAAACTCATTGATTGCCTGGGGTTTAAGCCCGTGACGGCTCGAAAGAGTGGCACGGTCTCACCGCTGGGCTATTACATCTTCGCTAAGCCGTATATACCTTATAGATGTAACCCAACGAATAATAGTGTAAAGTTTGGTACCGATCGAATCATTTTTTTCACCAATGATAGTTTTGCTCGGTTGTGATATTGAAACGAATCTGAGCCACAGCAACGCCTGGCCATACTGCTAGTCTTACTAATATTATACTTAAATGCGAAAGCTTGTGAGTATGGATGTATGTTTGTTACTCTTTCACGGCGAATCCGCAGAACCAATATCGATGAAATTTTGCACAATTATTCCTTATACACCGGACTAACATATAGGCTATAGCCTATAACTCCTGAAATCCTGTTAATTGTAAAATTATTCCTGTAGACGAATAGGATGAAATGCAAAAGTGTCATCTATTATCAAACTATCACGCGACAACAGTCCACGCAAACGAAGTTGCAGATAAAAGCCAGTATAATTTAATAAGCCATTAAAGTTCATGTAATCGGCCCAAACTTACTTATTTTAATAACATTCTTTTATTAAGACTAAATGTGTTATAGGTCAAACTTTTAAGCTATTATTCTAAAAGTTACGTTTTATATAGTGCTATTATAATATACTGGTATATTATTCCTGTATTGAAACTTAAATAAATAAATAAAAAAAAAATATTTTTAGAGATCTTCCTTCAAAACAAACTAGATAATCCTTCTCGATGCGAAAAAAAGACATCTTGGGTGGTCTTGAGTGGCGTTAGTGTATGCCAAATCTTTTTTTTTATACTGTACTCCTTAAATTATGTATCCATAGTAAAAACTATCTTATTTATATTAACATTACAGTTCATTTTTCATAAATATCTTTGAAATTGTGTTATGAATCTAAACTAAATATTTACTTTCGAGTCGGTTTATGAATGAAATTTCCAAACCGCAATATTCTGAGCATCGGACGCAAAATTTTCTGAATGACAACTTTATATTGGACGCAAAATGTGTTAAATAGTACTTTATTTGCTTTACACAAGAGGAATAAAAAAGTAATAATAAAATGATTTTGCTATAATCCGCGATGAAGTAAAATAGAAAATATATATAATGCTAAATGTAGAGTGGACAATCCGTTACATCCGATACATGCAGGATTCGCAAAGCTTTGTCGTGGAGTCTATCTCCTGATGACGCTTCGGTTGCGGGGCGAAACGATTGTTGAGTTTGTGTTAGTGAACGTATGTAGTGCTTGTGTGGCTGTGGTGGTGAAGGTTTGTGCATGTGTTTGTATAAACGTTAAAACTACTTCTAACGATCGTAAGCCGAGCATGTTTTTATTTATTATCTACCTAAGTAGGCAAGGTAAATAAGTAAGAATATTTTGGGCAACTCAATATTAGGTTAAACATAAGTAGTAGTAACGTAAATATATCAATCAAATCAAAAGCTGTGATAACCCAGCGGTAACACCTTGCGACTCTTTCGAGGAGGTCACGGATTCAAACCTGGGCAGACACCAATGAGTTTTCTGTTAAAAAACTTATGTGTCTAATTGATGATTGCAATTTATCACACGCTTTTCGTTGAAGGAAAACATCGTGAGGAAATCTGCATATTTCTAGAGAATTCTAGGGATATGTGTAGCCTACCAATCCGCATGGGAGCAGCGTGGTTAGGTCTTAGCTCCAATCCTCTCCAGAAACGGAGAGAGGAGGCCTATGCTCAGCAGTATATTAGTAACAGGCCGCTACTTTTATTTTCTTTTCTTTACAGACCAAAAGCAGTATAACATACGTCACGTCGATAACAATCTGTCAATCTGTTACAAATCACGGAACCGTAAAACATAACATCGGGCTTACTATCAAATTCGTACAGCAAGATTCGACTATTATTCACCTATCGATTGCACTTTTGTTAGACCGATTGTCACTTCAATGAAAAGCATTATACAACACATTCACTCCACATTCACACTTACACCGGTGAATAAGGATAATGTGACGCAATTTCATGCGTTTTGACTTCAATTGAAGTACATGCTACTCATATACGCAGACCACACAACGTAGAATTTTGCCGCAATTTACGCTTATAATTCGATACACATTATCATCCTTGTTAATTGAAAATAGCTCTTATGGTTAATAGTTTTAAGAGTAATATTTGGATGAATAGTTTGTGATGACAGTTTTTTTTATAATCTACGATGTAGGGTGGCAATCGATATTCGAGTGAGCGCGTTTACTTTTTTTTATTCACATTTCGACGCATACTTGTCTGTGTTGAATTTTATTATAAAAGTAACAAATATTAGTCCTTGGCTCAGCAAATGCTCTTGGAGAGTTGTCTATGCTGGAATCTATGTTGCCTTATTCTACCTTGAGTTGTCTTAATATTTTTGTAACCTCATTAAGAAAATGAATTAAATAAAATTTTAAATTTATGGTTCCATAAATTGCGCTTGCTGATATTTTCAAAAAATCATAAATTTTTTATAATAGTACATAATTAGGATATTATACAAAATGTTTTTCATATATTTTCATAGCTCAACTTTATTAAATTCAAACAATTTTTTTCGATTACTTGTGATCTATAAATACTATTATAATCCTCTTGCCCACATTAAGTGGGGTCGGCACAACATGTTATACATGTTGTAACATGATTTGGCTAGATATTTTACGACAGGCAGCCGACCTGATGTCAACATACTTTAGTCTTTTATGACACCTCGATAAGAAATGAGGGTGGTCTATTATACACAGCCAGATACCATACGGTTGTATTCTATTAATACTATGAAATATTTCAATTAAATAAGTAGGATTGTTGCTAAACTAATTTAGGTTAAAAGACTACGATATTTTCCAAGCAACCCCTAATTATTTTAAACGACATGAGACGGTTAAATTTACACATTTGACCATTTTAAGATTTTTTTTCTTAAATTTTAACTTTTATGTCTCAATTTGCAAAACTACTTAACGGTATAATGGCAGTAACAAATGTTTTTAACAAAACAGTATCCGAAGGTCATTTCACATTTACAGTTACTGCATCGGTATAATAAAAGAAAGTTTTGCAAATATAGTTCAAACTTAACAGATCTATTTATGTACAAATTGCACTCCTCTGTACAAAGGGTACTGTAACAAAACGGTAACTTTGTCGGCATTTATTACTTTAACTGGAGTAACGGAAAGAAAGTAGCTGGTTATAAAAGTATTGAACCGTTGCACCATAAAGACCTTTATAACGTTCCGTTGTTTAACTGTATTAGAGCACCCGAAATACACGGGGACGAGGTTATATAACTCTTTTTGTTAAACGATATTTAGAAATTCGATTCAGACAACTTCCTGGTAGAGTAAATATGAAAAACTGTTATTCGATTGTAATAGAGAAAGAATATCAATTAAATAATTTATAGAATTAGGCGTTACTTTTGCGGAGATCCATAATACAAAAGTAATAATAATTTTTTTTTGCTATAATCCGCGATGAAGTAAAATAGAAAGTATATATAATGCTAAATGTAGAGTGGACAATCCGTTTTCATACTGATACATACAGGATTCGTAAAATCACATACACAAACCTCCACAACCGCCACCACAATTCACAAGCACTACATACGTTTACTATCATAAACTCAACATTCGTTTCGCTCCGCAACCGAAGCATCATCAGGAAATAGACTCCACGACCAAAATCGCGAAGCCATTTTGGTTTGCTTCAATAAATAAATGGAGAACAAAAAATAAAATAACACCTTAAATTTCCCTTAATAACACCTTAAATTAACAGAATTGATATATGGAATTCTTAATGGACGCTAAAAAAGACGTCTCTAATAATTTAAACCAGTAATGCAGTGATCTGTAGAAGCATCAAAAACAACGTTACTGAGGAATTACTCGGTTAAGTTTTTCTAATATCTGGGTGACCAAGCCTTTTTCGGTAATTTTTTATATAATAAAAGAAAGAAACTTCAAAAAATTAATAGAGTGGGTGGGGCACGTTTCTAGGTATTTTCATTTCTCGCGACCACCCGTTCCCGAATAAGCTACGCTGACTTGTCAGTTAATGGCAAAAATTCAATTCAATATAAATTTTAGTATTTTATAATGCCTAAAAACAGAAATAAAATGATTTTTTTTTAAATAAAACCTAGCTAGATCAACTTTTCCCCCTCAAAACCAACCTACCTGCTGAATTTCAAGCAAATCGTTGGAACCGTTTCCGAGATTCCGAAAATATATAGGTATATTTACATACAATATTAGCTAATTTAAATATTAAAGATAGTGTAAATTAGATTTACCTATACTGTCAGACAACCTTAAAAAGCTTGTAAGAAGCCTGATATAATCTAATAACCGTTAGGCACGAGATTTTGTGGCAAAAGAGAAATTTGTCTGTTTGTCTGTCAGTCTGTCGTAAAGAGCACGAAATTTTGAAACCGATCAATATACTTCACATTTATCTCTCCATTTCACATCTTTTTAGAATCTGTTTAACGTCACATGACACTGTGTTAACAAGTTTTTGAGAGTAGCAACATTTTACAAACTTATCATGTTTTTGGAATTTCGTTTTTGAAGTGCTAATAATGTGCGCACCGTATCTCGTGACGCGAACGTGCCAAACATGTGTTACGTACTTGGTTCAAGTAGGAGATAATTCAAAATTGAAAAAAATACACAAATTATTAATTTCAATTATAATCAGATTTGATTGGCACGCCGTGTGGTATCCGGCTGAGTAGAATAGACCAACCTCATTTCTTACCGAGATGTCGTAAAAGGCGACTAAGGTAAGTCGACCCGCCGTGTGGTATCTGGCTGAGTAGAATAGACCAACCTCATATCTTACCGAGGTGTCGTAAAAGGCGACTAAGGTAAGTTAACTCACCTTGTGATATCCGGTTTAGTAGAATAGACCACCCTCTTTCTTACCGAGGTGTCGTAAAATACGACTGAGGTAAGTTGATGTCAGGCAGGCGGCCGGTCGTAAAAACGCAGCCAAATTATGTACCAGCATGTTTATAGCATGTTGTGCCGATCCCACTTTACAATTGGTTACAAGGATATTGACGATTAAATAACCATTTGTACTATTATAATACATTGTAATAAAAATCTCTAAATAGGTGATAGTAGCCAAGTAATGAAAATATTATTTTGCTAAAATCCTCGATTATGACACTGCGATTCTGTCGTGGAGTCGTTACGGGGTGAAATGGTTATAGAGATTGTTGTAGTGAATGTGTGCAGTGCTTGTCCATTGTTGTGTTATTGGTGGCGGGTAGTGTGATAGTTTTACGAATTCTGTATTTATCAAGTATGAGAACAGATAGTACACTCTACATTACATATATTTTCTTTTATCGCGGATTACAGCAAAGTTATCGTTACTTTAGTATTATGGAGTTCAAATTCTTCAATTCAATTCAATTCAATTAGGAACAGCTTTCCGTCTTTCCGGGCTTACGATTCAAAAGCACTTTTTTACAAGTTTACTTGAATAAAGAATATTTTGAATTTGAATAAGGCCTTCTATAAATAGTTTTTAACGTTCAAACGAAACAACGGATTAAATTGATTTTTGAATGAACATAGTTGAAGGACTCATAAAAGGTTATTTTTAATCCAGATCTGTATTCCACGCCGACAAAGTAATCTGAAGCAACATGCAAATAAATATACACATCTTAATAGCAGCTAATTATTTTAATTAAAAATTTGCTTCATTCAGTATTGTTAAAATTATCTAATGGTAATGGTTCAAATTAACATTAATTCCCGATTAAGCTTCAATCTGCCGACTACCATCCATTACGTAGCAAATTAAGTACCTATTTACACTAAAAAGCTTTTACCTATAATGCGAAAATAAAATAATGCATGATTCTCTTATTTTTCGCACAAAGAATCAGCTATCAGCATTCTTGGGACCAACCACGTGGGCATGATTTGTGTAGTCCTAATGTGTAAGTAATCTAAGATAGATTAACTTGTACATTATTGATAAAAAGAAAATGTAAGTTAGATAATTAAGTTATATAGATATATAGATTAAGTTAGATAATAAACGCACTAGCGAGCCGTGCTGCTTTCGTACACGTGTAAATCAGTCTGACAGTTTTTTCCCGAATTGTTAATAATGAATAAATTAAAAAATGAGGAAAAATCCTGACTCCACGGAAAACTTAACCATATTGTACTATTTACTATTCACTTAGACCTTCCTCAATAATTGCATTCTTTTTGTAGTCTTCTTTTAGTAAAACCCGTACAAAAAACTTTTCAGCACTTTTTAAGAAAATCGATCATACACAGACAGACAACTTTTGAGGGCTTTGTTTTTCAATATGTATAGATATTCTATTAAAAAGCTGCGATATCCCAGCGGTGAGAGGGTGCAACTCTTTCAAGGGGTTACGAGTTTTAAGCCCAGGCAGGCACCAATAGATTTTCGGTTTAAACTTACGTGTCTATTTGATAATTGCTATTTATTACACGGATTTCGGTAAAGGAAAACATCGTGAGGAAACCTGCATACCTCTAGAGAATTCTGGGGATATGTATAACCTACCTATCCGCATTGGTGCAGCGTGGTAACTACAATCTTTCTCTCCAAAAATGGAGAGAGGAGGTCTATGCCCAGCAGTGGGATAGTAACCCGGTATTACTGTACTATATTCTATTGTACAACTGTATTTTTTTATATATTGCCTTTTTGTATCACAATTTCTCCTGGACGCCTTTGCGCAATAAACTCCAAACTTTCATATTTTGCTCAGCAATAAAGTATTGGTACTTTATGTTTATTTTTACGCAATTTCAACGTTTGCAAAAACATCAGACTTAAAACGAGGCTCTTTAAGGACGCCGCTAATGGTCTCTACAACATTCCTTTACAATTCGGAAGTTTACAACGCATATTCGAACAGTAGGAGCGAATGAGTTTATTGTACTAAGAATGACCGTTTATGACATCGTATTGTTGGTATTTAGAAAAATCCATTCTGTATTGTTTCAACATTGCCGATACGACGGGTACGTCTTCGCTTTGTGCTGTTTTTGCGTACCTAAAAATTGATTATTGTTTAGTTTGTATGAAATGAATTGTATATCTATATATATAGTTAAGTTAAGCTGTGATAGCCCAGCGATGAGGTTGTGTGACTGTTTCCAAGGGATCATAGGTCTAAGCCGGTAAGACACCTATGAGGTTTTATATTAAAAACTTATGTGCCCCATTTATATTAGCAATTTATCATACACTTTTCGGTGAAGGAAAACGTTGTGAAGAAACCTGTATATCTCAAGAGAATTTTGTGGATATGTGTAACTAACCGATCCGCATTGGTAGCAGCGTGGTAGGTTTTACCTCCAATCCTTCCCTCAAAAAACGGAGAGAGGAGGCCTTTACCAAGCAGTGGGATAGAAACAGGCCGTTACTTTACTTTTTATATATAGTTATTATAAAACAAAGTCCCCAAAAGCTGTCTGTACTATGTGATCGATTTTCTCAAAATCTACTGAACCGATTTATTAACGGTTTTTCCTAAAAGGTAGTGCAATTTTTCCGGAAGATTAAGGTAAATAGTATATAACAGTTTTATATAAATTATAATAGAGAAGTCGGGCAATAGTAAGTAAAACTCGCCTGTTGAGAAATTTAGTCGCGTGCGTCGCGTAAACCTACAGTTACACTAATGTAATGTACTATAGAATTATCCTCTTGCCCTCATCCCACTCTAAGTGGGATCGGCACGACATGTTATAAACAACTTCTCACATGATTTGGCTACGTCTTTACGACCGACAGCCTACCTGACATAAACTTATCTTAGTCGTATTTTACGCCACCTCGGTAAAAAAGAGGGTGGCCTATTCTGCACAATCGGATACCACACAGGCATAACGATAAAGAGAATTAATTGTACATCTATAAAAATAGTACCAAAATATCTGCGACTAAATAAATAAATAAAAAGAACTTTATTCAACAACATACATAGATCAACAAAATCAACAGAGATTATTGAAAAAAAAAATTATGAACGTTTGCTAAGGAAAAAGTCGTATGTCTCTATCTCTTATAGTTAACTCCCAATAACTATTTTTATATCCAGGCGAAGTTGCTGGAAATTCTTATTCAAACCCAGCTTATTTCTTTATAAATACAAAATTGCAATAGCTATAGATTCTGCACGTAATAGCTTCAGCCCCAATATGTAATGATAAAATCTTTAATTCTCGAATAAGCCTAATTCCTAGTGGCCGTTTATAATGACACTTCCTCCCTTTACAAGCGTATAATGTAACTAATTTGTTGTTCAAACAGGGGATCCTCAATACACAAACACCATGCTAGCTTTAATTCAACCAACTTTTAACATACATGCATTAAAATTTATCTTATATCTTAATACGTTGCAATAAGTTCTAATTTTCAATAGTTTTATTTTAATGCGCTGCATTAATATTTTGTAATAGAAAACAAGAGTTTAAACAGTTACATAAAAAGTATGCATCTTTATTTGAATGGAATAAAGTCTATATTTGTATAATATTTCTGTAAAATTACTTGGCAATCAGAAACTGCAGGACGTTTATTTGACACGAACCGATGGCAATTGTCACTCTGTTCGGTACAAAGCGTCGAAATTGGTACAAAGGAGTCGTGATTTTCGCTTCGTGTACAGGATATATTTTAATGGTCTACATTCATTCGATATTTTTAATATTTCGCTATATTTATTAGTGATTTAAACAATGACCCTTCAAGTTTGTTCTAAATATATGTTAAATGTAACAATAGAAGTAAGTAAAAGTGATAGACGCCTATTAATGCTATAGTATCTATAATTTGTTTTTTTTAATATAAAGAAAATTATGTACGCCGTGTGGTATCCGGATGAATAGACTAGTACCAACCTCATTTCTTACCGAGGTGTCGTAAAAGGCGACTAAGGTAAGTTGACCCACCGTGTAGTATCCGATTTAGTAGAATAGACCACCCTCTTTCTTACCAAGGTGTCGTAAAATACGACTGAGGTAAGTTGATGTGAGGCACGCGGCCGGTCGTAAAAATGCAGCCAAATCATGTGACAGCATGTTTATAACATGTTGTGCCGACCCCACTTAGGGTGGGATAAGGGCAGGAAGATGATGATAAAGAAAATTATGTGGAGTAAAGTAATGTAACGGCTATCCCACAGCTGAGGATAGGCCTCCTTTCTCCATTTTTGGAGATTAAGGTTGGTTTTTTTTAATTTAAATTTAAAAAAGGTTGCTATTGAGACCTACCACGATGCTCCAGTTATAACGGTATCGAAAACTTAAATTGACCTATGATGGTCTAAGACCGGAAACAAGTGGTCACGAGTTCAAACCCCGGGTGATTTTTTATATAAAAGCTTGTGGTCTAATTGATAATTACAACTTATGACATGGTTTTCAATGAAAAAAATCATTGTGAGAAAACCTTAATGTTTCAAAAGAATTCCTGGAATATGTGTAACATACCAATGCCCATTGGAGCAGCGTGGTGGGTCTAAACTCTAACCGTTCCCTCTAGGAGAGAGGAAGCTTATGCCCAGCCGTGGGATAGGAACGTGTCGCTACATTAAGTTTTTGTTGATAGCGAATCGACATTCGCTATCAACAAAAACTTAATGATACTATATATCATAGATAACGAACTATATAGCTATATATGATAACTTAACTGAAATCGATATGTCTATGGTACCGGTGGAATTCGATATGGAATATATCGAGAATCGATATATTCTAATTTTATTAGAATATATCGATTTCATCACTATATTCTAATAAAATTTCTTCTTTTTTTTAATAAGTAATGGGGATACATCTTTTTTAACAATCCACAAAGTCTAAGCTAACTGTAAATGTTTAACATAAGAAAAAATACAGCCAATAGTAATGTAATAGAAAAGCAATCTTTTATATAGCCAAACAAAGTGAAAACATTGAACGCTTCTAAAAAATTTCGTTTTGAAATGTTATTTTATAGCAACCCTTTTAGCAAACCCTTTTGCTAATTGCCGTACCACCTTAAACATGAAAACAAAAAACGTAATGTTTAAATTCAATTGAACATAACGGCTTAAATTGCCAAAGGGTTTGCGAACATAAAAATGCAATAACGCAAAAACGTCTTCGCTAGAAATGGCATCGCTAAATGTGATTACAAGTTTGTTTAAAATATACAGTATATTTTTAAACTGTATTTATTTGTAAAGGCTAGCGTTAATTGTATATTTTTTACCCGTATAGTTATCATTATTTTTTTTGGATATTTCTTGCAATGTAGAAATAATAAAATCGTAATAATTGGACGTTAATTCTATAAAACTTATTAATATTTAATTATTTAGAATGAAAGAGTAACACATTTTCCAAACATTAAAAAGAAATTAGATTATTTCTAATCTTTATAAACATGAGTGGTTAATTGTATTAAATTCTATAAATGACGTTTTGGGTTCTTTAAAGCCATATATCCAAATATTTTCTGATGAAACGATTATATTTAAGTTAATTTATATTTATTACATTCTGTTTAAATATTTTCGGTAGGAAATATTATTGAATATTAAAACGTACACTTCTGTTTAGAGTTTATATTACTAGTTTAGGACACAATTCCCAACAAAAGATATTTCATATACAGTTCGTATATTGCATACATAATAAGAATAATTACTGGTTACCTCTAACAAGAACCTGTGCCTTGGCAACTAATGTGCAGTTACCCTTAAATTCTGCAAACAGTTCGGAAATTACCGAAAACAATGTTTACCCTTTCTCAACCCGTACTATGACCGTTCATTTACAACACAATTGCAACGGTTAAAAGGGACCGCTAATTTTAGAAAGAGTTGCATTTATTGGGGACAGTTTAGATGACAAAGCCATTGTCTCTCCTTTGCGCGAATAGAGATCATAAATCCTCTACAAAGGGTAGCCAGAGAAAGGGTAATTAGGATGTAAAAGTGAAATTCTGTTTGCATTCAGCATTCGCAAAGCCTATTAGCTTTAAGGCAAAGAGTTGGTACTTTCACTGGCCAATTTCTCGGTTCATACATTGGGTTTATTGTCTCGTGCGATTGTATCGATAAATAATAAGTTTTACTTTCTTAAGATACGTGATTCATAACGTTAAAATGAGACGTGTTGTGAAAACTAATCGTTTAGTGGTGGTACATTCGCACTCACACATATCAGTGACCGATAAAGGTGTTATCGGCGAGATATAATTAACACAGTGACCACTAAACTGTCTACCAAACTTTTTGACAGGAAACATCGATTTTATCACTCCATAGTATAAAACAAAGTTGCTTTCTGTGTCTGTCCCCATGTCCCTATGTCCCTATATCCCTATGTATGCTAAAATCTTTAAAGGTACGCAACAGATTTTAATGCGGTTTTTTTTAATAGATTGATTGATGATGATTGACGATTGATTAAAGAGGCAGGTTTATATGTATAATAACATTCAATTGGAGTAGAGAAATGCTGTAATTTTTGAGGTTTCTAATGTAATGTCGTAAATAATTAGATTTTTTCCGCTTACATTGCAAACGCATGCTGAACCCTGCAAGATTTACAGAAAACTCCGCGATGGTATATATCTTCATGGTATAGGGAAAGGGGTTTTACTCCAAATTTAACGCGTGCGGGCCACGGGCAATAATTAATGAATCAAAACTACTGGATCGATTTTAATCATTTTTTTCACTGAGTGACATGGGCTATATATTTTACACCCGTGCGAAGCCGGAGCGGGGCCTCTAGTATATGATATAAGAGAAACAAAGATTCTCATGTTAGATTAGCTTTATTTACAATTTTGCATCGATATGTTAAAATTGCAAATTTTTGATTGTCAAGTCTATGAAAGCAAATATATTTCTTTGTAGGATGGACGTGTAAACATATCTCTTTTTTTCATCGGATTTTTTTGAAAAGAGAAACTGGAATGCAACGAAAACGAAACTTTTTATGGAACATTAAAAAACGCCACGTTCCACTGTTACAATTAAACAATCCATCGAAAGTAACAACAGTTAAAACTACCACGGAAGTCTGCTCCAATAAACTGGCCTATTTCAAAATATTTATTGGTTCCCATAAATCCTGAGACATTAAAAAATTTTGAGTAACTGTCGTCGAACGTTGTATAACGGACCTGAATTAAGCATGACAAGAAACAAATGAGAAGATTTGTTCTAAGAATTTGAAACCGAAATTTTGACATAATGCGGTGACAAACGCCCTATTGAATATTTGTATGGACGCGTGGGGTGTAAGCGTGCTTGTTTTGACCATTTCAATAAGTTACAAAAAGGAATCATCACCAAAGTAATTATGAAGGCAGGTTTAACTGTAGCCTAGCAGGGTATCTGTACCAAATTTTTCACGCATCAACTCTTAGTTTCAATCGATCCCTTGTCTTTTTCAAATACATATTAGTCAGGTTATTTTGTGCGATCTTCTTTGTTAGGGTAACGGAAAATTCTATTTACGCATCTAATATCCTAGAATCTAATATTAAATGTATCTCTTTAAATTCGATATATCCTGTAAACTAGTCCAATGGATGTTGAACAAAAATATCTCCCAACGAGAAGAGCCTTACTTTTAAATCAAATGTTAAAAAACACCTCATTGATAATTTGTAATAATTAATAATATTTTTATTCTTTACCGCTAAATATATTGTTATACCATCTTTTTCATGAAGTATATTGTCTATTGTTATTCATTTATTTATTCCTTATTTGCTTAGGCACGTCGCTACAGTTTATTTACATTTATTATTATTTATTATTTTCATTTCTTAATCATTTATGTCTATTACTATTTTTCTTTTTCTGTTTGTTTGCTTGCTGCACCTATTTAAATTTTCCGTTTGATCCTAAGGTTGACTGGTAGATAATGCTTTATTTAATGTTAAGTCCTTCTTTTGTACTGTTATATCTTAATAGTGCAATAAAGATAAAAAAAGAACCAGTAAGATAAACGACAGTTGCTTTTTAAAAAATACAAGTTATAACATTTATATTAGAATTTTATCACAATTATCATGTACCAGTTCGGGGACCAGTTAAATCTGTCCATTTTTACCATTTATAATCAAAATAATATATGAAAATAGATTTAATTATCCTACAAATACTATAAATGCGAAAGTTTGTGAGTATGGATGTATGTTTGTTACTCTTTCACGACGAATCCGCTGAACCAATATCAATGAAATTTAGCACGATTATTTCTTATACACCGGAATAACATATTGACTATAGAATTCCTGTTAATTCGATAGGAATAGAATGACATTGAAATGCGCCATGTATTAATTATTGACGCTAACGAAGTCGCGGGTAAAAGCTAGTCTATAATAAATAATATATTAGATCCATCCCCAAAGTAAATAATTTAATACTTGTGTTACCTGAAACAGACATATCAAAATCAAAATCGAAATCAATAAATAACTGGTAAAAATAAACATATACAAAATTTTAAATACTATCTTTTCATCAAGTAAGAATTTTAGAATCAAATAACAATTTGTAATTAGAAATTGTTGGCCCTCGGCGGAAATCGAACTTGCGGCAAAAGGAGCTGAAAGCATGGTCACTGCCAACTGCGCCAGCGAGGCAGTCAGTATGAAAAAAAAAAAAAATTATGGGACATTTACATTCGTCCGTCCCCAAAGTAACTTAATACTTGTGTCATGGTAGACAGACAACTGGTGAATATGTACTTATATATTTTTGAAATACATATTTAAATACAAATATGCACTCAGACTCGAAGATCTACAAATCGTTTATTGAAAATGTTGGCTCTCGGCGGGAATCGAACCCGCGACCTACGGAGCTAAAGGCAGGATCACTACCCACTACGCCAACGAGCCAGTCAGTATAGAGGACAACCATTAGAAGATTAAATATTATCAGCGATCAACAAAAAATACAAACACATGTGACAGGTTGTAATCTGAACCGTGTGACTTCTGTAAGTTTGTTTGCCCTCCGGTAGTTTTGATATTACAGCGGCAGACGAGTTCACCGAAATGTCACGGATAATCCTAGAGTGTAAATAGCATGTGAAATTGGCTGTGACAAAAAATTTGTTCCTGGTAACTATTAATTTAATAATGACTAATGATATATCGTCGAACGCTAAGATAATGTCTTCCAAATCTAAATCATTGAATGGCACACAAGTATTAATTTACTTTTTAATTCATTATCACAAACTCAACAATCGTTTCGCTCCGCAACCGAAGCATCATCAGGAGATAGACTTCATGACAAAATCGCAAAGCTTATAGTGAACGTGTAGTGCGTGTGTATTGGACGGTGACGGAAGTTTGTGAATGTGTTTTTGCGAATCGTGCATGTATCAGGTATGAAAACGGATATTTTGTATATTTGTTGTTGTATCCGCATTGTATATTTGTTATATTTTTTATTTACTTAATCGTGGATTATAGTAAAATATTGACATTATTATTTTTGTAAATTAGTTTTCTGAATATAGGTGTCAACTTTGGAAACTAAAGTTTCTATTGCGAAATTATTTATTAGTCTTAAGTATTTATATCAATACAACAAAATATCATGGTGGACAATCAATCAATCAAATATAATGAGTGTGACGTTAGTAAAGTAAAGTAACGTCCTGTTATAATCCCATAGCTGGGCATAGCCTCTCTCCGTTTTTGGAGAGGAGGTTTGAAGTTAAGACCTACCACGCTGCTCCAATGCAGATTGGTAGGTTACATATATCCTTAACGACGTTTTCGTCACCGAAAAGCTGTGATAAATTGCAATTATCAATTAGACACATCAGTATTAACAGAAAAACTAATTGGTGCCTGCCCGCGGTTTGAATCCGTGACTTCTCTAAAGAATGACACGGTTTCACCGCTGGCTATCACAGCTCTCGTGTGTGTGACATTAAACAGAGCTAAAATGTTATATTTGTAAATAGGAAAAGCCAAATCGACCAGTGATACTCTCGTACGAAATATAAATCCGAAACAGTAATGATGAAACACGATCTGTGGGCGGAAGGCATCTGGTTTCCTTATCAACGAACACCCTGCGCGGTGATGAGATTTATATCAAATTTATACATGAATAATGAACTACCAGATGCTGGCGATTTCAGAACATCAGTGTTATTTAGTAGTTTCAACTGTCCAGAAAGATAAATAGTTGTTTCAGATAATTTGGGTTATATCTTAAACATTTAGGGGAATTTTTCCAACCATTTATGCAAATAAGGGCAACACTAGCATGATATACAAGTATTACCAAATTTTTCAGGAAACGTGAAAAATGAAACTACAAAAGTTATTATTTTGCGTTTGCAAAGTTGTGTGTAATTTGTAATTGATTTTCGAAAACAATAAAAGAATATTAATTCTATGAGAATAACTTAAAAAAAACTTTTAATTTATGTAGGGAGTTAAACTTAGGTATTATTTAATTAATATTATTGATAGTTTTTGGTGTAATATGTCAATTTGAAGCTTAGTTAAATTAACTAAGCTGCATGCTTTAATCTTTAATATTACATCTAAAATTTTATATTGTGTGTTTTAGCCTAGTTAGTGAAGTAAGTGATTTTTCTGTGACTTTAATTCTTAATTTGATAATAAAAATGTAAAATATTATTTGTTCTGTTCTATTCTTAGTAGCTATATTTTTGAATAACCAAATATTTGCATCACCAATGCCATACACGATAATGAGAACCTCTCTTGAAATTTGAAGGATGATCTGACATAGACAGACGTTTACAACAGCCTGCGAGCACTTTTTACTTCTCGCATTCTTATCGCGAAATACGTCGTAAAGCTATGTTAAGATTTATTCGAACCATCGTCAGAACTTGAAGTGTCATCGACAACTTTTAAAACCAAACACCTACCCTGTGAACATTTTCACTCCCTTATCACGTTATTTTTTGACGGAGTGCATTGTGAAGTGGGTATATAAGCATCAAGCTAAGAGCGCTTTTTAACGAAAGCATTTTTAAGAGAATCTGCTATGGAAGCGCCAAAGCTTAGAGGAATAAACTGTAAAGGTACGGTAGTAGGTATATCTCTTTTCGGTGTCTTGACTTGACTTGTCAATGACTTTCTCTGTATAAAAGATTGGGCAAGAAACTGACAAAGCTGTGTGTAGACCACCCTCATTTCTTACCGAGGTGTCGTAAAAGGCGGCTAAGCGTGATGTATCCGGCTGAGTAGAACAGACTACCTTCTTTCTTACGGAGGTGTCGTAAAATACGACTCGATTTTGTTGACGTCAGGCAGGCGGCCGGTCGTAAAATAAGTTACCAAATCATGTGACAACATGTTTATAACATGTGCCGACCCTTACTTACATGGACTTAGAGTGGGACAAGGGTAGGAGAATGATTTTGTATGCACCACCTTTACGAGTATATTGCGTTTATATGTGAATTGGAATAGAAAAATCTTTGTGACACATTGATTCCCACGCGGTCGAAACCGCTGGCAAAATACTAGTGTAATACAAATTGTAGTGAATGTAAGAAGTCATTTATTAAAGGGCTGTACTGCAAGCGCTTTTTATGCTTGAAGGGTTTCTAAATAAGGGTGCTCTTACAACGTATGAGCGCGTAAGTGCGCAGCTATCTCAAATACTAAAATGACTTGAGATAATGTCATGGCGGCAGGCGACATGTGTTTCGCGTTTTTGAAAAATTTTAAGTAGTTCTTCGATAATGATTCGGTTGTCAAGCTACTTAATAAGGGGCTGAATTTTATGACTATTTTAAAATATGGGTTAGGTAATCGATTGCAGCGTATGCGTTTTTTAACTCTTTGTTACGTTTTCCCAATATTTTGTTTTTTGTGCTATTTACTGGTACCATTAGTAAAGGTAAAGTTTGCAATAGGCAATATGCAGATTTATTCGCAACTTAACCTGAGTCATTTTTTTATTTTTTTATTTGGAAAAACCAGTTACATTAAAACATTAAATTAAACTAAATACACCACGAAATGAATTGAATGCACTGCCTTTAGATGCATGCAAATCATTATATTATATAAGGAAAATTATTAACTAAACCAAATGTAATACTAAGGTTCCAACGCCTTCAGCTTGAGAATTTTGTTTTTTTTTTAATTTAATAAAACACAGCAACAGATCGCAAACTGCATTATATTCTCTTGATAGTCTAGGATATACGATATATTGTTGTTTTATTGATTGATTTCTGTAAAATTCGTATTTATGTTTTTTTTTAAAGCTGAAACATTAGAATAACGTCTTTAACAGCGTATATTTAACGTAATCTGGAAACTAGTTTTAGCTGGCCTCCACGATACAGGTTAGACCTAGTTTGGAGACCACAATTACTCTGTTTTAATCATAGTTTAGGTAAATATAAACATTGTCACTTTAATTAAGATGTAAAATCAGTTTCAGTTAATAAACATTTCTTATTCTTATTCTTTTATATTATAGTTTTATGCTTATTCTGCTTCCTTTCTCCTTTTGTTGTGTGCTTGTTGCTGACCATCGTGATGATCAAGACATTTTCTTGGGAGAATAGTAGCAATGATTTTACCCCTTGCCTTCTGCGCTGATTTGCTTGGAGGCTATTTAAATTTTCCAGGCTCCCATAGCCTCTTCTGACTAGGCCAGGCATTGTCAGCTCGTTTAGTAAAACCTAGAGGAATATGTGCAGGGTGCTGGAAGGTTACTCCCACGGACGCGACAGATTACATCCTCCAAGTTTGTCCTTTAAGTAAAGTAAAGTAAAGTAGCGGCCTGTTACTATCCCACTGTTGAGAATAGGCCTCGTCTCTCCTTTTTTTTTGGAGAGAAGGATTAGAACTACCACGTTGCTCCAATGTGGATTAGTAGGTAACACATATCTCCAGAATTCTCTAGAGATATGCAGGTTTCCTCACGATGTTTTCCTTCACCGAAAAGCATGTGATAAATTACAATTATCAATTAGACACATAAGTTTTAACAGAAAAACTCATTGATGTCTGCCCGGGTTTGAACCCGTGACCTCCTCGAAAGAGTCGCACGGTGTTACCGCTGGGCTAACACAGCTTGTCCTTAAAGTATTCCTAAATTCTTGATAAAGGTCACATATTCTCACCATCAAGCCAAAACTGTTTTTTTTGGACCTGAAGTAGTGACAAACCTTTAAAAATCCCAACGCAGATGCTCTGTTTTTACCTTAGAATTTTATTACGGAAATCCAACAAAACGACACTATTATTAAGCGTAACATAAAGGGTTTATGACACGAAACAACCGTTCCGCGAATAGTAAAACTATAAATTTTATTTCGGGGACACCATAAAATGTCAATCACTGAAAGATTTTACGAAAATTTTACAATTTTTTATCATTCATCACTAAACGCCTTATTAACAGCCACATAAGGAACTTAAATTTTACATTTAAACCCAAAACTAAAATTGTTTTTACTAAAAAAAAATGCAGAGTAGCACGGTGACAACGTTTTTCAAGTGACAAAGTAAATCAGGCCGTAAATTTTTGAATTTCTGATAGAAAAACTCTAGAAACTAATTCTGTTTCGGTAGGGTATAAATTTTGATACAAAACTCGATTTTATTTACGGTGATCAACTAAAGGGGTAATAAAAACGGTAGGTCAAATTTTAAAGTGATAAATTGTGTCATACCTGGCTAGAGTGAATTTGAAGAAATGACTCGATATTAAGGTAACTTAGGTACTTGAACATTATAGTTTTGTTAATAACTTTCTAACACTATAATATTTACGTGAAAGACAAATGATTATAATAAATCAATTACAAGTCATATTTATGATTTCAATTTGGTTTAACTTCAACTTATCCTCTTTCATTTAACTGAAACTAATATATTAATTAAGAACTCTGAACGTTTTTATTCGATTTTATTTGAGCTTTTTAGCATTGAGCTTTTATTTCCTAAAAACTTATAGCTTAAGAATTTGAAGATATGATGAAACTTTTTTTTAAACTTTAGTTTTCGATAATCTTGGTTGTTTAATTTTGTAATCTAATTATTATAATGACATACTAGTAGAATAGACGGAGTAAAATTCTTACCTCATTTCTTACCGAGGTGAGGTCGTATAAGGCTACTAAGGTTAGTTGACCCACCGTGTGGTATCCGGTTGAGTAGAATAGACCGCCCCCTTTCTTGTCTGTGTGTCATAAAATACGACTAAGGTGACGTGACGCAGGCGCCGATAATACGTACTCAAAATCTTGTGACAACGTGTTTATTAAGTGCTGTACCGCCCCCGCTTAGAGTGGGATAAGGGCAGGAGAATGATGATAATAATGACATAGCAAGGTAACATTTGTATCAATAATTACAAAGTTATTATTCACAGTTTCTAAGTAAAGTAAAAAACCCGTCTCTTAGCACGGCCGATAATTTTTAATGGTTCCAACTTTCAAACAATACATCGCTCATTCGATGCATTGTGTAAAACATTCGGCGTATTGTGCCGCACTTATTTGTTTTGTTCGTGGTAATGTTCGCTTTGATTGTTTGTACGTACAAATAATGCATTTAACGCGTGTTAGTTGTGTTTACAGCGATTCATTTGCACCCCGCTGTCGGAATGATCGTATTTGTGAATTACGAGTATCACATAACAGGTTGGTAATTGTATATTACGCTTAGTATAAAAATGACCGAATTCAAAAATATTGTGTTGTGTTTTGCAATAAAGCGTGGCGTATTCAAAACTCGTTCGTGTTAAAGAGATCTATGATGAGACCATATACATATGCGTTTAAATTTAAAGGGCAATTATAGTTTAATTAATTTTTATTATTTATTTACTACATAAATAATTTTTAGGTCCGCCGTGTGGTGTCCGGCTGAGTAGAATAGACCAACCTCATTTCTTACCGAGGTGTCGTAAAGGCGACTTAGGTAAGTTGACCCACCGTGTGGTATCCGGTTTAGTAGAATAGACCACCCTCTTTCTTACCGAGGTGTCGTAAAATACGTCTGAGGTAAGTTGACGTCAGGCAGGCGCCCGGTAGTAAAAACGCAGCCAAATCATGTGACATCATGTTTATAACATGTTGTGCCGACTCGACTTACGAGTGGGATAAGGGCAGGAAGATGATGATAAAAAATTTTTAGGTATCCTATCATACCAATTAGCAATATTTGTGAATAAGCCACCAAGAACAGACAATATAATAGATCGCATAATCGCGAGCTGTGTAATAGCACAACTATTAATTCTAACTACTGAGAAATAATTTACATATACGTCGTAAATATAGCAATTCTCGTGAGTTCGTAAAATAAAAATGCTTTAAGAGTATTTAAAATCGAAAATTTTAATTTTTTACCAGGAATCGCCAACCTGTGTGCAAAGTTTTTGTGTTTTTTTAATATTGTGCAAATTGCATAGTTCAATAGAACTTTATTACTAAGTGCAATATCTATTGTCTAAGTAGAAGCCAAGGATATTGCGTTGGCACCTCAAATTTGAAAAAATTATTTAGGTAGGTAATGTAACACAAATATACAGTATGGGAAGAGTAAATAGGTATCATGTAACGTCCATCCCACGAGATCCAAACGTAAATTTTTATTTTAACCGTCTAATACATGAACTTAAGAAGGTTATTAATAACATTTAAACTGCAGTCCTCCATTACATTTTGTATTTGCGTGAATTAAGCCGCACATATTTAAGAATGTTTTCATTTAAACATTTTCTGATGTTAGAGAAGCTTCAGTAATCCTTATAATTACTATTATATCCTATTAATTATATCCTTCATCATCCTCCTCCCCACTCTAAGTGGGGTGGCACAATATGTTATAAACATGTTGTCACATGATTTGGTTACGTATTTTACGACCGGCCGCCTGGCTGGTAAGTATTAGGTAAGGTAAGTACCTTAGTTGTATTTTACGACACCACGTTAAGAAAGAGGGTGGTCTATTCTACTCATCCGGACACCACACGGCTATATTAATTATATCCTTATAATCTATATTAATTACTTTTTTATTCGCCATACAATAGGATGGACGGAATACCGTCCTTCATATTAAATTGTTGAGAAAAATACGTTTCTAAAGGGTACATCGGAGACTGAGTTAAGTCGACCCGTAAAAGTAGTATAAAGAAGAAAACCTGTATTCTTACTGAGGAAAATCAGATAATCTATTTATGGCTGTAAGTTTCTGAATACAAAAGATTGAAAACATCATTATAAAATCTTATTTCCAGGCATGAACCACGACTGATGCAAACGTAAGTACAAAGAAAACTTTATTATTCTGAATCATTCCTTATCAAGACATCTCCAAACTCTTATTTGTCATCGTATTTATTATGTGTAATAGACATAACAAATACACAACAATTTTTTTTTAAATAACTCATACAAAGTTTAAATATACTCGCACGCAAAAACGAACGCAATAAATATTTGTCCTAAAACAGTAAAGACTACAGAATGCCATTACAAGAACCTTCCGAAAATACAGTCCCACTGTTATGATCCGTAAAGAATTGTCATATTTTGTAATAGTTATTTTTCTTTTGTGTAAATAAATGGTTTTATAGCCCTGGCGCGTGGTCGGAACGCGCCGTGATTCCTCGGCTAAAAAAACGTACAAAAACTTTGGAGACCTTTCAATGAAAAATGATTCTTTGATTTTAGATTCACTTACCGACATTATAATAATGATTTCGATTTTTTCCGATTAAACGCCTATCTTTCTTTACCTATGTACTGCAATATGCAAAAACAAGTGACTAAAGATGCAATACATCATATGAGTATTGTTTCTATTAGTTAGAAACCGAGTGACAATGCTTAAAAAAACTAAAGTAACTGTTACTATTGCTGGGCATAGACCTCCTCTCTTCGTTTGTGGAGAGAAGGATTGGAGCATAGAGCTACTACGCTGCTCCAATGCGGATCGGTAGGTAACACACATCCCTAGCATTCTGTAGAGATATGCAGTTTTCCTCAAGATGTTTTCCTTCACCGAAAAGCGTTTGATAAATTGAAATTATCAGTTAAATACATAATTTTTAACAGAAAAACTTATTGGTGCCTGGACGGGGTTTGAACCCGTGACACCTCAAAAGAGTCGCACGGTTTCACCACTGGGATATCACAACTTATTTTGCTTTAATGATATTAATATCATTATAAGTTTAAATATAAAGTCTTAAGTGATTGCTCTAGAGTCCAGATTCAGCTATCGCTACGTCTGATGTTTCTATCTATTTCTAGGAATTATTTGATTTAGTTTGTGTTATTACGGTTTCCAATTTTATATTTTGTACGAAATAATTCATAATTCTCCTGCCTTTATACCACTCTAAGTGGGGTCGGTACAATGTTATAAACATGATTTGCTACGTATTTTACGTATTTGACGTCAACTTACCTTAGTCGTATTCTACGACTCCACGGTAAGAAAGAGGGTGGTCTATTCTAATCAACCGGATACCACACGGTGAGTCAACTTACATTAGTCATCTTTTACGATACCTCGGTAAGAAATGAGGGTGGTCTATTCCACTCAGCTGGATACCACACGGCTTTCTTAATAATTCAAGAAGGAACCCAGAACCCGTTCAGTTGTGATATCAGTCAATGGACCTGAAAAAGGAAATCTTTAAATTATTAAACTATGATGTAATTATTTTCATTTTATTACAATGGAACTGTAAAGGTCGCGAGCTCGTGCTCCCCCGTTACTCCCCGGTTCAGACAGAATACCAGTGCTCAGGGAAACCTGCAGCATTTATGCTGAGTTTGAACCCTTTTACTACTGCGATACGTGGATGCAGAGTACGGATAGTCTTAACTCTTTTTTTTTACCTTTTATTATTTAATGTACCTAACTGCTTTTATTTTTAACTGTGTTTTTTTTATTGTATTCTTGTATTGTAGTAGTAAATAAAGCATTCATTCATTCATTCATTCATCCATAAATAGCTATGATATCCGGTATACGTAATACACAAAAATAACGTTATCCGAGTTAGGCCGATGTCATCACAGTTTACCAGTAATCGATTGCCTAGAGTGTCTACTTATATTTTTCGAGTATCAGATTAATCATCATTATTCACTTTTATGATAAATCTTTTAGTCAGCGATTTTTTGAATTTATGCAGATAAGCCAATAATCATGTTTCTTTTTTTAGGGTTCGCTAGGCTTTTAATGAACAGTCGTAAATGGTTTGTTGTTATCCCATTAAGCTGTGATAGCCGTCCGGTGACACCGTGCTACTCTTTCGAGAAGATCACTGGTTCGAAACCCGGGCAGACACCAATGAGTTTTTATATTAAAACTTTTGTTTCTAATTGATAATTGGAATTTATCATGCTTTCGTTGAAGGAAAACACTGTGACGAAACCTGCATATCTCTAGAGAATTCTATGGATATGTGTAAACTACCAATCCGCATTAGAGTAGCGTGCTAAAACTTAGCTCCAATTTTTCTCTCCAAAAACGAAGAGAGGAGGCCTATGCCCAGCAAGGAGATAGTAGCAGGCCGTTACTTTACCCCACTATATCATTGCTGGGCATATCCCTTCTCTATCCCTTTCGAATAGAAGGTAAGACCAAGAGGAGGTAAGGTACATATATATTTTCCGAATCTCGAAAACATCTCCAATGATTTTCCTGAAATTCAGTATGCAGGAGGTTTTGGGGGGTGGAAATTAATATAGCTAGGTTATATTTAAAAAAAAATTGTTTTATCCCTGTTTTTGGGCATTCAGAAAATACTAAAATTTACTTTTATTTTATTTATATATACAACACTATTTTTGCCATTAATTGTCAAGTCAGCGTAGCTTATTCGAATTAATTTTTTAATGATTGAATAAATTAATGAAAATACTTAGGTCAATCCTAAGTATTTTCATTAATTTATTACCCCCCTACCCTATAATTTTTACTTTTTTTTTTGAAGTTTCTTTTTTTTTATTTTGTAAAAAATTACCGAGCAATGTTCAACCATGTACTAGCTTCTAATAGCACCTACAAAGAGTATAAATGTCCTAAAGATATGCTTTTTCCGTTCAAATATTGTACGGAACTCTACGTCTCCGTAAAATCTAACTTGACCGGAACTTAATCATCATTAATCAAATTACAATTATATATACGACGGATTAATCATACATTATCTTATTAAGTAGTAAACAGAACTACTGGTAGCGATGTACTTACACTACTGGATTTACAGGAAATTTATTTTCCTTATAGTCGACTTATATGTGACTCAAATATAGTATTTTACCGACTGTAAGTAATAAAAATGAGTAGTTATGAGTAAGTTTGAATCATCTTTTTTTTATACTGCACATGTCTATATCACTACATAGTATAAAACAAAGTCACATTCTTTGTTTGTTCATATATCCCTATGTATGCTTATTTCTTTAAAACTACGCAACAGATTTTGATGCGGTTTTTTTTAATAGATAGAGTGATTCCAGAGGAAGGTTTATATGCATAATACCATTCAATATGGAGTAGAGAAATACTGTAATTTTTGAGGTTTCTAATAAATATCGTAAATAATTACATTTTTTTCCGCTTACATTGCAAACGCAGGCTAAATCCTACGAGATTTATCAAAATGATGTACTAAGTATTCGTACACCTTGAAAAGGTCTACAGAAAAGTCCGCGATGGTATATGTCTATCTCTTATGGATAACCCACAAAAGCATTTTTTATCATTTACTTTTTACGAAAAATAATGCCTTATGTTTGAAGCAATTTTTATACAATACAGCATTAATCCTTATCCAATAAAATACCTTAAATACATTGTTGATTTACTATATGATTTACTATCAATATGGCCTTTTACAGCATGTAATTTTAATGAACATTTTCGGAGATATCACAGATTTAAAAACCCGCGAGGGAGCCGCGCTTCGCCCTAGAGCACTTCGAATTTAGCAGCGATCGGGCGCGCAAGTGTCACTCTTTCAAGAGTAACCTCTAAAAAAACATATTTCTATTGCCTAATAATGATAGTCTATAAATGTTTTATATAAAGACATTCTGTAATTAATTTTAAAAATAAAATACATAGGGAAAAATGTAAAAATAAATATGTAATACCTATATGAATTTAGATATTAGATATAGCAGGAAATCTTCTTGGTATAGGGAGAGGGGAATTGTTTTTCTCCAAATTTAACGCGTGCGGGCCACAGGCAGTAATTAATAAATCAAAACTACTGGATCGATTTTAATCATTTTTTTCTTTGAGTGACAAATTATATATTTTATATAGTCCGTGCGAAGCAGGATAGCAGGCCGCTATTAGTATATAATCATCATCATCCTGCCCTTATCCCACTCTAAGTGGGACGGCACATATGATTTGGCTACGTATTTTACGACCGGCTGCCTGCTTGATTTTAGCTTCAGCAGATCTAGGTACAAAATGAGGGTGGTTTATTCTACTCAGCCGGATACCTAACGGCATACATGTCTACAAGTAATAATATTTACTAAAGTACGCAGGTTCAAATTTTGGATAGACATCAGGCGTGTCTCAGTTTTTCTCAAAACACTTTATTATACAGTGCTTAGCTATAGCTTTCATAATTTTCTTACCCTTATCCCACTCTAAGTGGGGTCGGCACAATATGTCTTCTTCTTCCATTCACCTCTATCATTCGTCTCTGGTGCCACTCCTTTAATATGCATATCATTTTTCACACAATCCATTCATCTTTTTTTCAGCCTCCTAGTCATACATCCATTCACATTCATATTTAAAACTCTTTTGGTTACATGATTTTCATCCCTCCTCATTACATGACCATACAAACTTAGTCTCGCACTTCTCATCTGTTAGGTATAGCCTTATTATAGGTAAATTATCATCATCATTCCCCTTGCCCTTATCCCTATGGCAATAAATGGTATTATAACCATGGTTATGGTGGTTTCGCTTAGTATCTTACGACGAGCTCCCTGCCTGACATCAACTTACATTAGTCGCCTTATGACGTACCGACCCCAGTTAGAGTGGGATAAGAGCAGGAGAATCTTTAATATTTAAATGACTTAATCTTGTATATATATATATATATATATATATATATATATATATATATATATATATATATATATATATATATATATATATATATATATATATATATATATATATATATATATATATATATATATATATATATTCAGAATCTGGGAAACGGCTACAACGATTTTTTGAAATTCAGCATGTAGGGAGTTTTGGGGGAGAAAAATAGATCTGGCTAGGTTTTATTTTAAAAAAATCGTTTTATCCCTGTTTTTGGGCATAAAAAAAACCAAAAGTTTACTTATTGAATATATAAAACACAATTTTCACCGTAAAATGTCAAATCAGCGTAGCTTTTTTGGTAAACAGGCGGTCGCGAGAAATAGAAATACCGAGGTTCGAGCCCCACCTACCACGTAATTACTTTTTATTTATTTTTTTGAAGTACATTTTTTATGTTGTAAAAAATTACCGAGCAGGGCTCGGTCAACCTGGTACTGATATTTATTTTGAAAAGAATAAATTAACAACATATTATACAATTAAAAAAATAATAATAAAAAAACCATTGTTACATTCACTAATAGAGTTATCCAAATTAAATTGAAATGTTTGGATTACTTACAAGGTATTAGAAATTAAAATACCAAGATATGTAATCGCATCGTTTATCATTCAATAATTATTATTGTGTCTATGAGATTAGATAAGGAGCGTGCGAAAATGCTGGAACATCTACATGATGTATTAAAATTTCTTTTATTATCTTTCTGTATAAGTATTATAAAACACAGCCAAACTCACCTAACTCAATATTTATAAAAAAAAGTTATTAAATTATTGAAAGTTAGTAAATTAATAGTAATTATAATTCAAATTCATAATTTTGATATTTGCGTACCAAAATTTATTTTACTTAACTCTCACTTCGTTGGTTAGCTGGCAGAGATATCTGTATAATAAGTTGTCCTTTGTACACTTTTTTTGATCAATAATGTTTCTCCAACGTTTTTTATGGCACATAAATAAATAAATAATTTATTTATATTTTTATGGCACATAAATAAATAAGAAATCAGTGGTCTATTCTACTCAGCCGGATACCGCACGGCTTGTACTTTATTTTTTTTTTCTAAATCGTGTAAATTGGTTCAATTATATAGTTTCAAAAAAGTTACATACCTTCACATTAACATTATCTACTAATATGATTCTTTTCATTGATTCTTATTTTGTAGTTGTTGGATGAGCTAATACATGTTTTATAAGTATTCCCTGTATACGCTGTTTGGAGAAAATTATACATTGTTACAATAATTTGTAATTCTCTTCCGTATATTCCAATTTTTTTCCAATACGTGAAAAAGTCAATTACTAAATAACTGATATTTCCTCCATTCAAAATAAATGGATTTGTAAAAAATCGATGTATTCGAAGCGAAGAAACCGTTTATTAGTAATAATCTAATTTATTTATTTCAAAATTTTATTTTTAATATTAATAAATAATTAGAATAACGACTAATTAAAGTGGATAAGCACGAATAAAAAACAACATAGTTGCGCTGGTTGTCAAATTCGATTGAAATGTATAGTTTGGCTATATTGGTTTCATCCAACAATATCATATCTTAAAAAAACAAAAAAGAGTGCAAAAAAAAGCATAGAGGGTAATTAATACAATGGATTATAAAAAAATCGATTTATTGTTTAGATGATCGATTATATTTTTTTTTTTTTTACACTGCTACTGTATCAGTCGCTTTCCATCAAGCGATATCGTTGCCAAGCCTTGCCTTATTGTAATAAAATAGCCTAAGTAAAAAAATTATAAATTTTTACTTAGGCTATTTCTTCGGTACAGAATTGGCACATTATGATTAATAAGGGCGATCTGTGGGAAAGTCTTGTGCTCGACAAATATTTGGTTTGCATTTGACAATTTTGACAGCTACTACTTGAACGGTACACGGATATTTATCTCTTTTGCTCTGCCGCGTGTTGACTTATGATTACCACAACTTAGGATAAGGAAACGATGGAAAATCACTAGTTTGTGACATTATATTGTCAATTTTTTATAAGCTGAATACATTGTATCACCTTGTACTATAAAAAGTAACTACTTCTTGTTATCCCACTTCTGGGCATAGACCTTTACTTGCCGGTTTTGGAGAGGTAAGACCTACCACGCTGCTTCAATGCTAATTGTTAGGTGAAACATATCCGTAGTATTCTCTGATCAAAAATCGATATAATTTAGATATTAGGGAGATAGATTGTGAAGAACTTTAACACTTACTTATAATTGAAGCGACCACACGTTCCAATTTTGGCGGAGCAGTCACGTTTTTTGATGACTCCCGCGTCCCGCTTATTTCCAAAAATGTCCTATTTTTTTAGAAAATATCTATCTTTTTATGCACATATTACGTATATAATAAAATATATTCACATTTCTCAAGTCTGCCTATCACCCGAATAAGCTAGGTCGACTTGGCAGCTAATGGCGAAAATTCAATTCAATATAAATGTTAGTGTTTTTAATGCCCAAAAACAGGGAAAAAACAATATTTTTTTTACATAAAACCTAGCTAGACCAATTTTTCTCCCCCAAAACCGTTTCCGAGATTCAGAAAATATATATATATATATATACAAGATTAACTCATTTAAATATAAAGATTATATTATTTCTAACTAAATTATAATCGTCATTCCATCCCATTAGTTTCGCTTTGTCTCAATTTTATCATGGGTAAAATACCCATGATATACTTTGTTTAAGAGTATCGAATGTAAAATTAATTTTTAATATTTAGCAACACAACACAACTCCAAAAAGTAAATATAGAATATTCCGATACTACGAGTATATCCATTATACAATATTTAATACTATTATCTCTAGATAATAGTATTAAATATTGTCTTTGATCTATCAAAGACTGCAGAGCCGATTTATGCGGACAGCCATTGGTAGTCCGTGGTTCATGCGAACGATGATCTCCATAGAGACACTGACCTCCCTACCATAACTTACCTCCTTAAACGTTTTCGAAGTCTTACTTCGAGAAATCTAAGATACATCCGAACCCGCTCATTTTAGCTTCCAGATTCCAGTTTTTAGATGTAGTTTTATTGCTTCTTTTCTAACAATATGTAGAATAAAGAAATAACTACTCTCTCTCAATATAACGGGTTCAATTACAAATATTAACAGGCTCTTAAAAGCAGATAAAAAAAGTCATCACGCTTATCATAAATCGTGATTGCCGATCACTCCAGCGCTAACGACGGCTGATACGTTATCGTTTGTCGGCGCCGCATCTGGCGTGTATGGTGTGATTCCACTTTATTTGACACTATGGATCTAGTTCTAAGAAATCCATACTAATATCCTAATATTATAAATGCGAAAGTTTGTGAGTGTGGATACTCTTTCACGGCGAATCCGATGAACCAATATCGATGAAATTTGGTACAATTATCTCTAATACACATCATCCTGTTGCCCTTATCCCACTCTTAGTGGGGTCGGCACAACATGTTACCAACATGTTGTCACATGGTTTGGCTACGTATTTTACGACCGCCCGCCTGCCGTCAACTTACTTTCGTATTTAACGACACCTCGGTATGAAAGAGGGTGGTCTATTGTACTCAACCGGATCCACACGGTGGGTTAACTTACCTTAGTCGCCTTTTACGACACCTTGGTAAGAAATGAGGGTGTCTGTTCTATTCAGCCGGATACCAGACGGCTTAAAAGTTAAAATTTAATCTTGCTCCCTTTTTTAATCCAATGCCGTCTTGTCTTGATCCATAGGTCGTCAAATGTCTTAAGACATAGATTTCTAGACGAAAGATGTTAAGAAATAAGTGGAATGTTCCAGAAAAATATTTTCTAGCTATTTTTCATATTCAGCGTTATATAAAGTTGAAGCGAAATATGGCTGGCGGCTACCAAAAACTCATTCACCGGTACAAAATTGAGTTAAACCACCCCACAGAAAATCGCTTGCCAGATAAACTGATCTATGTTATAACTCAAAGAGAAACGACATAAACTCCTTTTTACCCATTCAAATTTTTACTTTATGTTGGTAGTATAAAGTAGACTTTGGAATGTTGGTGTTAAAATAGGAATGGGTGAATAAGATAACATAGGGATATGAACTTTAATTTGTGTAGATAAGGATCAAATTCATTCGCGTTTGTCTTTTGGTTTCAACAAACTAGGCAGAAAGTTATCAACGGTTACCTTTGAAGTGGCGCTTCTGCATGCAAATTTCAGGGGTGGCGGGTTGGAAGAAATTGGCAATTTGCCAAGCGGAGGAACGGAATATTTTACTAAAGTATACGCCATTTTATATTTTAATCTGTATCCTCAAGTACCTACTTATATTACCTAAATATAGAATATAGCCATACATGTCATTCTAAATTCAAAACTAGATCTTTTTAGAACATACCGAAATAAGATTGCATTATACTTTTTAAAGTTGAACAACATGTTACCAATGTCTACCGAATTTATGATGGATATCAAAATGATATCCATATTCACTATGTACTTGATATAAAATACATAATAATGACAGTAAATAAATAACGCTTCATTTTAAAAGTTTACATAATAACAATTTTCTTATTAATGGCTTATTAATTAATATAATTGATACAATAAAATTATCTTTAATATTTTATATATATAAATTAGTCTTCAATATTTATGATTGAATAAAGCTTAGCAAATTATAAAACAAGCCAACAGATATGAATTATGTAAATAAAAGGTATAAAATGAAATCCATTATATTTTTAACTTCTTTTATACTGCCATCTATTTGCACGACCTTAGACTACTTAGTATTATTGATTTTGTTTCATTTTACAGCCAGCATGCACTAGATGGCGTTGTAATCTACTAGAGTTGTAGAATATTATCATTGGAGAATGTGTAATTAAGATTATATACTACATCTAAAACTTTGTTGTTTATTAATCAATAGGTATAATTGATGTGGAATGTAAATTTATTACAACTATTTAGTTATATAATATATCAATACATACAACGAAGAGCCATCTAGACTTGAACTGTAAAACTACGTACGAAATCAATAATCGATCAGTTTATGCTTAAGTTTTCTACAAGATGGCGGCATTTCTAATATTTCATTTGTAAAATATTATAATTTGACTTTTTATATCAATACTCAACGGTATTTAAATTGAATGTCGTTAAATGTAATTTAAGTGTATGAGTTGTATTTAATAATAAATAATAAATATATGGGACTCTTACACACACGGTCGTCCATCACTAAAGTAAGTAACTTAATACTTGTGTTATGGGTGAGAGACAACTGGTGAATATATACCTACATATATATTTTTTAAATACATACCTCAATACAAATTAAATACAAAAAATTTAAGATTTAGTCATTCCATTTATAACACAAAACAAATACGTTTTTGTTCGACAAAACAATTTAAGAGACAATTTCACACAATACCTAACTACTAAAATACACCCCAGTAATAAGTCATGTCCTCAACAAAGTGCGACGATCCGGGGCAAAATGGCAGGCAGCGTTTACGACATTCGGTTCGGTAATGAAACCCGGTCGCCGCGGCGCAAACATAATATAAACACCGACGATTTGGACCGATAACGCGTTAGACACCGAATTAGTTAATTCAGACGGATCAAATAAGTCGATATCTTCGTCTATTGTGCCAAATTAAGTATATTTTGGTGGTATTTATATAAGGTAAATGATTTCCCTTTCTACTATTGTATGAGTGCAAATAAAAACTATTGGTACCTAACCTAACCTACTTGACTATTATAGAATCCTATCACAAAAATATCGACGAGTTTTTATTGTTATTTTTTTTTTTTTAATCTTTATTGCACCATTAAGCTATAAAAGTATAAAGGCGTTTTACCTAACACTAAATTAAGCGTTCTCTACCACTCAACCTTAGGGTTAAACGGAAAATTTAAATAGGTGCAGCAAGCAAACAAACAGAAGAAGAAAAGTAATAATAGACAAATAATTAAGAAATGAAAATCAATAAACTGTAGGGACGTGCCTAAGAAAATAAGAAATAAATAAATGGATAACAACAGGCATAAGATACATAAGAAAAAGATGGTATACATAACAATATATTTAGCGGTTAAAGAAAAATAATGTTAATTGTTACAGATTATCAATGAGGTGTTTTTTAACATTTGATTTAAAAGTAAGACGACTGGAAGTTTTTTTGCCAGAATCAGGGAGATCATTCCACAGTATGGCTTGCGAAGATGCTTTAAATATTCTGACAATAAAGTGCTGCGATGAGGAGGCGTGGAAAGCTTAAGGAGATAAAATGAGCGGAGATAACGATTACTCTTGGATGAAAGAAATTGGAAATCTGATTTGTAATAAGGACAATGATTGTTGTGTAAAATCGAATACAGACAACAGAGATCTCTAAGTTTTCTACGCTTACAGATGCTAAGCCGTTGCAGCTGAGAACGGAAGTGAGAGATATGATCGTACTTGCGCAGAACAAAAATAAACCTAACACAATCATTGAGGAGGCGTTCTAGTTTGTTCAAAAGATCAACGTTGAGGTCCAGAAAGCAAACATTGCCATAATCTTTGGATATTGGAATTATCAATTTTTAAACTAAGATAATCTTGACTTTTCTGGGTAAAAACTTTTCAAGTCGATAGAAAGATCGCAGAGTACCAAGTGCCTTACGGCAGACTTCATTGATTTGAATGCTCCATCGTAAAGCGCTGTCAATATGTAATCCTAGGTTTTAAACGCTAGCACTGAAGGGAATAAGAGCTTCGTCATAGCTAATTCGAGCGGCATTATTCAAGTTGACTTTAGAAATAAACCGCGAGCTGCCAATTGCGATAGCTTGTCACTATATTGGACGAAACAATAGCATTTTACATAAATAATTTATAGAATTAGGCGTTACTTTGCGGTGATCCATAATACAAAAGTAATAGTAAAATTATTTTGCTATAATCCGTGAAGAAGTAAAATAGAAAATATATATAATGCTAAATGTAGAGTGGACAATCGGTTATCATACCTGATACATGCAGGATTCGTAAAAAACACATGCACAAACCTCCACCACCGATGATGATAGCAAAATAATTTTACTAATACTTTTGGCATTTTACACAATTAAACACTATTGAATGTAAGTACAGTATTACCGTAAAAAGTTAAATGTTACAAAAACAGAAATGACTATGTATAAACATTGAACATCTACGTATGTATAAACATAATATCTATGTAAAAACTCGGCGGTTGCCCTTTTCAAAATAATATCTACTTACAGAGTAAAATCAATCACACCACATAAATCCAGTGCTGATTTAGGAGGTGATGCTACTTAATCAGTTTAATTTGGAACGGTAATGGCTGTGTACACATGCTGTTTGCGGTGTTGCGTATTGGGTGGAAATCGATAGGCACGTTATTACCGCCCCGGGTGTATCTCCATTGAGTTGATTTTCGGACGGGATAATGAAATGCCATAAAAACCTGTTCATGTTTGCTCTTGTACATCGTGTTTATATGGGACTTTATATTTATACACTAATATTATAAATTAGCGGGCAATGCCGCGTGGTATCCGGCTGAGTAGAATAGACCCTCATTTTTTACCGAGGTGTCCTAAAAGCGACTAGGGTAAGTTGACCCGTATTCGGCTGTATAGAATAGACCACCCTCATATTTTGACCGAGGTGTCGTAAATGGCGACTAAATTGACGTCCGGAAGGCGGTCGGTCGTAAAATACCCTAACTGAATCATGTTACAAATTGTTTAAAGGGCAGGAGAATTATGATTATCAATTAGCGGGCCGCTTTTTTTGTTTTGCTGTACCTCATTATAGCTTCCCATTAGAATTCCCTGAAAGACTGTCTGAAAATTTCATTAAATTCGGTCCAGACGTTTCGTATAAGGAACATAGATTCATAGTTAGTCTGTTATAGATATAAAAATCTGTCTTTTCCGCATTTGCGGTTAATATGCTGTTAGCTCACTCTTTCTACAATAACACTATATAATAGAATAGTGAATAGAATACCACTATTCCCGCTGCGAGGTACACTTTTCTTGAATAACGAGCAAAGACTGGATGCTACTAAAACGATTTATCAAATTCAAATTCAAATTCAAAATATTCTTTATTCAAATAAACTTGTAAACGAGTGCTTTTGAATCGTCCTCTACCGCTGGTTCGGAAAGCCGTTCCTACCGAGAAGAGCCAGCAAGAAACTCGGCGGTTGCTCTTTTAAAAATATAATTCTTATGACTAGTTACATTTAGTCATTACTGTCTTGTACAGGGTCTGAGCGAACTATATCCACACATTCTTATCTTCCAAATAATCCTCAACAGTATAGTAGGCTTTCTGGATCAGCCTCTTTTTAACAGTGTTTTTAAACTGATGTAATGGCAAAGCTAAAATTGATTGTGGAATTTTATTACAGAATCTTATACCCAGAACCACAAACGATTTACGGACTTTTGCAAGGCGCAAAGCAGGAGCCGCAAGCTTATGTCGGTTTCTACTTTGCCTCTTATACACATCACCTATAGTTTTATAATTCTTTATATTTTTATGTACGAAAACTAAATTGCTTAAAATATACTGTAAAGCAAATGTAAGAATACCTATTTCCTTAAACTTCTCTCGCAGGGAATCACGCGGGTTTAATTTGTAAATACCACGAATGGCTCTTTTTTGTAATACAAATTTTTTTTCATTATCCGCGCATTTACCCTATAGCAATATACCATACTTCATAAGGCTATGAAAGTAAGTAAAATAAACAAGTTTTGCTGTTTCGACATCTGTAAACTGTCTCTCTCTATCAATAGGAAGACTCCACAGTGCTGCCACCATTTTAATCAAAACGGGCGCGATCCTCTTGTTTCATGACTGTGTTGCTATAAAATACAAAGCGGAAGTCATTGGCGACAACTCCGCTGAAACAATCAAGAAGGGTAGAATTATAGGTTCAAAACTAATGATAAAATAATTTTGCCATAAACCGCGATTAGAAATAAAACGTGGAACAGAATGAAACTATCTACTAAATCTTGAAAATCAAAATAGTATTACCATTAATGTTGTTATTTCTAATTGTAATATCGTTAGTAGTTAAGTCTAAGAATTTGTTAGTTCAAATTCCAGAATCCAAAAAACTATAAGATTGTGTACAAAAAGTTTTTTTAATGTATAGTTATGTACTTAACTTACAATTCATCATGAGTTCTGAATGGTAAAAACAACAATAAAAATATGCGTAGCAAATACACAGTACAACAACGTGGTAGGTTTTTTAAGGTTCTTTTAAAGCAGTAAAACAGCCCAGATCCCAATTTGCAATAGGCGAAGACTTTACAACAAAATACAAGGAATACGAAATGTCACTCCGTTGCGACGTGAAAATAAGGATAAATAAACGAACATACTTTCGCTTTTCCATGGATAAATCTATTTAAATATTTATAAACGAAATTACGGTCAAATTATCAATCGTTACAGAGAAATAGAGACAATCGATGAAACATAATTCATGATAGATATAAATTTTTTATGATATTATGTATTTTATGTAAAACCATCTGCCATCCTCCCTCCGATCAAAATCAGTGCTTACGCTGTTAGGGGGTCCTCCCTTATCTTTGACCCCTACCCTCTCATTTTACCCCCTGGGAGGGGGCGTGGTCGCAGCAGGGAACGCGCATGCTCTGTAATCAAAGATGGCTCGAGATTTCGGAAGATAAGATAAAATAGTAGTTTAATACGGGGTGTAACCTTCGTAGTCAATTAATATCAAAATTCTTTCGTACTGATTATTGTCACAAATAATTGGTTTGTTATTAAAGTACGCTCAATAAGTTAATATCTGGGTGACCGAGCTTCGCTCGGAAATTTTTTACAAAATAAAATTAAAAACTTTAAAAAAAAAGAAAAAAAAATTATTTAGTTGGGGATCGATCCTTGGCATTCACATTTCTCGAGGCTGCCCGTTAGCCGAATAAGCTACGTCGACTTGGCAGCTAATGGCGAAAATTCAATTCAATATAAATGTTAGTGTTTTTTAATGCCCAAAAACAGGGATAAAACAATACTTTTTTTAACATAAAACCTAGCTAGATCAATTTTTCTCCCCCAAAACCTCCTACATGCTGAATTTCAGGAAAATCGTTGGAGCCGTTTCCGAGATTCGGAAAATATATATATATACAAGATTAACTCATTTAAATATTAAGATAAGATAAACTTCTTTTATTCTGTTATATATAATTATACTTCAATAAATATTTATTTATATTCTGTTATATATAATTATACTTCAATAAATATTTGTGAATGTAGGTTGACAGCAAAGTCGATTTGTTTGCATTGGTACTTGGTACAAGAATATAACTTTTAAACAGAAGAAGAAATCCTAATGACTTAATAGCAAAATCGAGCAAATCACCTTAATTCAAAGATTTAGGACCTAATCTATCTTTTAGGATTCCTTCCTTCCTTATTCCTTAGCCTTCTTAAAGTATATCTATCAAATCAGAAATGTGAAGAATTAAATTACCCGTATAAAGTAACTCAGGATCGAAAAACGCACTACTAGTCGTGGCCAGATGACCAAAAATAGGTTGCAAATAGTCGCAGGGTCTAAGCGAACAGCGGATTTCGTTTGACATGAGAGTCTTTTGATTGACCACGATAAATCCAGCAGTGCAAGTACATCGTCATACTCCTCCCTCACTATCCCACTCAAAGTGGGGTCGGCACAAGATATATAAAACATGTTGTTAGTTGATTCGATTAGTTATACATATTACGAAGGACCGCCTGCCTGACCTCAACTTACTTTAGTCGTCTTTTACGTCATCTCGGTAAGAAATAATGGTGGTCTATTTTACTCACCTGGATACTACACGGCGCAGTTGAAGTACATTAGTCTTTAATATTATTCCTAACATAAGCTGATAAACAAATGCGTCTATTTTATCTGTTTTTTTTATCTGTGTGCATAGTTTTTTATTATGTAGTTTTGTATTATGGATCTCCCAAAGTAACGCCTAATTCTATAAATTATTATGTATGCATAACTTAAGCGTTAGGGTTTTAAAGAACGAATTCCTTTGAGGAAAATTTAAAAAACCCTCTACAAGCATCTAGGTTAAGCTGAAATTATAGACACTTTAATGACCGCCTTTCAGACCGTCGTTGGTTGACAAAAAAAATAACTTTCTTTGTGACCGTCACGCGACGTAGTGACTTACCGGGCGTTTGTTTTTTTAGGCTGCCTCGTGCTCGATAAAATATTTTTTGTCGCGGTAGCTCGAGATAGCTGTGACTATATCGATAAAAAATATATCGATACTTTTAATATATAATATTTAATATATTAATATTTAATATATAAAATTAATTTGTTGGTCTTCGAGTTTGGGTGTATATTTATTTGTATTTAAGTATGTACTTTATTTTCCTTTAAAAATATATATAAGTATATATTCACTAGTTGTCTGTCTACCATAACACAAGTATCGGGTTACTTGCTTTGGAGACGGACTACCGTGTAAGTGTCCCATAAATTTATTTATTTATCATACATGTATTTAGATATTTTGACGTGACAACGTCTTAAATTAGGTTGCGGCTTGGAGTCACTCATGAAAAAGTGTAACGCCCGCTCACGTCTGTTACGATGAGTCACCGAACGAAAGAGAGGCCCGCCGGACTGGCGAATGCCTTGCGTCTCTCTCCCACTCTAATCCATCACATTAAAAAAGACGTTGTCACGTAACATCTTTGCCCGTAAAACCGACTTTACAGTCAACCTTTTTTTTGTTACGAAAATCTATGTAATGTTAAATGTAGGAAGCAAAACCGTTCCCATACCTTATACATAACCAAAGTATCGTATGATGCTTCGGTTGCCAATCTTACTAATTAATCATGCATGTATAAGGTATGAGAACGTTTTTGCTGGCTTCACTTAGCATTACATAGATTTTCTCAACAAATGGGGATTAAAGCAAAATAATTCTGTCATGTTTTGTATTACATGCATATTGTTAAGACAAAACATACACTGCAAAGAAAATATATCGATATTTTTTATATTGCATTCGACACACTAAAAATGTCTTTTTCTTATTATGGTAGATGATATTCCATTGTTTGCTGACAGAGACAGATATGGGCATTTCACTGGAGGTAAAACGAGACAGTTGCTCTAGTGCTTCTCAAAGGCTGTAAATGGCGTTCATTTTTCATTTTAATATTATAAAGAATTTTCTAGAGAAATTACTTTAAGCGACTTAAGCAAATTTTTATGCAAATTCACATTGAGCTTTACAAATACAAATTATAGATCTTTACTCTAGATTCTAAACAGGTCCCTTTTTCTTTACTTTATCTTTATGTTGTTTATAGAATTGTGAATGACAAGACGAGTAAACTGAATTACGGCAAAACTTTATTGTATTCTGACTAATTTTGTTGATGTTAATGACACACTAAGTGGGGTCGGTACGACATGCTAACATGCTATCACATGATTCAGCTACGTATTTTACGACCAGCAGCCTGCCTGACGTCAACTTACCTTAGTCGTCTTTTACAGCTCGGTAAGAAAGAGTATTGTCGATTCTAATCAACCGGATACCACACGGCGCTTATCTTAGTCACCTTTTACTCGGTAAGAAATGAGAGTGGTATCTTCTACCCATTCGGACATAACTAAAACGCGATATATTATTAAAAAAAGAAAAATAAAAAGTAAACAAATGACATCTATCTGTCTTTTTGTGTGATTAAACAAAGATGAAGTGTACGGGTTTCATCTGTCTTCTCCTGCTTGCCTATGACTACTCTAGTATTAATAACTCTATGAATTTCCCACTAAAATATGTAAAAATGTGTGTGGCTGTCAATATATCAACACCTATTACGAGACTCCTATATCATAATACATAACTTTAAGTCATACCGTAAGCTACCATTACTGTCCAATGTATATGTAAAGGCGAATGTATGAGCATCTGCTACTTTCTAATTATATTAGCATATGTCGAATATAGTAGGGTAATCGTTAGAGATTTAAAACCAGTTATAGATTTAAAACTACTTGGAAACCTATAACCATTAGGCTATCACTGTTATGCTAATATTTAGATAATTAACTACAATTCAAACTCACTAAAATCCATATTTAAGACTTATCCCAGTCTATATTTAAGATTATTTCTTTTTATACAACTCGGAAATGCATTAGTGACGCGAGTGTAAAAGAGGCAATAGTTATGCCATTGCACAAAGCAGATATCTTTATATAGAATTAAAGCAGTGCATGTTATACCCAATTAAAGCAATGCATAATGGTTATACTATGATGTATTCGCTTCTATAATAAAATTACGCAAACCATATTAGATGACCTACAAAAAGGTTTAAATTAAGTGTAAGTAATATGCTTATAACTAAAACATATTATACTACAGAGAATTATATAAATAATATAGATGCTTGGTTTTATACAGGACTACTGTTTAAATATGTAAACTGTATATATTTTCAAGATTGACCGCCGAGTTTGCTGATTCTACTCGGTAAGCGCAACATTTTGATCCTTGACGAGTCAAATGCTTGCCAAAGCTTATTTGTATAAAGAAATTTATATAAACTTCTATTCCAGTTTCATATTTATTAAAACTGGTTAGTGTTTTACCAAAGTAAAAAGTGAAGTATTCTTATTAGTATCAGCGTTTAGATTAATACGTATCTAACTTGGTCACGAAGTGATTGATCAATCTGTCTAGGCTGTCCTTAATCTAAACCGTTTTCTAAAATGACGCAATCGAAAATTGAACCCGGACTTCCTTGCATGTGATTGCATTTTTTTTCATTACATATGCATATAACGAAACGCCCACTAGTAGTGGTTTTTTTCGTGAGCTCAACATACAAAAATAATAAAATCACTTATCTATCTCAAAAGTAATTTCATTTATAATTAAACACTCGTTACATTATAAAAGAGAGTTCGAGAAAATAGCTAGCTCGATTCATTATTCTAGCTCATACGAGTGTAAATCTACGGTAGGGTGACTATGACGAGAGTCAGATTTAAATGCTTGTTTTTTAAATTAAAAATTAAGTAAATTAGCAGACTATTACAAGATGGGCCAAAGCTTGTCGATCAGGATTAGACCTTAGAAAATGTAGGAAAAGCAAAAAAACAGATTACATATCACGGAACTTTAATTTCAGACACACAAGTTTGAAGTCTCGCTGTTCCTTTCCATCGTGATAAATATCAAATAAGCACATGGAAAGTTATACTGGCTTTAACCGACAAATCCATGTATGGGTCTTGCTCCCTCTTGGTGCCTCTATCATCGATGGAATACTTTTTTTATCATACAATAAATTAATGTACGTTATCGAAAAGTTACTGAATTAGCTTACTAGTTACTTACTTAGTAAAAATACCTATACCTACTAAAATGGATCGCGCTTGCCATATTATTCAATTCACTATTCTTGAGACAAACTTATTTCAGATTCATGAATAAAGATGCGGAAAAAATATGTATGAGTTCTACACATATAAAACTAATAGTGTTCATTCGGATTTATAACGTTTTTAGTATGCAGTAAAATCTCCCCAGACCATGAAGTTTTACAAGCCGCAAGTGATCGCAAAACCTGGAGTTCAGTTATACGCGCGGATCACTTCCGTGGAAAAGGTCACGATCTTCAGCACTGAGGAAAACGACACAAGGAGGAGAAAAATCTCCTCACGGTGGCAAGTGTTTGGTGGTGGTGGAGGAGGTAACTGTAAATTGATGTATAAGGTTTTAAGCCTTGGTACTACAAGATGTGTATTGTTAATTCCCAAAAGTATGCCTAGAATTGTCTCGCATGGATTTAAATTTTGAATACCGAATCAAACTACAATATTAAGCTACAACTAATACTAAACAACAATATTTAGCTTCGAAGTTAATTTTGTAGCACAACCACATATAATTAACAACAAAAATTATTATTCAAGGATTTAATTATAATTGAGATTAAAATTAGTATAAGATTTATTGTGATTATAAATTTGTCTTTGCATTGTCATTATTATTTAATTTATAATTACATTATAATTGATACAGTGACATTATTATTGTATAGTAAGTAACTTTATTTTTTTTTACTTTTTTATATAACCTATAATTATATATTATATTTAAAGTATTGAATATAAGTACGTGTTGGTCACCCTAAGCAAGCTGCAGAGCAGGCGGTCCGCACTATAAAGGGAACGGAACTGGTTTTCAAGTCTGAGGCGGCTATCGAGAGTTTAAACCGCGGTGCAACAAAGTGCTGCCATTATGAAATGGCCTCTGAAAATATCGCTACGTATTATAAAACAAAATATCTGTCTGTCAAAAGCTGCATAAATGAGATCGATTTTCTTAAAATCTACTGAACAGATTTAGGTATCGTTTTAAAAAGAAGTTAATTGTTTTTTAATTATTTTCATTGTTCATACATATGAAAGTTAATACACAAGAGATGGACTACGGGTAATATAAAAAGAAAGAAAAATAACAAGAAAGAAAAAGAACGATAAACTATATAATTAGATTAATATTTGCACTCGAGATAACACAAATGATAAAAAATAATGCAATATACATACATTTAACAATTTAATTTATAAATTGTTGAGGATTTTTTATATATACATTAGATTTAGTACAATATGGTTTTAGGTAAATTGACTGAAATAGATATTTGTTACACATTACCAGTATAGTATATTATAAAACAGATCCCCTACCGCGTCTGTCTGTTTGTCTATTAGTTGTAAAGTAAAAAACTAGTTAGATTTACATGCATGCGGTAAAATTGACAAGGTCATTATGAGAAAAGATTTTAGTGCTTAATGTTTAAATTTGTTCCAAAATGACGATAGTTGTTAAAAATATTGGAGCCTGAATGCTCTCATTGAAAACCCTACCTTTAGTTTTTTATATATAACATATTTTAGAACATATCATACAGAAATACTCCACCATACATATAACAAAATAATGTATGGTGAAATATTTCTCTTATATAGGTTTGCAAAAATGTCCCTGGTACCATTTTTCTAGTATCTTCTGTATCCTTTTATTCATATCTGAAATATTATGCCCCATGGATAAATTATATTACCCTAAAATACTAAAGCATTGTTCTACTTTATGGACATATTAAAAGGTCATTTTATAATTCCGAATTTTATAATTCCATTTTATAATTCCATTTTACAGTGTTCAATACTCAGTCACATCACTACATAGACTACGTGTTCATAGTAACATTCTATAATAAAAATAAAATTTTAATAATACCAAAAGTAATTGCATCTTTAAATATTTCATATTCGGTATTAAGATGTCGGGTTGTAATAAAATGAATAAATTAAATTATGGGAAAGAAATAAAAACGAATACACGGTCTCAAAGATAGTCAAATTACTTACATGTTGTGACTATCTATCTATGCACAACAGTGTAAATTTAAAAATTTACGTGAAACTGCTTAAATTCTCCCTAAATCTTCTTTTTTCTTCTTTTAGCGAGCTGTTTTCCGTACTTTCTTGTATTTTGGCGACCATTGTGCACGAATGTGAAAGGGTTGGTTACTCCAACCAGTTTAGCTCCTTCCAGAAACAGAGGACCCTATACGGGACCCTCAAAGCCTCCTGAGGCCTCAAGGTCCCTAAATGTTCCTAAAGTCATATTTCCTACGCTTATACATGAGATATGTGACTTATATATCTACTTATATAACTAAGAAGGCAACGTCGAGAACTGCCGAAAAAACAGACTTCATAAATCCGTCAGGCGATTCGCTAAACCGTTAATATATTAGAAACACTGCTGAAGACGGCAATCTGAAGTCTGTATGATTCGTCATCAAAAATTATGAAAATATTTCATCGAATCTAAGCCCATCAATGCGCGGTTCTATTATAACACAATCAATTAACAGCGATTTCAATATGAGCACAACGGTTGTCGAAATATTTCGCTTAAAAATTGCAGCATCGCCTCTCACGTGATTTATAGATGCCGAAGCTAGCCGACAAGAGCCGACCGCTCGCGTGTCTCTTTGCAGTAACTATATCTTCGGTGCTGATAAAAGGGTCCCCAGAACCGTTTTAATTAGGCGGTAGTATCGAGAGTATGATGCCTAAACAGGGTTGACACCTTACAGTTTTTACGTAGTATATAAAAGGACAATTAATAAAAAATATATATATATCTCATCTATCTCTCTCAACCAATCCACCGTCCACCAGCCGTCCACTGTTGGACATAGATCTCTTCCATGGACTTCCACGTTACACGATCTTGTCCCGCCTGGATCCAGCGGCTCCCCGCGAACTTTTTGAGGTTGTCTGTCCATCTGGTGGGGAGTCTGCCTTGAGACCCCAACGCCCATCGGTTCTTCAAACTATGTGCCCCGCCCATTGCCACTTCAGCTTCGCGACCCGTTGAGCTATATCCGTGACTTTGGTTCTTCTACGGATCTCCTCATTTCTGATTTGATCACGTAAAGATACTCCAAGCAAAGCTCGCTCCATCGCACGCTGAGCGACTCTGAGCTTTCTTATGAGGCCCATAGTTTAGTGTTAACAACATATATATAACAATTAATAAGAAATAAAACAGAAGGATATTATCTCGCCGTGTGGTATCCAAAGTAGAACAGACCATTCTCATTTCTTACCGAGCTGTCTTAAAAGGCGACTAAAGTAAGTTGACGTCAGGCAGGTAGTTCGTAAAATAACTAGCCAATCATCTAACAAAATTTTTAAAACATGTTCTGACCATACAAACTGGAATAAGACTAGGGACATTACGGGATCAACAACAAACAATCTATAAATTTTATAAAACAAAGTCTGTCCAAAAACTGTCATTTTGTGATTGATTATCTCAAAATCTACTAAACAGATTTATGTATGGTGTTCACTGGAAGATAGTACATTTCTTGAGGAAGGTTTAAATTAACAGTACATAACGATTAAATTACTGTAGGATCTTTGCGAAAAACTTTGTGATACACTGATTTAATCGCAGGCGATCCGCGGACACAGCTATTAATATATAAGCTTATGTTAAAAGCTCAGCTATGCGCATATCATAAATATCGGATCTGCCTTACTAGTTGCGAGACCATCTAGGGTTCCTAATCACTGCTATTTACGAAAGAATAAAATCACGGTTTATTAAAAATATGAACATCACTATATATATATCCTTAGGGCAATGTTACCTACGCTAGCAGAGCTTTTGCACTAAACATTGCACATTTCGTACCCTTAAATAATGATTCTGCATACTCCCGTCCCGACTTGTAACGATATAGACACTTCCGATGATTTTGATTATTCCCGTCCCGATTAGAGACGCTATAGACGTTTTTCCGAAAACAAGTATATATAAATTCAATATTAAGTCACATATAATCCTGATAACTAGTGTAAACAATAATTACAAGAGGAGAATAAAGAACTCGCCGCGACGCCAGAAAGCAATCATAGAGTTCCCTGTCAGCGACCGTCTCACGAACACAGCCGATGGCGTTCTCGGCGCAACGTTTGGCAACAAATAAAGGTTTCCTTGGTCGACGGGGAATAAATAAGCGAGGTGGTGAGATGTGACTTTTGCTTTGGTATGTTATTAATTACGAGTGTGTGTGTTACAAGTTGAATTACAGTTTAGAATTTCATTAATACTCGTTTCTGGACGTTCTTTAACACTACATTTACCTAGATAAGCGGGGTGTTGTGATGGGACATTTGCTTTGGGGTGGTATTTATTACGCTCGAATACAATACGCTATTATTACATTTCTGGAGCGTCTTTAATACTACATTTACCTAGTTACATACACACCTGTAGGTACACCTAAAATGAACTTGAACGGTGAACTTTCTAATATTAAATATCTTTAAACATACCTAGATGTATATGATCTTTTTAAATACTTTTGACTTCTCAGATATCTACATTTTAATTAGGCGAGATCATTAATCGAATTGAATTCATTCGAAGTCACAAATCTTCTATAAAACAGTAATTATATAAACATTGGATTTATGTTTATAACGGTTTTAAATCCGTTAGTCTCCTTGACCGTTTCAATAATTCTCATCTGTCAATATCTCTAATTAATGTATTGAGTGTATATTAATTAAAAATATTTTATTATAATCAGAAATATTAGTATAATATTTCTTGACTCTCTCTTTTCTTGACTTATTGAGACATATTAAACAAATGTACCCGTAATTTCGTTCTGTTTGATTTAAGCGTTAATATAATTATTCCCTAAAAGATAAATTTAATGAAATTGGTTTTCTTACATATAATAGTAATTTTTAATAATATGTATACTTTTTGTGAATTAAATATACAGCATTATAAAAAAAGGCGATGTACATAATATACAGAAGAAACCGACCTAAGCTTGTGGCTTGTTTTGCGCATTACAAAAGTACGTAAATCATTTGTGAGTTTTGCCTATAGAATTTTATAATAAAATCACATTCAGTTTCAGCTTTACTATTACGTAAAAAAATTATTATAGTGTCAGTGTCTAATATATCGGATAGCGTTGGACATTCAACTGAGTTTTTCAGTTTTAGTATATTAAAGTTATGAATCCAAGATCACTTCCAAAAAACGCAGAAGTGTCTTCTGTTTTTGTGTTTGTTATTAAAAACAAATCTTTGTTCTTATTCAAACATTTAGAAATACTAGATATATAATCTTGTTTTGGGATAGCATAAAATTAGTAATCAACTTTTAAGAAATTCACAACCCTATATTTGATCCTACAATACCGCTTGCGACCGGTCGCCCGGTGCATTTGAGATAATGCTTATATTAAAAGCTAATACTTTGAATCTTATTACTTGTTACATAGAGTTTACATTGCAACATTCAATGTTGTCTACTGACCATTGCCATTCGCATAATAGGCCTGATGCCTGATGCCGCCCGATACATTTTAGGCTATGGCTACAACGAATAAAGCAGATACAAAAATTATGCAGGCGGCCGGTCGTAAAATACGTAGCCAAATCATGTGACAATATGTTTGTAACGTGTTGTGCCGGCCCCACTTAGAGTGGGATAAGGGCAGGAAGATGATGATATTAAAAATAAACTCAAAAATTAAAAAGTAATATAATATATAACATACATACTCTGTTACGGTGGAGGGTTTCGGAAGTGGTTATTCGAAACAGTAAATCTAGTAAGATTCTTATAAAAATCTAGTAAGATTAATGATACTATTTAGGTACGTGCATTGCGAACATAAATTACATATTAATTTTTCAGAAATATATCACTTAAGTATCATACATAAAAAAAAAAAACAAATAATCGCGTCCTCATCGCTTTGTTATTACGACTGAAGCCTACGAAAATTGTTCTAGTAGCTTAAACCTATGAATACAGAGTTTGAATTGTAGTTATGTATAGTAAAATATTTATGGATAAAGTTGTATAGTAATTATTTTAAGAAAATTTACTGATTAATTTGTGTCCAAATTCATTCATTTAAGGCTCAAATTGACATTCGCACCTTAAAACCTATCAAAGAGAAAACGAGGCGCTACCAATCTGTTATACCTTAAGTATGTCTGGAGAAATGCGGATGGACTACGTCTGGGGTATGTCTAGAATTATGAGCTCACTTGAGCCAAGTTAGTAGATCTTCCATTAAGTCGACAAGTCAACAATAGCCGCGACATGCCCTATTCTCATTCTCATGTCTCGGTTGCCAAAAGTTAATTATTATTATTTATTTATATTTCAATATTTGTATATTAGAAGTTATCTAACAAGCAGAATTTAGTCCTCTTCAAGAGATTTGTCATAGGACATTTTTACATCCTATTTCAGTGTCTCATCGACCACATCCTTAAAAATATTGCGTTGGTGCATCGTGTGGTATCCAGCTGAGTAGAATATACAACCCTTATATCTTACCGAGGTGTCGTAAAAGGCGACTAAAGTGAGTTGACCCACCGTGTTGAGTAGAATAGACCACCCTCTTTATTACCGAGGTATCATATAACACGACTAAGGTAAGTTGACGTCAGGCAGGCGGGCGATCATAAAATACGTAGCCAAATCATGTGGCATCATGTTTATAGCATATTGTGCCGACCCCACTTAGAGTGGGATAAGGGCACAAGGATGATGTTGGTGGTTCACTTCAATTAGATTGACAACCTGACGTGGACTAAAGCGAATGTACGTATGATATAGAAATCCTATAACAGTTGTCGTCGTCCAAAAACCTTTAAGGGACGTTTAAGGGTAGATAAAAAATTTCGCTACCTGCAACATCATTTAAATTATAATTAAAAGCATTGTCAAGTGTATAAAATGATTGTGATTACAATCAGGGTAAATCTAATTAGGCAGGAATATTAAAAAAAAACAAATTACTGTACCAAATACTGTGTCGTCATATTGCGTTATTCTGGGTTCGTGGAGAAAGCGTCGAGTGCACGAGGCAGTGGCGATCAATTATACTTTTTATAGAGACTGTGAATAATTCTTAGAGCGTAAGATGATTGATGTCCCGATGACGAAAAATGCTTGTAAAATGTATGGAATGAGTAATGGTTATTATATAGCTTGGATGTCGGAACCGACGTCCTCCTAGCGCTTTAAAATCTCTTAATTGGATATATTGTGTGACAATTTAGTCCGTAACATGGCTTTAGTCTTTAGCCTAAAGCACGGAGAGATAGATCGCTGGGTGACTCAGACGTTTAGAAGGGTTTTTAACACTTACCTGTTTGCTATAGGGAAAGCACCGATGTTTGTTATAGGGGAAGCAGCGACCGAAGCATACTATACAATCGAGGATTATTTGAGTGATAGTAGCATATCTTAACTGCAGTCAACGCACCAAGCTGCAACGATTAACTTGTAACCATCAAATTGTAATTATTATTTTGTTGAAAAGATCATCAAAAGTTTCTTGCTGGTTCTTATCGGTTGGAGCACACTTTCGAATCAGTGGTAGATCCTTTAAAAAAATGATGATTCACAAGTACTGTAAACAGTCTTATTGAATAAAGAATATTTTGAATTTGAATTGAGAATTGCTATTTTTGAACTGAGATGGACACTCCAAGACAATGACCTGTTGAGTGAAACTAAGTGACCTAAGGAGTTCAACGCAGGGACAAGGGTGGCCTTAAGTGCACACAACTTAGTGTCACGTTTGCTCGCGAGTGAAGAGGAGCGGCAGACGCATTCGAATATAATAAAGAAAATAATGCTTAAAAGGGAGCAGAAAGAAAAAGAGGAAAAAGGAGAAAAAATTTAGAGAAACGGTCAACACGAGGTAATACGACAGCGGTTCCATGCAGATTGGCAATAAAAGAGGAGGTTATTTAGTCCATGCGAGTCGGACACTCCTTACTAGTACGAGCTGGTAGGCGTCCGTTAGGGATTTTTTCTCCTCACAAGAAAAAAAGCATATAGTCTTATATGCCTCATATATATCTCTTGTTCACACAAGAGATATGGGATATGGTGTATTTTTTATCTCAAAATACACCATATCCCAGGGTTGACGGTTTATTATGGATGGATCTTCGCAAAGTAACGCCTAATTCTATGAATTAATTTTCCTAAATGACATCATAACTTTAGGTACCCGGATTCAAGCGGTGCCGAATAATCGTAAATCTACCACGTGCGTTGAATCCGAAGCATAACGAGTGGTTTACATACAGAATGACGTGCAAGTGGGAAATCCGTATAGGTAATCTAAACCGCTGAATGGTACGTGATGAGAAAACTTAGTTATATTTTAACTAACGATGAAACATACGGTGACAAAATGAGAAACCTTAAACTTGGAAGACGTGATACATCTATACATATAATAAAACAAAGTTCAAAAGATGTCTGTCTGTGGTGTCTGTTGTTCATCATCAGCACCCTATTCTTATACCATTCTAAGCGGGGTCGGCAAAACATTTTACTCCCACCCTTCTTATCCCACTCTAAGTGAGGTTGGCACGACATTTTATAAACATTTTGTAACATGATTTGACTAGGTGTTTTACGGCCGGCCGCCAGCATGACGTTAACGTACCTTGGTCGCCTTTTGCGATACCGAGATAACAAAGAGGGTGGTCTATTCTACTCAACCGGATACCACACGGCGGGTTGACTTACCTTTGTCGCTTTTTACGACACATCGGTAAGAAATGAGGGTAGTTTATTCTACTTAGCCGGATACCACACGGCTACGTCTGTGGTGTCTGTTGTGGTCGTGCTATTTTGTTTTGTATCCGCAAGATTTTCACAGTAGAGACCATAATTTTAAACTTTTATTCGACGGATAAGTATTACTTAAATCAGAAATGTGTGTATTGCAAATCAACAATTCACGCAACACGTATCAAAAGGCCTTGTACTAAAAATAATGAAAATGATAAGACGGTCCTAAATTGCAGGTTGCGGTTTCTGATTTCAAACAATGGTAATGTTTTGTATTTACATACCGGCCCTTGCGAATTGGGCATTGTGATTCATTGAATTTAAAATATTTAATAATGAAAATAATCCAAATTCTATAAAACACACGCGTGAACGTAAGCTATATATATCGTAAATAATTGTGAAGTAGCACTACTTTCGAATTGTCTCTGTATCGGTCTGTCATACCTTCTACTTCTTTGTCAACCGATGGACGTCCACTGCTGGACATAGGTCTCTTCATGGGATCTCCATACCACACGATCTTGTGCTGCTTGGACCCAGCGCTTCCTACGACCTTATTGAGGTCATCAGTCCATCTCGTGGGGGTCTACCAACAATACGTTTTCAGGTGCGGGGTCGCCATTCCAACACCTTAAGATCCTAACGCCCATCGTTTCTCCGCGCTATATACCCCACCCATCGCCACTCCAGCTTCGCGAGACGCTGAGCTATGTCGGTAACTCTGCTCCTTGTACGGATCTCCTCATTTCTGATTTGATCGCGTAGAGATACAGGTCGTGGGTTCAAACCTCGGACAGGCACTAATGAAGTTTCTCTGTTAAAACTTATGTATCTAATTGATAATTGCAATTTATCACACACTTTTCGGTGAAGAAAAACATCGTGAGGAAAATTGCATATCTTTTGAGAATACTATGGATATATGCAACCTACCGATCCGCATTGGAGCAGCGTGGTAGGTCTTAGCTCCAATCCTTCTCTCCAAAAATGGAGAGAGGTAGCTTATGCCCAATATTGAGATAGTAACAGGTCGTTACTTTACCTTACTTTTATCAATTCAACAATATATAGTGATTTATGTAAATCTTTGTACCCACTTATAGCTTTACCTACCTTAGTATCACCTTCAACAAATGCGACGTCATCCGATTGATCTTGATATGTCTTCCTATAGACGATTGGACACATAATTGATTCGGTCAGTAAAGATCTGCGTTTAGACTATAGTTTTCTATTGCTGTAATACCCATGGATGAGTTTTATCAGTTACCATCAGAAGTTTTGTCGGACGCTTCATAATTGTTGTAGACTTGCCCATATATAACGTCTATAGGACTTGAAACTATCGTGTTTTATTTAAAAATCTTTGTCACTTGTATTATGAAATAAAATTTCTGGTACCTTTTAAGTTTTATATATACATTATTTATAGTAAATTTTATCGCACATGGGCTACAATAGCGGCACAATTTGAAAAATCATGTCTGAGATAACTGGGCTTAAATTTTTAATTACTCGTCTTTGTTTGCTTATTTAAAACAAAAAAATATTTATTTTTCTATTCTACTAAGGAAAATGCATTGATAATATATTGAATTATGAATTTGCCGATATCGCTGCTAAAAATAATGTGTATTTTAACATTTAGATCTAGTTCAAAACTACCTAAATCAAGTCACAAACTCTTGTTTTTTTGAGTTGTGCACTATATCAGCCCATGATCGTTATAATAATAAAAGATAGAACTAAGTGCTGCTTGTTGTATCCAGCTATATAGAATAGACCAAACTCATTACTTACTGAGGTATCGTAAAAGGCGACTAAGATAAGTTGACCCACCGTGTGGTATCCGGTTGAGAAGAATAGACTACTCACTTTCTTACCGAGGTATACTTAAATACGACTAAGGTAAGTTGAAGTCAGGCAGGCGGCCGGCCGTAAAATACCTATGTTGTGCTGACCCCACTTATAGTGGGATAAGGACAGGCGGAAAGAAAGATAAGTGTTGTCAATGACACATGACTGTAACTTAGTCTTGGTAGCCAATATTTATGAATATCGATATATTTTATACCTACAATAAATACTTTCTTTTTTAAGACCAACATGTTCAAGTAGCATTTTGAACTGCATGGACCACAGACCGCAATAAAATCGCGTTCGTAAAAATAACACCTTTTACTTAAGAAAAAATCCTTTTTAATGTATACTTACCGTTGAATTAAGATGCAGTTCGGATTTTTTTAACGATAATTTTTATTACTGCGTAGGTAATATGAGAAGGTATTTTTTTTTGCGATATACTCTTTGTAATTTCACTGACTTCCTGCTTATAAGTTTTTTATTGGATTTTTCACTATTTCCTTTTTTTCAACTGATAGACTTCCACTTTGACCATAATAGGTATTTTTGGGGATATTCTACGCAAGATCATCTTGTTCCACTTGATTGAAGGTTCAATGCGACCAATTTAAGGTGGTCTATGTATTTGGGGTATGCCCTGCGATTTTTCGTCTGCACAAAAATAGCTCATCTCAAACCTTAAGGTCTCAACGTTCATTGGTTCTCCAATCCTGCTTATTTCTACTTTAAATTCGAGACAGGTTGTATGTTGGTAGTTCTAATTCTTCTAAAATATTGATAAGAGACTCACTATGTTGACTGTTATGTATCATTACATTTATTATTATGTATTATCTATAAAGTTCTAATATGGACTATTTAGAATTGAAACTAAAGGATTTCCTTATTACAATGATAAAGAAGGTTTGGAGTTACCAATGTGGGACCTAAATGAATAATAATTATCAGATAATAGGCCGAAAGTTGTCGTACTAGTTTTAGCACGGAGAAATAATTATGAAATAGTACCTACAAATTAAAGTCACTCTACTATCGATTCGATTTACCGTTGCTTAAACGATACAATTCATCTGATGGACGCTATTACTACTAGCCCACATCAACCGTAAAAACCACTGCAATATGTAAAAGATTTGCTCTAAATGTAAAAGAATAATTTGGTAGTTCACTTTGTTTTTCTGTCCTTATAGGTATATAGGCTTACATAAAAATATCATCATTCTGACTTTCGTTCGTTCGTTGACTGCCTTCACTCTGCAGGTCACGGGTTCAATTCTTGCTGAAGGCCCACATTTGTTGGTTTTTCGAGTCTGGGTGGACATATGAATTTAATATGCATTTAAAATTATATAGGTTACATTTATCCGTTATCTGTCACCCATAACTCAAGTATTAGGTTACTTTGGATACAGACTACCGTTTGTGTGTATGTTTTATCCATATATTTATTAATTTTAATATTTAAACAAAAATATTTGTTAAAATGCTCTGATTATTTAGAAGAATGACGAAAATTATTGTCTCAATTATATCTATTCTAATTTCGTTGTATTTATTAACTGTGGAAATCCATGTACAAAAGATTTTTTTTTAACTTACGTATTTCTTTATCTTATTTCACCACTTACTATAAGAATATTTCACCCCATCCGAAGAATAGTTACATGTTCCATATATTTATTTTATTTATTTATTTATATATACATAGAAAATCCATAGAGCTAGTAACTTTATTCTTGGGATGGAATGATTTATCCAAGATTTACAATAAAAAACACTACACAATATATTTTCGATAATTTATTAAGATAAAAAAAGAATGTACATACATAACATTGTTTGAGTCAAAACACTTAAATAGAAATCTGAGCAACGAGTAAATTCGTATTACACTATTAAAAGTTTATTTATTTACTTATATGAAGCCAGAATATTATAATACTAGTCCATAAGTAATTATTGAAATTATCAGTGTATAATAGGAAACACTAAAGATATTTTTAAGGATATCAAAAATCGACAATTTTTTGCAAAACTCGGTTCAGTTGTTTGAATTTAGGATTTAACTGATTCTTTTAAAACTAAATATATTTTATAATTAATTATAAATAAGTATTTCAAACTTAAAACAAAATAACCTAGCATTGCTCTCTTACGTTTATTTACTTAACAATATCTATATAATAAATAACACATTCATTGTTATTCTGATACAACTACTTTCCATTTACTACTTCAAATCACACACATTTTAATAAAATTATAACAGACATTGGAACTTTAAACATAAAAATATTATAATATAATTAAACTTGTATGGCTTATAATTTTAATAATAAAGTTTCTTAAAATTTGGACGTAAACAAAACACTGCACAAACAAACCTTATGAGATCTTTACGAAAACCAAATTCACGTGACGAATACGTACAATCATACCACAAATAATTCTTTCTACTTTTAAAACTTCGATCTAATAATACTTCTCAATACTTAAACATAACATTATCCAAGCTAAAATTATGTGTATTTACAATCATATTTAAGACACTATATATCACTTACTTGTCCAATTAACTAACGTCTCATAATTTCTTCTATGCTGAAACCTTTTTTGGGTCCACTCGATTGACTCGTCCCTGGTTTCGGATTTGTATTCGGTTGGATACCAACGATATTTTTAATTCCGTTTGCAATTGAATTTGAGTCTGTATCTAGATTATCTTTTAGAGAGCTAAGTGATTTGTCCTTACAATGAGTAACAATTGTAGAAGTACTTGGTACGGTGTCTTTCGGAGGAGCATGTTTAACAATTAAGTCTTGAGCTACAGTTTGTTGTGGTCCTAGAACAGTATGCGGAACCGGACCAAATGCTATTTGTGTATGGGGTGGAGGTAATGGTAAGCCAAACTTGTGATATGCTGGCAAACCCATTATTGTAGGTGGGATACCAATCACAACATCGTTATTACCCATCGGATGTCTGGGCATAGTTAAATTTGTAGGTTCTGGTGATCGACTTCTGTAAACAGCTGCGCATGTTCTCATGTTCTCCCCAATATCAGGTGGATGACTTCTTTTTCTAAATGGACTTAAATACATTGCTGTTGGCCCTGGCTCTAATGGCGGACTAGCCATTTGGTTGATTTTTGATGGATCAGGGGGCGGTACAGAGTGTAAGTCGCGCCGAATCTGTAGTTGTGGATGTCGTATCTGGTGTTCAGGTATATCAGCGTAGCGCATTTCCTTTTCTATAATTTCATCAGTAGTATATCGTCGTTTCTCATATATATCCGAGGAGGGTAGTCGGTGTTTGTCGAAATGCTGTGGACGCATCGTGTAAGGACTAGCTCTATCTCTGGATTCATTATGGTGGCAATGAGTGCGTTCTACAGGTGACGGCGATACCGGCCGCGGTCTTTCCTCACTTTGCTCTCTTCCAATACTTTCAATGGATGATGAACGTGCTCTTCGCACTGGTGAATGATCTGGAGATGACAATTCAGGATCATCATCATCGAAACCTGGTTCAATAGGGGAACCTGGTCTACCAATATCTTCTTCACCTACGTCTAATACGTCACCTGTTGGAACGTCACCTACAGCATGCGTTAGCGCATGCCGTCTCAAATCACAATTTCTTCTAAATACTTTACCACATGAGTTACACTCGTAAGGTTTGTGATCAGTATGTGTTAATAGGTGTGTCTTGAGATTCGAGCGCTGATTGAAGCTTCGACTGCATACGGGGCATTTATGGGGGGATTCTTCCATATGAAGTATCTTGTGTACAGCTAAAGTTCGTGACTGACAGAATCCTTTTCCACATTCCGTGCACTTGAAGGGTTTCTCTTTTGAATGTATATACCTGTAACAAAGAAAGTGAAATTAAGCACGAGATATATTTAATTTAACGCACACGCGTATATCAGGTTATTACTTTCTGACCGTTCATCGACAACATTTTAATGATTCATACCATAAAATATCGTGGTTTAATTAAATGTCTGAGAATGGGAGGAGTTGTATCGAGCATAAGTTTCAGATTGCTATATTAAATGAGCTTTATTTATAGGGTTAGATTGCAAAATGTAGCTAAGGTTCCAGCTGGTTCTAATTAAGATTATGGGCATTACCTAATTATTTGTAATCACCTTATTTATCAAAATTTTAAATAATTGATAGTTATCTGAAATGTTTATTTGATACAACTCTGTGATAAAATCTAGAAAATGGAAAGGTCATTCTATTGTGTGAACACATCATGTCTACGCAACGTTGTAAAGCGTCACTATTTAACTTCACTGACCACGATTTTGCGCAAAACCACCTTGAACGTGATCTGAGTAATTCGAGCCTACACTCTCAAGGCGAGTTTAGCCGAAGCATATGCGAGCCGTACGTTAAACCTACCATTCTTAGTAGAACCCTTTCAGTATACTGTCTGATATAGTAAAAGCTGTAAAGAAATGGCAGACGGGATCATTTTTGTTTGGTTCCGTTCCACAAGAGTTCCAGTTTAGCCGAATCGAATTACGTTAAAAGCACTTAGCGGCCAATCGCTTCGATTAATATTATTAACGTTTTGAGGTATTGAGTTGCTAGTACAAAATAATTGATTTTTAAATTGTCTATTTATACATTGAAGGTTTTATATAATTTTTTTATTTTAAAAATGTCTAAATTTCTTTGACTTTTTTTCATACTGGTAAGATAAATATTTATCTGTTGATGATCGTATATTTTAAGGAAGTTTATCAACGCCATCAAGGCCACTGTATAACGGAAATAATACATAGCAATTCATCAAAGTATTAACGGTTATTATATTTTTTCAATTGATGATCTTGTACTTTTTATCCATGTAAAATTCCGTATTTTATGAGGCTTGTGTTTTAACAATTACCAAGTCTAGTATAGGAAGACCAAATTTATTGTGTGATTAATTGTAATTTTTTTTGGAATTTTTCTTGTAATTTTTTTTTATTTTAATTATTATATTTATTATTGCAAAGGATCTTGATGATTGCAAAGAAATCTTTTCGTGGAGATTGGCAGAATGCCAATGAAGATTGGCAATTTATTTAAACAACCCAATGAGCCTAGTTAAACAATGAATTTTTAAACTGTGAAACGAAATTTTGGAAAGCTAACGTTAGAAAAAACATCGACAAATAGTTAATTTAAGATAGTAGTAGATTTGAACATTTGGTAAAGTTTGTGGTACTTTTACATTCTTTTTTTTGTTTGCACTAAAAGTCGAAGATATTTTGATGCTCGTTAAAATACATTCAATGTCGATGACAAATATTTAACATTGTTAAAGTTTCAAATTACGAATACTGCAATCTACTTCCATTAATTTTAAATACTCTTAAAATTTAAATGGAAAAAGGTTACAATATCGAATTTTTGACTCCGTAAATATAAAAATCAGTGGATCGTTTTGATAAAATAAAAATGCACAAGGCAAATTAACTTAAAACCTAATGTGTGATTCTAATTTCAAAACAAGTATATATTCCACCTTAATTATTGAAATAAGGTTTCGAAGAAAAAGAATGCGATAAACATAAGACTTTAACGAACGCACTTAATGATAATGGAGTTAGAATCCTTAAATTCTACGGCGTTGTCATGCGAAGAATGTACCGCTTAAATAATATATCATTACTATGGAAGATAAACAAAAAAGTTTAATGACCTCAGCCATCTCGTATTACGAAAGTTTTCGGTTTCATCAAGATTGTATTTGATGGTGTCTCGGCGTCATAAAGCTATTGCCGAGATTTATTACGCCTAAATTCTTTGAAGACCTTTTTCATAATTCTCTTATTATTCCAGATTTTATAGTCTGTAACGCATTTACATTATTCATATACCAAACGATTACTGTGCGGGTAAGTATTATAAGTAATAGAAAATTGAAGAAAGAGAAAATAATAAGGAAGTTATTGAAGCTGACTCTTCAAGGCACATAATAATTGTTTTAAATAAATAGAAATATTCTTTGAGTAATAATACTTATACCTATTATAAGTTAGTCTGTTTCAAGAAAGTGTATTTAAAAATCTCAAATATTCATTTTGAGTTGAGGTCCAATGAAGTAACTTTCCTAGAAAACTTGGCTCTTTGCTAAGCGTCACGCAAATATTACTCAAAATAAACTGACCATTTTGAGGTGTAATGAAAGTCAATGAAGTTTAACTCTTATAAATAAAAGCATAAAGTTTTATATTCTATGAAACATAAAAGATTACTAAGTTGGTAATGTACAGTACAGCTAAACCGGTGGTTTTAAAATTATATTTTGTCTCACTGTTTCGATAGTGTAATTTAGTATGATTAAAGATGGAAGAAAAATTAGGAGAAAGATTCTGAGACGAGTTAATAAACAAATTTAGATTAGTAAGGTTTTGGTAAAGCTTCAAAATATAGTTGAAATACAGAAACCAACTCGTTGCGATCAATACAACGCATATAGAGAAATTCTGTACTGAGTCTATCAGAGTAAATAATGGCTTCAGGCTTCATGAAATGTCTCAAATATCGTTAACACGAAGACATGACGAGGAGAGACGTAAATTAAATCAAATTGGGAAATAGAATAGGTTTTGGGGACCTATTATAGCCTTATATTCTACGGCAATTACAAAGAAATCGTTAGAAAAATGAAACACTTGGCCTTTGTATAGTAAAGCTTTTAACAAGTAAAGTTATCATTCAAGCATCAATTTTAGAAACGTAACGAACATAAAATCTTCATATCATAAAATTGAATTTGCATAATTGTAAAATGCTTTTAACATCAAAACAGGTCATGTTAAAAAACATTTCGGCAGCAGACAAAATAGCTATTATCAGTGTATTCATTAATACTTATCTTTAACCAACCTGTTTACTAGCTTAAATATAAAGAAATGATATAAATATATAATGCTAGATGAACCGGCAAACTTTTGCCATTTAAATTATTGCTGCTCCTCTCCTATTCATCTTAGCGTCATGTCATATAGCCTTAGGCATACTCCATAGCCTTCTTCGATAAATGGACTATTTAACATTCAAAGAATTTTTCAAATCCGTCCAGTAATTCCTGAGATTAGCGCGTCCAAACAATCAAACATCAAAAAAAAATCTTCAACTTTATATGTATAATTGTATAGATGTAAAAGAAACTATCTATTTTATATAAAAGAAATATGAAAATAAATTTTAATTGATATAGTCGTAAGAATCCAGTTTTCAAACGCACTATGATGATCCTACTCAAAAACAGATCCAATTAAACAAAACCTGATATAAATGTCGGTTTCGTATCGACTTCCAATAAATTTGAAATAATTAAAGATCTAATGAACGTGATATCTTAATTCTGAAATGAATTGAGAAGTCTATGCGTGATTAACTACGTTGGATGACGGATTTGGAATCACTCGTACGACTTAACCGGATCAAAGGAACCGCCAACGGATTCAAATTAACAAGGCAATTACCGACTTACTTTGAAAACGTTAGTTTAAAACCGACCAAGACAGTAAAATTTACATTTCTACCAAGTTAAACAACATATCCAGCTGCTACATCCCATTTAAAAGAAATATTTCTCATCGTACATTCTAATACCGAAATTCTTTATGATAAAATAAGATGGAATTATGGACATTAAAAAGATGATTATCTATACTTATTATAAAACGAAGTCTCTAAAAGCTGTCTGTATGTGGTCGATTTTCTTGAAACCTACTAGACAGATTTTTGTAGGGTTTTTACTAAAATGTAATGCAATTCTTCCGGAAGGTTTAGGTAAATAGTATCTAACGGTTTTACGTAAATTGTGTTGTAAAATAACTTAAGAGCTTTAGTTACTTGTGTCGCGTAAAGCAGCAGAAATACACTGAAGTAATGTACTAGAGAAATATAGATGTACCAAAATACTACAAAAAATGGAATAACATGTATCTATCTCTTATGGTTAAGTCACAATAACTAAAATGGTATTTGACTGGCCCATTGGAGTAACAGGTAGTGATCCTACCTTCAGCTCCACTAGTCGCGGGCTCGATTCCCGCCGGGGGCCAACATTTACTATAGAAAAAGAATATGTTGGTTCTTCGAGCCTTGGTGTATATAAATATGTATTTATTCACAAGTTGTCTCTGACTCATAACACAATTATTAAATTACTTACTTTGGAGACAGAAAAACGTGTGTGTAAGTGCCCATATATATATTTATTGTCTTTTCTATCACACTGATTTCCACGCGGACGAAGCCGCCGGCACAGCTCATAATGTATATACATAATTAATGACATAAACAAATCTTTCCTTCCCAACTCCTTATCGCACCAGTTCGATCACTTTTGACGTTAAATAAAATATAAGTAACGTCTGTCTCTTCTTATTATACTTTAAGATAGGGATCGCGATGGACAGTCGCTCAGAATCCCATCAAGACGGCACTGAGATTAAAAAAAGTGAGGCCCCGAAATTACAGAGAGGACTGTGGTCTCGCGCTAATGGCTTACATTAAAAAAATATTTTCCATTACGGTTACCGGTTGTATAATGTGTTTTGTTGGAAGGGACACTTACAAAGATAGGCGCCGAGAAAATTGGGAGGTGACTCAAGTTTGGAAGAAATGACATGAAGTGTTTCCGAAGTATATTACAATGACGCTGTAACGTCTTTATTTCGTAATTATAAGGGATCATACGATAATAAAGTGTGTGATAGAAAAAAGAATAGAAACAGAATCGAACAAAAGAGAAACGCAATGCTCAGACAAGCAAAGTTGTTTCTTAAATAGTTTGATACAAGGAAGTCTAAACAGCTCATGTCTTAGAGCAGGGAAAATGTAGCAATTGTAACAGGCATTTCAACTGGGCACTGCCTGTTAAACAGACACCTGTCAATAATGAGAATAACAGAAGATGCTGCGTGCCCAGAGTGTGAGAGGAAGAAGCGAGTCCACACCTTATGGCTGAGTGCCCTATGTACTCGCTGGTAAGATGGGAGATACTAGGTAAGGATGAAATTGAAGTTGAGGATCTGACAGATATCTCCTTCAGGGATATTATCAGGTTCGTAAAAGCTAAGGGTAGATTAGAGCAGGTGACACTGTTGAGACAGCAGTAAAACCCTTGTCCCAACATGGGGAAATGGGTGGAATAGTCCGGAATAGGAGCTGACCACCCGCCCTGCACCGACAGGCGTCCCCGAAATTAGATAGATAGATGCGAACTTCAATGACGCCGTATCGTAGCTGTAATTATAAAGGGTCAGTCAACTAAGCGGTCTAAAAAATTTTCAAGTACAAAATTCATTGAGTAAACGCGCCGGCATTCGCCAGTGCCAGAAACAGGTTTTCGAAAACGTCCTCATTTCGTTTTACAAACACTACAACTGTTATGACAGGTAAGTGAATATGGAGTCAAGCGTTTATGGAGACGCATTCTTTACTATTGTGATCACCTTGAATATTAGCAATGGTTTTTAAATAATTTAAGGGCCAGGGCAGAGGGCCATAATACAAAAGTAATGAAAATATTCAGCTATAGTTGCGAAAAAGAAAATATATGTAATACTAGATGTAGAGTATAGCTATTCGTTCTCATACCTGATACATGCAGAATTTTTAAGGTGTAAAAATGGTTTTGCGTTTTTATCGTGGAGTCTCTCCTGACCATGCTTCGGTTACGGGGCGAAGCAATTCTTGAAATTGTGGTGGTGAATGTGTGCAGTGCTTGAGTATTGTTGTGTGGTGTATTGTTTTTATTGGTGGCGGGTAGTGCATGAGTTTTCACAAATCTGCATGTATAGGTATGAAAACGAATAGTACACTCTACATTTAGCATTAAATATGTTTTCTTTTATCGCGGATTATATCAAAATAATACTTTCGTTACTTTATTAAATAGTTTTTAACATTAAGTGCCTGTTTCACAAGTTACTGATAAAGTGTCGGATAGTTAACCGACAAATAAACTAAGTAGCAGATAAATGTAAATCGCGGCCTTTTATGAAATAGGTATTTGCTATCCAGCAGATAAATAAAATAACATCCACATGATCTACCTGTTAACTTATTAGGGACTACAAGTGCTCAATAAGCCTATCAGAAACCTAAGAAACGCAAAATCCCAAGATGTGTCAGATATGTTCCGAATAAGCTAACTGACAGTTTATTGGTAACTTGTGAAACAAGCCCTAAGTATTCAAGTACCTTACTACTGATAGCAAAAAGTAACAGAACGTTTAACTTTATAACGCCGGAGAAGTATTTATTTCTCACATCGAACCGGACCAAGTTTTTTTGTACCAATTCAATCGTGGGTTCGAGATTGCCTATCTAACAACGATATAATTGACATAGATTAAAGTAACTTTTAGAGTTCCCAAGATAAAAAATAAATATATAAAAAATAAATAGAAAGACGGCGCTAAATATTTTAATAATAATAATAATAAATATAATCCAATAATAATAATCCAAATAAATAATCCAAACTTTAGTGATGCAACGGACTAACTTGTTTAAGTAGTATTAACTACGTTTAACGGAGCAACATGACTAAAAATAATGATATATAATTTTTTTTAATTTATATAGCTTAACTACCAAACATTACTTCCTACTACCTATTACTCAAATATTAAACCATTAATAATATATAGAATTAGGCGTTACTTTGCATAGATCCATAGTATAAAATCATAAGAAAATTATTTTGCTACAATCCACGATAAAGTAAATAGAATATGTTAAATGCTAAATGAAGAGTGAAATACCGTTTTCATACCCGATACATACATGATTCTTAAAAATACATTCACAAACCTCCATGAGTTACATAAGTTCACTATCAAAAACTCAACAATCATTTCGCCCAGTAAACGAAGCGTCATTTGCGGATTACCGCAAAATAATTTACTTATTATCTCCATATTGGATAAAACATAAGTGTGTTACTAACATTGCTAGTCTTTGTTACTTTCAAATAAAAAGCTTTATAGTTAAAAGATCCAACCCCAAAAGTATGAAGCTTTTTAAAAGCTTTTAATAATAAAGAAAATAATAAAATCTTTCACCGCTAATTCTAATCTTATTAGCTCTATGCCATGTCTTCCACGGAGCGAATCAATTTCTCTTCTAAGCTTTTTTTTTATTATTTTTACAAAGTATGAATCGAAACAGCCATCTGGCCGTTAAATGTTACTTTTAAAATTTGGTACTCTTTTTGAAAGTACTTAAATGAACTCGTAAAGGTTTATTGTCTCTGATAAATGTTGAATATTGTCATTTTGGAACAACAACTTATTGGTAGCATGAACGGGTCTTAAAAACTTTTAAAACAACTCTGTATTACGACTGTCATTATATAAGAATATAAAAGTAATGAAAATACGCCGTGTGGTATCCGGCTGAATAGAATAGTACCACCCTCATTTCTTGCCAAGGTGTCGTAAAAGGCGACTAAGGTAAGTCGACCTGCCATATGGTATCCAGCTGAGTAGAATAGACCACCCTCATTTCTTACCGAAGTGTCGTAAAAGGCGACTAAAGTAAGTCGACCCGCCGTGTTGTATCCGGTTGAATAAAATAGACCACCCTCTTTCTTACCGAGGTGTTGTTTACAACGTATTTTAATACGACAGGCAGGCGGCCGATCGTAAAATACGTAGCCAAATCATGTCAAATCATGATAACAAGTTGGTAACATGTTGTGCCGACCCCACTTAGAGTGGGATCAGGGCAGGAGGATGATGGTGATACAAGTAATGAAAATATTATTTTGCTATAATTGTAAATGTAGAGTGTATAAATTTTTCTCATACCTGATACATGCAGAATTTGTTAAAACTCATGCACTACCCGCCACCAATAACACAATAATACACAAGTATTGCATTGCAGATAAATAAATTAAAAAAAAATTCAATGTTTTGTTACACAAGTATTTATAATAAAACTATTTTGCTGTGATCTATTCTTTCTCTTCTATTCTATTATCTATTTCTATTCTGCTTCTATAAATTTTTTAATGTGTTATAATATAATACATAAATTAAAATTTATCTTTTATAAGCTTTTTATTTCGAATAATTTTACTGAAAAAGTTCAAATGATTTTCGAGCAAGTCCGACCGCAACGGAATGCAGGGTCAACGTCCGATCCTGCTTCATCTCCACAAAGTCTCTATCGCCTAGATTGATTAAACCTTTTAGAAGTACTGAAACGTGAAACTTTCGATTAGATGTAACGCTATTTTCGTTCACAACCGTTAATTTTTGCCATACCGAATTAATAAAAATTCTCAAATATATTTGAAACAGAAAATCTTAAACCTCCTTAGAGGAGGATGATGTTTTATTTATATCTTATAATAAATAAAACATCATCCTCCTGCCATTATCCAACTCTAAGTGGGGTCGGCACAACATGTTATAAACATGTCACATGATTTGGCTATGATATAATTTTTTCAAAATTTAATACATAATAATAAACTGACCCGTTGGAGCAGTGGGTAGTGACTCTGCCTTCAGCTCCGCGGGTTGCGGGTTCGATTCCCGCCGAGGGCCAACATTTTCTATAAATGAATTTGTTGGTCTTTGAGCCTGGGTGTATATTTGTATTTAAGTATGTATTTAAAAAATATATAAGTATATATTCACCAGTTGTCTGTCACCCATAACACAAGTATTAAGTTACTTTGGGAACGGACGACCGTGTGTGTAAGTGTTCCATATATTTATTTATTTATTTATTTATTTATTTAAACTTTGATAAGATAAAAATATATATTGATACAGTTGATAATAGTTGACGCTTTTCAATGTCATCCTATTCCTTTAGAATTAACAGGATTTTTATAGTCTATATGTTACCCGGGTGTACAAGGAATAGGTAATTGTGCCAAATTTCATCAATATTGGTTCAGCGGATTCACCATGGAAGAGTAACAAACATACATCCATACTCACAAATTTTCGCATTTATAATATTAGTAGGATGGGACATTTACGCACGCGCTCATCCGACCCCAAAGTAAGTAAGGTGATGCTTGTATTATGGGTGACAGACTATTGATAAATAATACATCGGAATCGGCGGGAATCGAACCTGCGACCAATGCCAATTGCGCCAACGGACAAGTCAATAAGAGAACTTATGATTTTATAATTCCCGTCACTGGTTAAGTCTACTATTATAAATTCAAATATGGTCATTTATAAAATTAGGCGTTACTTTGCGGAGATCCATAATACAAAAGTAATAATAAAATTATTTTCCTATAATCCGCAATGAACCAAAATGAATTCATCGCAGATTATAGCAAAATAATTTTATTATTACTTTTGTTAAATATAGTCCTCATATTATGAAACACTTTCACAATCACCTTAATACCACCTATGCTTTGTACAAACAAATATAAAATAACTCTGTTACCTAACAATAAATTAAATTATTCATTATCAAATAATTTTTTTGTAACATTCAAAAATGTACTGCATATAATAGCTATTTTACGTTTAGGAATTTATAATTTGACATTTAAATGTTTTCGCAACTTTGCACACCAGTTTCGGTGAGGCCGTGTCAAAATGATTTAACTAAAATGTTATTCGTAACACTTTCTTGCAATACTAATTATTTATTTCTAACATTTTAATTATACGGAATATAAATTACGGTGTTTTGCATAGTTAATTGTACTTGTATATTTATGTATAATTTAAATAGGTAGGTGAGTGAATTGTCCTAAGAATTTATAATTCGATGATCCCTTATGTGTCACAACCTATCAATTGCTAAAATCAAATTTTAGACGAATAATCGTTAATATATTATACCATAGTTAAATTAGTTTTTTTAAATGGTGTATGAGACTAATCATCCTCCCTTATCCCACTCAAAGTAGGGTCGGCAAAACATGTTATAAACATGTTTTTACATGAAAATTTGAAGATTACGTATGAAAATCATTATGCTTTCTTACATATAATACCTATCATCAAATATACAATATCATCAAACTATCAAAACATCGTAAGGAGACCTATAGCTTTGTAGCAATACTGAGATTTGTATACCCCGTCAAATAACATTGGAAAAGAGTGATAGCTCAAAGGTTTTCTTTCACTGGCAGCGATATAGTAGCAGCCATAAAAAAATAAATAGATACAGTAAAAATCTACAACGGTACATAATAAACAACACACAAAGTAACAGTACACAAATATATTATAGTATATAAAAACTTATTAGGTAAACATACAGCGTGTGCAAAGTCACTCAACTTTGCAATCGCTGTATGTTTTAAAATAAGTCATTTTATATTTTTGTATTATATTACAAAGAATGTGTTCTGAATTTTAAAAATAGAATTAAAATGCAGATAAAAATTATAGTGGTTTTTTTTTAATTTACCTCAAAGCATTATAAATGCAAATATTCAACGTAAATCTAATCTATAATGTATCTGTGCACCCACACCAAGCCAACACAGTAGCGGCAAGAAATACATAAATTTTCTGCCAGAAATGGTTACAAGCGGCACTCCGTTGTAACTAAATCAAAACTGCTTTATAAACAGCAATAATTATCATAATCTAGCCATTTGTATAATTAGGATGCAGATTTAGTTATTTGGAGTTTAGTGTATTTTTGGAGATATGCAATGTCATCACCGTTTGAGATCTGTTCTGTCTTTCAGTAGCCCTGCCCGCGGTTTCCCCTACATAGACGTCCATGTGTCACCAATATGCATTTCAGTAAATTAACATAAAACTGTACTATTAACAGACTACCATTAATAGTATAGTTTTATATTAAATCACTAAACTTAAACTTCCGTCAACAATTGCACTATCGTTAAATAAAAACCATACAAAAATTCGTTCAGTAGATTTTGAAAATATCGATCACATACAGACAGCTTATGGGGACTTTGTTTTATAATATGTATAGGATAGTTAAAATCAACAAATATTGCGTTTATTATCAAATAATATATTTATTTATCACTTTTAGGACCTCTAAGCGTAATTATTAGAAAAACGTTATTTTAATTTTAGATATGTTTTTACATCATCGAAATTGTCAATGATTGTAATAAATTAATATACCTAAGGTAATTCAGTTACGCCGTGTGGTATCCGGCTGAATAGAATAGTACCACCCTCATTTCTTACCGAGGTGTTGTAAAAGGCGACTAAGGTAAGTTGACCCACCGTGTGGTATCCGGTTTAGTAGAATAGACCCCCCTCTTTCTTACCGAGGTGTCGTAAAATACGACAGAGGTAAGTTGACGTCAGGCAGGCGGCCGGTCGTAAAAACGCAGCCAAATCATGTGACAGCATGTTTATAACATGTTGTGCCGACCCCACTTAGAGTGGGATAAGGGCACGAAGATGATGATTTACAACTTTGTATTTATTATACTATAATACCTGAAATTTAAAGTAATTTATTTAATAAGTAATTTAATTAGTAATTTATATTCTTATAAATCATCAATTTCCCTTAAATTAATTTTAAGTTAAAATTTTAATTACTAATATGATAAATGCGAAAGTGCGATTACTTGCCCTTGCAAAAGATGCAGAATGATTCGATTCTATTGCAGAATGATGTGATTTTTGTTCGGGAGAATATTGAGTTATATACTCAGTCAGTTATTGGTGGGGCTAATTTTTATCACGTTATAGAAATATACACACTATGTCGCTTGCAAAAACTAATAAACCAATAAACCTTCCTACCAACTTTGTAGTAATCCTTGTTTTATCTCTTTAATATTTAAATGAGTTAATCTTGTATGTATAAATATATATTTCCAGAATCTCGGAAACGGCTCCAACGATTTTCCTCAAATTCAGCATGTAGGGTATTTTGGGGGAGGAAAATCGTTCTAGCTAGGTTTTTTTTTAAATAAACGTTTTATCCCTGTTTTTGGGCATTAAAAAATACTAAAATTTATATTGATTTGAATTTTTGCCATTAACTGTCAAGTAAGCGTAGCTTATTCGGGGATCGGGTGGTCGCGGGAAATGAAAATACCTAGGATCGAGCCCCACCTACCCTATATTTTTTCTATATTTAATAATTTCTTTTTTATATTTTGTAAAAAAATTACCAGGCAAGGCTCGGTCACCCGGATATTATCTATAATTAGAAGAAAATTAAATATTAAAATTATAATTGACTTTGTCTACAAACCTATTTTTTTTAAATAAAAACCCTAAGTGGCAACCTTAATATGGCATATAAAAGTACTTAAGCAACCGTTGCTTGTCGTGTCAGCCCACGCAACATTTTATCTCCTACTTACTTGGATCTTTAAGGTATATCCACATTTTGCTTGATACACCCGCGACGAATTTGTCTGTCAAGCGTGCTGAATTAGTTTCAGAAGCAAAATACGCTGTTAAGTCATTCGTGATCTTATGTTCTTATATCCATATCATATACAACGCTGTGCGGTATCCGGTTGAATAGAATAGACCACCCTCATTTCTTACCGAGGTGTCGATAAATACGACTAAGGTAAGTTGATGTCAGGCAGGCAGCCGGTCATAAAATACGTAGCCAAATCATGTGACAACATGTTTGTAACATGTTGTGCCCCACTTAGAGTGGGATAAGGGCAGGAGAATGATGATGATCTTTACTTTATTTTATTATTGAAAATAACAAACAGTTCTATAAAAGCCGTGTTATATCCGGAAGTAGAAAAGTCCATCCATATTTCTTACAGAGGTGTCGTAAAAGGCGACTAAAATAAGTGCCGTGTGGTATCCGGCTGAGTAATAATAATGATAACTTTATTTATTTTATGCTATACTTTATAAAAGTTGAGTGAGAAAAGGGCAGGAGAATTAATGATGACCTACAATCCAAAAAAATCAAAAATCCGCCACGAAATTAATATATGCATGTACATTATTTATCCAATCATCATCACATATACATATATCAGACTCATATAAAACACTTTTCCATTAAGTTTCCTGTAGGGTGTAAGTATACATTTTTTATTATTGCATAATGTAGCAGTAGCATGTAGTGTATAATTTGCTTTAAATAATACTATTTTTCTCTCTAAACATATTATATCTTTATTAGATGTAGATTCGTCTCATAGACGAGGATTATACACCACCGCAATAAGAGATAAACGTAATTAAAGCATAATAATACATGCTTTATCTTTAATAACGGGATTCGTATATAATCTTTGCTTAAATTTGTACGTTTAGTCAGATTTATACTATTTATTTTACTCAAGGCTGAATATAAGCGGTTTAAGGTAACAAGAAGGTTAGTTTTTCATGTTGGTGTTATTAAGAAATAAGAATCTATAAATTAATAAGTAGATAATTTTTTTTGTGCGGTTTCTTAAAAACATCTCGCGCAAAGAAATTAGGGATTTTATACGCAATCTCAAAAAAAAAAATTGTGCTACAAAAACCTTATAATAATATTAGTGCGTATTTTCATCTAATGAAAAATAATGATGCAATTATTTTCTTATAATCCGCATTGAATAATAATTCTTTCATACCTTTATACTACGGAATTTCCTGCGGAATTGTGCCTGTTCATTTCAAATATTTTAACATTTTGGATAACTAATATTAGCATAACTAAATTGATTTGACAAGTGAAGATATAATATATTTCTGAAGCCACTTAAGGTGATAAGAAGGCATAACAATGGGGCATTTTATAATCACTGATCGTCCAATAACCGGCTATAAATAGGATGCGGAAATGTTTTAAATATTTTCTACAAGTGTGCCTAATGCTTTAGTCATTTGTCGTTAAGCTACCATCTCAAAGGAGGAACAACACGCCAACGCTCGACTTTCAGCTAATTAGCATTAGAATGGACTTAGTATGAAGTATTGACTCAGTCGTGGTGAAATCTTTAGTGTCCCTATAATTGTTCCACAGGTCATTAACTGGGACGACCGCCTTTCTTCCTGCTTAGTCCACTTACGTATAAAGCGTTCAAGCTTCCATATTTTCAATATTATGTATTGAACTTTATAATGCTAAAAATTTTGACGTTTTTAAACAAATTGGACGAGAGAGTGTGGGATTCAGCATAATTAAACTTCACATTGACAATGAGTGTCGAATAATAGAATTTTTGTATTACAACCTGTAGACTCGACTTTGCTTGCGTCAATTTAATATTGTAAAAAGCTATTAAGACAAGTTGACGTCAGGTAGGCGGCCGGTCGTAAAATACGTAGCCAAATCATGTGAAAACATGTTGTGCCGGCCCCACTTAGAGTGGGATAAGGGCAGGAAATCGATGATGATGTTGAAAGATGTATTCCATATAATTCTAAAAACAGTAATTTTTTTGGAATCTAAAACCATTTTGGATGGGAGGAGTAAATTCCTTTTATACTTGAACATTTTATGAACACCGGATAATCAGTAGCTAATATTGGTTAATTTTAAACTATGGAGAAGTATATTGTGAAATTCATAACATTGTTGCAACAGTTAATTACTTTACATGAAATCTTATATGAAATTAAACAGAACAGATAAGCACATTCCTCTAAAGTGAAGCTAATCTAAATAATTATAATAAAGATACGTTAATTTATCTAGTTTAATCATGAATACAAATTTCAGAAGCGGTAGCAGAATGTTTAACGTTTACATCGTTGTATATGACACAATGCAAATGAGTCAAATGTGTTGTTCACACGATTTTTCGCAACAACTTGAGTGGCATTCACAATCTCGCGGGCATTTTTTGGGTCGCTTAACAGAATGAGATGTTTGTTTTTATATAACTTCTATATCACGTGTTTTTACTACAGCTACTTATTTAATAACGATTTTGTATTTTTTTATAGAATCCTTTGTTGATGGACTTGAGGTATAAAAATTTGAAAAAGTTTAGGAATATAAATTTAATCCGTTCACATAACTAGATAGGAATTGTAACCTTTTTCAAATTAAATTAATGTTAAAATAATTATTAATTCATATTTTAAATTAATGAAATAAGGTTATTTATTCTAATATTATAAATGTGAAAGTCTGTCTTTTCACATAATTGAGGGTAAAATAACATATACATTGACGCAAACGAATTGAGTTAAATACCATATTTTTCTACATTTGTTCTTAATGTATTCTAACTCCGGTTTCTTTCTTGTTTTAGTATTTAATGCAAATAATTTCTTAATATAGTATTATATATATTGAGATAAAGTTTATTAAAAATGGAAGCGAAAACTTTTTCCGCTGTGTGGTATCCGGCTAAATAGAATAGACCACCCTTATCACCCTCCCTCTGAAAACGTTTTGTACATAAATAAGTGGACTAAGCGGGAAGCATTCGTCCCATTTATATACGAATTATATACGTACATTTATTTATAATATAATAAATAAATAAATATATGGGACAATTACACACACGGTCGTCCGTCCCCAAAGTAAGTAACTTAATACTTGTATTATGGATGACAGACAACTGGTGAATATATACTTATATAATTTTTAAATACATACTTAAATTCAAATATACACCCATTATATATATTACACAATATGTATTATTTATATCCAACGCCGGCTGAATAGAATAGTACCACCCTCATTTCTTACCGAGGTGTCGTAAAAGGCGACTAAGGTAAGTCGACCCGCTGTGTGGTATCCGGCTGAGTAGAATAGACCAATCTCATTACTTACCGAGGTGTCGTAAAAGGCGACTAAGGTAAGTCGACCCGCCGTGTGGTATCCGGCTGAGTAGAATAGACCGACCTCATTTCTTACCGAGGTCTCGTAAAATACGACTGAGGTAAGTTGACGTCAGGCAGGCCGTAAAAAGGCAGCCAAATCATGTGACAGCATGTTTATAACATGTTGTGCCGACCCTACTTAGGGTAGGATAAGGGCAGGAGTATGATGATATATTATTTATATCCATTTATATACGTACTGAGTTTCGTGCTTATAAACATTTTAAAATCACTAATCATTACGTGTGCGGTCAAAATAATACATCATTAGTACCGTTCAAATAAATTCGATGGCTTGTTAACGTTTTGCGTCCACTGAATTTACAATCACTCGTTAGTCCAAGTCTTGAGCTACTTCCTTAATGAGACGAAGCAGTGAAGCAAATGATATGACATGTTTCGCTCGTGTTACAACGTGTAGTTTATATAATGCTCCCCGTGGTGTAAGCGATGCAAAGGACATTTCGCTTTGAAACTAGGGAACACTACAATAAAATTGTAATCTCCTAATAAAAAGGTAACGTTTTTCATTATGAATTTTACCAGAATAAAAAGGAGGACTATTATAAGTTCAAACCAATGATAACTCTGTAGGTTTAGAGCCTGTTTCAAAAGCTACTGATAAAGTGTCGGATAGTTAACCAACAAACTAAGCAGCAGATAAATGTCTCTAAAAAGAGACTATAAAGTGAAAAATTAAAAAAAATATATCGCAGCCATTTTGAAATAAGTATTTGCTATCCAGCAGATAAACAAAATAACAGTAGCATGATCTACCTGTTAACTTATTAGGGACTTTAAGTGCCAATCAGAAAGCTGAGAAACGCAAAATTCCGAGATGTGTATCTGATATGTTCCGAATAAGCTGACAGTTTATTGGTAACTTGTGAAACAGGCTCTTAGGTACTTAAAAGTTACTTTTAACTTAGTTTCCCTCTGCAGGGCATAGGCCTTTGCTCTCCTTTTTAGGAGAGAAGGATTGGAGCTAAGACCTACCACGCTGCTCCAATGCGGATCGGTAGGTTACAAATATCCCTACAATTTTCTAGAGATATGCAGGTTTCCTCAGGGTGTTTTCCTTCACGGAAAAGCGTCTGATAAATTGCAATTATCAATTAGGCACATAAGTTTTAATAGAAAACCTCATTGCTGACTGCCCGGGGTTTAAACCCGTGACCTCATCGAAAGGGTCGACTACGATCCTTGATGATACAAAGGTGCTTGAAAGAGCTTATTTGAATAAAATTTCCAATTGTTACATCTTGGGCACAAGATAGTATTGAAGTATCAGTTTCCTTTTGCTTTGATGATTTTAGTTAGAAATTCATTTTAAGATCCTTATTTCAATCCTTATTTAACAGTGATATTTTAAACATGCACAGTAATATAATTTTCTATGTTAGTCAGCTATAATAAAAGAAAATATAAAAGATCCTTCTATTTTTAGGTTTCAAACAAACGTAACTTAACAACGTACCCATAGAAAAATAATATAATATTTAAAAATGAAACGCGCAACTTCTGGGCATTGCTAATTCTTTAGAATTATTTTTAAAAGGTTTATAAACTAAACAATGATCGTAAAGGATACCATATATTTTTTAGTGAAGTAAGCTTATATTTTTTTAAGTAAGGCTGTAAGTTTTTTCAAGGAATTTCAACATACGATCTTCTGCCGCTTGCAGCCAATTATCTCGCGACATTTTTGATATCGCCCGTGGTCTAAACATATCGCACAACTATTGTAGTATATACATATAGTATAATCATTGTTTACAATTTCCTAGTTCAATTAAATCTATAATTACTATCAACCACTCTAATATGAATTCTCTATGACTTATAATTGTCTTTGTGATTTTCATTAATTCTATCCAATTTCTATATACATTGCGGTGAGATTTACAGAATCTTTTTTATCAGAATTTGATATGCTTTTACGTAACAATATGAAAATAACTTCGACGTCACCATCGTTATTGCTTTTCTTACATTCAAGCGGTAAAAAGTTAATCGAAAAATAATAAAGTTTACATTGTTGACTTGCATAGTTCCACGCCGCATCATTTATTTTCCGTTTGTTATACCAAAGAAATTTTGTATTCGTCGTGCGGCTTTATAAAAAAAAGTCGAATCCCCAAACTCGGACAGGTACGTGGACAAAAAATAAATGGGAAATACTAATGGAGCGCGGCGAAGTGGTTGGTCCACGTTGCGGTGTGGTATGTAGTCGGATTTTTAGTCTTGAGTATTGTTTTAATAAGATATAGGAAAAAATCCCATTTTTCCTTCAGGATTTGAAAAAAATAAATTTTGATTCATAATGTATAAAAGTATAGATCTAAGTCGTAAAGGGCTCATGACTTCGTTTTACTGATGACTACGAGTATATTTAGTCTGAGTGATGATCTCCCTTTTAGCTAGGATTAGTCTTAAAGATATTATTTTGAAATAGTTAACGATATAGAAAATATTGTTATTTTTGTTTTCTGGAGGACAATATATGGTGGTGGAAAAAAATTACATTAAGTAAAAGCGTATCGAGAACAAATTGGATAGAAAGTTTACTTGCTGGGCATATAAGAATAGGCAAAAATATATGTAAGTTTGACGGTTTCATTGTCCAACAAATAAGAGAGAAGATAAGAAATCAATACGTATATTAATCACACATAAAATAAGAGACAGTTAGGTAGCCTCATATGCTTTGACATTTTTACAATGGACTCATTTTAGACTGGCTCCCATTATCTCTTTAATATTTTAATGAGTTAGGGCCTGTTTCACAAGTTATCAATAAACTGTAAGTTAGCTTATTCGGAACATCTCTGGAACATATCTGGCACATATGGAATATATCTGGCACATACCTCAGAATTATGCGTTTCTCAGGTTTCTGATAGGCTTATTCAGCACTTAAAATCCCTAATAAGTTATTTATAGAATTAGGCGTTACTTTGCGGAGATCCATAATACATTTTGTGACATTTATCTGCTCATTTTGCCCTAATAAGTTGACAAGTGGATCATGTGGCTGTTATTTTGTTTAACTACTGGATAGCAATACCTATTTCAAAATGGCCGCGATTTTTTTTTCACTTTTAGAGCCCCTTTTTGATACATTTATCTGCTACTTAGTTTATTTGTCGATTAACTTTATCCGACACTTTATCCGTAACTCATGAAACAAGCCAAGGTCCTGTTATAATGTGTCGGATAAAGTTAACCGACAAATAAACTAAGTAGCAGATAAATGTCTCTAGAAAGGTACTCTAAAAAGTAAAAATTAAAATAAATAAAAACGTGGCTATTTTGAAATAGGTATTTGCTATCCGGCAGATAAACAAAATAACAGTCACATGATCTACCTGTTAACGTATTAGGGACTGTTAGTGCTGAATAAGCCTATCAGAAACTTGAGAAACGCAAAATTCCAAGATATGTGTCAGATATGTTCCGAATAAGTTAAGTGATAGTTTATTGGTAACATGTGAAACAGGCCCTTAATCTTGTATAACTTCTATTAAGCTGTAATAGCATATAGCGGACGTTATGTCTGGTCATTCAACTGTTTCGCGAAACAAACCACCGTCGCCGAGAACAGCTGTTTCATAAAATATCAAGACAGTATTATACAGCGTGGCTACCATAGCCGGTTTATCGCCGCGGTCACAGCCCGGCATAATGGGAGCGACGGCTGCCCGCTGCCGCTTCACACTCAATTTCACCTCTGACTGACGCAAACATTCATTGTGCTCACTTGCACCGGTATCAGGTGCTTTACTTACTTCACTTGATGTAAAAGTAATTACTTTTATATCCAGTGAAGCGCTGAACATACATCAATCAAAACATTCTTATGTATCAACTACTATACTTAGATTATTGCACTTGACATTGAAACTTGGATACCTCCAACTGAGTAGACCACCCTTATTTCTCACCGAGGTGTCGTAAAAGGCGACTGAGGTAAGTTGACCCGCCGTGTGGTATTCGGTTGAGTAGAATATACCACCCTTATTTCTTACCGATGTGTCGTAAAAGGCGACTGAGGTAAGTTGACCCGCCGTGTGGTATCCGGCTGAGTATAATATACCACCCTTATTTCTTACCGATGTGTCATAAAAGGCGACTGAGGTAAGTTGACACGCCATGTCGTATTCGGCTGAGTAGGATAGACCACCCTAACTTCTTACTGAGGTGTTGTAAACGACGACTAAGTGAGTCAGGCAGGCGGCCGGTCGTAACATAACTAGCTAAACTAACAACATGTTTAAAATATAATGTGCTAACCCCACTTTGAGTAGGGCAGATAAATATAAGATATATAAAAAAAAAAGATAAGGGCAGGAAAATGATGATGAGGAAAAAAAATTAGTTTTTGATTGAAAAATCTGTCACCATTTAACATATAAATCAATTTCGCTATGTCAGAATCTTTTGTTTTCGCGACCAATTCTTTTGTAATCGTATTTTTGGAAGCAACATTACATTATCACGTAAGACTGCTACAGATTTAATCTAACTTTACCTTTGTCTGGCTTTCTATAACGATATTAGATAAAAAATAAAACAAAAACAATGGCGCCTGTTGATGATAAAATACCTAGACACTTGATACCAACATCTTCGAGCTTGAATAATTTCAAAACACTTTTTCAACGTTATATGAAATATGAGACTTTGGTTTTTAATTAAGAATCAAATAAAAAAAGTTGTAATGTAGACACTACGTGTTGTTTTAATTTTATTTTCAACGAACATTTAATACTTTTTGAAAATCATTCAGTTAATGAATTTTGAAAATTAAAAACTGTGTGTTCTAAAACTTTGTTAATTTAAAAAATCATTCATTTAAAAATGGTTTATATCTATACTTCTTCCATTATAGAAAGCTACTAAAACTTAGGCACCAATCTCTCACAACGCGCTCGCACCAAAGCTTTCAGAAGATCTCCTAACAATTTTTGTTGTTTAATTTAAAATTGCAACAATTGAAGAAGAGTTAAGGCTGTACTTTGCTTGCGAAAGTGCATTTTGAAAGTAATTTCTAAAAAAACAATCTTACATTAAAGATATATTATCTTCCTGCCCATATCCCACTCTGAGTGGAGTCGGCACAACATTTTATAAACATGCTGTAACATGATTTGGCTGCGTTTTTACGACAGCCGCCTGCCTGACGTCAACTTACCTTAGTCGTATTTTAGGACACCTCGGTAAGAAAGAGGGTGGTCTATTCTACTAAACCGGATACCACACGGTGGGTCAACTTACCTTAGTTGTCTTTTACGACACCTTGGTAAGAAAAGAGGGTGGTCTATTCTACTCAGCCGGATACCACACGGCAGGTCGACTTACATTAGTCGCCTTTTACGACACCTCAGTAAGAAAAGAGGGTGGTACTATTCTATTCAGCCGGATACCACACGGCGAGAGCAAATGAATACGTTATGTAATGGAAACGAAAAAGACTAAAATGTCGTAAAGAGTAAATTATAAACTATGACAGTTAAGAAAATCTAACAACTTGTATTGAAACTAGTTAAATTTATCAGATTTATAGGTCCGGTAGTTGATTCATGACGATCCCAGTTGGCAATTAAACTGAAGCCTCCCGATATCATTAATCAAACAATATTGATAGGCCCAACGTATGAATCCAATTAAGGTTTCAACATTATACACGCTAGTCAAGACTGTATTTAATCAGCTTTCAGATTATTGCTGTCAAAATCACCGACAAGTTAAAATAACTCTCATACATCGACATTTCTAGAAAGTTCATTTTTACACTCCTGTTAATTTTTTTAATAATTGATTAGTTAGTTTTTTTTATAATTAATATTTTAGATAATTCGCATGCTTAGTATTACAGTGACCTAATTAAAAAAATATTTTAATAAGTATAATATAAAGTTTAAAAAAAAATACAAACTATAAAAAACTCTAAACTAATTAAAATAATGTAAAGTAAATTAAAATAAAGATATCTGATAATTAAAAATTAAGTCATTAACGTGTATTAACTACTGATATATACTACTAATATTATAAATGCGAAATGTGGGAATCGAACCTAGGTTTGATCTTTCTTGGTCCGCGCGTTACCGTTAGGTTGTCACAGCTTCGCATTTGACAGCGCTATGAGTTGTTACCTATTCCTATTTTCGTAGTTTTTTAGTGTTTTTCGTAGTTTTACAGGGATAAAACGAGTTTTTTTTTTAATAAAACCTAGCTAGATCAAAACCAAAACACCCTACATGCTGAATTTCAGGAAAATCGTTGGAGCCGTTTCCGAGATCCAGAAAATTCCAAAAACCACCATAAAAAAGTTCTAATACCTGGGATCGATTCCTACATGTCATTTTTTTATTCCATTTATTTATATCTTTTAAAAAATTAGCGAGCAAGGCTCGGTCATCCAAGGTACTTTTAATGTATGTTAATAAATAAGTTAATAATAAAAATGTAAGTAAAGTTATGTTATTATACTATACTTAGTCAACATTATTTTATATCAACGGGTTATAAAGTCAAAACTTGTAGTCTGTAAAGAGCTTTAGGCGTGGAATTCTTGTTACAATTTTACGTTTCGATCGAAAGGGATGATTTATGACAAGTTGAGATGCAATTAGGCCAAGAGGTGGACGAGAGCGTTAATTTTGGTTTTATCGTAAACCCAGTTTAGTACCGGTTGTAATTGAGTGTAATCGTCTATAATTTTGTATCGTTCGAGTCTATTGATGCTTTCGCCTGGTACTTTTAACCGTAGACTTACTCAGACAGCATGTTTCGTAAGATATTGTGTCTGAGATTAAGTGGTTGCTGACTCTAACGTTATTTATTAATAGATTGACTCAAGGTTATTTGAAAACTCTATCGATAAGAAAATTGGAACATTCGGATCTAACAAATGTATTATAATAATACTAAATGTATATTTATAAAAGAGAAAGTATGTGTATTGTAGGTTCCTTATAAATTCCAAAACGGCTGGACCTATTTAAATGAAATTTTCAAAAAATCTTAAGTTTGACTTAGCAGAAAATCCTATAAAGTTTATTGGCGGTCGGAGCATTGAATTGGTAATGAAAGTTTTGTTTCAAGGGTAAGTCGAGACCAGACTGAGCCACAGAAACGCGTGGCTACACCGCTATTACTTTATTTATTTAATTTAATTTATAAAGACATCTTAGTCCATATATAGTGTTAGTAATATTACTTAATGACTAGGTTAGTACTTAATAACTAAAAATGACCTAGTCCTCTGACTGAGTTTCCACACCAGAGGACTATCATAACTATTAGCTATATTGTTCATAATACGGTTACTGCTACCACGCAACCTGTTTAACAGAGAGGCGGTCTTTTTCCGCCAAACAGCATCGAATCCATCTGTTCGCACCTCGGCAAACATTGCCGAAGCACTACAGTAGCGTGGCAGCCGTAACAGTATTCTGAACGCATTATTATATTGGATGCGGAGGGTATTGTAAGCCTTTTGCATATACTGGAACCACAGGCTCGCCATGTAAAGAGATGTACAGAACGCTTTGAATAATGTTACCTTCACGGCGTCTGTACACTTGGCAAACCGGCGGCCCAGCATATTCGCTCGGACTGACAATACCCTATGCTCCCTTTCAAGATCGGAATCATCTCCAAGATTATCGCTTACCAAATGTCCCAGATATTTAACTTGGTAGCTTCTGGTGATTGTAGCTCCATTCAAAATTAGTGGCGGAATATAAATAGGACATTTGGTACCCGCCTTGAAGACCATTATTTCTGACTTGCTGACGTTATAGCTCAAGCCATGCGATGCAGCATATGATTCGCACACTGCGAGTAGTTTACGCAAAGCACTCATTGAAGGGGCCAGCAGCACAATATCATCGGCATAGCTGAGATTATTGACACATACGCCGTCAATGTAACACCCTACGGGCATGCCGCTGAGTCGTTCGATCAGTGCGTTGACATATAAATTAAAAAGCACTGGGGAACTTAATCCACCCTGCCTGACTCCGCATTCTAGTCTATAGGTGTGAGACTGTACACCTGCCCACTTGACTTGGTTTCCCTGATTGAGGTACCAATACTTTAAAAGAGTACAAATTTCCGATGGCACACTTATACCTTTCAGCTTATACCATAGGATATCATAGGAGACCATAATTAATATATGAATTTGCTTTATAATGGGAATTGAGAAATAAGTAATTTTTAGCGAAGTTGTTGATGAAGCCATAATTTAAGTACTAGAACCTCGTAGCCTCGTATTTCTTAGCGTTTCAAAAACTAATTGAAATAAAAATTATTCAAATTTTAAAATCTATACTTCTATACTAATATATAAAGCAAAAAAAAATTATAAATAGTTTGTTTATTTGAACGTGCTAATCTCAAGAACTAGTCCGATTTGAAAAATTATTTGAGTGACAGATAGTCCATTTATCGAGGAAGGCTATAAGCTATATAACATCAAGCTAAGATGAATAGGAGAGGAACAGCAAAACGTTTTGCCAGTTCAGCTAAAGTTTAATATGAAATGCGTTCTGTATAAGTATTCGTTTAAACTATATTTCAAAATATAGTAATATATAGTTTAACTTTGTTATAATATGAAAATTTATTCTAGTAGTCATTGTGTTCAGGTAAACCAACCGCGAAGATAAATACATGGCATACAAATTAGAAGCAAGCACGATTTCTTATACCGGATCCGTTTGAAGTTTACTATATGAATTTTAATAAATAAAAATTCAGCTCTCAAAGGCTGTCTATCGCATATTAATTGGTCTAATTAAGCCCGAACCTAGTTTCAACTCTGATGTTAAATTATTATCGCTATCAAAAATGCTAAAGAAACGATCGATGTTTTTAATCTTCCATAAAATCAGATGGTACGGTGGGCGCAATTGGTATTGCATTCTCACCTTTATTTTCAAACCTATAAAAGCTACAAATTCCTACATCTATTTGACGATCGTGTACGTGCTTAAAAGAGATTACAGTTGATTCTTCTCAGCAGCGGCAATAAATAACGCGATTATTTCCTCTGAACTGGCTTAAGGCTTCCTCAAGTCTTTTTTGTACGGATTCAATCGAAAAACCACTTTGTTAAAGGTATTAAAGTCGTAGTTAATCCTTATGTTTGAAATTGAAATGAGCTTCCAAATATTTTGTGTATAAGAATAGTTGGAAAAACTTAGTCATTTCAAATTTTTATGGGGCTTATAAATATGAAATATGAAAAAATTATAATAAAAAAATATTATAAAAAATACGAATAGTACTGTGTGTGTACGGCTTCGCCCGCGTAGAAATCAGTGTCAAAAAATTTGTCCCAATATTAATTTTTGACATAAAAGTTTTTGTAACCATAGGAGATAGGAACATACTATTCCAGACTTTTTTGTAGTATTTCTGAAGCTCTACAGTTCTTAAGTACAAAATTTTAAATAATTTATATAATATAATTAGGCGTTACTTTGCGAAGATCCATAATACAAAAGTAATAATAAAATTATTTTGCTATAACCCGCCATGAAGTAAAATAGAAAATATATATAATGCTAAATGTAGAGTGATTTCAGGAGATAGACTTCACGAGTCTATCTCCTGATGATGCTTCGGTTGCGGGGCGAAACGATTGTTGAGTTGTTGATAGTGAACGTATGTAGTGCTTGTGTATTGTGGTGTTGGTTGTGGAGGTTTCTGCGATATATAATTTAAAATTTTCCGCATATCGATTTGTCAATTTATTCACGCTTTGTATCGAAAATGGCAATACCGCCTTTTTAGTATTTAACTAATGACGTGTATAACGACCAGAACATAAACGTGTTATACAGAGTATAATAAAGTTATTACAGTAAACATTATACTAAAACATAATTTTACACCACATGGAGCATACGGGAAAGTCATGGCTATACGAGTTCATAACCAAGGACAACCGGTCGACTATGGCGTTCGAACCCTGTGGACATCTGTAAAGATAAAATCTTACGAGTATAAACCTTCCCCTACTCACGTATATGCCATGTATAATAAATTCCTTTGATATTAATCCTGAGAATTATTTTATTAAGATCATGGATAAGGCGGTATCTTTTAATATTTTTGTTTCTTGTATATTTTAACTTAGTCTTGGTTTGGGCATTTTTTGTAAACACACGTACGCAAAAATTTAGTTTATAAATTTAGTATGTTCTCCGATTTGTGGTATCCGGCTCAGTAGAATAGACCACCCTCATTTCTTACCGAAGTGTCGTTAAAGGCGACTTATGTAGTCAATATCAATCAGTATCAATCAGCAAATCTCTTTCCCTTTCGGTATTTAAGTTACAGACTAGAAAATATTTGTCTTAAGTAATTACATATTAGTAGCATCTTTTTTTTTTAATTTACCAAAATAATCAATAGATTAAAAGTTAAATTGAAATAAACTTTTTCTTTTTCTCTATATTACCCGTATTTCACTTCTTGTCCTTTTCATTCTGTTGCTTAAAGGTTGACTGGAAGGTCCCTTTTAGGGATAAGTCCTTTATACATGTGCTTTTTTACTCTTTCTTTCTCTTTACTAACTATATGTATAAAAATAAATAAATAAAATAAGATAAGCTGATCCACCGGGTGGTATACGGTTGAGTAGAATAGACCACCCTCATTTGTTACCGTGGTACCTTAAAAGGCGACTAAGGTAAAGTCGATGTCAGGCAAGCGGCCGGTCATAAAATACCTACTCAAATTACATTACAATATGGTTAACACATGTTGTGCCGATCCCACTTAGCGAATTATGATTTTAGGCAGGCTCCCCCTCTCTAGTATACTAATTCTATGATTAAAAAATGAACAAAAAGCTGGAGGTTGCTAGTAAACAAACAAGTTTCCAAATTTTTTACCTGCCTATCTACGACTGCATGTCTTATATTAAGTGTCCCCACAAGAGTTTATCTCGACATCGCCATATGATTAATGGTTGAAAATAGTCGTCTGGGATACCTTTCTTCTTATATTCATAACAATGAGGCTTCGAAATATCTGTAACCTGTTTACTGGCTTGACAGTCAAAATATTTCATTCGTTGCGCGGTTAAAGTGAATCTAAGGTTACAAAATTTAATATTTCTTAAAATCTATTATTGACATGAGCTTTGCCATTTATAATACTCTTAATTTGGACTGAACATACAACATCTAGACCCGAATTTATATACGAATACTACTAATGTTATAAATACTAAAGTTTGTGAGTATGGATGTAAGTTTGTTACTTTTTCACGGCGAATCCGCTGAACCAATATCAATGAAATTTGGCGCAACCATTACTAATACACCGAAATAACATATAGGCTATAGAAATCATATGACATGTTTATAGCATGTTGTGCCGACCCGACTTAGAGTGGGATAGGAGCAGGAGAATGATGAAACAATTTACACAATAAAAATTTGAAGATTCATTGTATGTAACTAGAGGAAAAGGAGTTATTTCTCCGACATAGCGTCTAATAAAATTACAATATTCATAAACAAATACGTTATGTCAATATTCTGTGTGGGCTCAGAGGTCGTGTGCGATGGCGTCTGTTTGTCCAAGACCGGTCACTGTTTGCTCTACCTCCTCGAAACTACTCGGAATATTTTGTACGAACTCTTGAGTAAGCCTCTTTAAGATGTGGTGTCCTCGAATATTTTTTGATGGGAACATAGTTTAGGGCGGGCCTTGATGTATTCCAATTACGGACTAAATCAGTTAGATGTTTTACTGAAATCGTTTAAAAAAATAGTAAAAACAAGAGACATTTTAGTATAAAAATGAAAAGTATAGTAAAGCATTTAAACTAAACTAAATAATGGCAAAAAAATCCTTTCTTAAAAGTATAATTACCAAATTATTAATAAAAATATATGTATAAGACATTTACAAGTAAATTTTGGGAACGGCAAATAAATTGTGTTGCTCTGAAAATAATGATTTATTTGAAACTTTTAAACGATATTAATAACTATATTACTTTACAAAAAAGTCTGAAAGTTGCGCCCATTATAGAAAAGACAAGAAGTGCAAAATTGAGATGGTATGGATGTAATGAGGAGGGATGATAAGCATGTGACAAAACGAGTGTTACACTTGAATGTGGATGTGTATATGCCTAGATGAAGGCCTAAGAGATGCTTAGCTTGTGTGAAGTGTGATATGGATATAAAAGGAATAGCGCCAGAGTTGACGAATGATAGAACAGAATGGAAGAGAAAACATGCTGTGCCGACCCCACTTAGACCGGCCAATCCGCTAAACCGATACCGATGAAATTTGGCAAATTATTCCTTACATTACAATTATTCGTTACACCGGGGTAACATATAGAAGTCCTGTTAATTCAACAAGAATAGGATGTCATTTAAAAACGCATCTATTGCATCTATCTATCATCCAATGAAAGTTTTTTTATTTACGATGTGACGAAGTCAGGTCAAATCAGTAAATTAAAGAAATTTTCTAAATCACATTGTATATATTTCGGTTTTTCTATATTGGATAGATTTAACTGACCTATTTTAATGTTATTTTTCATGAAATCAAAGGGCTTATTTACTAAAATTATTAATCTATGTTCTGCAGAACACATACAAATCTACAAAAGTGATAATAAAAAAAATATTCTGCTATAATCCGCGATAATATTTATCGCGCAAAGAAACGCCTAATTCTATAAATTACTACAAATCTCTATGTCTTCCCGGATCGATCTGATTTTTATGATGGAGATATTTGCAGGGTCGAAGAGTAACAGGAGCTACTGTTTATTCCAAGACTAGAGTTGCGGGTAAAAGCTAGTAGATTATATATATAAGAGAACATTGTGATATGTTTCAGCAAAAGTCCATCTATAAAGATGAAGAGATAATATACAATAAGGACCAAATTAAATTAATACCGTGTAATATGGCCACACAGTATCATGCCGAACGCAAAACCGCTGTTACCCTAGACATGATATACCATCATACCACAGACCGCGATATTTCAAAATACCAGTACCAAATACGTATCGCTACTACAAGCTGAATGCTTTTAAAAACTGGATTAAGTAGCGGAGAAATGGTAAATCGACGATAAGCATACGTCTTGTCATCCCACGCTGGTTTAAGGATAAACTTATGATATGCCGATGTCGACTTAATAATAAACGTAATAAAGACGATAATGCTAAGTGTTGATAATACAAAGCTTATGTCAGGTAATAGCATTTAATGTACAGTTGAATTTTCAATTGTTTGAATGTATCGCACGAGGAATAATTTAATCAGTTTTGTTGTAATGGATGTAAGGAATGACAAAAGCAACTGCGTTTTTATTATTTAACTGAAATAGTTACATATAAATATGTTGGTATCATTTTGATGGCTTTATTGAAATTTTTACTTTATACGGCGTATAGAACCAGTAGTTTTTTTTATTAAAAGCTTAACGATATAACGATAATTTTTGTAAAACTATCTGACAGAATGACTATCACAAAAATACATTCTCCTATTCTTATCCCACTCTAAGTGGGGTCTGTACAATATGTACCTAACAAATAAATAAAATGTACGATAGTCATTCTGGTATCCGGTGGTGGTATCCGGCTGGAAGAATAGACCACACTCATTTCTTACAGAGGTGTCGTAAAAGGCGTCTAAGGTAAGTTGACCCACCGCGTGATATCTGGTTGAGTAAAATAGACCATCATCTTTTAAGAAAGACCGAAGTGTCGTAAAACACGACTGAGGCAAGTTAAAGTCAGGCAGGCGGCCGGCCGTAAAATATGTAGCCAAATCATGTGACAAAATGTTTGGAATAAATTGTGCTGACCTCACTTAGAGTGGGATAACGGCAAGAGGATGATGAATCAAGCTAAAAGCCAAAGTTATCAATTCGACATTGTAATGACCACAATATGACGAAGTACAGATGGAAATACCAAGAAGAGCGACTATGAAAGGAATAATTATGGTTCTCTAGGAAGTCTTTTTATTATTTAAGTGTATGCATATCTACAGACAAACCTTATCGCTATACCTCTAAGTGTTCACACACGATGCCGCGCATATTAATTGTACATAAACATATTTAACTTGCAGACTTCTGCTAAGTTAGCGCGTTCTTATCTCATACTGCGTCATTATACCATAAATTAAGATAGAGAAAAGTTAATGTTAAGCATAATTTTATGTATTTATAAGTTACAAGAAATTCGAAATAAAAATATGAATATAAATTATGATACCAAACTAAAACTAAATATATATGCGTGGTTTGTTCCCATGCAAAAACTTTAAGGAAACAAATTTTACAGCGCTCTGCGTTACAATACTTTGTTAAAAACAAAAGAGAGAAAAGAACTAACAAATAAATTATAGAAGTAACAATAATATTATTTCGCTGTAATCCGCGTTTGTTAGGAGAATATATGCAATGCTAATAATGATATTAATTATGAAAAGCTTTCAACTTGCAATGCGAAGTTGAAATCTTGCAAGTTAAATTTGACCGGTATCCAATTGACGATGATAATTAATGTTTCTGATAAGCATGATCTGATGCTGCTACCATAATTGACTCCAGACGAGAAAACTTTTCAACGGTTAACAGTAAGTAAGTAAAAGTAAGTAGCAGCCAGTTACTATCCCACTGCTGAGAATAGGCCTCTTCTCTCCGTTTTTAGAGAGAAGATTTGGAGTTAAGACCTACCACGTTGCTTCAATGCGGATTGGTAGGTTACACATATCTCTAGAATTCTCTAGAAATATGCAGGTTTCCTCACGATCTTTTCCATCACCGAAAAGCGTGTGATGCAGTTCAATTATCAATTAGACACATAACTTTTAACAGAAAAACTCTTTGGTATCTGCCCGGCTTTGAACCCTTGACCTCCTCGAAAGAGTCGCCCGGTGTTACCGCTGGGCTACCACAGCTTACAGTTTACAGCGGTTAACAGTAGGAACATGAATTTTTTTTTAAAAGCTTTTATAACTTGTTAATATAAAAGGCTTAAAAGTCTTAATATAATTTTTTGCAAGATATTCTTTTAGTTCTGCATGTAACTGGAATTTGGGTAAAATATGTATGCAAAAATTGATACGGACAAAATCAATCAAATCCGTCGTCATATTTATTTTATATTATTATTTCTTTTAAAGTGGTATCCGGCTGAGTAGAATAGACCACCCTTATTTCTTACCGAGGTGTCGTAAAAGGCGACTAAGGTAAGTCGACCCGCCGCGTGGTATACGGCTGAGTAGAATAGACCAACCTCATTTCCTACCGAGGTGTCATAAAAGGCGACTAAGGTAAGTTGAACAACCGTGTGGTATTCAGTTAAGTAGAATAGAACACCCTCTTCCTTACCGAGGTGTTGTTAAATACGACTAAGGTAAGTGACGTCGGCAGGCAGCCGGTCATAAAAACGCAGTCAAATCATGTGACAGCATGTTTATAACATGTTGTATCCCACTTAGATTGGGATAAGGGCAGGAGGAGGATGATTATTTCTTTATAAAATATAATTAACAAAGGCACTATCAAACTAATTAAATTTAACAGATACTTTATATAAAGATAAAAGTAAACACAGGACTGGTTTACTGTTTTCACGATTACAAAGTATGATTAATGGAAGCGATAGTATCAACTGAATTTTAATTGAATATAAATGTTTTGTTACATTTAACCGTATTGTTTTGTTCTTTACGTAATTGCAGTAGAAGATAATTCGATGTTGGTAAGGTTGAGTGCACTTTCAAAAGATAGCAATCTCATCGTTACATTTTCGCAAATCAGTAAAATTAATGTTACTCGTTTGTTCCATTTTATTTAATGCATTACAATGCAACAAGTTCTGAGAAACTTACAATATTGTATGTTAACGTAGATGAGTAATTAATCGTGACAATTGAAAAAAGAAAAAACAAAAATACAAGATTGCCGCCATGTGATATCCGACTGAGAAGAAATTTTAGAGGTGTCGTAAAATAAGACTAAGGTAAGTTGATGTCAGGCAGGTGGCCGATCGTAAAATAATCAAAGCAAAGCAAAATCACGTGACAACATGTATATAACATAACAACATGTTTATAACATGTTGTGCCGACTACACTTAGAGTGGGATAAGGGCAGGAGGATGATAAACAAGAATACAAGAACGCGAAATATAATGACTCCGCCAATTTGATTTAGTTGTAGCTTCTTTAAAACATTTGACGATTCAAAAGTACTGTAAACAGTCCACTTGAATAAATGATAATTTGAATTTGAATTGCGACTTGTGGGATTACAGACGAAAGCTAAGCTATTTCACAGTTAAACTAAGGAAAACTGTATTTTAAAAACTATAGCAGATAAAATTCATTATCGTTAAAATGGACGTTTATGAATAAAACAGTTGCCATGAGTTAAACGGAATTTCTCGGCAGATAATCCGTACGTTTTTACATGCCATTAATGTATCTCAAATCAATATCACGCGAGAGATCAATTTAATTGGTTCGGTTGGTTGGGACAAAAAAGCGCTCACAATCACACGCAACCGTCTGATATGTAATTTAAATAATTCGTCTACCTGTCCTTACTGATTTACTGCATATTTTAAAATAGAGTTTTCAATAAAAAATGGTATAAAACTGAATAAATAAAGTTATAAAATGTTTTATTGCTGTATATCAACGCATTCACGTTTTGACGTTCACGTGTGTTTGACAATTTGTCAAAGTTGTGTGTGACAATTTCTTTATAACGACCCTTGTGCCGACCCTACTTAAAGTGGGATAAGGGCGGGAAAATTATGTTGTTCCCTGACTGCTGAGGATCGTCCATTTCGCATTGGCTACTAACTTCTTCCGTTGTTTACGCTCAGCTGCGTGATGAAATACGTAACTGACAGGCACCTTTAGCTGTTCAATAACCTCGTCTGACTACGATCTCATGGGTTTTTTCTAAATAGTTATTAAGACTACACTAACACTTAATACTAGTAAAGAGATAAATACGCCGTGTGGTATCCGGCGGAATAGAATAGTACCATCCTCATTTCTTACCGAGGTGTCGTAAAAGGTGATTAAGGTAAGTCAATCCGCCGTGTGGTGTCCGGCTGAGTAGAATAGACCACCCTCATTTCTTACCGAGGTGTCGTAAAAGGCAAATAAGGTAAGTCGACCCACCGTGTGGTATCCGGTTAAGTAGAATAGACCACCCTCTTTCTTACCGAGGTGTCGTAAAATACGACAATGATAAGTTGATGTCAGGCAGGCGGCCGGTCGTAAAATATGTAGCCAAATCATGTGACAACACGTTTATAACATGTTGTGTCGACCCCACTTAGATAAGGGCAGGAAGATGATAACTAGTAAAAAGATAATTAAATACGTAAAGGTAAAAAAAAAAGGTAAAAAGGTAAAAAAAAATTAAGGCGCAAATGTACCAAAAATTGTGTAACCACACGCGACTGGACATAACTTTCAAAACGCAAGACTACGAAATCAACGAACACTCATACGGCGTTGCCGACTAATTATTCGACAACATCGGTCACGACTATTTCAAACATAAGCTCATTTATACCTTTATGTATAATTGAAAGTTTGGAACGAACAAAATTATTAGCCTCATCAACATTTATCTTAATGAACGACTGCAATAAATATAAATTATAAAAATGTTTGACTTTCAATGGTTGTCAATTAAAAATCACTATCATGTAAAGAAAAAGCTTAGGTTACACGATATAGTGCCTGGATTCGAAAATCCTGTCAGCTTCATACAAGACTGGGGTTTAATAGTGTAAAATTGAAAATGTTTAAAAGATTTATCACCGAGTTTCTTGCTGGTTCTTTTCGGTTAGAGCAACATTCCGAACCAATTAGATTAATTAATCATATTGATCCTTGACGATTCAAAAGTGCTTGGAAAAGGTTATTTGAATAAATATTATTTTGATTTGATTTAATTTGAAACTTTTAAAAAATTTACTAAAATGAATTCACAAACAGCTTGCCAATATGTATTGTGTAGTGTGCATTTGTTTATGAATGGAACCTAACCAAACCTAACAGTCTGTAGCAACTAGAAGTTACTACAATGTGACTATTAATTAAGTGATGCGACAATTAAATAAATGACTCAAATTTAATAACGATCACTTAATTTCTGACTAATTTACTACTTACTTAACTCATCATCTTGCTGCCCTTATACCACTCTAAGTGGGGTCGGCACAACATGTTATAAACATGCTGTCACATGATTTGGCTGCGTTTTTACGACCGGCCGCCTGCCTGACGTCAACTTACTTCTGTCGTATTTTACGACACCTCGGTAAGAAAGAGGGTGGTCTATTCTACTAAACCGGATACCACACGGTGGGTCATCTTTCCTTAGTCGCCTTTTACGACACCTCGGTAAGAAAGCAGGTTGGTCTATTCTACTCAGCCGAATACCACACGGCGGGTCGACTTACCTTAGTCGCCTTTTACGACACCTCGGTAAGAAAAGAGGGTGGTACTATTCTATTCAGCTGGATACCACACGGCGTTACTACTTACTTTACTATATTTAAGATATAAATGTCGAAACCCAATTTCAATACTAACAGATTTGGTGTTCATTTACTTATTTGATACAATTTCTAAATTAATTCCAAGATACAACTTTCGTAGCGGTTGCGTGAAGATTTTGAAATACCTGGAGTAAAATTTAGCAAATCGTTCCCAACCGATTCGAATATTATAGATTCTTGCCACCAATTTAAGTCTTGTAAGGAAATAAGTCGCTACGTTATTATCGTATTGGTCCAAGATGATAATTTCTAAAGATATCCGTAGGCATAATGTTGCTCTTGGGACCGCGTCCACCTGCCCACTTTGATTTATTATGGATTCAGTATTAATTTGATATCCCTTTTGCTACAGACCCTTGAGCGATCCGAACGAGCGAGAAGGTTTACCCGGTCCCATTATATATAGAGTCGAGCCAATCATAATTGCATGCATGGTTTACAAGGAATTTTTAAATAAAAATAAATTAAGAACATGGTAGAAATTGTATAATACAATTATGGTATGATATTCCTGACACGTAGTATAACAAAGGCTGTATAGAAGAAATTTCAAAATAAGCGAAATATTATTACCTTAATTTTAAAAACATTTAATATGATCATCTTGGTTCAGCATTAACTCACGATTCTTATAAGATACATCCAGAACCAGTTTTTCATAGGAAATTACTTGAGCTGCAAGCAAATTAACGTTACTATAGCTCTGCTAGGTCCCGGGTGCCTATATCAAATTGCTTTATTCGTGTTGTATTTTTATATCTCATAGTTGTAAGCAAGTACAGGTTTGGTGTGAATACTTTCGTATCGTTATGCATCGATATCTGATGGGAAATGATGGGAGTATTGATTGTGGAATTTATTCATACAGAGTAGATTAGATATTATATGTAAGACCCGGCTTTCCATGAGAGCGAAAGAAAGTGTTCGAAGAAAGTTAAGATATTAAAAGAAAAATGAATGAAAAATAGTTATATACATATTATTACAATATAAATATTGAATATTACTCAAGTAGCTTTGCCCACATGAAAATCAGTGTATCACAATTTTTTTCCACAAAATTTTCCACAAAAAATCATAAGAGATCTTTGAATAACTTTCACCGTTTACTTAGCGCACGCACGAAAAGCTTTAAATTTTGCCGTTTACCCAATATTATTTATGCTGCTCCTCTGAAGATGAATAGGACATCTCATATCTTAGCGTGATGTTATATAGTCTATAGTATTCCTCGATAAATGAATACACTCAAAGAATTTTTCAAATCGGTCCAGTGATTCCTGAAATAGCGCGTTCAAACAATCAAACAAACAAACTCGTCAGCTTTATATACGAGTATTAGTATAGATTAAAAAAACGGTAAAAGAATGTTAACTAATAAGCACAACTTTCGCGTACGCCGAAATAAACAGAGTCAATACAAAATAAAGAGTGCAATATTATAGACGCAATGTCTACTCTTTATTTTGTAAATACGCCGAAATAAACATAGTCAACACAAAATAAAGAGTGCAATATTATAGATATTGCACTCTTTATTTTGTAAATACGCCTAAATAAACAGAGTCAAGATAAAATAAAGAGTGTTATATTATAGATATTGCACTCTTTATTTTTTCTTGACTCTGTTTATTTCGGCGTACGCGAAAGTTGTGCTTATTAGTTAACATTCTTTTACCGTTTTTTTAATCGCCAAGCCACAAATTGCAGCTTTACAGCGACGCGATGCATTCATTATTTTCTTTAAGCGAATTTTAAAAATTACTGCTAAAAATTCCGATCATACGTCTTTCGCCGATCGACAGCAGATAAAAATGCGGTTTCGAATTATTTATTTACGTAAGGCCAGTTAGTCCTCATTTCGTATTCAAAAACTGTTTCAGTTTTTTCGATCAATAATTTTATTATTTCAATATGTTATTTTGTTTGAATCTTTGTTATTTTGCTACACTTTTTGTTCGAATCGTGACGGAATATATAAGTATTTCACAGAAACGTGAAATTAGCATGCAAGAGTCTTGTCCTTGGCGGTCAAAGGCGGTATATGATGAATTTTTTTATACGGAGGTTATTAATTATATATGGGATATAATAACCAGGTATTATGCTGATCTTCGCTGCATCTCGATTATAAAGGCAATCATAATAATCCTATAGCAACACAACAAAAAGAGTCTTGAATCTGAGTGTACATGACGCACGGATTGCGTGCAGGGATACTTTTTTAAAGTTTACGATTAAAATTGGCCTGTTGGCCTTTGGTTGTGACACTGCTTACAGCATCATGGACCGTGGGTTCGATTCCCGCCGAGGATCAACATGTTTTAAAAACAATATGTTGGTATGACCATATGTTTAAATAACTGAGCACTGAACTAATATCGATGAAATTTGTCACAATTAATGCTTATACACCGATGTAACATGTAGGCTATAAACATCCTGTTAATTCAACAGGGCTAGGATGACATTGAGAAACGCCATCTAATATCAATACTATGAATCAAATCAAATCTGAATTTAAAGAAGTAGACGGAACTGAGCGACGAGCAGGACGATGCGAACCCGGACTAGACCCCCTACTGGACTGACACGTCCCCCGAACTTGACAACCCACGGACAATACACCCACGACGAGAATGAAGAGGACAGATCGCTTCCTTCGTTCAAGAATGAAAACGAAATATCCCCCTCAGGCTCAGCCATTGGCCAGAGCCTAGGCCAACAGGCCTAAACAAACAACCAGGCTTTCAGGCCTGCGAGGAATGGCCCGGGTAAGGAGGTACGCCTCGAAGCCCGTACCACACCCGTCTTCGGGTGAGTGAGAAGACCCCTGCTTGCTAAAGAAGTAGGTTCTGTATCAAGTTGTTTAAGACTTATATTAGGAGTCTCTGATTTTTGGGATGGAGATATTTGCAGGCTTGGCGAGTGACAGATGCTATTGTTTATTCGAGGACTACGGTCAACGCGGACGTAGTCGCGGGGAAAAGCCAGTATCTTATATCTTTAAATTACAATGACTTAACATATTATATGATTTTTACGAGGCACTAAGTACATTATTTTTTGCATTGACGAATAATTAGATTCTATAAGTGATATTATCCTATATTTTATACATATTTGTGTTTTGTTTTTTACAATCACAATAAAAATCTACTTTTTGTCATTGACCATTCAACTGCTCAAAGAGATTAAAAAAATAAATAGTTCAGCAATTTAATCGACGTGGCGTAGCGTCGGAAAAAAATTGCACCAAAGTGAAGTCTTATATTAAAAACCATATAATGTTTTATAGTTTTTGATATTTAGTCGATCTTACATTAATGCTATATAGAAATTTTAGTATTTTTTTACTTGCAAGCTTTTTGGCTGACGGACGGAAATAAGAAGGAGTATGTTTATGGCGTTAGTGTTAGTAGTAAAAGCAACTAAAGCGTATTCTATCTCATTATAAGTTTACATTCTTAACATTAAGGCTATTTACCATTGGATAGCCTTTATCATTGGAACGTGTACAAAACTTTGTAATGTATTGAATGTAAGTATGTAATTGCAAAATCCATTAAATTATAGCAATATCCTACGATAGTTAAGCTAGTTTCACACAAATTTAAAAAAAACAGATAAATACTAAATGATTAATATGTTTAATTATTCATTTGTTTGTTTTTTGTATGCATTGCAGTGAGTTAAATTGACTAAAACACCTAGTATTGTTTAACAAACGTTGCCAGCATTTTTGTGCAGAAGCTAAAGTTTACTGTGATTTTTAAAGATTTACTTCTTACCTCACAAAATCATCTTTAGATTATATTTAACATAAAACAAGTTTTGATACAAATTTTACAATTCAGACAAATATCTTCCTAACCCTAATATGGATTAAGAATCACAGACTTTGTTCCCAAATTCCTACTTAGGGCCTGTTTTACAAGTTACCAGTAAACTGTTAGTTAGCTTATTAGAAACGCATCTGATACATATTAACAGGTAGATCATGTGGCTGTTATATTGTTTATCTGCTGGATAGCTAATACCTATTTCAAAATGGCCGCGATTTTATATTTTTTTTAATTTTTCACTTTTTTGAGTCTCATTTCAGAGACATTTATGCTACTTAGTTTATTTGTCGGTTAACTATCCGACACTTTATCAGTAAACTGCGAAACAGGCCCTCAATATTATAAATCCTCGTCCTAAGGATGCCTCCTATCAACTTGACTTTAGATATTTTTGTTTCTACACTGTAAACCCTTCAAAATTGTATGTTCTTTACATAACACTGCTGTAATTTATATTGCAGTATTACGTAAAATTATATAATAGCACGTTTACAATTTACATGCGGACCGTATCAATCCAAAACTCCATTACCGAAGCAGCAATAGAAACCGATGAGTCATCAGAATCTAAACTAATTACAGAGCAAGAGGAAAAAAAACTGGCAAAGCGAGACGAATACTTTATAGGCATTAAGATTCATCAAAAAACACTAAGCCCGTGATTCTACCATAGACGATTTCTAATTTTTATCTTTTGATTGGAAATTTATTGAACGGATTAGACCACTTTCTTGTTAAAAGTGGTACCCGCCAACTCTCTATATTAATGACGAAAGCGCTTCTTTATGAGATTGAACGATGTTTTATAATTTATATCTATAAATTGTGATGTCATAGCCGTGTGGTATCCAGCTAAGTAGAATAGTACCACCCTCATTTCTTACCGAGGTGTCGTAAAAGGCAGCTAAGGTAAGTCAACCCGCCGTGTCGTATCTGGCTGAGTAGAATAGACCACCCTCATTGCTTGACGAGGTGTCGTAAAAGGCGACTAAGGTATGTTGACCCACCGCGTGGTATCCGGTTTAGTAGAATAGACCACCCTCCTTCTTACCGAGGTGTCGTAAAATACGACTAAGGCAAGTTGACGTCAGGCAGGCGGCCGGCCGTAAAAACGCAGCCAAACATGTTACACAACATGTTATATACATTAACATGTTGTGCCGACCCCGCTTAGAGTGAGATAGGGGCAGGAGGATATATATCTATAAATTGTGATGTCACTATTTATTCCTTACGAAGTCTACGCACAGATTATTTATTGAAATATAAATAAAGTTCGAAAAACCTTTTTAATAAAAAAAAAGTGTACAAAGGTCAACTTAGGGATACCTAAGACAGAGATTTCTACCAGTTAACCTAAGAAGTGTATTATTGTATGGTTCAGATTTTCCGGCATAACCACAATATTGTATACCTGCAGATTTTAATTGTATCCGAAAAATTACTACAATCTATACATATTATAAAACAAGGTTCCCAAAAGCTGTCCGTTTGTATGTGATCGATTTTCTCAACATTTCCTGAACAGATTTATGTACGGTTTTTATTAGAACGTAAATTAAAATATAATTTTAATATTTAAGTTAATAGTACATTACGTTGTTGGTTGGGATTTGCGCGGGAAACACTTTGTGATATACTGATTTCAATGCAGGCGAAGCCGCAAGCACGGCTAGTGTAAATATCAAATATATCCGGATTTTTCGATAGCAAAGCTTTTTATCATAAGTGTATTATACAAATTCAAAATGTTCTTTATTCAAATAAACTTGTAAACAAGTGCTTTTGAATCGTCAACTCTACTGCTGGTTCGGAAAGCTGTTCCTACCGAGAATAGCCAGCAAGAAACTCGGCGGTTGCTATTTTAAAAATATAATTGTCGGTATCGTAAATAGTCAAGTTTTTATTCAATAGCGGAAAGGGTTTGCAAATGATTAGTACCGCAAAAGGCGACTAGTATAAGTAAAGGTAAGGTAAGGTAAAGTAAGGCGGTCGTAAAATACCTAGTCAAATCATGTGACAGCACGTTTATAACATGCCAACCACACTTAGAGTGGGATAAGGGCAGGAGAATAAATGATGACAGATATGCATTCGTAAGTTAACAAGTAGCATAAATTACATTTGATGGTAATCTTTAACCATATAAACGGTGAAAAATTATTCCAATATGCTACTGAATCATATTTAAAACAGGTTACGGAGGTCAGATGGCAATCGCTTTGATAATATCTGAACAACAACAACCAGAATATACCGGAAAAATGTTAATTCGATTTTTTTTTTGCTACTTTGAAAATTGTATATTATACTCTAAGTAAGTTATGATACTGAGTTAGTGTTAGAACCAATGGGCAATCTATACTAATATATAAAGCTGAAGAGTTTGTTTGTTTGATTGTTTGAACGGGCTAATCTTATGAACAACTGGACCGATTTGAAAAATCCTTGAGTGTGAGATATATTGAGGCTATAGGCTATATATATATAACATCAAGCTAAGATAAATAGAAGAGAAGCAGCAATAGAAATATAGCGAAAACGGTAAAATTTAAAGCTCAGTAAACGGTCAAAGTTATTCAAAAATCATATCGTACAAAATTGTTCCTGTCTAAAAGTTCTTAATAAAAATCATATGTCTAGCTTTTAGAGTTAATATAGTATTTTGATAACCATGAAAACGGTCATAACCATTTTTATGGTTATCAAAATACTATATTACCAATTGCTAATTCAATATATAGTGAAAACTGATAGGAATGTCTTGAATAAAAGAAAGAGTTCTCAATTTCCTAACACATTGTTACAAAGCAATTTCAAAGCTATAAGCCATAAACGACGAGATTTATTCCTCTTCCTTGTTGCTGATCAATGTACAAATCAATTTAAAAACATCTCGGCAAGACAGCAAGATACAATCTTATCTGAATAATAGCTCCTAATAAAAAGTCCAATTAAGTCTTCCTTGATACCAATGAACGCTTAACTTTTTTGTAAAAACTATAAATCTATATTTTATAGATAAACTATTTTTAAGTGGTCTGAGAATAAAAATACTTTAATCTTTTCTATTATGGTTTAAATATTTCTGTTGTATTCAATTTATATTTTAAGAACATCACAGCGAAAACGACTTTTTAATGTCTGTAATAACAAATGTATAGAACTAAATTTTAGACTAGGAAGAATAGAGATACGGGTGTATCGTTTTCCAAATGTTTTCGTTTCTTGAACACATCAGTATTTAGTATAGAATTATATTTCTTTTTCGTTTTTTTTAAAATCAACAGCTTCCAAAGCACAACATAGAGGTTACAGAGGTAAAACCGAAAACATTTATAAATATTTCTTTTATATACTATCAGGGGTGTCAGTGGTTTCGCCCGTGTAGAAATCAGTGTCGCAATTTTTTTTCCCAAATTAAAATTTTGAAAATAAAAGTAGTTCTTGTGAGTCAACCATAAAATATAGATACATGCTCTCCCGTACTTTTTTATAGCATTTTTGTAGATCCACAATTCTTTAGTGTATCTCAGCTAGCTTACAGACGCACGCGAGTTTAAGTCCCAGCAGCTGATTTTTTTTACAACCGCGCAATTTGAACATAAAAATAGTTATTGTGAATTAACCATAAAAGATAGATACATACTCTCGCGGACATTTTTGTAGTATTTTTGTAGATCTACAATTCTTTACTACATTACTTTAGTGCATCTCTGCTACATGTATAACACAACTTACATAAATCGGTAAACCCTCCGGAACGATTGCGCTGTCTTTCAGTAAAAACCGCACAAAAATCCATTTAGTAGATTTTGAGCAAATCAGACAGACAGACAGCTTTTGGGGACTTTATTTTATAATAAGTATAGATACAATTTACCTTTCCTTTGATAACCCTTTAAAATGTTAACGAAACAACAACTGTAACCATAACACGTTAAAAATTAAAGCTGTTCAATGAAATAGATAAATTTCCAAGAACCAGTACTACGATTAAGAAACTTATAAATATTTCAATTCCAAGTAGCCGAGCGGATGCGGCTACAGTCGGGTTAACATCTGCAACTTGACTTACACCGTATGTCCGCTACGTGCATATAAATTGGATTCCACTTACTTACTATGACCAGCGTCATGGAACATGGGAATATACTTTAATAATGAATATATTAACCATCAAATTATATTCTGAACAATTTCATAAATATTGAACATAACAAAAACGTCTATTTTATACTGCCATATAAATATGTTAATAGCTAATAACCACTTCAAACAACATTACATTTGAGTTATATAAATAAGTATTTAAATAATTTTATATTTCAATGTTTAATACCGTTTTATCAAATATATTCCAATAATATTAAATTTAATATTCCATTAATATTAAAGATGTGGGTTTTATTTTTGTTACTAAATTGTAACTCAAGTGTTGAAAGGTAAAAACAGATGCTTAAAATAAGTATGAGTTTCTACGTGGACGAAGTTTCAAGCAAGTCGTACTAACTTAATAAATGCATACACAAAAACAGCAATTTATCAAATATCATAAAACAAATCGATTTCGATTGAAAATATCACATCTCGACAAAAGTCACGGTAGTTCAGTAGATCTTTTTAACGCCCTCTTTGGTATGATTGCATGTGAGTTTAAGACCTTTAATATTATAGAAACAAAAGTGTGAAAAATTTCTTAGATCTCATTGAGCCACTATTGGCGTTTATACGATTATTGGGACAAGCTATTTGTTCTGTATGCAGTATAGGAACATAATTAGTCCCACACATTCTTAGAATGCAATATCACATATTTTCGGAGGCTATAGTAATGCGACTTACCTGTGATCTCGCAAATGGTCCTGCCTTCTAAACGCTTTGCCACAGATATCACAAGAGTACGGACGTTCATCAGTATGTGTTCTTTCGTGGATCAGCAGATTATAGGATTTCGTGAATTGACGGTTACAAAATTTGCAAATAAATTGTTTCTTCGGCCTCGATGCTCTACCAGGTGCTCTTAGTAGGCGTCTATCCAGATGCGGATGCATCTGATGTGGTCCAGCTCCAGGAGGGAATAAACCAGCTCCAGGAAAAGTAAAACTGTTTGCAGCTGTTGGCGACGGACCCGGTGCCCCAAGAAACGCACCTGGAGGGCCATAAATGGGAGGTTGGGTTGTTCCATCTGGTATCATCCCCTCTATTGATGGTGTTCTGTGATGAGGCATCAACATTGCAGCTGCAGCCTCTCTTAAAGCTACCTCCTTCCTCTTTTCCACCATCATTGCCATTAAATCAAAAGAATTACGTTTAGGAAAGTTACCAGGCGCTCTCTCTGGCGATCCTTTGGCCGATTCGCTTCTATCCCGGTCCAAAATGCGCTCACGCTCTATAATTTCTGATGGTAATAATGGAGGATGCATTTCATTAGTGTACATAACGGGATGCATTGCTCTAGTTGGAACTACGGGAACAAATGCAGATGACTCGCGATGGGATGAAGCTAGAAGAGAGCCCGTGGTCATCTGACGGTGGTATGATATGGGTGGTGACTCGAAATTGGCGTTAGGATTTCGGCCACTGGATGAAGGTCTCTGAGCTCTCTCTGCTGAACTTGCGAGGAACTGATCATGTCTAGACCGTAAAGGCGGATTAGCGGGACTTTCGGTGGCTGGGCGAGGTGTAGACGCCCGTGATACAACTGCTCCGCCGTTGTCAGACATCACGCAGGAAGAATCATCTGAAACAATAAATATAATTAGATATCATAATAATAAATCGATTCGCAATTTTTATTAATCCACTAATTATTAAAACCAGTCGGTATTAGCGCATTCACAATTGATTTTATGTACCCAAAGAAGTTTATTTATTACTTAAGTTGAATTTATGGCCACGCCTTACAGCAAAACTTAATTAGCGCTTCTATAGCTTTGTAACAGGTTAAAGAACTTATATCTGCAATATGTCATTGATTATCGTATAATTCACAATAAAGTCTGTCATTCTATAAGGCTTTTAAGACATGTGCAGAGCTAAAGTCGATACTTATCTTTAATGGCTTTCACTCCGCAAGAAATACCTGGCCAGTAAGCAGGTGTTGAATATTTAGATTTATGGATCGAGAGACATGTTTAATTAAGTAGCTCTACATTGTTTCTACGACTCTATTATCATAAAAAATAGATTGGTTCTCGCATTATCCACCCACGTCCAGCAGTTCACAATTTGCTGTGAGTTTTAGATGTTCAATAATATTTTAGTGCCAGTTTGTATCGTATAAATTGGAATTTTAATTGAAATCTTCTATTATTATTTGCATTTTTATATTTCTCTTATAGTTACATATATGAAATGGAATAGGAATAAAATTTTTAAATAAGGATTTAATTTTTGTGTTTTTCCAAATTGCATCGTGAAGTCGTAATAGTCAAACGCTGAGGATAATACATCTACTACATTAGTTTATCGCTGCTAGTTTACACGGCTTGCGACTTAAGCTCCCAGCTAGCGTGCTATTTTCCAACCACGCGACCTTTTCAACACAATTTACGTAAAACGGCTGACTGGTACGGAGGAACGAGGAGGACGAATGGAGGTAGGTAGGCTGACGGTTGACTGGCACGTTGGAGCAGTGGGAAGTGACCCTGCCTTCGGCTCCAAGGGTTGCGGGTTCGATTCCCGCCGAGGACCAACATTTTCTTTAAAATGAAATTGTTGGTCTTTGAGCCTGGGTGTATATTTGTATTTAAGTATGTATTTAAAAAAATATATAAGTATATATTCACCAGTTGTTTGTCTACCATAACACAAGTATTAAGTTACTTACCTGATTTGATTTGGAAAACCATTATGTTCTATTAACCTAACCCTTCAGGGAAAATAACACAATGTTTTAGTAAAAACCATTCAAAAATTCGTTGAGTAGATTTTCTAAAGATTACAGACAGACAGCTTATGGGGACTTTGTTATATGATAAGTATGTATTAAACATCATAATGACACCTGCTTTACTCGTTTACTTATTAGTTTAAGTTTTACAGAATTAAAAAAATCGTATTCTTTCGTATTCATATTGAAGGTAATTGATTCCGCCGTACTTCCTATTATGTTTAATCTTTCAAAAATACACTTCACAGTTATACTAAAAAAACGCTAGAATTGATTCATTAAGGTAATAATAACTGGAACATCAAGCTTAATAAGTCAGAGCGTCGTTTCGTTTTCCAAAATGTTGTTTCCTAATGACAAATAGCTGTTTTGTTTTATTTAACTATTTTCTCGATCATTATGCAAATTAAATTGTGTACCTCATACATCATTCAACAGTTTATTCTGAATAGCATAGTTTCTTGGCTTCTGGTGATATCAGAAAATGTTAATGACAACCGGATTTTGATACGATGTCGATATAAATGTCTATACTTGATATGTTGCCTTCGTCTGCTGAGAATACTAGTTATTTATAGCAAGCAGATGCCCCTGACTTTGTATGCATATATAAACTCAGATAAATGTATGTGTATATTTGATTTTTTCAAAATTTTATCATAATTAAATTGAAAACATTTCTATATGAATTATTTTTCCAACAGATTTAGAGTTGTGTAATGTTTGTCAATTTTATAATTAAGCTACTAACGTGTACGTTTGGTACATGAAAATTAAGGACTTTTAGTGGAGTAGAATTTATAATATTTAATTAATAGAGTTTAATAATTCCATGTAATGAGGAGGGATGAAAATCATGTGACCAAAAGAGTTTTAGAGCTAGGGAGAGGCCGAAAAAAAGATGGATAGATTGTGTGAAAAATGATATGCATGTTAAAGGAGTGGCACCAGAGTTGACGAATGATAGAGGAGAATGGAAGAAGAAGACATATTGTGCCGACCCTACTTAGAGTGGGATAAGGGTAAGAGAATGATGAGAGAGTACATCAGCACTATAGACATTCACTAAGACAATCTCAATCATCCATTCGATCTGTAACTAAAGCAGATCGTATCAAGAGATTAGATTCCAAGACATAAATCGCAAAGTTTAGCAAACATGGAGGTTTAAGACATTCATTAGGTTCAGTATACAGACATCGTTCTTGTATTTTATCACATATAAAGAACAATTTATTTGTCAAATAAATAACAATTAGGTATGCAATAAATTTTCTTATCGTGGAATAATTTAAAATTAATTCAGAAAAGTATTTATAGGTAGGTTTAGATTTTCCTAATGAAGCAAAACTTGATAGCTATTTTTTTAGGGTATTGGAAAATTTCCATACTTTATAGTACATAGTCACTTTTTAAACTTTTATATTATACAATGTCATTCGCAGGCGAAGATAGAGTGTGTTTGCGATCATACTTTGATTATATATATTTTAAATAATTTTTAGAAGCAAGCGTTACTTTGCTAAATTCCATAGTACACAAGCTATGATAGAATTATTTTACTATACATCGCGTTTCTTTGTTACGATTTTGTCGTGAAGCCTATCCTCCTGATGATGTTTAGATTATGAGGCGAAACGATCGTAGAGATTGTTGTAGTGAGTGTGTGTAGTGCTTGTGTGGCGTGCTGTTGGTGGCGGTGTTTTGTTTTACATGTGGTACTAGTCCTACATATATAAGGTTTATTAAAGTTGTCAACTTAAACACTTAGCATTTCATAAATTTTCTTAACAAACGCGGATTATAGGTAAAATAATTATCATCATCCTCCTGCCCTTATCCCACTCTAAATGGGGTCGGCACAACATGTTATAAACACGCTGTTACATGATTTGGCTGCGTTTTTACGACCGGCCGCCTGCCTGACGTCAACTTACCTCTGTCGTATTTTACGACACCTCGGTAATAATGAGGGTGGTCTATTCTACTAAACCGGATACCACACGGTGGGTCAACTTACCTTAGTCGCCTTTTACGACACCTCGGTAAGAAAAGAGGGTGGTACTATTCTATTCAGCCGGATACCACACGGCGTTATAGGTAAAATAATTATATCATAACTTATGTACATATATTTCAGATGATATACGTACCTGGGATTTGAACGTGCTACCCCGTGTACATTGCCTACATTGCCTAGCAGGCTTAGGGCCTGTTTCACAAGTTATCAATAAACTGTCAGTTAACCTATTCGGAACATATCTGACACATATCTCAGAATTTTGCGTTTCTCATGTTTCTTATAGGCTTATTCAGCACTTAAAGTCCCTAATAAGTTATCAGTTAGATCATGTGGCTGTTATTTTGTTTATCTGCTGCATAGCAAATACCTGTTACAAAATGGCCGTGATTTTTATTTTTTCAGTTTTTCGACTCTCTTTTTAGAGACATTTATCTGCTATTTAGTTTATTTGTCGTTTAACTATCCGACACTTTATTAGTGAAACTTATGAAACAGGCGCTTATTCATTAAAAGCAATCACTAAAAAATATTCTATAGAGATAATTCGAAGCATACCATGGCGAGTCCTTTATAGAATGTTTATACAACACTAATAACACGTTCAAGATTGCTATTCTCAGATTTACGAGGTCTCTGATGGTTACCAACTGAATGCATTATGTTGGCAGACAATAAAACGTCAACACTTTATTGTTTTTCCATGGTGTGTTTTGTTAGTGTTTCCCGTGCTGTAAAGTATGACTTCTGTTCGAGCGACTATTTTATTGGCCGTTAAAATTATTTTTTATACACCAAATGTCTAATTTGCCCTCAATTTAATCTCATAAAAAGCTACACAGCGAGGTATCCGGCTAAAATGAATAGTACCACCCTCATTTCTACCGAGGTGTCGTAAAAGGCGACTAAGGCAAGTTGACTCGCCGTGCGGTATCCGGCTGAGTAGAATAGACCACCCTCTTTCTTAGCGAGGTCTCGCAAAAGGCGACTAAGTTAAGTTGACGTCCGGTTACAGATTGATGTTTACTTTCAACGAAAGTAAAGTTATCTAGGAAATTTATGTATGCATGCCCTAACATGCTAGCCAATAGGCTGTCAAGGCGTTTTTACATATGTAAAGTAACAGCCTGTTACTATCCCACTGCTGGGCATAGGCCGCCTTTCTCCGTTTTAGGAGAGAAGGATTGGATCTAAGACCTACCACGCTGCTCCAATGCGGATTAGTAAATGACACATATTCCCAGAATTCTCTAGAGATAGAAAGTTTTTCTTCACCGAAAAGTGTGTGATAAATTGTAATTATCAATTAGACACTTCTTCCGTCCTGCGCTTATACCACTCTAAGTGGGGTTGGCACAACATGTTATAAACATGTTGTCACATGATTTGGCTACGTATTTTCCTATCGGCCGCCTGCCTGACGTCAACTTATCTTAATCGTATTACGACACCTCGATAAGAAAGAGGGTTGTCTATTCTACTTAACTGGATACCACACGGTGAGTCCATTTACTTTAGTCGCCTTTTACGACACCTCGGTAAGAAAAGTGGTTGGTACTATTCTATTCAGCCGGATACCACACGGCGTATATTATCAATTAGACACATGGTTTTGATAGAAAATCTCATTAGTGCCTGCCCGGGTATGAACCTGTGACACCTCGAAAGTATCACTATCTCACCGCTGGGCTATCACAGCTGATTTTTTACATATAAATTTGAATAATAAATAAACATTGATTAAATACAAAAACTATAATAGGCAGTGGAATTAATAGGTTAACAGAGTATTAGTTATTTAAGAATTAATCACAAATATCGTTAAAAAATAACAACAAAACGACAAATGAAACACGGCCTCAACTTATAGAAAGAAAAAAAGATAAATCTAAGAATCAATTTATTCAAGCGAGATCGAAAAAGCAGGCAAGCGCCGGGCCCGCATTTCACTACGTGTTGCCCATTCTACCGTAAAAGCCTTCCGAACCTCCGTCCCATTCACTCTCATACGTTTCATGTTCTGTTTCGTTCCCACTAAGGTTACGCCTGATCGAGTTTCTACCATCTTACTTGCTCCGAAGCTGTAGAACTACTTTTATCTCTTTTGGTTTGAGAATTTAGAGATATGAATATGTATGAAGGTATTCATGAACGCATCGCAGTTAGTAATGGACTTATGGATATAACATACGTAATTGCATAATTTCTTTTTTTTGGTAAGTCAAGTGTTTGGAAATTTCATTTATACTTATCATAAAACAAAATCTCCAAAAACCGATTTGTATGTGATCGATTTTCTCAAAATCTACTTAACGGATTTTTATAAGGTTTTTACTAAAAGATAAAGTGCAAGATGTTTACGTTAAATTACTACATTACGGTTTTATGTAAATTAAGTTAAAAAGGTCTTGCATTTGTAAAAAAAATTGTAAGCTTTAGTCGCGTGCGCCGCGTAAATCTAAAGAGGTACACTAAAGTAAAGTATGAGAGAGTTGTAGGCTTATAAAAAACACTATATAAAAGTCCGCGACAGCATGTTTCTATCTCTTATGGTTAACCCGCAATAACTACTTTTATGTTCAAAATTTCAATTAAATTCATTGATTTCAATGCAGGCGACGCCGCAGGCAATAATTAGGAAAAGTTTGTTTGCAATACATAAATTATATACAGACTATATTTGAGTAATTATTATTTTGAGAAATCATCATCATTGTCCTGCTCTTATCCCTCTAAGTGAGGACATCATGTTTTAAACATGTTGTTGATTTGGCAAACGGCCGCTAGCCTGACGTCAACTTACGTTTGTCGCCTTTTGCGACATCTCGTTAAGAAATGAGGGTGCTTTTTTGTATTCAGCTGGATACAACAGGCAAATCATTTATTGAACTTATTCAAAATTTCTGCTACGTGATCATTATCAATTTCGCTGAATTTTAGTTCTTCCATTCATTTAATATCAACAGCTATGATTTTTATATACAAAATTTAAACTCTGGGTAATAAATAACTGTTCATAAACTTCCCATAGTAATAAAAGATAAATTGACAATAATTTATTGAAATATATGGATCGAGATTTCCCACTCGTCAGTTAATTCTCACTGAATATTTCAAAGTGAACTCGATATTATGTAAGCAGATGACACCAAATTATCGCCTCTTACGTAAGCTGTAGGTAGGGGCTCTCTAATAAACATTAAATCCTAAGTAATCCTTACTTCCATACTAATATTATTAATGCGAAAGTCTGCCTGTTACGTTTTAGGGGCGAATCCTAATTAGAAATCCTGTGAATTCAATAAGAATAGGATGACATTGAAAAACGCCATCTATTATAAAAAATTTATTCACGTCGTCTCAAAATCAATTAAAATATTTAATTTAAAAAAGGTGTTGTCAAAAAGTTGTTTAAAGAAAGTTTTGATATATATATAGTTTGCATTTATAAATAAATAAATAAATAATAAATAAATATATGGGACACTTACACACGCGGTCGCCCGTCCCCAAAGTAAGTAACTTAATACTTGTGTTATGGGTGAGAGACAACTGGTGAATATATACTTATATCATCATCATCATCCTCCTGCCCTTATCCCACTCTAAGTGGGGTCGGCACAACATGTTACAAACATGTTGTCATATGATTTGGCTACGTATTTTACGATCGGCCGCCTGCCTGACGTCAACATACCTTAGTTATATACTTATATATTTATATTATAGAATATATACTTATATATTTTTTAAATACATACTTAAATACAAATATACACCCAGGCTCAAAGACCAACAAATTCATCTATAGAAAATGTTGGCCTTCGGCGGGAATCGAACCCGCGACCCGCGGTGCTGAAGGCAGGATCACTACCCACGCGCCAACGAGCCATTTACTTATTTATAGTTTTGATTTAGTAATTGTTTACAAGGTGATGCAATTTTGAAAACACTTTTATACATAATTTCGGAAAGTATTGATAAATTTTATTTATAATATGATAAAACTGATACATTTATACGAAAATTTGATTTATTGATTTTGTACTATTTATCGCAATTTGAGCATTTTGCGTTTGGTAGATCTAAATTCTCACAGTTAGCCATTTGTTATAGGTCAATCGCCAGCTTTCACCCATAACTTTCTTACAGCTAAATTACACCCATATTATACAAACTGAATAAAATAGTAGTTTCATGAATATTTATGCTACAACAGTTTTAAATTTTGTAATATAGTCTATTACGAACTTATTTCAAATAAGGAACAATCCCATGTTTCTTAGGAAGTTAAAATATAATTAACGAAATACGTTTTTAAGAATAGATATTACTTATGCATAATGAAATATTTTGTTAGTTCTAAGAGTCTTTAATATGTATTTGAAATTTTATATGTATATATTTATCAGTTGTGTGTCACGCATAAGTACTAATTAAGTATGCAGTTACTTTGGGGATGGACGATCATGCCTTTAAAAAAACCATTTGTGATTCATTCTACGTATTTTTTGATACATTTTTAAATTTGACCACTTAAAATTGTATATTTACTTTTTTATATTTGATTAAAATTTTCTATTTATCTTTTGGCAGGAGTGTCTTAAGTCCTACTTATTAAGTAAAATCTCCTTACTGACAATATGCTTTCAAAATTATCTCTTTAGAAATAAATAGAAAAAGCATTAGCCTAACCAATATAACGATTATAATGGATCGAGTTAAAAATACCAAAAGGACCAAACAAAAACCTTGATATCTACTAAACGTGAGATGTTCTCGTTTTTTTCATTCCGCGTGAGAATACTATCAACGATATGCCAGCCCGATCTTTTGGCTTTTTATCAACGGTTCACGGACCTGTCTTAGGATTTAGTTCATTAATCCTTTTACGAGAACGGGGTTGATGACTTTGGGAGTTACTTAAAAGTGTGCTTTAACTGCCACGCATTATAACATAGTAAGTGACAAAAAATCTCAGAAATAAATGTAATCGCAGTAAAAAACTGAGCTGTATAGTCCAGTGGTAAGACAACGCGATTTTTTCGCATGGTTTGTGGTTCGCATTTTTTTGATCACGGTTTCAAAACATGGGCAGGCACCAATAAGTTTTCTCATAAAACTTATATATCTCATTGATAATTGCAAATTATCACAAGCTCTACGGTGATAGAAAAAAACTGTATATCTCTAAAGAATTCTGGCGATATATGTAAACTAATTGCTAAGCTCCAACCACACTCTCCAAATAAGGAGAGTGGAGGCCTAAACCTAGTAGTGGGATAGTAACAGACCTTTACCTTAAAGAATCTCAGGATTTTGGAATGCAATAGAATTGGAACATTATTTTAAATGTTTGAATGAGAAAGAAATATACGCATATCTGTTACGTATATTATCTAAGATAATATAATCTATAGTACATGTATCAGTAAAATGTAAATAAAAATCTGAATAAAATTATAGACATTTGAGGTTTTTGTAATCGTAAAGAGCTGTAAGCTTTATTATTTTTTGTTCATACGCGTTCATTTATATTGTGAAGATTTTTTATGCTTAAAGAGCTAATAATTATGTAAAGACGTAGGAAAACAAAATTGCTATGAGTAGCTCATAGTCACTTACATCAGTATTGCTTATCTACGTGGGTATACATATTTGCTTTTTAACTACGTTTACCTTGACTCGTGAATATTGGTTTAAATATAATCCCTATAAATAAAAGCAACCTCTAATGCAATTGGTATATGTATGTGATTAAGTGAAATTCAGTGCTAACTCGACATAAATGTTTCTAATTCATTCGGTAACTTGCTTGTATCTTAAAGCAAATTTCCTCATTGAAAGTAATTGTAATGCCATTAAACAAGTCCCAAAACAAAATGAAGAAAAATGTATTTATTAGAAGAACCCAAGATGGGTTCTCCTAATAAATACATTTTTTTTACATCAAAAGTGCTTTGAAAACGAGAGAAACAAGCACACTGACTTTGGTCTGAGGTGGCAAAAACTATTAGACACGAACTCAACATGCACCCTGCATTTTGAGATCATGTGCGATTCCTCGTATCTCAAATCTTGTTCTCATCTCAAACTAAAATATTGCTCGCAAGGCGGCACGTATCTCAGAACAATCATATATTTGGGCAATCGTACATCGAGGTACACTATAACTTCCGTTTTCTGTTAAAGCTTTTATTCAGAAATTATATTACGCACTTGTTTGAGTCATGATAACTTCACTGAACGAACAAATTTGCTAGAAGGTGCTATCATGTATGTCGACAGTAATAATACGAAATCAACATAATTTAATTAGTAACATAACTAATGAAGTAACTGATTAAAACCGCTTCTATGTTAGCGGCGAACATCAAAGAGCTCCGAAATAATTTCTCGGAAAATGGTATCACGCGAAGTTATAGGACGTTTGGATATCATTATCAAATCATACAATCTGTGATGTACAAATGGTAAATTAGTATTGACCACAATTAAGTTTATTGATATTGGAAGTGGAAATTCTTTTTCCGTGCCGCAAGGTTTCAGCTGTAATGATAATGATAAGAGTAACAAATTAGATAAGATTGTATTATCAGTTGATGGCGCAGATTAACTACTATTCGCTGACTGAACCTTACGGCTCTACTGTATTATATAACTGACATTGTGAAAGGAGAAATAACAAAATTTCAAATTAAAAATATTGTTATTTCAAGTAAACTTTGTAAGTGCTTTTGAATCGTCAACTCTACTGTTTGTTCTGAAAATTGTTACTAACAAGAGCCAGCAAGAAACTCGGCGATTGCTCTTTTCAAAATACAATTCTTAATACTAGTTACATTTAGTGATTACTGTCTTGTACAGGATCGAAGAGTAGCTATGTCCACGCATTCTTATCATCTAAGTAATTCTCAATTAACTGTTCCGTTGCTTCTGAACTGTCGGTTTCAGCCAAATTTTTTTTGGCTTTGGCTTTTGGATTTGGCTACGTTGTTAACGACCGGCCGTCTGCCTGATATTAATTTACCTTAGTCGCCTTTTACGACACCTCAGTAAGAAATGAGGGTATTCTATTCTACTCAGCCGGATATCACACGGCTGTTTTTCTTTTCTAACAATATGTATGTACAATAAAGAAAGATAGAATTGAATAAAAATTAAATATCATGAAGCGAAATAGTGTTTTTACACTTTAATATAATAGATATCAAATTTAAATATGTTATAATAAAGAAATAAAACAACCATTATTCACTAGAATAAGATGTAATTTGCAACCGCAAACCTGAAATGGCATTGATTACATATGAATATTCATTAAATACTCGTATACTTGTTATTAATGAAGTAGCTGTATAATATGCTAAATAATCGTACCCACTAGCAAATATAAAATCTAGGGTAGATATTTTATTTGCTAACGGCATTTATTTAAATACTGTAAGACAATAAAGTCATTTTATGTTTTTGCTGATTCTTGGTAAATTCGAATATAACCATATTAAACTTTATAAAAGGTGCTAGTATCCGGCTGAGAATAGACCACCCTGTGTGGTATCCAGTTGGATAGAATAGACCACCCTCTTAGCGAGGTGTCGTAAACGACGCGTAGGTTAAGTTAACGTCAGGCAGGAGTAATTCATAGCCAAATCATTTGACAACATGTTTATAACATGCTGTACTGACCCCACTTAGAGTGGGATAAGGACAGGAGGATTATAAGCATGATGATAGACTGTTGGACAGTAAAGTCAGTCTTAGTCTTTCTGTGTATTGACGGTTTTTGGTTGCCTTCAATATCGCAATATTAGCTTATTACTAAACACATGTGATTCATAAGTGCTATTTAAAAAAATTTGCTTATATAATCCTACTTATATTAAAAATGCGAAAGTTTGTGAGTATGGATAAATGTTTGTTGCTCTTTCACTGCGATTAGTTAAACCAATATTGATGAAATTTGGCACAATTATTCCTTATACACCGGATTAACATATATGCTATAGAAATTCTGTTAATTCTACAGGAATAGGATGACATTTAAAAGCGCCATCTATTATCGACCGATACGACAACGAAGTCGCGTGTAAAAGCTAGTTTTAGATAAAGGTATAGTGGTGGATTGTTGTATAGTTGCGTATATAGGTTGCTTTCCATAAAAGTCGACCTCATCTGCCCGCATCACACCTTGATCAATGATTAAGATCTTTCGAGTAATGCCAGTAGAAAGTCAAATAGTTAAAATTGGAAACAAGTAGCTAAATTTACGGTATAATGAGGTCACTACCCTAAGGGCCTGTTTCACAAGTTACCAATAAACTATGAGTTAGCTTATTCGGAATATATCTGACACATATCGCAGAATTTTTTGTTTCTCAGGTTTCTGATAGGCTTATTCAGCACTTAAAGTCCCTAATAAGTTACATTTACATAACAGGTAGATCATGTGGCTGTTATTTTGTTTATCTGCTAGATAGCAAATACCTAAATTGCGGCGATTTTATTTTTAATTTTTCACTTTTTAAAGTCTCTTTTTAGAGACATTTATATGTTACTTAGTTTATTTGTCGGTTAACTATCTGACACTATAGTAACTTTTGAAACAGGCCCTAAGCAAATGATGTTGTCATTTCCCTAACGACTACACCTGCTCGCGGTTTGATCGTCCATACATTGGTGACCGACTTACAAAAATAACCCATTCGGAGGAAGCTTGCAATTTGTTCAAGCTCTTTTTGATAAGCTCTTTACAGTAGTGTGATTAGTCTAGCTTTAGGGTATAATAGGGCTGACATACACATGTAGTGTAAAAGCCCTTTAATCACAGAATAAAAAAATAACCCCTTATAATAAGTGATTCAAATGTTACGAGTACTTAAACTCTTTTGGTAACAGTCGTGGTCGGTAGAGACCTTGCGACTCTTTCCAGCGGGTCACGGGTTCAAAACTCGGGCATCAAATACTTTTGCTATTAAAACTTGTGTCTTTTTTTAGCTTAGCGTTATTTTTATAGCTAGTAAGTCAAAATCCTTAGACCCCTTAGGTTCGGCGTCCACGAGGCATTGCTCCGTCTAGTCTCCCTGTAGCTACGCAGTTGCATTTACCAATCTTTCATAATGCTGTAGTATATTTTAATAATTATAAACAATCCATTTATTGAATTTGAAAAATATCAAATGTAATAATATTATAAAAAGTCCCCGCAAGTTAATAAGATAAAACAGTAAAAAATTGAAATATATATAATGTCAATTTTTTTCCAAGTTAAAATGAAAACAATATAGTATAAAGTTTACACCATTTTAAGATTTACACAAGAATTAAATACCAACACATGTTTGAGAAAATATTATAGCAAGCATTTTTGGAACCTTGACATAGTATTATGTATTTGGTTAAACAGTACGTTTGGAGTTTTTGCCCAAATAAATTATTATTTGTATTTTTTTAAAAAGTTACTAGCAATTTGGGTTACAAATTACTAGTAAACTTTAACAAGTTTACACCCGTCCAGCTAAATGCTTGTGTTAGGAGTGGGTTCACGTCGGTAGTATAATTGCCGGGATTCGAACCCACGACCTCTCGATCCGTTACCCTAACCATTCCGCTACCGCCACTTCAATATTCAATTGTATGCTTCTATTGCTTCATGTATTCCCATAGAAAAGAGCTACATCCTTCTTAAGTCCTCCTAACTCAACGATGGGTAGGATTAGAGGCCCGGCCAACCCGTTACCTCTATTAATGGGCAAGAGTAAAAAATATTCCTTGTTTACTGTAATAATCTCTTTTCTAGAACATACTGATAACAACTATAATTACTTGTAAACAGTGGCAGCATTATAATCCTTCATTATTCTTACACGCTACATTCAAACCATTGTCGTCCCCTGTGTGGTAATACTAAAAACAATAATAAATATTTTATGGCACACATCCGTGCACATGACCATGATAAATAAAACAGGTAGCGTAACGCACCCTGCCTACCCAATTTATTCCACATCCGCCGTATTAAATTACTTATTCCATAAAAAACTGAACTCACAAGGCGACGGGTCCGAAATGTACGCCGACCTCAACCCTCTAGAGTAGCCAGGTAGTCCCGTTTACAAACCAAGGGCCCGGGACGAACAATGATAGATCATTGCAATTTTTTGTCACATTTCACAGTCTAACCACATTTAGACAAGTGAATAGTCTTCCACACAATAGGCGTTGCACTGCCCATAAACAGTTAATAAGTGTTATTGCCGGGACGCACTGAACACTGCACAGTCTGTGAAGTTCTCTCACTGTAATCCTAATAGTTTTATACGCGGTTACACTTAAGGTTCAGGTTATATTCGCTTGGCGGTAAAGCTGCGTGCGCGCAGACGGCGCGCGACTTGTGGGAGTTGGGCACGTACTACTGTACCGACGTTCTCAGAGGCAGTAGCGCTCCTGTACCTGTCCCCCCTCGCCCCCCCTCAGCACCACCGGCGAAGCCTTCGTACCGTTTTTACTTGAAGCAATAAAAAAGGGAAGGATATCGGATTGTTTATTTTTCGTGTTAGTAGCTTATAAGTCGTGTAAATTAACGCTGCCCTCGAATGTTTTGTCCGTGAATTTCGCACTTGCTAACTGATATCTAATTAAAAAAAAATATATTTATTTATTTATTTTACAACAATGTACATGTACAATTGTGTCCCTGGCTCCGAAGCTAGTTTAAACTGTATTTTGGGAACCAGTGCCCACCTTAACTTGGTTCGACTTATATATGTACAGGAGTAAAAATATAAATTACGATGACCAAAAAATTACAATTACCTAATAAGAAAAAAAAAATTGTGTAAAACTAAAAACAACAAAATTTTAATGTTATTGATCAAAAAAAAAACGAAAAGAGAAAACTAAAACAAAAATTTAAACTAAAATTACAGCCGTGTATGTGTGCATGTGGATATATGTGGATATGAGTGTGTGTCTTAAAATAGGTGATTTGCAAGTAGTATGAGTAAGTGTTGTGTGTGATTGTGTGTATTTTAGAGTGTTTTAAATGAGGGTTAAAAGATTTTTTTCAGTTAATTAAAGAATTACAAATAATTAATAATAAATAAAAAAAAATCATATAGAATTGGCGCAGCGATTCAGCGCGACGCTGCCATCATTTTTGGAACCATTCCACGTGGGCATGATTTTTTTAGTCCTAGCGTGTAAGTAATTTACTGTAATTTAAAAAAAAAATAAAGATAATGTTCTGAATAAAAATCATATCCTCTATTTATACATCAAATTTTGGATTTTTGAATGAAAACTGAAAAATTTATTTTAATACTTTATTACAACGAATTCTATGCGTACATTCACATATCTTTAAAAATCATTAACTTTAATACGTATCTATATAGTTTTAATCCATCCATTTTAAATTTTCTATTACACAATTGAATAGTAACAAAAAAATATACTTGTAATATTAACTTGATAATTTAACTCATTACTTACAATAACATTGATAGAGATTTCATGGCACGATAGTATGTCAAAAATAATGAAACAAAAATATTTAAATATTTCCATTATCTTCGAAATATACTTACAATGAACACATTACAATAATATTTATCGTTTAAATTACTGATATTAATCTACAAATTACAAACAAAATGATTATATAGTTTTATATGTATCTAATTTTTTAGACATGCACTTATTTTTATATAATTTCTATAACCTACATTGGTTTTCGATATTTTCTCGATTAACACACTAATTTACAAGGCTACGCTAAAAGCTTTTAACAAAATCAGTTTAATATTCAAGTCTTTATTTGTTCATACATTTAAATATATTTGAGCTTTTACACATTTATCTATTTACATACAATTACGGTTTACACTCTCCTATTATATATCATATTTAATGAACAATTTATGTCTCTACTGGACCGCATTCTAATAGAGATAATCTCCAGACATACATTAAATAACTTTATTTTTATAAATATATTTCTAAACTAAAATTTATTTACATTTGACGTTATAAGTCATTATTAAGAATTTTTTTAATTTAATTTAAGAAATAAAATTGAAGTTTTTAATTTGATTATTAAGAAAAAAAACTTTGGTTACCCTAACTGTTGTCTCTACGTTATTAATTAGTAGTATTTAATGCCTGCACTTCACTATAAGCGGTCATCTATAATCATCATCATTATGATCATCAGGATCTACATGCAATCATCGTCCGTATATACGATATATACATATCATCCAGCGTTCCCCTTTGATGCTTCTCCGAAAAACCGACATTTCCTGTGTTCTAGGTGATTGTGGGCGATCATAGGCGATTGGATTGATACAGATGAGTATGCCCTCTACACGATCGCTCGCACGATACTCACGTTTAATCGTTTGTAATCACCGATTATGAAAAGGAGCCATAAGGGTTAGCTAATTTAATTATTTTTATAGACATCGTCATTTTTTTAAATAAATGAATAAATAGAATGATTTCATTCGGTCGTCCGTCCCAAAGTAAGTAACTTAATAATAGTGTTATGTGTGCCAGATATCTTGTTAATATATGCATATATAGTTTTAAATACATATTTAACTACATATATACTCAAACTCAAAGCACCAACAAATTGTTCATAGAAGATGTCGGCCCTCGACGGGGAATCGAACTCACTGCAAAGTCACTTCCAACGAGCCAGTCAAATGTATGTCGGCAATGTTTTATTAGCCATCTGTGGTTATCCTAAAATAATATATATATATATAGGTATATATATATTATTGTGTCTAAGCGGGTTTAATTTTTTAGGGGTTTAGGGGCAAAATAAAGTCCTCAAACACTATCTGTTTGTAATAGATCTATTAAAATATAGTGCAATTCTTGAAGAAAGTTAAGGTTTCAAAACATTACGATTAAATTCTCGTAAATTTTTAAATTCCAAATTTAATTTAAATCTTAAACAATAGCTGCAAGACAAAATGAAATTAAACGTGAATACAAATAAACATAGAATCATTTTTTTGTTGCAGCTGATCTTAACTAAGTTTTTGAAGGGTTTCAGAAATTTTGAATTATTATTGTAATAAATTATGATAATATACACAATATCGTTTTATATGGAGTAACATTTGCTATCGAGTCTTTTAAGTGTAAATTTTTATCCAATCGGTAAATATCGGTTTTTAAGGAAAATAAAATAAAAACAAATTTACATATAACAAAATTCTCTTAAGTATACAGATTTATACAATTTTTAAAATCTTTTAATATGTACTAGATATCCATATCTACCACATCTATAGGAATATTAAATATGTATATAACTTCGATCATATCTTTTGATTTATATTACAACACTACTCTAAAATGTATTTATTAACTCGTCTTATAAATATTACTGATAAATTGCTATGTTTTATTTCCCATAATTTCATGTATTATATTAATATAGCACTTTTATTTATAATATATTTTACACCATTTAAAGATTTACCGCAAACCTCATATCTATATTTTAGTCTCATTTCATTCAGTAACATACTAAATATTGTATAGCTTGAATCATAGCAATATACTATATCTTAGGTAAAACTGTAAAATGTAGAAATAATAATATATACTTTAGAATTATCTCACTTAAAGCTACCTCTTATATTTCGATGTTCTTTTACTGATAAAGAACGGAATATAAATTAACAATAAAATTTTATATTCAAATGAGATTTCACAAAAAACGTTAAAGGTATGCGCACTGTGTAAAAATAAAAAGTAATAAAATATTTTTTTGGTAAAAGCATAAAAATTAAAACTTCAATTTTATATTTTAATCTCGGAACAACAAGGAAAATATTATCATCATAAAATTCACTCGGTAAAATGGAATGTGATGATCCGTTCCAGAAAGTTTATTTAAAATTAATAAAAAGTGATAACGTTCGATTTGAAATTAGAACTTTTTGGGAAAATTTTATTCGTAATATTTGGTATGATATTTGGTATGATTCATATTCCTTTTGCTTTTTTATTTTTAGACATGATAAATAATATTCAATTAAAACATTTTTTCGCAGCTATATGGCTTTTATTTACACACGTTTTAGTAAATACATATTGGATGACTATTTGTCTATCAAATCATTAAGCCATATTTCTAATTATTTCTTTAGTAACGCTATTTCTTATAATTTCTTTCATCTCTATTAAAGTTTAAAAACGTATACGATCTCTCAGTATAAATAATTTTTGTTATATACCATTTGATATTTGGGACGGGAACTAAATGTAATAAAATTTTCGTTATAAGACCAAGATAAACCGTTTTTATCTGAATATATAAATAATAATATTTTTGGTTTACCGAAGTACCAATTATTTATTTTGCGAGGACACGATAAATTCTGTAGCGAATAACATGGACAATACGTTTTAATATATACATAATCAATAAAAAGTTTTATATATGTATATAACGCCTATTTCTCCAGTTTATAACGTCAGAATTATTATCTTTTTGGTTAATATTGTAGGAGTGGAACTACATTTTTACCATTTTTCCTTTATAATCGCCACGATTATTCTCGGAACATTTAAGATTTAATCAGCAATTTTACTATTATTCATACAATTTTCTATAACCCTTTAGACTTTTCAAAATCAAGAGTTTAATTTCAAATTTATTAAACATCCTGTAAATGATTTTCATTTTTTATTTGTTTCTTTGCGGCTTTCAAATACAAAATTGACTTATATACTTCTCAAATAAAAGCAAGCAATATAGCAAACGGTATTTATTGATTAATCGGTTCTAATTATATTATCTAACTTCCGTCTAGTTTTGAACTCATATCGGGTTCTGAGTCCTGAATTCTAGACAATTCGTTAATTTTGGCAAAGCTAATTTGCTGTCGCAGAATATTTATTGTGCGAATATGTAACTTTGTTAATTAATAACACTTCTATAGATTTTACAGTACCTATGACTGTACTTCAAGAATGTAAGAAGCGTCACCAAGTAGGCAAGAAGGCATAGCATAGAAGTTCTACTACTTCGTGAACGTTGCTTTCGATTGCTGCTGGATTTCGATTAGGATAACACGAGCGTCGGAACTTTGATAAATAAAATAAAATTTAATTAATTTATATTCTTTAAATTTTATTTCCGATTACTTTGCCCAGTATATTTCGTATTGGAAAATCATTTCATAAACACAATTGTTTTTTATTTACCGTGCACGATTTTTATTTACGATTTTAACGTTTCATTTTACCTAGCCATAACTTTAAGAAAAAAGGATATTAAAAATATTCAAACACCGCCGTGTGGCATTCGGCTGATTAGAACAAATAGATCACCGTCTTTCTTACCGAGGTTTTGTAAATGGCGACTAATGTAAGTTGAACCGCCTGGTATCCGGCTGAGTAGAATAGACTATCTTCTTACTGAGGTGTCGTAAAAGGCGACTAAGGCAACGTAAGCTTGGCGGCGGGCCGTAAAATACCTCGACGAATCATGTTTACAACATGTTGTGCCGACACTTATAGTGGGATAGGGCAGGAGGATCATGATTTAATATTTAAACAGTTTGAAAATTTTTATTTTGAATGAAACGCTGGTAGGTAAGTATTTAGCTCGATGACGAGACTAAAACGCAATTTTGTCAGATTGCTGTAATTCATGTAAAAAGGTGATAAAATACAAAAGTAATAATGCATTATCAACAATCATACTACAATTCTTTACTTAATGCAACATTTAATTAGATACTCTTGTAGGTATTTAATGGGTCGACTAAACATAAATATTATATCGAATTGATAAGATTACTGTCAAAATTGAGATTACAAAATCATAAAAATATAACACAGATAATCGATAAAGAATCGATTTTATATATGCATTACTATATTTGGTTTTTTAATCAAACACCCTTTTTTAAAGTTTGATTAAAAGTGCTGAGTAAGGTAAGCCCACCCTCTTTCTTACCGAGGTGTCGTAAAAGGAGACTAAGGTAAGTTGACTAACCGTGTGGTATCCGCTTAAGTAGAATAGACCACCCTCTTTCTTATCGAGGTGTCGTAAAATACGACTAAGATAAAGTGGCGGCCGGTCGTAAAATACGTAGCCAAATCATGAGACAACATGTTATAAACCATGTTGTGCCGACCCCACTTACAGTGGGATAAGGCCAGGAAGATGATGATAAATGTGCTGAGTAATACAACTGTAAATGCATTTTTTTTCGAGTTATCATTCTTTGTAGCTTAATAATAAGTAACTGGGTGACCGAGACATGCTTAGGATTTTTTTAAAGATATGTAAAAATGGAATTAAGAAAATATAAGAAAGAATGGCCTGTATATCTGTGGCTGATCCCAGGTATTATCGCTTATTTAGTCCACCCGTCACTGAGTTATTTCAACTTAACGAATGATTGCAAAATTAACTTTTGTATTCCTTTTATATTTCAACAGTTTTCCGTGTCTAAAAACAGTGATAATACGACATTTTTTTAATAAAACCTAGCTACATCGCTAATCCTGAATCTCATGAAAATCGTTGGAGCCGTTTCCGAAATTCATATTATATATATATACAAGATTAGCTAATTTAAATATAAAAGATGTCAATTTTATAGTAAAACGAGAGTACTGATATCTTTTGACAAAGAATGACATCTACAATCGCACGTTTGCGTTGAGGTTTACAATAAAATAAACCTTAAACTATATTTAAATTAAATATAATCATGAAACGGAATAAAAAAAACAAAAAAAGCACTTCTAAAAAGGTACGTGGATTCCATTTATAAGCCTTATCATAAAATAGATAAAAGGTAAAAAAAAATAAAAAAAAAGTTTCATTACAATATATTGGCATTGGTTATACAAATTCGAACGAATCCGAAGTAAAATACTGTCGTCAACCGGCCTTCATCCATCGGTCTATGGAGTATTCCAAAGCAGCCATCCATCTGAAAAAAGTAACATTTATAAGTAGCTATTTAAGTAGTAAGTAGGAAGTAAGTAGACTGTTACTATCCTACTGCTGAGAATAGACCTCTTCTCTTCGGTTTTTTGGAGAGAAGGATTGGAGCTAAGACCTACCACGCTGCTCCAATGTGGGTTGGTAGGTTACACATATCTCCAGAATTCTCTAGAGATATGCAGGTTTCCTCACGATGTTTTCCTTCACCAAAAAGCGTGTGATGAATTGCAATAATCAATTAGACACATAAGGTTTAACAGAAAAACTCATTGGTTTGAACCCGTGACCTCCTCGAAAGAGTCGCACGCACTTTACTTATATACTTGGTACCTACTATATTAGACCACTCTCATTTCTTACTGAGGTATCGTAAGAGACGACTATGGTGAGTCGACCCGCCGTGTGGTATTCGGCTGAGTAGAATAGACCACCCTCATATCTTACCGAGGTGTCTTAAAACGTGACTAAGGTAAGTAGACCCACCGTAATGTATCTGATTGAATATAAGACGACCTTCTTTCTTAACGAGGTTTCGTAAAATACGACTTAGGTAAGTTGACGTCAAGCAGACGGTCGGTCGTAAAATAGGTAGCCCAATCATGTGACAACATGTTTATCGATCCCACTTAGAGTGGGATAAGGGCAAGAGGATAGTATTCGCATAATACGTTAATACTCTACTTCCGATAGTCAGGCTACAGTAAAGTGAAAGCGTGGAAGGTTGTAGTTTCCTTTCTTGTGGATATGTTATCAAACTCGACCTAGAACTTAATTGAGAAAAGGCTAATACAAAAAGCATATACTATTGAGGATTACTTATATGATAAGAATGTGTGGACGTAGCTACTCTTCGACTATGTACAAGACAGTAATAACTAAATGTAACACTGATGGCTCTCTTCGGTAGGAACAGCTTTACGAACCAGCAATAGAGTAAAGAATTGACGATTCCAAAGCAAATTGACGTTTACGAGGTTATTTGAATAAAGAATATTTTGAATTTTATCTAAAGTTGGACACGACCTTTATCCATAAAAAAGATCTGTATCTGACTGAATGTTAATTGGAAGATACTTTAGAGATTAATAAAAGTACTAACCGTTTCCTATCCATCTCTGATTCGGTGTGGAAGTAAAAATGTCTTTGTTTTGGCTCCGTGGGCATCACCTCGAACGCATATTTCTTGCCGCTGGATGAACAAGCCTGTATTCTATAACCATGGAGACACGCCATTCCTGTAAGATAAAAAAATCTATTTATAGAATTAGGCGTTACTTTGCGGAGGTCCATAACACAAAAGTAACGATAACATTATTTTGTTGTAATCTTTGAAGTAAGCTGTGATAGCCCATTGGTGAGACCGCTCAACTTTCTCGTGCACGTCACGAGTGCAAACCCTGGGTTCAAACCAAAGAATTTTGAATTAAAACTTATGTGTCTAATTGATATATTTATTACACGATTTTCGGTGAAAAAAATCATCGTGAGGAAACGTGTATATCTCTTGCGCGTTCTAGGGATATGTGTCACGTACTAATCCGCGTTAGAGCTGTTTGGTCTCAGCGCCAAACCTTTTCTCCTGAAAGGAAGAGTGGGAGCCTATGCCTAGCAGTGGGATAGCAAAATAATATATTCATTACTAACATATTCTATCCATTTTTATTGGGTTAGATGCCTAAGTTTTTTAAAATAAATTATGATTAAATTACCATCTATTCACATCAAGATGCAGATTTGATGAACTAGTATATTGACATAATAAAAAATATCACCAAATTTATATAAAGTTATACAAGACAAAATATTAGGCCATGTCATATCTGACTAGAATATACCATCCTCATTTCTTACCAAGGTGTCGGAAAAGGCAACTATCGTAAGTCGACCCGCTGTATGGTATCCGGCTGAGTAGAATAGACCACCCTCATTTCTTAGCTAGGTGTCTTAAAAGGCAACTAAGGTAAGTTGACGTCAGGCAGGCGGCCAGTCGTAAAATACGGAGCCAAATAATTTGACAACATGTTTATAACATGTTGTGCCGACCCCACTTAGGGTGGGATAAGGGTAGGAGGATGATGATACAAGGCAAAATATTAAAATTTAAATTTATTTCGTGTTCACGAATTTCACTGTGGCGATAATTACACAGGAGTGAAACGCATTTACACTGCACAACTATCCTTCATTAGCGGAGGTCTGGGTGGATTGGGGCTCCTACTTTTACAATTAGTTCTTAGTTCAGAATTCGGGAAGTTAGGTATTTAGGTATAGCTTTGCCAACAGCTTCGCCCGCGTGGAAATCAATGTCACAATTTTTTTCCTGAATTGTAATTTTACACATAACAGTAGTTATCGTGAGTTAATTATAAGAAATTTTTAAATAAATTTTACCAGTTATTTAGCGCATGCAAGGAAAGCTTTTGCCGTTTTCGCAATATTTTTATTGCTGCTCCTCTCCTATTCATCTTAACGTGATGTTGTTTAATCTAGCCTTCCTTGATAAATGGACTATCTTACAGTCAATTTTTCAAATCGGCCCAAATCTTCAGCTTTGTATATTAGCATATACTATATATGAGACAACTATCTTGGTTTTACCCTACATATACACCTTCATCCGCTTTCTTTTTATTGTAATATGGCACATTTTAGACTGACTTCCCTAATCTACTAATAATCTAATAATTCTATGCTAATATGACATAATTTTCTTATTATTGAGGAAACTTCCATTCTTGATAAGTAATCTTTGCATCAAGTAAGTGATAAGACTGTTATAAGACAATGATTAAGTCATACATACCAAAAGCATTCTTGCTATTCCCATCATTATAAAAGTAAAGGCAAGCGTCTTTGAGCACGCAATACCGCTTGGCCCAGGATTTCCATTTCGATCCCAATTTCATAAGGTACCCGAAACAATCCGGCCGTGGTATTGACGATGGCGGTAATTTCATATTTCTAATGGTCACTTCGAGCCAGCCGTCCCTCTATAATAAAAAAATCAAAATTTTAATTAAACTATCCCCTATTATCCCCTATACTGCCGGTCATAGACCCCCAATGTTCGAATAGGATAGAAGGATATTTAAATAAGTTAATCTTCAGCATGCAGAAGGTTTTAGGGAGAGAAATCAATGTAGCTAGGTTTTATTTATTTTTTATTTTGTAATAAATGACCAGGCACTGGAACTTATATACCCACAACGCTTCTTGAGAAAGTATTTCTGGAATGTATTTTGTTAATGACAAAACACATTCCAGAAATACTTTCACCGTAAAGCCCAAGATAATGATATGATGAAGTGATAATATGAATTTATCACTTACATTTTAAACAAATTAAAAAACTCATAAATGTCAGCCTGGGATTAACTATTGTCATTATTTTTGTTTAGGCTATATTTTTTCACAATTCCAACCACTGGATTTTAACTGCCATCATGCCATCTAGTGATATATCTTAATACTACGTAAGGGAAAGGTAAAATGGAACACTTCATACCTGTTTTTGTTTCATTAAAAACAAAACAAAATCGAATGTCGCTGTATAATGCTATCAGGAACATAGAGTTATTATTTTAGAGTAAGAAAACCAGCCTAAAATATGCCCTATTTCAATAAAGAGAAAGTAAATGAGACTCTATCTATTTGTCTCTCTTTTTTGTGATTAGACAAACAGGCTTCCTTACAGGCCTGCGTACGGCTCTACTATTTAAGTATAATAATTCTATGATCAGGTACGTGCCAAGACGACTAATGAACTAAAGTTCTTTATCATATGATGTTTGCATGTTGTTTTTTTCTACATTATTATATATATAAATTTTATTCTTTTGTATCATTGTAAAAGCCAAAAGTTATGTTTTAGTTGACAAGGGAAGGTACTAACTCCTGAAACACAGTTCTTCTAGTTCAGGAGCTAGGGCTTCAATGCATTATGTAAAATTAGATTATTATTATTATTTAATTTAAAGTTAACTAGGTACCTGATTGCTAGCATCAATTGCGTGGGCTAAAACAGCACGCCACCTAGCGGCAGCTTCCGCATTGTCAGCAGCTAGTTGCAGTCTCGTACCACCGCCGCGCTGTAGTCGGAACCCGTGTGGTCTACCTGAGTCTTCCTCAGTTAGTTGATAGTTGACGAGCATAAGTGCACCCACTGGGTGTATACTCTGAAACATGCATGACTGAAGTAGACAAATAAAAAGAAAAAATATAATAATTTTACTAAGAGTTTTTTTGTTTTTATAATCCGTGTATTCTGCCCTTTACTGGATGACGTGATAATTCAATACATCCATAGGAATATTATAAACGCTTGGGTAATAAAGACCGTTCTTTCGTTGGGAAAAGAAAAAAAATAGGTATTATGAAATTGACTATTTCAACTGCAAAGTCGTCGTACAAATAGTATTTAATATTTACGAACTTATTATGTCTATAAAACCAACAAAATCTTTTAGAACTTAAAAGTTAGGTATAGTTTTAGAGTTAGGAAATTACTCTTATCATCGGTTTATGAAGTATCTTGAAATTGGTGAAAATATATTTTAAAAAAAGAATCAATAAAACGAGATCTTACCGAATCAGTTTTATAATAGTAAAGGCAATTATCTTTTTTCAGGACGAACCATCTTCTAGTCCATCGTGGAGGATGGTGCGGTTTTATGGGTGCTGATCGCCATAAGTAACCTGAATATAACGCCGCAGGACCCCCTTCGTGGGCTAATGTAGCTACTGCTTCGCATGTTCGTGCCACCTTTAGAGACCATAGAAAAAATATGTTCATAAAGTAAGAAAATTCAAATGCATCAAAATTAGCATCCAAAAGTTAGTCGATTTCTGTTTCCAAACATAACATGGATTATAAAAAAAGTTCATAATTCCGTAAAATACTAAGCACATCACTACATATTATAAAACAAAGTCCATATTTCCGTATGTACGCATAAAACTTTAAAACTACGCAACAGATTTTGATGCGGTTTTTTTAATAGATAGAGTGATTCCAGAGGAAGGTTTGTACGTATAATAACATTCAATACGAAGTAGAGAAATAATGTAATTTTTGAGGTTTCTGTAAATAATTACATTTTTTTCCGCTTACATTGCAAACGCAGGCTAAACCCTACGAGATTTATCAAAATGATGTACTAAGTATTTGTACACCTTAAAAAGGTCTACAGAAAAGTCCGCGATGGTATATATCTATCTCTTATAGATAACCCACAATAGCAGTTTTTTTCATTTACTTTTTACGAAAAATGATGTCTTATGTTCAAAGCAATTTTTATACAATACAGCATTAATCCTTATCCAATTGAGTACCTTAAATAAATAGTTGATTTAATATAGATCAATATGGCCGTTTACAGCATGTAATTTAAGTGAACATTTTCGGAGATATTACAGATTTAAAATCCCGCGAGGAGGCCGCGCTTCGCCCTATTACACTTCGACTTTAGCAGCGATGTCGCTCTTTCAAGAGTTTGTTTAAAGACATTCTGTAATTAATTGTAAAAATAAAATACATAGGGAAAATATAAAAGTAAATAAGTAATAATGTACTATATAAATTTAGATATTCCAAAGATAGCAGGAAATCTTGGTATAGGGAAAGGAAATTGTTTTTCTCCAAATTTAACGCTACGGCCACGGGCAGTAATGAATAAATCAAAACAACTGGATCAATTTTAATCATTTTTTTTACACTGACTGACATGGGATATATATTTTATATCCGTGCGAAGCAGGGGCAGGCCGCTAGTACATAATAAAATTTATTGGAATATGCTTTCATTAATCTACCCATTATTGCATCTGGAAGGGATTTAAAATATTAATCTGCTTGCTTATTAATTTAATTCTAAATTAGTTAAATTACTACTTTTTTACCAGTATTGATATTAGGGATCAAATTAATTACTTACATCTAATTCTAATAACTCCGATCCCGAATGCGCTATTTTTACAACTTCCGAATGTGTTTTATCTACAACATTAATACCTGAAATAAGAAAAATTTAGCTTTATTCTTGACTGGGAGACGATGACGATTAATATTCAAAATTAAATTTTCTGAAATATAGTACAGGTATATTTATTTACAATTCCTTTTATTAATTTATTTGTTATTTGATACCATTATTAAATATTAGTTCATGTAAAATCTTTGATTACATTACACGCATCCATACTATAGGTACCTACTCATTTTGTAAATATATCAGGGGGTTCAAACCGTAAGGACGTATGAATAAAAATGCAATTTGTTTGTTTACCGTTATTCGATTCTGCTATTTCTTATTCGCCATACAACATAGTCCGTTAACATCTTATTAGATTCTAGCAAAATTAGTAGTCCAAACATTTTTAGAATTCCACTATTGCAAATATATAAACAAAAATCGCATTGTTGTTAACACATACGCAATATGTTTATCAGTTGTGATTATAACGTCATTAGCATTTGAGACTACTGGAGCTTGTAATTCCGCTTCTTCCGTATAAACTTCATACACTACCATTAACTGCTATAATGATGTCTCCAACTTCAAGTCCTGAAGACTCGGCTGGGGTGTCGGGCTCGATCGCTGACACCACGACTGGCTTACTTCCATGTATTCTAAACCCAAACTCTTCGTTACCACGTCTAACGACCACAGTTTTGTCACTTTCTATTAAAACAAATATATCTGTTATAAACAAGCATATTGTATAAAAAGTACGTAAAAATAATTTTATCTGAGAGTATTTTATCTGAAATTGATATAGATTTTTATTTATCTTTAAAATAATATCATTGAAATGAAAGTGAATTACGATATTTAAAGTTGTATAATGTATTTCATACTAAGATTGGAAGAAAGACAAAGTACGCCGGTAAAGTTTATCGATCATGGATGAACTATTAATGTTTTCTAAAGTAAATGTTAAATTCATGGCGTTAAAGGTGTAGACGCTATGAATAGAAACGGCCTCGACATATATACAAATATAAATATTCGATGATCTGAAGGATACATCAAGTTTTTTGACCATATGACTTTCGCTAAATTCTTTGGCAAACATCCAAACGCCACCGACGTCATCATTTGTTTCATTCATATTAAAGTGCAGTTTAGTTTATTTTTACGGCTGCAATTTCTCAAATGGAAATTTGTGTAATCAATCAATACAGTTATAGTCAGATTTTTTTAGGGGTAATAAGAACAAATTGCAGCAGTCACAGATTTCCAAGATTGTTAGAATCGAAAACTTAAAGTAAAAGTCAAAGATTTTTATAATATAAGGTAATGAACTAGTAATTTTACATCAAATAGAGAAAACAAGAACTTAGGATCATTACCACTCGGATCAGAAGCTACAAGCCTATTTGCCTGACTTTGTCGACACCATAAAACCAGCATCAATTTAAATATCTCTTCTAACTTTTGTCTGATATTTCCTTGCGCTATATTTAATCCATGACTGACTAGAAAAAATAAAATCAATAATAATCAAAATAAAATAAATTAAAATGAATGAAATAGAAAATAAAACTAAACTTACAACTGTACCGCATTTTCAAAAAATTAATGCACTTGAACTATCTGACACTGTTGACCCAATTCTACACACATATAACAATGCGAATGAACTATTCTGTTATTACGTCAAGCATAAACAAGTAATCGCTGCAGCCAAATCCCGACGTCAAATCAATAGAATATAAAGTATTTCTACAGATTGGAGTGACAATATCGTCTAGCCTCTAGCCACAGTCGCGTGTCTGTTACAACTGAGTAATGACGTGGTCTTGCTAAGAGAAATTAAATTTAGTCCGCTTGAGATCGGTCAGTACTGTTGCTGGTTTTTCACCGCTCTTTTTTTAATATCAACCAATTTGATCGATATGACTCAAGGGAAAGAAATCTTTTCAGCTCCAATAGAAATAGAGTTATCAATGTTGACGACGAATATTGTCGTAATCTTTTTTACAGAAATTTTTAACCGGACATCGATGATTTTATAACAAAATGAATGAGATTTCTTCAGATATAATGCCGGGATACGGGATTTACCGAAAATAAAATGTGAAGTTTTGTAAATAATTATCAGTTTCAGAAATAGATATTGCATCACTGTTTAAAAGTAGATCAGTTAACTAACGCCGTGCTGACGACGGCTACGAAGACTTTCGGATGAACTAGTAACGACTTAAAACATAAGTTAAAAATTTAAATCGAGATAAAAATTAACTGAAAACAAAATCGGAAATCTAAAACAAACTCTCATTAAAAAATCTTGCAGATCTTGAATAGAATAAAACTGCAGTAAGCATCGTCTAAGATTCATAATGTTATATTATATAATATCATTTGTAAAAGTAAAGTAGCGGCCTGTTATTATCCCACTGCTGGGAATAGGCCTCTTCTCTCCGTTATAATAGAGAAGGATTGGAGCTAAGACCTACCACGCTGCTCCAATGCGGATTGGTAGGTTACACATATCTCCAGAATTCTCTAGAGATATGCAGGTTTCATCACGATGTTTTCCGTCACCGAAAAGCGTGATATAAATTGCAATTATCAATTAGACACATAAGTTTTAATAGATAAATTGCAATTATCAATTAGACACATAAGTTTTAATAGAAAAACTCATTGGTGTCTGCCCGGGTTTGAACCCATGATCGTCTTTAGAGATTAACAAGGTCGCACCACTAGGCCATCACAGCTTATTATATTTTATGTACTACGCCTAAACAAATTCAAACATTACATATATTTATATTTGTCTTAATTTTAAATTGCGTAAGGCCTTAAGTTTAATCGTACTTTCGTTGTAGCAAGTACTATTCCTCATTAAGCAATTTAAATATATTTCGGCCGTTTGGAAATTGTCATAGTGTTTTTATATGTGATTTAGTATGCTTCTTGAAATAAACCATTGTAGATGAAAAGATATTCTAAATTATTGATTTGAACAGGTTACAGCTTATTTATGTAAATGCTATTTATATTCGTAAATCCATATGGCTTATGGCACGGCTTTATCGATAGATATTACCTATATATTTTGTAACAAAATAATTTACAGAAATTATTAGATGGTTTTAATAGTTTCATAATTTATCAATAAGTTACTGAGCTTTTGGTATACAGTATTACTTTTTTTATATATATCTTACTTTACCGTAATCGCACTTTATCTTTCTTAAATATACATTTTAAAACGCCGTGTAGTATCCGGCTGAATAGAATAGTACCACCCTCATTTCTTACCGAGGTGTCGTAAAAGGCGACTAAGGTAAGTCGACCCGCCGTGTGGTATCCGGCTGAGTAGAATAGACCAACCTCATTTCTTACCGAGGTGTCGTAAAAGGCGACTAAGGTAAGTTGACCCACCGTGTGGTATCCGGTTGAGTAAAATAGACCACCCTCTTTCTTACCGAGGAATCGTAAAATACGACTAAGGTAAGTTGATGTCAGGCAGGCGGCCGGTCGTAAAATACGTAGCCAAATCATATGACAGCATGTTTGTTACATGTTGTGCCGACCCCACTTAGAGTGGGATAAGGGCAGGAGGATGATGAAATATACATTTAAAAATGTAACTTAGGTACTTACATGAAGAAGAGGTAAGTAAAAATTAAAATAAAATATGTAAACAATCTACATTTACACGATTTTGATAAAGTGATCTATTCATTTTATATATTCATTTTTGATACTCAATAACAATTCAATAAAGAATATCTTATATATTAAAATAAATAATTAGGACAAAATTGAGGTATTGCCATTTATACTTGTCCTGATATTAATTTCCCACTCCGAGATCAAAGAGCTCAACAAAATAATATGAAATTTTTTGCTTTCTTCATACGTTATACGTAAACGTCTAAGAAAGCATGAAATTTCATGTAAATCATAACTATATTTTTTTAAACTAAATTTTTTTACACACTAGTTTACATTTGTAAGTATAACCTACTGACCTAATGACATCCAGAAACTCGGAGTAGTGACTTGAAGAATGTTTTAATTATTACAGTTTTACATCCCCTTGTACCCCGAAAACGAAATCAGACGACCGATCTTGACTATCAATGCTAACATTAGATAGCATCCTCCTGCCCTTATCCCACTCTAAGTGGGGTCGGCACAACATGTTATAAACACGCTGTTACATGATTTGGCTGCGTTTTTACGACCGGCCGCCTGCCTGACGTCAACTTACCTCTGTCGTATTTTACGACACCTCGATAAGAATGAGGGTGGTCTATTCTACTAAACCGGATACCACACGGTGGGTCAACTTACCTGAGTCGCCTTTTACGATACCTCGGTAAGAAATGAGGTTGGTCTATTCTACTCAGCCGGATACCAAACGGCGGGTCGACTTACCTTAGTCGCCTTTTACGACACCTCGGTAAGAAAAGAGGGTGGTACTATTCTATTCAGCCGGATACCACACGGCGTGCTAACATTAGATAGCGTACCTTTATAATTAAAATGAGATAGTGTAACCTTTAGTACACTTTATGCTACTTCCGTTTCAATAGTTACTAAGTCTTTATTGAGATCAGACTGTAGTTGCACTGCGTAGAAACTGCGAGTGTCTTATGAAGTTATTTTAATGTTAGGTTCAAGAAATTGATGATACGTCGAAGAAATTAGAGAAGAAGAAAATCAAAACTTACTGTTAGCGATGCAATTAATATTAACTTTAAATAATTTATAGAATTAGGCGTTACTTTGACAACCATAATACAAAAGTAATTATAAAATTATTTTGCTATAATTCGCGATGAATTTTGATGATGAATGATAAAAATATAATTGTACATATTATAATTTTAAATAAATAATAATTGTGTAACGGAACGTGCAACGTATGGTAGTTGCAGAACAAACGTTATTCAAAATCTGACATATACTTACGTCAACCTCTCATAGGCGCAATTAAGTTCAAAAAGCCTCTCATTCCTTATATCGTTAAAATCTTGTGCGATGCACCAATTTCAAGCCTTTTAGTATTTTAAAACCCTCGCTTGTTTTATTTGAAGTCAGTATCACTTACCAAAGGTGCTATCTGCTTGGCGTTTGTTGAGTTCTACACAGGCTCGCCGATGCACAAGCCTATGTGTCAACGCTGCATACCGTTTATTGAATTCCGTTTCCGATTCTGTTGGATCTTCTTTACCGGAATCGGTAGCATCTAAAACATCTGCTCAAGACATAAATAATGTGTTAAGTTGTCTTACAAGCGCGAGCGTAAAAAGTAATCGATTTAATATTTTATCTACTCTGATACCGAAACCAAAATTCTTATGACAAACATTACGTTCAGGCCAAAAATAGAAAATTAAAAAATTTTAGTACGATACAGGTCTTGTATGGACACCTGTATCATAATATAACTTTTTGATCATAACGATACAAATATACAACCTCCAGCTGGACCAAGGAGGTTGAACCTCTACATTTAAAAAAAGGTTTCAATGAACGAGTTCGCGGTGACGCAACACGCATGACGCAATCGATGTTTGCGCCTTGGTGCTAACATTTGACATTTAAAAAATCTTTTCAATTTATGAACAAAGTTTGGTTTTTATTAATATTGTTTTACGTATTATAGTATGAGAGAAGATATAATAGTGTATGACACTGTACATAACTTGGTCCTATAACACTCGTGTGATACTATAAAAAAATCGCCTGCGACTTGTTTTTTTAAAAAACACCCATTTTATAAGAACCCTTATTATGCAACAGTATCATTATCTACTATTAAAATATAAATTAAATTTAAATGGCTATATTTATCTAATATTAGTGTCTTTAATTTATTTACAAATCAATTTACATATTAAGTATACTATTTACTAAACTATTTTACAAAAACAAGCATTAAAAAAAAACAAATTAAATCTAATTAAATAATAACTAAAGAATAAAAATAAAAATTAATAAATATATATATATTTACACTAAATCGAAACCATCCATTCCATTGCAATGGGGTAGAGTTCCTAAAATACTGGCAGCGTTGCCCCTTTGTATGGCCAAACTTATTCGTTGGCCAAGGTAGCTGCCAGCTCTCGGGTCCCCGGTACGCTCTACGAGCCTTCTCGCGAGCTCGTTGAAGAACGTATGAGCGTCCGGGCCCCATGGACCTAAGGTCTCTACACCAAAAGGCACAAAAATGAAGCTTCTATTTATGTCTTCATATTTGCGCTTCTTGGCATGTTCTGCAGTGGTAGCCGCTGCTCCCGCCATAGTAGAGGTCCCTTGTATATGTGATGCAGCTAACGTGTCTACACATGTAGCATCCCAAACAAGTGACCTCCCCAGTTTCCAAGGTATGAGAGTCATACCATCAGGTCTCTTGCCATCGCTACGAGCCAATCCATTTGGTTCTAAAACAGCAGGCACATTAGCGGTAGCAAGAGATTTCCGGATGATCTCATTTAAACTGCTATGACGAGAATAGCGACCAGCACTTTTTAAACAGGAGAGACCATGGTGTCCAAATGTATCAACAACCTCACCGCAATGGCATCGATGACTTTGATTGATCGTGGCGCCAAGTCGTAGACCAACCGCCAGTGTTAAGGTGGTATGGTCCAAAAGAGTACCTAGGTTTGCGGATGGGAGAGCGTGAAGCCAGTATCCAGATTCCTTGGCAAAAACAGCACGGAGCCGAGCGAGATCTTTTTTGCTCTCAGCATGTTTTAACAAGCTATTATATGTGTCATTACTTAAAATGTTATCCCACTGTTTTTGACAGGTCAAAGATACTGGTATTTGGCTAGGACAAATAACAGACCAAGCATTTCTCGCCTCCAACAAATACGACACGTCAACGGATCCTGTTGACGAGGATATTATTTTACCGTATAAAGGTTGCGTACTGTAAACTGAGGAAAGAAATGCTGGTAATGAAACACTTGAGATTTTGCGTACTCCTAAACCTCCATATCTAATAGGAAGCGAGGCCTGGGTCCAGGCCCGATTTTCCAGAGAGCAATTTATAATTTTCACAAGTACATTTTTTAAAAAGTTATCCAAATTTTCTAGGAGGTCGTTAAATTTCCAAATAGGTGAACAACGTAACACGTAAATAAATTTTGGGACGAACAAACAAAACCGAATGATAGTAAGAGCCATATGAGTATTAATTTCGTATAAGCGATCAGAATTGTCATTGAATTTCGAAATTTGTTCATTAATAAAAGGAGTGACAGAGGCTTCTAGGACGGGAGCTCCTAGTAGGCGAAGGGACTCATCGTTTAAAATCTTGATGCCGGGTGCCAAAGTATTAAACTGTTCGATAATTTGTGTTTTATCTGAAATAGAATTTGGTATAAAAATTTCGCATTTTGAAGAATTTAATTTCAAACCAATGTGGGCAAAACTATTTATAATATTATTTAAGTCGGCTAAAACGGTGTCCACGTCACCACCTAAGGTCCCATCGTCTAGATACCAAACATTAAATTTTGAATTTAGAACTGAAATTATTGGGTGTATAGCCAAACTAAAAATAGCTGGTCCTAGCGGGTCTCCTTGTTGGCGGCCAACAGCAGAACTTAAAACATCACCTTTATAAACTAAATTGGATGGTTCTTGATAGCACTGTGAAATGTATGGAAAAAGTTCTGGTATTTTATCCCTAACTTCCGACAGAAGAACATTGCGATCTATTGAATTAAAAGCATTTTCAACATCAATTTTTAATAATATTTCCTGTTGGGAGTTGAGAAGATAGGTGCGAGCAGCATGAACAGCTGCTTCACAACCCCCTTTACAGCCAAAACCTATTTGAAATGGTTGAAATTGGTCGGAGATTATTGGCAGAATTTTCTTACAACAAATTTTTGAAACGACGCGCCTAATTGTTGAACCTACTGCTATTGGGCGAATACCACCGTCTTTTTTCTTAAGAGCACATAATCTAGCCTCATATAATATTGAAGTAATTTCAGGTGGTATTCCCCCGGATAACATAAGGTTCACCAGAGCTGTAAGAGAATTTAAAAGGCTTCTACCGGCATCGCCATTTGTACCACAAACCAAATCCTTATAATGCTGTGGCGACAAACCATCGAGGCCGGCAGCAGAACCATTTCGAAATGACATTACAGCTCCCAGCACGTCCCAATTTAAATTGCATGAGATATACAAAACAGTCAGTTGTCATGTAGTGAAGTATTCTCTCAAAGCTTACCTGGCGGTATTCTAGTCCAGCTGTCATCAATTTCTGTTAATAATATCCAGTTACCACACCACCATGGCGTCGCGTAAACACCTTTTTCATCATCCGCACCTTCTGAACTGGCTGAGCATTCTTCATGTTCTATTGAATGAGACCGATAAATATTATTTTATATATTAATATAAAATATTAAAACTAGTATTGACTAGTTTTTAACTTGCAACTTTTACGTGGACTGTTGCATGATAGGTCGGTAATAGATGGCGCTTTTCAATGTCATTCTATTCTTGTAGGATTAGCAGGATTTCCTAATTGTGACAAATTTTATCGATATTCATTCAGCGAATTTGCCGAGAAAGAGTAACATCCATACACACAAACTTTCGCATTTATAATACTAGCTTTTACCCGCAACTTCGTTTGCGTGGACTGTTGTCGCGTGTTAGGTTGATAAAAGTTAGCGCTTTTGCATGTCACCCTATTCATGTAGGATTAACAAGATTTCCATAGCTTATATGTTATTCCGGTATATAAGTAATTTGCGCCAAATTTCATCGATATTTGTTCAGCGGATTCACCGTAAAAGAGTTAACAAACATACATCCATACTCACAAACTTTCGCATTTATAATATTAGTAGGATAGGATTAGTAGGAAATAGGATAAGAAGCTTTGTTTATACTCATACGTCTATTAATTACATTCAATTAAACTTAGAAAGAATTATTAATATTAGAAATAAAAAAAACCTAAATATTTCTAATAGAAGTTTAAACGACGTGTTTTTAATTAGCATTTTAAAAAGTATACATAAAATAATGCTAAAGCAATATAATGTCTAAAATTTTTAAGCTCCTGTCAAAATCTATGAGCAATCATTATGTTCGAATACTTGCTATTCAAAAGATAAAATGCAAAATTTGATTCTGGTTACTGATTAAAAGCTGTGGTAGCCTAGCGGTAGCACCGTGCGACTCTTTCGAGGAGGTCACGGGTTCAAACCCGAGCAAACACAAATGAGTTTTTCTGTTAAAACTTTTGTGTGTAATTGATAATTTCAATTTATCACACGCTTTTCGTTAAAGGAAAACATCGTGAGGAAACCTGCATATGTCTAGAGAATTATGGAGATTAGTGTAATAAGAGTAACCAATCCGCACTAGAGAAGCGTGATAGGTCTTAGATCCAAACCTCTCGAAAAAAAAAACGGAGAGAAAAGGCCTAGTCTCAGCAGTGGGATAGTAACAGGCCGCTACTTACTGATTGAAAATTAAAAATATATACTAATATATAAAGCTCAAGCTAATATAGTAAGTTGTGATGGCCTAGCGGTGCGACCGTGTGAATCTCTAGAGACGATCATGGGTTCAAACCCGGGCAGACACCAATGAGTTTTTTTATTAAAACTTATGTGTCTAATTGATAATTGCAATTTATCACACGCTTTTCGGTGAAGGAAAACATCGTGAGGAAACCTGCATATCTCTAGAGAATCCTAGGGATATGTGTAACCTACCAATCCGCATTGGAGCAGCGTGGTAGGTCTTAGCTCCAACCCTTCTCTCCAAAAACGGAGAGAGGAGGCCTATGCCCAGCAGTGGAATAGTAACAGGCCGGTACTTACTTTACTTATATAAAGCTCAAGAGTTTGTTTGTTTGATTCTTTGAACGTGCTAATCTCAGAAAGTACAGGACCGATTTAAAATTTCTTTGAGTGTAAGATAGTTCATTTATCGAGGGAGACTATAAACTATAATGTAATATAATATCACGCTAAGATAAATAGTAGAGGAGCAGAAATAAAACATACTGTGAAAACGGCTAAATTTAAAGCTTTAATTGCGTACGCTAAGTAAATGGTGAAAGTTGTTTTAAAATCTCTTATAATTAACTCATGAAAACTACTTTTATGTAATTTAGGAAAAATTTAGTGACACATTGATTTCCATGCCAGCTAGCACAGCTAGTGAATTATAAAGTTCAACTAACTAATGATGGATTGATCATTTGGGTGCTAATAAGTTAATGCATACCATCTGGATCCACGCTTGCATTTGAATCGGCCAGTTTGTCAAGACTATTTCCAGCAGATCGGGCGATTCGAGTTTCTTGAGGCTTTTCTATGCCGGAATATTCTTCTTTGCCTCTTTCTTCAGACTGTAAATTTAAAAAATAATGATATCTCATATTTTGTCACGCCAATATTATAATTACATTGAAGAATACTTTTTGTGCAAAATGTAATTGAAGTATAATATATATTTGTTATAATTATTTAAACTATAAATCATTTCTCAGCATTAGAGAACATTAAGAATACTGTGTATGGCGTTTTTATAGAAAGTCTATTAAGTAGAGATGTTATAGAACGACTGAGAATATTCGTGAATTTTAATGTAGTGAGTTTAATATAATACTCATCTTCCAGCCCCTATCCCATTCTAAGTGGGGTAGGTACAACTTGTTATAAACTTGTCACATGATTTGGCTAATTATTTTACGACCGGCCACCTACCTGACGCCTACTTATCTTAGTCGCCTTTTACGACACCTCGGTAAGAAACGAGGGTGGTCTATTCTACTCAGCCGTATACCACACGGTGCGTTGACTTACCTTAGTCGCCTTTTACGCAACCTCAGTTAGAAATGAGTGTGATCTGGTCTACTTAGCGGGATACCACACGGCATAAAAGTTGGTAATAACAAGGGCTTGATCCATATTTTCACTTCTTTTTGCCCGTTCCCCACTAAGCCATTGCAATTTTCGAATTCAATATAATATTATATAAGTAAATTTATTATATTTCATATTATTGTAACGGTTTTAAATTGTTTTTACTTAAATTGTTGTTATTATTGTAACGGTTGTAGTAACTAATACCTTTGCCCGGACATCCTGTCGATGGCGAAAGTTATGTCTAGATTTGTCTTCAGACCGATATCTTTTGTCAAGCTTTTTATACAATCGAGCACCACTCGTGTGTTTCTTAGCAGCAGTACAAGATGGAGAGTCAGCGAATCCCGCCGGGGCAGGAACAATTTCTGCAGTGGCATCTGCATAAGATTCCTAAAAGAACCGCACAGATTCAAGAATTATTGAGTACTAAAATTTATCGTTTTAAAATAATCTAGGGTATAGTATCTAATAATCTACTTTCATGGATCAGCCATAAAATATTAATGTCAGTTTTAAAGTAATGAACATCAAATCCTAAAATGTTTATATGATTCTTATTAAAATAAATAAAAAAAAAGTAGAAATACAGTATAAAAAATACATAGAATAAAGAAACAAATAGAGAAAAAAGAATAACATTATTTACATCAGTGTGGGACGTTCTTGAAGCATTGCCGTCGTGGTCGTGCGACGCCGTAACAATGTGAACTTCTTTGCCGCAATGTAAGCAATGCGCCTTAGCCTCACAATCTCCAACAGCCAAATCATGCTCCGTGTGTTCTGAATAGAATACGGAATCTGATCCTGGTGAAACTGAACGTAGGGATTCTGCAGAGGCCGCCTTTGCAAACTTCCCGTCTACTGTTACAAAAACTAATACAATCACTTATTCGATAACGCCGATGTTAATGATTATTTACAATTAAAAGCATTATGCCACAACATCCACAAAAAATGCAACTGGACGAAAATCATATTTAAAACATAAATTTAATTTTTAATAATCGAGTAAAAATTTTCACTTCAAATAAGTTTTCGAATGCATGGTCTAATTTTCCCTACCGCTAAGCAAACATAAATTAAATTAGTAAACATGGTAGCTAACCTTTATCTTGTTTTCTATGAAGTTTTGGTGAACTTGTGGGGCTTTTAACATATCGTAATGGGGTTAATCTTGTCCCAGCGCTATTTAAAACTCTAGTAGTTTCGATATCTTCTGCTTCAAGGGAACTTAAACAAGGAATAATTGGCACGGATTGTTTTCTTCGTGGAAGACTTCCAGGTAGTGATATGCTTTCGTTTGATCCACTTTTACGTCTAGGTCTAAAATTACACATTTTAAAAATTAATTTATAAGGAAAAACTTACCCAACATAAATTATCATGAAAATAATTTGCTTAATAATTCACCTGTATCCGTTATGGTTGTTAGATGTTGGTGACTTAGTTGAATTAGAGTTGTTACCCGTTTTTCTTCGAGGACTATCTCTTAAACGCCTATGTTTTCTGGGAGATATGTTACCATTTCCAATCCCTGTAATTTGAGTGAATTTATGTTAACACATTTAATGCAATTTTCCCCATGAGATTAATCAACGTGACGTAATATCGTGATGTAAACAGAGTCGTATCAATGTGGCTAAACCATTAAAAAGGAAAAAAATAAACTATTCAAATGTCCGTATTTAAAAGACTAATCGCAAAATTTAAAACCAACACTTATTTTATATAGAACGATACGTCATGTATATGGCTATGTACATTCCGTAATGCTGTCCCAATAGCTGAAGTCATACTAATGCATAGCAAGTTAGAAACAGTTAAGTCATGAGACACGGTGCCGTGAATGGGTACCCGACCACTATACGGCGCCGTGTCCGTGTCATGCATGTCGGTCAAGAATGTGTCTATGGCGGCGCGTATGCGGCATAGAATGTGTTTAATTATAATATTCCACTAATATTTTCTACTTCTGTTACAAATAAACAATTTGATTGATAGCTTACCTTCTTTACGATAATGTTCACTAGAATCATCGGAGGTTGGTATATTTAAATGCAATTTTACGTTAGATCCTAAAGCTTCTCTTCTATCATAATGTGCTGGTCTATAGCTACCGTCTATTGTCTTATTTTGCGTAGGGCTTTTCGCTTTTAATTTTGTTCTTTTTACATACCTTTCCCTCTCAACTGGTCTTTTACTGTCATTTTCTTTTAAAGCTTTTTCTTTAAGAGATTTTTCTATATCTACTGTATCTCTTGGAGATGACTGAACACTTTTAGTTTTTTCGATAAAATGTGTTTTCTTTTTTCGAGATTCTATAACTTTTTCTTCTAATGGTGACTTTGAATTTGTAGATTTAAATGAAACACGATCAGAACGCTGACTAACTGAATCTGGTTCCTCTTTTTTGCCCCAGTCATCTTGTGATGTTGAAATTGAATCATCATATGACTTTGAAAACTCTAAGGTAAAAGTCCTTTTTTTTCGTCTCTTATCATCAGATATCCATGCCTTCGATCTTGTGGCTGATCTATATTTTTGGGAATGTTTATACGCTGAAAATGAAATTTTACCTTTTAAACCATTTAAAAATCCTATCTATAAATTATAAAATGCTTTAAAATCTTACTTAAGCCTCCATCATCATCATCGTCAATTGGACTTTCATAATATCCAGACGATGAGTAATGAACACTTCTTTCATCGTCTGATAAAGATCCCTGTAATGACAAAAAATAACTAAAGAAGTTCAACTTATAAATATTTAGTAAAAAAAACTTATAGTTCTTACCAGCATCTTAGGAACTAATTGTTCTTTTCGTTCGTTAGACTTCTTTTCTTCTTTCATTTTTGTTTCAGGTTTTTCAGGTATCTCTTTAATCCTTTCAATAGATATCTTGTCAGTGGTACTCTCTGTCATATTAGGATTTGATCCTCCAATACTATAACTTCCGCTTGAACTACTTTTACCACTTACTATATCTCGGGCTCCAATCTGAAAAAAACGGTCACATCGGTATATGAAATAAATAAAAATTAATTGATAATGACCTAGTTTAATGCAATACTTACTGACTTAACTGGAACTTCTTCTTTTCTTTTCATAGCGTCAGTCTTATTTTTATTTTCTACAATTGGTGTAATATCAACTTTAACTTCGAACCTTTCAACGGAAGGTTTTATTATTTTATCCTGTAATGACATTGGAGGCGACGATAAATTGGGCACAATAAAGTCATCTGAAATTTCTAAAGGTGGTGAAAAACTAGGTACAATTAAATCTTCAGCTATATTATCAGTTTTGGTTGATGAGTACAGACTTGATGCACTTTCAAAAGATGACCCTTCTTGAGCTTTGTTGTTACTTTCTGAGTCTGTAAATGTTATAAGATACATTAGTTTACGATCTAATTGAAATAGCAATAATATGATGTTTTAAGAAATTAAATATATTTAATAATTGTCTAGTCACATAAATTGAATACATATAATTATGTACTTACTGTGATTTTGATTTTTACTATTACTTTTTTTTGAACTATCTGAATTTGCAGTTACATAATCTTCGGTTGTAGTAGTACTTTCAGATACATCTGTGGTATTTAGTTTTCCTGAGTCTGTTCTAGCTAAGCTTGTTTCACTGCTAACTGCTTTAGCTAGAGATGGTTCGGATGGCGATTCTACTATTTGGTTAGGGATAGTTCCATTCGGTTCTTTTTGAAATGCTTTTCTTTGTAGGTCTTGTCTTCTAGATGGACTAAGGGCTCTTTCTCTCTTTTTATTTATAAAGCTAGGCGTCCTTTTAAATGGCACATCTGATAAATCTAAACTAGGATGTGTTATAGCTATCGCTGGTGTATGATTGGATTTAATAGGTGCTGTTGGTGATATACTTTTAGATACAGTTGGTTGTTTTGTTATTGGTAAAATAATATTAGGAACTACTGCTGGTGGAGAAAGTGAAGCTCGCGTTTGTTGTATTGAACTCGAGCTAGATGTATCTAATTTGTTCCGTGGAGAAGTGGGAGACTGACTCTGTAAAAGTTATTTAAGTTGTTATTTATAATTAGTTATTTAAAAATTAATAATAGAGAATTCTGACGTTGTAGCAATTAATGCCATTATAATTACAAACTGAAATTACAATGATCAAACAAAAAAATTATAACATACTTGCGATACATCAAATTCTTCATCTAAAGCATCAGTATCTAAAGAAGAACGTTGTTGATGCTGTAATAATAATAGTTGTTTTCTTCTAGATGTAGGCGTCAATAGTGCTAGTGCTCCCGGTGATGTTGCCAAAGAACTGAGATCTGAAGAACTGAAATCATGGAATAAATAAAAAGCGAATTAAATATTTGACTGTCTAGTTGTAAATGATAATTACTTTTATATCAAGTATTACACGATAACTAATTTCGTTGGCTATTGCATATTTGTTTACCTTATAACTGTTCCATTATCTGTACCAGAGTCTACTTGCAATACGGTAGTCTGAGACTCATTCCACATTCCATCAGAATGATCTCTGAAGAAATAAAAAAAATAATATAAAGATTTCAGGGTTAGTATATAAGCCTTAAAAAGGCTTCAAAACAGTGAAAGTGTTTAAATTTTTTAATCATAATATGCACCTCAATTTTTATGAAATAAAAATGCAGTGAATTGTGCATACTTATTTTTTGAAATATTTATATGGTAGCGAAATGTTTTTTTTCTTTAAGTAGATATAGAAAAAAATGTTAGTCGTCGATGTCTTGTTATACAAACTAAAAATATATACAAAATAACTATTTAGTTGTATTTATTAGAAATATTATTCGGTACTTTAAAGATAGATTTGTACTAAAAGTACAAAATATATATGCTATCTTTAGTTAGCTTGTCGACTAAAAGTTAGACTTTGTTTAAAATGACACGCACTATAATAGTTATGATAATTGTGCGTTATTTGTACCTGCTATGATCAACGGTCAGCGATTCATTGGAGGCACTTGGTGATGTTTTCTCAAGAGGCGCAAGTGTCGTAACATTGTTACTGATGACCGGTCGTTTTGGTTTTTTCTCAGTATCGACTTCACTAATAGCATCTGGTGACGCTGGACTGGATTTTGCAGTACTGGAAGTGACCAAATAATATGCTATATTTGTGGTCACAAATTTATCAAAATTGACGCACAAAAAATATTTACCAATTAATTTTATAAATATTTATAAAGCACAGCATATAAGTTTTTTTTATCAAGAATTAAATAAATATCTTTCTTATTTAAGTTAGATATTGATTTTTGTGTTTTCAGTCTACTGAGCAATAATATCAATAAAGACAATTTATATAAAGTTTCACAAATTTAATTTAAATAGGTATCTACCTTTCTGAAGGAATTTCTTCCTTATCGACCCGTTCAGTTTTTTCCTCAAAGCTTACACTGCGAATTCTAAATGGCTCATGCTTGTAACTAATGTACTTTTCATGAAAGTCTTCGTATGGTGCATTCCCGTCGGAAGAACTATGAAGAGAATCAAATGTATGACAATGAAAGAGTGTAGGCATTCAATGATTCAAAGTTTTTAGACCCGTATCAATATTTTTTTATATATTGTTTTTTACGATATTAATATGGGCCCACGTCGTTAAGAAAATAATTCATAATAGGCTTGCACAAGCGTAATAACTTTACCAGTCAGTTGGTGAGTAATTTAGAACAATATAACAGAAGTATTTTGAGTGCAGCTACTACATCTTTTGGATCTTATAAATTGCATCTACTAAAATACCGTACTATAATTGATTTCTTAAGTACCTGAAAGAACCGTCAGGTTCAAATCCAAAAATACCTTCATCTTTAATAGGAGTTTGGTTATAATTTTGTGCAATATATTGCCTGTATATTGCTTCTCGTTCACGGTCTTCCTTTGTAACATTTTCCTGACTTGTAGACATTATTATGGGCGCATCCTTTACTCCTTCCACACCGTTATTTATCTCGTTCTTTCTTCTACATAAAAAAGGATCATTGAATTTAATTGGCAAAAATCAAAAACAGTATCCATTACAAATAGAATTTCATATGTGTAACAATCTAATAAGTGTACAATATACTTACGCGTCTAATAATATTTCTCCTTCAGATAACGTTTTCTGTAATATTCTTTTATTTTGTTTACGTAAAGTAGTGAACGGTATAGCTTCTTCGTCTGGCCTAGGTTCAAAGTCAATTATTATTTCTTTTTCATTTTTTTCACTATCGTCGGTAGTAGTGGCAGACGTTTCAGTTGAAGGTTCGGATTGAAATGTAGAAGTTTTTGATAAACCATGTGAAGAGTTTATTGTTTTTTGGGAGGCGTCACTAGTGCTTTTGGAAAGAATTGATCTTAATGACCTTTCATTTTTAGCTTGTTTGGCTATTTCTTGCTGTAAATATTCTAAATTTCTACGATTTAATGCCATGCTTTTTTCTATAGTTTCTATGTCATCATCGATGGTATCGTCCCTATCACTTTCATGGATGAATTGAAAATTTTGTTGAAAGTATTCTTGAGCTTGCTTTTGTAATGCACTAAGTTCTGATGATTTATCTACTTGTGAGGACGCTACTGATTTTATGGAAGATGAAGTTACGTCGTCGGAATCTCCTCTTTGCAAGAGTGGAGATGTTGGTATTACTGAAGTAGGTGACCGTGGAGATCTAGGGGGCTCTTCTGATTGGGTTCTATGAAGTTTTTCATGTTCCGTACCAATAATACTGGAAAACATCAAATTATATCACTACTGAAATATATCATCGACTTTTTTATAGTATTCTATCTTTGATAAATTAGTAGCAGTAGTAATGTAATTATGTTAAATTATTCAAACGCTTAGAAAAAAGCTTAAACGTTATATTTGGTTCTAAAAAATCGATGATGCCTAGATATGAAATATGGTAATATGATGAGAAGATTTTTCTCACATATATGAATACGTAACTAATATGAAATACAAACTGTACCTTTCAATAGCTACAGTTACTTCGTTTTGGTTATCACGACCTGCTAATCTATCTCCGCCAACTTCAGAAAAGGACTTTGTTAATCTTCTTACACCTACTGTATACCCATTGGTTTGAACTCCTGCGGCTACCATTTTTACCTGAATTAAATAAATATTTTTAGTAGTATAATTAGTTTTTAATTAACAATTTTCCAACGAAAAAAAAATGCAGATTATCTATATGTCAAACATAAAGTGAATTTTATGTAAATCATATTAAAATCAAACTTTATGTTCGCTTTCATTCAATAGATCATCATTTCCTCTATTTCATGGCCGACCTCATTCACTCTAAATGAGGTTGGCATTACATTTGTTTCTGTTCCATTCTCTCCTATCATTCGTGAACTCTGGCGCTGCTCTTTTTATGTGATGTCAAACTTCACACAATACAACCATCACTTTTTTAGCCTCCCTACTCACATATTCATCCATTCATGTTTAACACTCGTTTGGTCGCATGATTTTCATTACATGACCATACCATCTTAATCTTCCAATTGTGATATTTTATAGAATCACAGTCGAGATATTCAATTGCATTCCACAGATAATATAACAAACTCCTATATCTTAATATTCTCTGTAAATATACAGTACGATTGTTTTTTTTTTTCTTTAAATACAAAACTTATGAGAATATTATTGTGCTATAATCCGCGATAAAATTTTGCTATAAGCCGCGATTTTTCAAGCAAAATAATATTCTCATTAGTTTTGTATTATGGACCTCCGCAGAGTAACGCCTATTTCTATTAAATCATTTTAAAATAAATTAACACTTTCATGTAAATGCAGATCTCAGTAGTTAATGTAATTAATAAATTTATATAACTTAAACTTACCCTTTTTATCGTTCTAGGACTCAATGATAAATAATTAGGTGGAAGTGGCTTTCTTCCTAAACAAACTTCAGTCTGTGTTGCTTGAGTACGCATTACACCTTTCTTAATGGAATCTGAAAAGATAATTTATAAAGAGTGTAAACCATGAAAAAAGTTATATACGCTTATTATACGATTATAGATTTAGTTTTGAAGCTTCTGTCAATAAACTTTACTTTGACTGGCCCGTTGGCGCAGGTTGCAGTGACCCTATCTTCGCGAGTCGCGGTTTTCTTTTAAATTCTTTTAAATGATAACTTGCTGGTTCGTTCCGAGGTATATATATATATGTTTCGGAGATTTTATTTAAAATTATATATGTATATATTTACAGTTGTCTGTCCCCCCCCCCCAAAATACAAGTATATAGTTTCTCATTTTAGTTACGTCTGTATGTACGGCGAATGTGTGTAATTGCCCCAAACATTTATATTTTAATAGATTTATATGGTAGGTACCTTTAGCCGTGTGGTATCCGGCTGAATAGAATAGTACCACCCTCATTTCTTACCGAGGTGTCGTAAAAGGCGACTAAGGTAAGTTGACCCACCGTGTGGTATCCGGTTTGTAAAATAGACCACCCTCTTTCTTACCGAGGTGTCGTAAAATACGACTAAGGTAAGTTGACGTAAGGCAGGCGGCCGGTCGTAAAAACGCAGCCAAATTATGTTACAGCATGTTTATAACATGTTGTGCCGATTGCTGGGATAAGGGCAGGAGGATGATGATATGTATATATTTACCAGTTGTCTGTCACCCACAATACAAGTATTAAGTTTCTCATTTTGGGTACGGACGTCTGTATGTACGGCGGATGTGTGTAATTGATTTATATGGTAACTTACCTATTAAAACGACTTTCGGTGCCTCTGTCTGTGCAGGCCTTTGCACAGGAGTGACTGTGTGTGCTGGTAATGGCGTTATAGGTGGCGGGTAGTGAATCGGTGCGGGTGCTTGAGCCAGGTATTGCGGATACGGCGGAAACGGTTGAAACATCACAGGCAATGTTGCGTAAGGCTTGTTTTCCGGCTGAAAATGTACAAAAGAGTTCCATTTTATTTATCACTAGAGAATAGTGCTGGCTTCGCCTCAATGTAAATCAGTGTGTCCCACAGGTTTACATTTAAATCAAAACTCAGCGGTAATTTAACCATAATGTACTATTCATTTAAACCTTACTCAAGTATTACACTTCTTTTTGTAAAAAACTTTTTGAGAAAATCGATCACATACAGACAGACAGCTTTTGGGTACTTTATAATATTATTATGTATAGATTAAGTAGTAAGTAGTAGTAAGTAACGGTCTGCTACTATCCCACTGCTGGGCATAGGCCTCTTCTCTCCGTTTTTTTTGGAGAGAAGGATTGGAGCTAAGACCTACCACGCTGCTCCAATGCGGATTGGTAGGTTACACATATCCCCAGAATTCTCTAGAGATATGCAGGTTTCCTCACGATGTTTTCCTTCTGCAATTACCAATTTGACTCATAAGTTTTACTAGTAAAACTCATTGGTGCCTGCCCGGGGTTTGAACCCTAGACCTCCTCAAAAGAGGCGCACTATGATACCGCTGGGCTACCACAGCTTATGTCTTCTCCTACAGTGAAAACGCAGCGTCCGTAGACCCCCTACGAAGTGGACTGACGAACTTAAAAAATTCCTTGGTGGCCTGAATCCAAGTGGCACAAGATCATGGGGTGTGAAGATTCCTTAAATAAACCTTTTATCCAGCAGTGGAAGTCCACCGGTTGAAAAACAAGAAGAGGAATCTATGTCTTTCTATGCTATTTCCGAAGCAAAAATGATAAATTATCATATACGTTAACTTGGTATATCTCTTCTTCATCAGAGAGAAAGGCCAGAGCTTAGCTTACCTACCACGTTGCGCCAATGTGGATAACTAAGTCACACATATCCCTAACATTCTTGAGACAAATGTAGGTTCCTTACGATATTTTCCTTCAACAAGCAGCGTGAAAATTTCAAATATCAATTAGGCACATAAGTTTGACAGCAAAACTCATTTTTACCTGCCTTGGCTTGACTTGTCAATCCTAGGAGAACATAAGAGAGACATAGTATCATTGATGGACTATCTCATAACATAACTTCATTAACAAAATAATAATTTAACTAAAGATACAAATTAAACCTGTCAAATAAGGTTTAAGTTAATAGAAATAAGTATAAAAATATCGCATACCTTAACTACTCGTCCGTCAATTAGCCTCTCGCAATCCCGCCTAAACCTGGGGCCCGTCACAGCAGACGGCATTATTGAGTCGTCAAATGTAGTCAAAGTGTGCGAGCGAGCAAACGATACATGTTTTGTTCTGAAAGAAAAGAGAGATATATATAGTCCATCTTAACGTACAAAATCCTTATTTAAAAAAAAATTTGAACGTCATTATACCTTCTATCGTAGAAAGTCTCATAAGGAGTAAAAAAAACAGAACTCATGCAAGAAATTTTATGTAATTACAAAGAAGGTTTCTAGAATAGCAAAATGATAATGATATTACTGTGTGGACAACGAACTTCCTACCACAAGTATATACATAGGATATTAGCGCTTTAACTGTTTAACAAAAACCAATAAAAAGCTATAGAAATTAAGAAAAGCATATACCGTATAAGATATATGATCTTGATTTATATATTGACGCAAATTGGAAAAAATAATTAAGCAAACTAGAGAACTTATGATTAATTTCAATCGCCTGTATATTTTTCTACAAACAACATACAACTTTACTACAAATAGTATATGTTACTCAATCTTTATATTGTTACAAGATGTTTCGAAAACAACCTCCTTCAAATAATTGGATCGATAAAATAAGAATATTGTCGCCATCATATCATATTTTCTGTATCAAAATTAGCAGTGACAGTGTATTTGGTGAAACACCAAATCGATATTAGGAGTACATAGTTTCTAATTCAGTACAGGCTTTCATGCGGTATACAACTTGGAATATTATTTTTTGTGGTTTTCAGAACAACAAGCATTGAGCTTATAAAAGTTCTTTTCAGTATATAAAAGAATTCAGAACCTTTGGTAGAATTATTTTGAAATTTCTGTTCTAAACTGATAATACCGAGTTACTTCTCTGTTCCTTGTGAAAAAGCGATATTAACTTAAAACTTCGATATGACTTGACCCCATTATAATAATAGGTCAGATAAAAAAACATTGAGAGTATTTCAAGGCTACATATTACTATGTTATTAGTTTAGTTTTAGTTAACAACTGTGTATCGCGGAAAGTGAAATAAACGTTCTTTGTTTCATTACGCTTACATATACATATTGTGAAAATATCTAAACCAACAATACAATTATCAGTGTCAGCTGCGTTCATTTTATGCAAATGTGAAACTACCTTTATAATAGGAATTTAATCTAAAATGAAGTTTAACATGGTATATTTGTTGTGTTTGACAGTTGAAGCTGATTAATTACCTGTGCGGTGGTATAGTGAGTGGCGGTGGCGGGGGTGGCGGAGGTATCGGAGTGTGGGCGGGACAGCTATTAAACATGTACACAATTATTAAACGACTAAAAACATCGTCTTCCTGCAATTATCCCACTTTAAGTGGGATCGGCACATGTTATAAACATGCTGTCACGCGATTTGGCGGCGTTTTTACGAGCGGCCGCCTGCCTGACGTCAACTTACCTCTGTCGTATTTTACGACACCTCGGTAAGAAAGAGGGTGGTCTATTCTACTAAACCGGATGCCACACGGTGGGTCGACTTACCTTAGTCGCCTTTTACGACACCTCGGTAAGAAGTGAGGTTGGTCTATTCTACTCAGTCGGATACCACACGGTGGGTCGACTTACCTTAGTCGCCTTTTACAACACCTCGGTAAGAAATGAGGTTGGTCTATTCTACTCAGCCGGATACCACTCGGTGTATTAAACAACTAAAAACTTAAAACTAATTAATTTTAATAAACTTTAGTCCATCAAAGCTGCGATAGCCCAGCGGTGTAACACCGTGCGACTCTTTCGAGGAGATCGTATCAAACCACGGGCAGGGGTTCACTCATCAAACCAATGAGTTTCTATAAAAAATTTATGACTAATTTTTTTTTGTTTAATATATGGGACACTTACACACACGGTCGTCCGTCCCCAAAGTAAGTAACTTAATACTTGTGTTATGGTAGACAGACAACTGGTGAATATATACATATATAACTTTTAAATACAAATAAACACCCAGGCTCGAAGAGCCAACAAATTCTTTTTATAGAAAATGTTGGCCCTCGGCGGGAATCGAACCCGCGACCCGCCGCGCTGAAGGCAGGATCACTATAATATAATAAAATGTACATAAAATAAAATATACATGCTGCCACATGATTTGGCTGCGTTTTTACGACCGGCCGCCTGCCTGACGTCAACTTACCTTAGTCGTATTTTACGACACCTCTGTAAGAAAGAGGGTGGTCTATTCTACTAAACCGGATACCACACGGTGAGTCAACTTTAATAAAATATAGGTATCAATTCGGCTACAGTCATGAAAGCATGTAGCAGTAAATGTGACGAATTCAGATAAAATGTTTCGTTAGAGCCGCAATGGGACGCTAGCCTAATTACTCGCTACGGCCAGAAAGCGTGTAATTGCTTCAAGGGTCTAAGTGACAGGATTTATTACATTACGTCACGAGAGCTAAAGAAATAAATTCTTTTATGAAAATTATCATCCTCCTGCCCTTGTCCCATTCTAAGTGGGGTCAGCACAACATGTTATAAACATGCTGTTACATGATTTGGCTGCGTTTTTACGACCGGCCGCCTACCTGACGTCAACATACCTCAGTCGTTTTTCACGACACCTCGGTAAGAAGGGGGGTGGTCTATTCTACACCCGATTCACGGATACACATTCTACTAAACCGGATACCACACGGTGGGTCTTTTATGAAAATTATATTAACACTAAAATAAGCTAAGGTTTTATTTACGGAATTATTCAAAAAACCATAGGTTATATGACTGACCCGTTGGCGCAATGGGTAGTGACCCTGCCTTTAGCTCCGCGGGTCGCCGGACCGATTCCCACCGAGGGACAACATTTTCTATAAATGAATTTGTTGGTCTTCGAGTCGGGGTATATTTCGGTCTGGTATATTAGTATTTAAGTATGTATTTAAAAAAATATATAAGTATATATTCACCAGTTGTCTGTCTACCATAACACATGTATTAAGTTACTTAATTTGGGGACGGACGACCGCGTGTGCCCATATATTTATTATAATTATTATTATTTATTATATGAATTTGGCCAAGTGTACTGAACTAGTTTAAAAAAAAATTATGGATACCCTATCAGCATTTACAAGATTGCCAGGCAGATATAAGACTTCACGCCACTGTAAAAATATTCGCTCTTATTCAACTTTCAACACAGCTTTTTCAGAAAGTCGGGCATCAATTCAGTTTCTATCATGATTGTAATGAATGAACCAAACAGAAGGTAAATCTTTAATATTTAAATGAGTTAATCTCGTAACTATATAAAAAATATATATTTTCGGAATCTCGGAAACAGCTCCAACGATTTTCTTGAAATTCTGCATGTAGGGGGTTTTAGGGGAGAAAAATCGATCTAGCTAGGTTGTATTAAAAAAAACTCGTTTTATCACTATTTTTGGGCTCTAAAAAAACTACTAAGAATTACTACTCAAATGCAAAGTTGTGACTAATAAAAGGTAACGCGCGATAACCTGTGCAAGTTTAAAACCTGGGATCAATTCCACTTGTCACCCGCCGCTTATTTTCTTTTTTATTTTTTTTATTGCATTTTTTTACATCTTTTAAAAAAATACCGAACAATGCTCGGTCACCCAGGTTCCTAATTCTTAAATACGTCATATATTGACGAATCCAGATTCGAAGAAATATAAGAAACCGACAACTGTTTAGAAAATGTTAGCTCATGGCGGGAATAGAACCCGCGACCTCTGACCGCGTAGGATCATTGCCACCTATCCTCCGAGCCATTCAAGGATTAAATTGGCGCAACAAAAGTCAAGATTTTCATATTATCTCATAATAAAGGAGTAAAAATATATTTATTTTTATTTGATCTATATCCTTAAGACCTTTAAAGGTCAATTGAGGTAAACATATAACCCTCCATATATTTTTATTCACAGGCACTGACATTTTCTTATTACTGTTAGGTTAAAGTTTAATAATATTTAACCTTTACAACATCACAAGGGATCGTCTAATGGGATGAAGAATATAATAATAGAATCTATATTTGTCACATCATAACGTATAATGAAATCGCCCACTGCATCTGTAACTTTGTCATTATGTCTCTTCTGGATTAATTTGTAAAATATTAAGCAGATATTTATGTGGTCTTTGCCAATAGACAGAGTTATTTATGTTGAACATTTCACCCTATTCGTAAAACAAAGTCACATCCCCCTATATAAGCGTTGGAAATGCGATTTGTTCTTCGGATAGGGCGATTTATAATGTTTTTTGCCTAGCAAGTTTTTGTCCAAATTGGTTGAACTATGAAGATAATTGTCGAATGTCAGAATAAATTAAATAAATATTAAATTATTAGATCTTTTTAAAAACCCGCATATTTTGCCAACTAAAAAAAACTTTCCAAAATTCTAACCAATGTAATTTCTGTAAAAATTGTCTAATGAAGGGGAATTGCAAAACTATGTAAACTGAAATTCGCTGTCATTTGTAAAGTCATGGTAGCTCAATTGGGAGAAGTTGAAAATACCTGGTCGAGCCTCACTTGCCAATCATTTTTCTTTTTTTCTTTTTCATTTTCTTTTACATCTTATTAAGAAAACTGAGCAAGACACGATCACCCAGATACTTAATCATTATCGACTTAAATGGTTTAGTTACACTAAACATGTCATGCTTAATATTACTTAATACTTAACTTAAAGAAATTACTTAACTTAATATTACGATCTTTTCACTGTGTTGTTAAAATTAGAATGAGAGATATCGCAAATGAAAACTACCAAGAGCGAAAATAAATTCAAGATAGTCTCGCTCGAGGCAAAATATGATTTAACCGGGCTAATCGGCAGTTTATCTAATAAACGTAACGCGTGGTATTTAATGGAGTGCTAAACCAATTGCTCGCACGATTAAATCAGTTTGTAATTACTCGGGAACGACCAAACGATTTATTGGAGCCGATTAATACGAAACGATCATAATATTTTCTACTAAATATGGCATGTATTGCCAAATTGTTTTGTTCTATCGCTCTTCATAATTAGCGATTACAAGCGATCAAGCGCGAGTAGTCATGTCGAGGGCGTGGATATGTAATGAGGAGGGATGCAAATCATGTGACCAAAAGAGTTTTAAATATGAATGTGGATGGATGTATCGCTAGGGGGAGGCCGAAAAAAAGATGGATGGATTGTGTGAAAAATGATATGCATGTTAAAGGCACCAGAGTTGACGAATGATAGAGGAGAATGAAAGAAAAAAAGAAAAAAACATATTGTGCTGACCCCACTTAGAGTGGGATACGTGTAAGAAAACGATGATGATAGTCGTGTCGAGGGCATACTCAGCTGTCTATAATAGTCTACAATCATACAGATGTACGATCGTATGTATAAGGGTATGTGGGTGATACTTATAATATATACCTATGTATGTATGGTATAAAAATACAGACGATCGTGTGGATACTTGCACGATGATTTTTCCGATTATAGACGATCATGGTATCAACGATCATCGCCGATAGCGGAAGCATGCATTACTTTATGGGAATCTACTAGCTTCTGAAACAATGTTCAAGAGTAGCAAACCCATATGAAAATCCTACTAATATTATAAATGCGAAAGTTTGTAAGTATGGATGTATGTTTGTTACCCTTTCACGGCGAATCTGTTGAACCAATATCGATGAAATTTGACACAATTATTCCTTATACACCGGGGTAACATAAAGCTATGTAATCCTGTTAATACTATAGGAATAAACAATTGGTTACCAGAAATAAAGTGTTATCAGAATTTTAATATATTGTGAGTACTACACTTAAAATTAAAAATTTAAATTTAAATCAAATAAGTGATAAAGTCATACTTACGGAATTATGGAAGGGGGCCTAGGTAAAGAGCCTCCTCGGCTAACAGACGCGATTTGGTCGACATTGTAATTTTGCGGCCAACCCGCGTTATCTTCTATTACCGATCTGAAAGAGATGCGAATATCTGATAAACATATTGATGTTGTACATTTAACTTACAAAGCAATTTGCGATAATTACTTATATGTACATTATCTTCGCCCGCGAGAAAATATGTGTAGCAAATATTTGCCCAAATTGAAATTTTGAACATAAAAGTATTTATTGTGAGTCAACAATAACAGATAGAACTTTTTATAGTATTTTTGTAGATCTACAATTCTCTAGTACATTACTTAAGTGAATCTCTGTTGGTTTACGTGGTGCACGCGACTAGCTCCCAGCAGGCGAATTTCAAACCGCGCGACCTCTTCAGCACAAATTACATTTTATTTTATTTTATTTATTCGGAACAACCAGTGGCAGTTACATTAAAACATTAGAATAAACTAAATACGCCACAAAAAGCATTAAATGCACTGCCTTTAGGTGCCACAGCATGCACATCATTATGTGTAAGGACAACACTTAACTAAAATAAACTAAGCTACTAACTAAATGTAACACTACGGCTCCAATGAGCTTAAGAATATATTTTTTAAACTTAATAAATGTGTGAGTAAAACGGTAATGTTCTATTAACCTTAAACTTTCGGAAGAATTAACCATCTTTCAATAAAAACCGTACATAAATCTGTTTAGTAGATTTTGAGAAACTCAATCAAATACAGACAGACTGCTTTTGGGGACTTTGTTTTATAATAAGTGTAGATTATGAGAGGATATTTTGAATATTTAGTAATAACCATACAGTTTTAAATGAAGGAACGAAGTTTTAGTGAAAGAAAATATTGCTCTACAGACGATAGTATTAATTTTCTAGAATATCCTAAAAAAATTTCGTCTCTTGTGGATTGTGGAATGAAAATTGTTTACATATTAAATTTATATTCTTAACTAATTTATTTAATCCTAAATAGTGTCCTAGGGTTTCTGTACCAGTCTCATATAAATATTAATATCTCACAATGTGTGAATAAGGGTGATTAATTCAATAGTTACGTAATGTTTGTTGACGAAGCATTTACTAATGACAATAGGTAATTAACAAGTTTGTATTAAGGCTCCTACACATTAATAACGCCGTTCTATTTAAGCAGCACTGTGTACTGTGTAGAGAATTCAAACATTTACCCACCCTGCTTTTATTTGCAAAAAGAGTAATGGTTATTCTAAATAATGATAATACACCTATTTAATAAAATGCAATTTAATTGATAACATTTGATTTGTTTTTTTTACTTTTCCATTCAAATTCAAAATATTCTTTATTCAAGTAAACTTGTAAACTTGTAATGCTTTTGAATCGTCAACTCTACTACTGATTTTTACTTCATTCCATGATTTATTCTCTCTTATTCTCTCTAAACGAATGTGATGTGTTCTATAATAATTTTATATCCTACTAATCCTTACTAATATTATAAATGGGAAAGTCTGTCTGTCTGTCTGTCTGTCGGTTCCGTTTTCACGGCCAATCCGCTGAACCAATATCGATGAAATTTGCCATAAATATTCCTTATATACCGGGGTAACATATAGGCTATATAAATCCTGTTAATTCAACAGGAATTAAATTCAGGAGGAATTAAATACGATGACATTCAAAACGCCATCTATATTAAACCTATGGAACTAATTTTTATTTACGACTAGCGGCCTGCCCCTGCTTCGCACGGGTATAAAATATATATCCCATTTCAGTCAGTGTAAAAAAATGATTAAAATTGATCCAGTTGTTTTGATTTATTCATTACTGCCCGTGGCCGTAGCGGTAAATTTGGAGAAAAACAATTTCCTTTCCCTATACCAAGAAGATTTCCTGCTATCTTTGGAATATCTAAATTCATATAGTACATTTTTACTTATTTACTTTTACATTTTCCCTATGTAATATATTTTTACAATTAATTACAGAATGTCTTTAAACAAACTCTTGAAAGAGCGACATCGCTGCTAAAGTCGAAGTGTTATAGGGCGAAGCGCGGCCTCCTCACGGCATTTTAAATCTGTAATATCTCCGAAAATGTTCACTTAAATTACATGCTGTAAACGGCCATATTGATCTATATTAAATTAACTTTTTAACTTAATTGGATAAGGATTAATGCTGAATTGTATAAGAATTGCTTCAAAAATAAGGCATTATTTTTCGTAAAAAGTAAACGACAAAAAATGCTTTAGTGGGTTATCCATAAGCGATAGACATATACCATCGCGGACTTTTCTATAGACCTTTTCAATGTGTACAAATACTTAGTACATTATTTTGATAAATCTCGTAGGGTTTAGCCTGCGTTTGCAATGTAAGCGGAAAAAAATGTAATTATTTACAGAAACCTCAAAAATTACAGTATTTCTCTACTCCGTATTGAATGTTATTATACGTACAAACCTTCCTCGGGAATCACTCTATCTTTTAAAAAAAACCGCATCAAAATCTGTTGCGTAGTTTTAAAGTGTTATGCATACATAGGGAAATATGGATTTTGCTTTAGAATATGTAGTGATTGTTATTTTCCTCGCTAGAGAGCTCCGATCATAAATGCGTCCGATCGCTGCTAAATTCAAATGGTTAAAGGGCGAACCGCGTTTTTTTTTCGAATTTGACTAATGCTGTTAGCCCTAATGGCTTTCACAGCGTCACCGATACGTCGAGCGAGCGCGGAAGCATCGCCGAGAGGCGAACCGCGACCTCCGACGCGCTATTTATAGGCTCGCGGCGCGGCCCCTGCATTTTAAATCTGTAATATCTTCGAAACTGTATATTTAAATTACATGCTGTAAAGGGTCATATTGATCAATATTAAATAAACAATATATTTAAGGTTCTTAATTGGATAAGGATTAATGCTGTATTGTATAAAAATTGCTTTGAACATAAGGCATCATTTTTCGTAAAAAGTAAATGACAAAAACTGCTATTGTGGGTTATCCATAAGAGATAGACATATACTATCGCGGACTTTTCTGTAGGCCTTTTCATGGTGTACAAATACTTAGTTCATCATTTTGATGAATCTCGTAGGGTTTAGCCTGCGTTTGCAATGTAAGCGGAAAAAAATGTAATTATTTTACATCACATTAGAAACCTCAAAAATTACAGTATTTCTCTACTCCATATTGAATGTTATTAGACATGTAAACCTTCCTCTAAAATCACTCTATCTATTAAAAAAACCGCATCAAAATCTGTTGCATAGTTTTAAAGATTGGAGCATACATAGGGATATACGGACATAGGGACAGACAGAGAATGCGACTTTGTTTTATACTATGTAGTGATATAATTTATTTTTACAATTGATTAGACAATGTCTTTACATACAACATTCATAGCTTTCTTATCAATAGACAATATAAACTTGAAAGAAGGACATTTAATTGCGCCTCCGGTCGCTGCTAAATTCGAAGTGCTTATAGGTCTAAGCGCGGCCTCCTCGCGGGATTTTAAATCTGTAATATCTCCGAAAATGTTCACTTAAATTACATGCTGTAAACGGCAATATTGATCTTTATTAAATCAACAATTTATTTAAGGTACTCAATTGGATATGGATTAATGCTGTATTGTATAAAAATTGCTTTGAACATAAGGAATCATTTTTCGTAAAAAGTAAATGAAAAAAACTGCTATTGTGGGTTATCCATAAGAGATAGATATATACCATCGCGGACTTTTCTGTAGACCTTTTTAATGTGTACAAATACTTAGTACATCATTTTGATAAATCTCGTAGGGTTTAGCCTGCGTTTGCAATGTAAGCGGAAAAAAATGTAATTATTTACAGAAACCTCAAAAATTACAGTATTTCTCTACTCCGTATTGAATGTTACTATACGTACAAACCTTCTTCTAGAATCACTCTATCTATTAAAAAAAACCGCATCAAAATCGGTTGCGTAGTTTTAAAGTTTTATGCGTACATACGGAAATATGGACTTTGTTTTATAATATGTAGTGATGTGTCAAAATAAAGTCAAATCTGTATTTACGAAATATTTAGATTCCAAGTTTTTCGGCTTACGTCAAAAGAGTTATCTTTAAAGAGTATTTATATTTTATTTTATTCGTTTACTGGACAAATTTAACTGTGAAAATTTAACATTGTAATAACAATGGATTATTAATATACGTAATACGGGTTCTTTAGTAAAATAAATAAACTAATCCTTACTTATACTATAAATGCGAAAGTCTGTCTGTCTGTCGGTTCCGTTTTCACGTTCAAGCCGCTGAACCAATATCGATGAAATTTGGCACAAATATTCCTTATACAGCGGGATAACATATAGGCTATATAAATCCTGTTAATTCAACAGGAATTAAATTCAGCAGGAATAAAACAGGATGACATTCCAAACGCCATCTATAATAAACTTATGAACTAATTTTTATTTACGATGTGTCAAAATCAAGTCAAATCTGTATTAAAAAAGTATTTAGATTCCGAGTTTTTCGACTTACGTCGAAAGAGTTTTCTTTAGAGAGTATTTATATTTTATTATATTTTTATTCGTTTACTGGACTTTACATTTATTTATTTACGTATTTTGGACGTTACTTTTATTTATTTTTATTCATGTTTAAGTGAGTTATTACAATGGATAATTAATATAAGTAATACGAGTTATTTACTAAAATAAATAAGCTAAAAATATTATAAATGCGAAAGTCTTTCTGTTACATTTTCATGGCCAATTCGCTGAACCATTATAAATAAAATTTGGCAAATTAATGTTTACCTATATACCAGGGTAACATATAAAAATCTTAGTAAAAGTTATTTTTATTTATTTATTTGTTTCCTAGATTGTGTAAACATTTAGATGTTAGATATATAATACAGTATCATCAATATACCTAATAAAGACATGCAACTTACTAATTATACTTATCTATTAAAGTTGTTATTAATAATCATTATATTAATTAATTAATTAATTTAATAATTATAAGTAAAATAAATATATGGGACACTTATTTAAATATTTCGGTATTTGTTTATTTAATAAAGGAGACCGCCAGAATTTCATATATCTTTTGGCCCAGACCTTACGGAGGAACTATAAAAAAAGAATTATAGTTTGAGGTTATGTACAAGTACGATTACTAGCTAAATACTATAATAACAAATTAAAAACGATAGGATTTGTGATGAAAATATAACAATAAGGTATAATTATTTAAGTTCAAGATAAATTTAATCATATACATTTTTAGTTGTCAAAAAACAGACGTTTCGACAGAACATATTCTTAAACGGAACAAGTCTTTAGTAAGTAGTCTGTGGCAACAAGTATGAAATAAATGACTAATAATTGACATGTATTGATTGGGAAGCTGTATTTAATTTAATCCCATAGAATTTAGACCATACGGCTACTGAAAAAAGGATTTTATTTCTAAACACCATTTTTAATATTTGAAAAGTCATTACAGTTAACAAAGTGAAGGTAATATATTTTCAGATTTTAAAATATTATGTTAACAAAAACATAATTTAAATTTAATTTTTCGTATTTATACTAAAAACGCTGGAACTCAGCCGTAGTAGCCGTACATATAGGTAATTAAAAAAAAAACAAGTTGACAATTGATGACGGATGACGTTACGTATAAATTTTTTTATTAAATAATTTTTCTACCACGTTCCCATTAAAAGTTTGTAATATTTATAGAGATATTTAATATCAGAAAAACATTATGAATTTTTTGATGTATATGATGTTTTTGTACTTCTTCTACTAAGCTATTTTAATATATATTTCATGTAAGTACGGTTTATTTACTAAAATTATCAAATTATGCTCTTGATTAAAAAATAAATCCCTCTGATTCTTCCCGGATCGATCTGATTTTTGTGATAGAGGTACACATTTGCAGGGCTAACAACCTATCAGTCTACGCGAACGAAGTTGCGGGTAAAAGCTAGTATTATATATGCGAACGTTTTTGAGTATGAATGTATGTTTGTTACTCTTTCACGGCGAATCCGCTGCACCAATATCGATGAAATTAGGCAAAATTCCTTATACATCAAAATAATATATGCACTATAGAAATCCTGTTGATTCTTCAGGAATAGATATACACTGGAAATGGAATATATTGGAAAGCGACTTATCACATGCCAACAGTCCACGCGAACGAAGTCGCGGGTAAAAGCTAGTATATTATAAAACAAAATCCACAAAAGCTGTCTCTGTCTCTATATGATCGATTTACTTTAAATCTACTGAACGGAATTTTGTTCGGTTTTTCGGTTGAGGAAACCTGCATAACTTTAAAGATATCTGGGGATACGTTGAACCTGCCAATCTGTACGGGAGCAGCGTGGTGAATCTTAACTCGAGTCCTTCTCTCCAAAAACGTAGAGAGTATGCCAATGCCCAGCAGTGGGATAGTCACACACCCACTTTACTTTACCACTAAAGCACTCCGTTATTAATAATTAAACACAACACAAAGAAAAACCAACCCCAAATTTTCATCTTCCTGATGGGCTAAAGTTAAACTTTAATAACCCTCCGAAAATCAAAGTTAGAAGCGATACTTTACACAATGGCTTTCTTCGCTGTGTAAATTTCAAAGGTAATTTCACAGAACTTAAGTTTGAACGACTAAAAGTAAGGGTCAATATTTTATTAGAGATTCGCTGCTCTACCATACCATTTTAGGTATTTTTCCATTAAATATAATTCCTGATGAACAGGTTTATTAAATAAATATATAAGACACTTACACACACTATCGACCGTCCCATAAGTAAATAATTCAACACATATTTAAAATATTTAAGTACATTACACATACACTAGACTCAAAGAATAAAAAAAAGTTTTTAGAAAATGATTGTCGCGGCGGAAATTGAACTCGAACCCCTGGAGCTGAAGGCAGAGTCACAACCACCGGGGCATTTATTAGTTATATGTTATGATTGTGATAAACGTTTAAAAACCCTTATTAATCGATTCGTGTTTTCTGTTTTCCGAGATAAAAACGATCATTATCATCTTGCTGCCCTTATCCGACTCTAAGTGAGGTCGGCACAACATGTTATAAACATGCTGTCACATGATTTGGCTGCGTTTTTACGACCAGCCGCCTGCCTGACGTCAACTTACCTCTGTCGTATTTTAGGACACCTCGGGAACAACGAGGGTGGTCTATTCCACTAAACCAGATACCACACGGTGGGTCAACTTACCTTAGTCGCCTTTTACGACACCTCGGTAAGAAATGAGGTTGGTCTATTCTACTCAGCCGGATACTATACGGCGGGTCGACTCACCTTAGTCGCCTTTTACGACACCTCGGTAAGAAATGAGGGTGGTACTATTCTATTAAGCCGGATACTACACGGCATTCCGAGATAAAAACGATATTTTTAATAATCTTATAACTTATAATCTTATAGTATCTAAGATTTATTTGTGTCAAATTTCATCAATATTGGTCCAGCCGGATTAGTCGTGAAAGCGTAAGAGATAGACAGACTTTCCTCCATAATTATAAATTAAAAAAAATACTATATTAATATAAAACTATATTTACTGTGGCCACTCCATCCGGGTGAAGTCTTCATCCTCTGGCATCCACGTGTACCGTTTGGGGTCAGGCTGACTGCACACCGACCGGGGCCGCCGGCGAAAGTATGAGCACTCCAGGTCGGCATCATGTGCGCACACCTCGGGCGGAGCCGGACTGGGTTGACCATACCTAACAAAATATGTTACAGTCATCATTCTCCTGCCCTTATCCACCGTTTGAGATGTGGTGCTGGCATACGAGTAAAATACTGCCAATGCATCCATACTTAAAGATATAGGGGTTTCCACCAGGCTCTCAACTACGTGTCTCCGCTGAGTCCTTGAGTTCTTTGAATATAATAAGACTGGCGACAACATGGCGTAGTTAGTGATCTACTTCAGTAGAAGGAAAAAGAGCAAGAGGCCGCAGTACAACTTGATGGTCCGACTAGGTCACCAAGTCACTCTCTATCCGAGGCAATGAAGCCTTACAAGCCGCAAGTGATCGCAAATCGATGCGATCGAGTTATTCATGAACAAGTGATCCGTGGAAAAGGTCATGCTCCTCAGCACTGAGAAAAACGACGCAAAAAGGACGAACCCACCCTAAGTGGAGTCGGCAAAACATTCTCTTTCATTCTCTTCTATCATTCGTCACCTCTGGCGCTACTCCTTTTAAATGCATGCCTCTTCAAAAATTCATAATTAGTACTTGTTTGCTCACATGATTTTCTTCCTACATTTCAAGTTAATAACATCGTCTTCAAATATAATTGAATTGGTATTTAATTACTTTTAGTTGCGGATTTTATAATTTATAAAGAAACTTATAAAACTATTGTGAAATTGATATTCGTCAGTACAAAAATGGCTTTGACAAAGCGATACGTGCACATTACAGCTGCAGCCTATATAGTAATTTCTAAAATATTTAAAAAAAAAGAACAAGGGCTCCATAGCTCATGAGTGTGCAACGTAAACAAAGCGTCTGTCTACACGGAGCGCACGACTCGCTCTGAGGCAGCGTTCGCAGCGATCGTATGACGCGAATGCTCACTGTGATCACACACGTCCACACAGCTCGAGGCGAGACAAACCATTCGTAACGCACGCCTCGCGATGTCTGTACGCACCTTAAGAAGAGGTTGGTAATAACTTGTAATATTTACCTGGGGTACCGTTGTATGGGCGCATAATCGGTGTTAAGATTCTCATCTGAGGGCACTCGACGACGGACACAGACGGATAGAAATGATGCTCTAAAAAGAAATAAGCAAAATTATTACGAAGTCTATGCTAAAACAATGTCTCGACCATAATTACGTTTTAACTTTTACCAGTGATTTGTGAACGTTGAATTCAGTATCTAGTTAAAAAGCTGTCTCGTTTTTACAGCCCATAAATTATATCCAAACCAAAAATCACGTTGTTTTGAAAGTTAAAACCAAATACAAATGCACTTTTGCACTTATTGATTATATCGCATTTATTATGTATCAATTTCCGAAAAAATAAGTCTTAAAAAATCCGAAATTGTCTTAATTTGGTAATTTTTTAAATATTCCAATAATTTGGAATTCGAAAATTCTAATGGACGTACCAAAAAAATAATATTTGATAAAATATCAATCACTAACAAAATAAATAATTAAATCATTAACAACCTAATTTCTTTTAGTAATAACCAGAAGCTGAGGATTAACAAGAAATAAAATTATAAATAATATACTCGTAGAAGAAATTTATGCGTAAAATATTTCGAAGAAATTTATGCGTAAAATATTTTTGTTTTGTAAGTAACATAAACTGTTAGCTTGAAAATAAAATAGCCTAACGTATTCGACAAGCCTCCACTTCCCTCTCGGCTTAATACTATTAGCAAGGGACAGAATAATAAAATGCTCAATTTGTTACCTTAAGCCCTTCCGAGGGTCCATTCATTGAGGAAATTTACTTAGAGACCAGTAATAATATGTTGGGGCTTTTTCCGTTTTAATTAAATTAACAAGGTAATTTATCGCATACGATACAAATTCGGAATTAACGTGAAATTAGTATCTAGAATCTATTTTGCAATGAGTAGGAAGAATTTATGTCTGAAAGTCGTACATCGCTGAGGCGTTTTTAATCACTTTTGTATGTACTCGTATTTGAATTAACGTGAAATTATCATAGCATCTAGAACCAATTATCCAATTTATAGCAAGGAATTGTCGGCAAGTCGCACATCGCGGACGCACTTTGATTTTCTTTTGTATTGTATTTTAATCGCATGTAGCACAGACCTGGAATTGACGAGAAATTACTATCTAGAATGTATTTCACCACTTTTGAGTATGAAGGATCTGTGTTTAATAGTCGAACATCGCTCAAGTGCGTTAATTTTATTTTGTATATATTTGAATCGCATATGGTAAAAATTTGGAATTAACGTGAAATTGGTATGTAGAATCTATTTCGTAATTTTTGAGTAGGAAGGATTTATGTCTGAAAGTCGTAAATCGCTGATACACTTTAATTTTCTTTTGTACGCGTGTTAATTTGGATAAAGTTAAGTATTAAATAATACTGTAACTGAAAGTTATTATTTATAACTAAATACAGAATGCATACTTTAAAAAAAATTCTTTAGCTGGTAAATATGTCCTGTTAGATAGGACTCTTTAAAGTACAAAATCTTTTACCGCTTAGATGTAGCGTAGCTCTACAATTTTTCTGAGGTTAAATTAATTGAGGGTTCCAACGACTCCGTTTATTATAGGATCGCCACTAAACACATCAGGACGCTAACGCCAATAGTGTTTTCTTCTTTTGCGATTAGCTGAATTGGTGATCTACAAAACTTTCTTGGTCACACAATAAAGTGTATTTCGTTATATACCAAAAACCTTACGTTCTGATAAATTAGATTTTTATGAATTATTATTTAATATTTATTTATTTAATAATTATTTTGATGAATTAGAATTTTTTTCGTGATTTCCAAAAATTATATAAGAAAGAGGGATGTACCTTCAAATTTCCGATTGCTAGATCCTAGTTATCTCAATATAAAAATTTTTTCTAGTTCCATAGCTACTAACGTGACAATATTTCATTCTTTACATATTTACATTTCATTTATCTTTGTATGTTTTATTACTTTGATTATAGTTTTCTTTACTTTACTTTTCAACGATCATATTTATATTATGGTTATAATTTGAGATAAGTTGCATCTACTATTTTCTTTATATTGCATCTATATACTAATGACAGTATCCTAACAACAGGATATGAATGAATTCAAATTAAATTTTGCCTCTAAAGTCTGAATTATTTTTCCAAAATATCTTAATACTTTGAAGCAAGACATTTCTTCGCTTAACTGAAATAACAATCAAGCAGTTAAAGCATATAGAAAGAAAGATAAAAGACAACGGTTTAATTCAACAATACCTTTCTTATCTTTTTTGTCCCAAAGGATCTCTTCATCGTGGTGCGGATAAAATGTTGTTTGCACAAAAACAATTTATCGGTGACTTGAGGATAATAATTTTGCACTCTCCATACGTGGAAAAGAATAAATAGGAATATTATGATATATATCGTGGATCTTGAGAGAGCGAGAAAGACAGTATGACTTGCAATGACAAGAATTGGAGTAACTTTATTATTATTTGTTTATTTCTTTATTCTACATAAATATTGTTAAATAAATAAAAATAGCACTAGTACAAAGGCGAACTTATCGGAATTAACTGTATACTGTTAGCTCTAACGGCTTTCCCAGCGCTGCGCGAGCGCAGAAGCATCGTCGGGATTGCGAAATTCGGAGAGTAGAGCGCAACTCTACTAGCATCGGGGAACGTCGTCCTAAGGGTGCCTCCTAAGGGTGTCCTGCTCCTGTGAGGCCGGACTATGGCTTAGTGCGATGTGAAAGACAAAAATTGAAATACAGGTAATATAGAAAAAAAGCAAAAAAAAAAATAACGAAAACTACGTACTTAGATTAATATTTGCACTCGAGATAATACAAAATATAAAAAAAATGATGAAATATAGATTAGGAAACTTATCTATCGATGTGTCGTAAAAGGCAACTAAAAAGGTAAATTGACATTGATGTCAGGCAGGCGGCCAGTCGTAAAAAACGAACCAATTTATGTAACATGTTTAAAACATGTTATGCCTACCTCACTTAAAGTGGGATAAGGGCAGGAGAATGATGATTCAGTTTCTGATCAGCGCATTCTATTTGTAGTTCTTTTTTATTTCTAGTAACTTATGTTCACTATTGCGTATATCTAATAAATTCACCTTTCAATGTTTAATATAAACAAATTATAGAAGCTTTCGACTATTTTATTTTACATTAATAGTACTATAAGATCTTTATAGGCTAATTTATCAAAAGTTATCTGCCGTTATTACTTGTTTAACAAATTAATCTTGTCCAAGATACAATCAGATGGATTTACGATGAACATTGCAAGTAATTTATCGTTTAATTAATGTGGCCAATTTAGAGGAATGTTTAATAATATTTCACTGCTAACTTAAAGTATATCTTCGATGACATCTTTAGCTTTGAGTCTATTAATTTCCGCTTTCTGAGCTTAATTACTTGAGACTTTAGTCTCCAGCGACTGTTAATTGTTATTTTTAAGTAGCAAATATTGAGATACTTTTACATTAATCGTTGATGTCTTGGAATTGTGTGTTAATCCAGTTTTAAATAGCTTATGTTTTTTTAATCTTTCTCTCTTCTTATGCTATTCTTATATTGTTTTGCCACATATTAGTGAGCTTATAGCTCAATAGCTAGGAAAAATGTAAATTTGTATGTATGTATGTTCACACAAAAACTACTGGACCGATTTCAAAAAACTCTTTCTGAGCATCTTTACTGAGCAACATAAGCATACATTTAAAAAATAGGGATCGTAAAAATGTAATAAGGTGTAAAAAATTAGTCATTAAAATATTTCATCGCATGCGCTGCGGAAACTATTGATGATATTATATTAAACAAAAATAAATCAATAGTCCAACTTAGTAGACTTTCCACTGCCGTGAATCGATATTTACACGGGTGAGGCCACGGGATATTACTAGTCCCGTTTATAAAAAGGAAGATGATATCTTTGGCCTGCAATTGAATAGTAAAAGGCTAGCTTTATAGCGTTACCTGTTGCTTCTCGAGCATGGACTCTCGATGTGGTACTGTGACAGACATCCGAGGAATCTGTCCTTCTTGGACTTCTCCAGTTCCAGCAGATCCAGTTGTTTGTTGTTGATGCAGTATTGTTCTCGGAACTCCTGTAACAAAATGCTATTTGATATACAGTAGAAGCTCTTTATTCGCGGAGTATATGTTCCGTAAATATGCTGGGAATAAATAAACTGTGAAAATGGAATGAAAATTTATATTGGATTATAGGGTTCTTAAGCGACAAAATAAAAATAAATAAATCAGTTTAAAATAAAATAAATTTTTGACTTTACATTTTGATAAGTTATCTATTATATTCAGATTAAGGCAATAGTTTAAAAAATTTAGAATTTTTTTTGCTTGGTTTAATTTTGTATTGTTTTCATTAATAAGTTTATTTTATCTATATATTCAGTTTGTTTACAAAAACAACTGCGGTGGAGGCGGCTTACTTCAAAAGAACCACCAAACGAAACAAATAACGCCGATAGCTTTTGAAAACAAAATCTAGGCGTAGTTGTAATAAGATCTATTTTATCTTTTTCTTAGTCCACTTGACGATGCGTTGACAAAGGATACCGAATGCTTTTATTTAGGTACATATATATACCTATGTACCGATGTACAGATTCAATTCGCGAATAAAGGAATCTTAGAGCGCGAATATAGGACTAGAGTCGCATTTTCAGTCCGCGATTAGTGAAAACGCGATGAAGGAAGCGCGAATAAAGAGCTTCTACTGTATACAATTTTAAATTTTATTGATGGTGACATGAGAAAAGTCAAAATGATATTTACGAAGGCTTCAATTCTTTAGTACTGTGATACTCCCTTCGAATAGGTGAGTTTCTGTATGGACGTCAGGCCCCTTCTGAATTGACTGAAAACAAATATTAGATGCTCTGGCGGCTAGCGAATAGGTCAATGTTTGTCTTGTGTAGATTCCCAATACGAGCAACTATTGAATTGGCTAGTAACTGTCCAAAGTATATGACAGCAATGCAAACTAGCAGTGTAACGCGGGGACCCGGACGGACGTACGGACGGACGACGGTGAAATTATGACACGTACAAATGCGTAAATAATTTTTATTGTTGTACAGGGGACGATATCGCGGACGGAGTCCTTCACGGTATTCCTTAACTGGATGTACCCGGTACCGGAAGATGCACCGTTTACAGTTGCGCTAGGCATAGTGTACCAGTAGGATGCACTGTGTAAGCTTAGGAACCGAGAGGCGATGTAGATTTGATAACATAATGTATGGAGACTTCTTATATTCCTACGAAAGCACTTCGATAGCGCGGAGCAAACGACCAGTGGTGCCATCTAGTTTTGAGTGCGGAATCACGTGTTTCTAGTACGTTGTGTTACAGCAGTAGAATTAACAATATTGATGGAATTTGTTACAATTGACGCTTTGTACTGGACTTGAATGTTGGATAATAAAACAAGTTTTCGTTCGGAGACAATCATTTCTTTTTATAACACAATTAAATTTATTTCGGCATTTAAGTTGGCGTGACCATAGACGCTGATCCAGGTTGATTACACATAAAAATTTTGTTTCATATAATGTCTTATTACCCCCGTGTGGTATCCGACTGAGTAGAATAGACCACCCGCATTTCTATTCGAGGTGTCGTAAAAGGAGACTAAGTTTACCTCAGGCCGGTTGTTAAATAAGTAGCCCAAACATCTACCAACATGTTTCAAACACGTTGAGATCCCACTTAGAGTGGCAGTAGAGCAATGGTGATTGTTGTGAACCCAGCCACAACAAAATTTTTAATATCTGATCCATCAAACAATCAATTCAAAATTATTGACAATTAACTACTTGTAACGGACGACTGACTTGCTACCTTTACGAAACTGACTAATAAAGCTGAGAGAAAGATACCACCATTGTATCAATTACCAGCGCCCAAATATCTTCACAAGAACTACGAAAAAACAGTGATGAAATTTGGTTTTATGAAAAATAATGAAAATTACGTATACGATCGAAGTATGACGTGATTACTAAATTCTATAGAAAGCGATGTTCCAAAACAAACATCTTCAATCACGCTGAGTGAGAGCGGTATTTGTTACGCACCCGCCAGCAACGGGGTTGATGGATGGCGCCCATAAACAGTGCAGAAAGCCGAAAGTCTGTATAAAGTAAACTGTTCATACGTCACGTGATAATAGCATCTTCCATAAAAGGAACTACTCATGTATCACAACAACGATATATCGGCGTTATACTGTAATAAATGAGATAACGTTTTTTTGACTTAACATTTCCCCCTGGTCTATTCTACTCAACCGAATACCACATGGTGGGTCAACTTACCTTACTCGCCTTTTACGACACTTTGGTAAGTAATGAAGGTGGTCTATTCTACTCAACCGTATACCATACGGCGGAATTTTTTGTATGGTACGCGGTAGAATAAAATCAGTTAAGACATTATAGGTTCCTAGGTATGTCATTCCTGACATAAGAAATCGGTACCACAATTATACCTTTTTGTTATTGATTAATAGGCGAGTGCTTGACTGCAATCATGCCTGTTGGAAAGCGATGATGCAGTCTAAGGTGGAACGCGCATGCCTATAAGATGCCTATTCACCCTTGCTTTGAAAGTATCCATATCATAAGTGTTGAGAAAGATAGATGCCAGGAGAGAATTCCATTCCCGTGCTGTGCGCAATAGAAATGACGAAGCGAAGCGCTCCGTGTGCCTTCGTAGGATGTCAATAACGTGAGGGTGGAACTTAATTTACCTGTTTGGAGTACATCGTGGTCTTGCTGGTAGGCCGGTCGTCGCTGGCCCTCTGCCGCTTTCTGCCCGCGTTTTCATCCTCTGACTCGTAGCCTTTCGCCGAATGTGCTATGTCCGCCTGTTACCAGAAAAAATTTGATAAATTAAAAAAATAAGTTACAAATTGCTACTGTTCTACTGTGTGCAGTATTATTAAATACCATACTCATATAATTGAGCTAGATTACATACAAATTTATTAAATAATAGAGATTTTTAAATCACATCATCATCATTCTCTTACCCTTATCCCGCTCTAAGTGGGGTCGGCACAATATGTCTTCTTCTTCCATTCACCTCTATCATTCGTTAACTCTGGTGCCACTCCTTTAACATGCATATCATTTTTCATACAATCCATCCATCTTTTCTTCGGCCTCCCCCTAGTCACATTCATATTTAAAACTCTTTTGGTCACATGATTTTGATCCCTCCTCATTGACATGACCATACCAACTTAGTCTCGCACTTCTCATCTTTTCTGATTTTAAAATCACAGTTGAGCATAACTTCAAAGACTTGAATATGGAAGTGCTTTGAAGTGTAACATTGTAACTAATAATGATGGGATTGTGAGATCTGATGAATGAAACTGTGACAACCCAGCGGCAACACAACAGGGTTCGAACCTGGGCAGATACCAATGAGTTTTACTGTAAAAACTTGTATCTAATTGATAATTACAATTTATCACACGCTTTTCGGCGAAGGAAAACATCGTGAGGAAACATGCATATCTGTAGAGAATTCTGGAGATATTTGTAACCTACCAATCCGCATTGGAGGAGCGTGGTAGGTCTTAGCTCCAATCCCTCTATCCAAAAATGGAAAGAAGAGGCTTATTCCCAGCAGTGGGAGAGTAATAGTAGTAATTAAACGAATAAGTTGATTGTTGCTTCATTTAACTTATTGATTAAAAGTGCTTCAATCTCAAATTAGAGCCATCAAATATCAAACTAATTTGATTTGATTTGGTTGTATAAAGAACTTGTCATCATCTTCCTGCCCTTATCCCACTCTTAAGAGGGGTCGGCACAACATGTTACAAACATGCTGTCACATGATTTGGCTGCGTTTTTACAACCGGCCGCCTGCCTGACGTCAACTTACCTCTGTCGTATTTTACGACACCTCGGTAAGAAAGAGGGTGGTCTATTTTACTCAACCGGATACCACACGGTGGGTCAACTTACCTTAGTCGCCTTTTACGACACCTCGGTAAGAAATGAGGTTGGTCAATTCTACTTAGCCGGATACCACACGGCGGGTCGACTTACCTTAGTCGCCTTTTACGACATCTCGGTAAGAAATGAGGGTGGTACTATTCTATTCAGCCGGATACCACACGGCGTTGTATAAAGAACTTGTAGTACGAGTGAAACATTTACATTAAATGTAATAATGGCGATGTTAAAAGTAAAAAGCGTATCACATTTCATAAAATGGCTTTTCCATGTTCTCTCGACCACGTTAAATACTAGGTTACAAAGTTTTATTAAACATGAAATATAATATAAAGGGGAATCGCATTGGATAAAATTTTAAATTCAATGTAATTTTTTAGTTTTGTTGTATTTCAAGTATAACAAGACGTGTTAATAAAATACATATAAAGTCTGTTTATTTTAGTTTTTTCACCTTAATATGATTTGTTTAGTACTAGCATGTAATTAAGGATAGACATAACTTTACATAGGATTTATATTGTCTTTCTACTTCCTAACCGTGTGGTATCCAGCTGAGTAGAATAGACCACCCTCATTTCTTAACGAGGCGACTAAGGTAAGTCCACCCAATGTATGGTATTCGGTTGACCGTGTTTGTAAGTGTTCCATATATTTATTATTTATTTGTTTAAAAGATTGTCAACTTATTTTCTTGTTGGTTCTTCTCGGTAATAGCCAAATCCCACAGGTAGATTCATTCAAATTTTTTATGATAAAAAACTCTTGCAAATGGTTTAATTCAATCAAAATTACCTATTTTGTTTTAAATATGGGAGATAGCTTATTGTGTTTGGGTTCCTCAGATATGATTTAAAATGTAGATAATACATCTCTAGTTGACGATCAAGATCTGATTACGGATATATTGATCACAGAATCGTCACAATAATACTGAACAAGCAAACTCAGTCGTATTTGAGCTTGTTTATTTTGTTATTTACACAAATAATCGGAGATCGAATTCTGCTGAGAAGCTAATATACTATTTGGGCTTCTTTGTTTTCTTATCTGTAATATTAGTACCATAATATTTGCAAAATCGTTCGCTAAATAATTTACTCCTTGCATATTTGAATCCACCATAATATCAGATGAAAAGGTATTACTGTTACTGTACTGCGATTACAAAAATGGATATGGAGTTACTAAAATATTTTATTTCTGTTACCGAAAAAATGGGGAATTTTTTTTATGACAATTTAATTTATATAATTATTTTTTTATTAATCTGGTAATATTTTTAAAATCTAATATATGCCTAGTGCATAAGCTTCAATAGACAATTTCCATTAATATCGGACAAGCTAATAAACTCTTTAAACGAAATAGATTACAGATAAATGATATAAATAGACAGATAGACTGACAAATTTTTGACATTTATAATACTGTTGTGGAGCGTGAGTTACTATAAAAGGCGTTTAAAAAGTTCTCAAATAATGGTTAAATTAAGAATGAGTGCGATTTGCAATTCCAGAACAATGAATTAGATGTGAAAGAATCCATTCATGCAATGAAAATTCTCTTTCAGATGAGAAAGTACAGAAAGCTTCTGCAAACTGCAGACTTTTCATAGAAATAGTTTTGGACTACCGAAATGTTTAACGCAGAAAGTAAACATTGTTTAAAAAGTTAAAAGAATGCGCTAACGCTAATAAATTCTTCATTTTATTGTAGCCAAATTTATACGAATGTTTTATAAAGTTATATGGAAGAAATCACTAACGTTTCAAAACACCACCCTTTGCACATTTTTCTTGCAATCTAAATTTCTTTGTTTGTTTTTTGTATTTTTAATCGTGCAATAAATTTTTGGTTCTTCTAATGTTGTTGAAGATGTAAAGGGTATTTGTTATTCATTGCACATCAATGTGTAGGAATATTTTATTCCAGGTTTATACCTATCCATAGTCATATTTCTTGTAAAAGAGTTCAACCTTTGGAGTACACACACAAACACTCTCAAACTTTCACTATAATAATATTAGTGAAATATACGGCAGGATTTACTTTCTTAATGGTATAATCATTCTCCTCTGTATTGTTAAGCCGGCCCGTTAATCTTCAGTATTTTTTGCGAACCCAAAATTCGCGAGTTTAAAAGGGTGAAAAATAGAAATACACGACCGTAAAGTTTTTATTTTTCGTAAAGTTTTTGCCTTTGTTAGAAAGGCTATGGCACCTTGAAGCCTATTGAAATACAAAATGAAAATTTTAAAACTAAATAAATTTAAAAAAGTACACCACAATATTAAAGTGAAAATCTCGCATGTCTTCATGGAGACATATCACTGGAGGATATAAATCTAATTGTGGACTTAATTATTTACCGGAAACTGAAGGTTACAATGCATTTTGGTGTGAGTTATAGCTTCTACAGATTCTACAACTTTTAAAAGCGCTGTTTTCGAAGTTATAGTTCATTCTCAGTCCTTTACCGTTTGCTACACTAAAATGTAATTAGCACCAAACGTATTGCAATTTTCCTTTTTTCTATCGTGTTCTAATCATTTAAACGATTTTAGTATGAGAAACGTACAAAAATTAAGCTTTCATTAATCATACGAAAGAAAAGTAAACATTTAAGCTCTATGACTGAAAAAAAATAAAATTTCACTGTTATTCCTATTTTAAACATATATAGAAGATTTCAGAAAATAAAGTATGATTATTAGAGAGCTAAAAACCACTATTTGAATTTATATGTTACCTGTGTTGAAACTGATACGCCTGATCCACCCGCTCCGGCACCTGTAAATAAAATAAAAGCGTTATAGGATTTTCACCGCTTATATATACAAATGCGCGACCGAGATAATTTACTGGTTTAACAATTAAAACGATGTCTTATGTCTGATGATTTTTATTTCTCCATAAAAATACTAAGCTTATATTTTTTAATGTTATGCTTTAATAAGGTTCAGTGAATACTAAGCTAGCCTAATCTATCCTAGATAAAAGTAGCGGCCTGTTACTATCCCACTGCTGATAATAGGTCTCTTCTTTCCGTTTTTGGAGAGAAGGATTGGCTAGAACCTACCATGCTGCTCCAATGCAGATTGGTAGGTTACACATATCTCCAGAATTCTCTAGAGATATGCAGGTTTCCTCACCATGTTTTCCTTCACCGAAACGCGAATAATTACAATTATCAATTAGACACATAAAAAAAACTCGCCTACTGTAACTCGCCGCTTTAGTCGCATGCTCTCTTAAAAAATGACAGACAATCGATCTTAATCGGCACGTTGGCAGAGGTCGCAGGTTTGATTTTTAGCTTTGCAGCATTACAGCAGTTTAAAAACACTATTAAGGCTGGTACAGAAAGCCTACTATACTGTTGAGAATTATTTAGACGATAAGAATGCGTGGATATAGATATAGTTCGACCCTGTACAAGATAGAAACGATTAAATGTAACTAGTATTGAGAATTGTATTTTTAAAAGAGCAACCGCCGAGTTTCTTGCTGGCTCTTCTCGGTACGACGATGAATGTTAGTGCTTTTAATGCCCAAAAACAGGGATAAAACAATATTTTTTTTACATAAAACCTAGCTAGATCAATTTTTCTCCCCCAAAACCTCCTACATGCTGAATTTCAGGAAAATCGTTGGAGCCGTTTCCGAGATTCGGAATATATATATATATATATATATATATATATATACAAGATTAACTCATTTAAATATAAAGATATGTTTATATATTTTCTTTCTTACCCATAACATAAGTGTTAAAGAGGGACAACCGTTTGATTGATTGTCCCATATATTTATTATTAAAAAAGATATAAAAAACTGTTCATATTTAGTTTGTCAGCTTCAATGAATACAAGTGTTCTTTTTTAGGCGAAATAAAAGACTCCCAAGTGTGGCAACAAACCAGATGAAATGTGCTCTTAAGTTTGAAAATAGGACGCACTAATGATGCATAATACTTCAAACTTCTCGTTTTTGAACTGCGCATTTCGCAATGTTTACGGGAAATTATTCTTACTAATATCATTGTAGGTCTAAAATCTGTTATTTAATTGAATTGATGAAATTATGAATGATGTTTAATGCATAAATAATAATGAATAAAATCAAATACCGAATGTTAACTGAATAATTCATTCAGTAAAACACTAGCGACTCCTCCAGCTTTGTACGGGTAGTAGAGCCGTGCTAGGTCCCCGAGGCGGTCGTTGCATCGTCTAGCGGAGGGAGGGGCCACTATTAGAGAGGCCCCGACCCAGAGATTGAACATTCTGGGGTTCAGAGTTGCTGCTGGCGGGAATTGGAGCAATGTGTACAACGGTACCCTGTCCCCGCCACCAGTAGCGTGGCGGAGCACTGTCAGGTTTTTAGTCGATGCGAGTCCGACATACTCGCTGCTCGTCCCCGTCGGGCGGTGACGACCCATAATGGGTTTTCCTGACATATAAAAAAGTAGAGCCGTGTAGTAGATAAGTACGTATATCATACTTTGAATGAGGCTTACCGCCATTTATTTCGCGAGGGCTAGTTTTCATTTTACCATAATTACTAAAATATTAATTTTAATATATGCTTATATCGTGTGAGAAATCATAATATCAGTTTTCAGGCGATAGATTTCAGAAATTTTCGAACTTCACCAATTACCGTTACATTTCAACTGATTTACGGAATATCTTTACAAATCACATATCATAATAATCCACTCTATCTATTAAAAAAACCGCACGAAAATCAATTTAGGTTTCTAAGGTTATAGTGACCAGACAGACGCGACGGGGTACTGCGCTTTCCAATGCGAGTCATATCTCCAAAATGTTAAGACCTTAATTTCCATTCGTATTATGACCCCATGATCACTTAAGCTTAGCGAAGCAATTAAGCTTTATCGTTAGTTTTTTTTCCTTCACTGATTCAACAAATGTAATATATTATATCGTACTTAAAACATAAACATATTCCCGCCCTTTGCTATAAAATGACGTTAAAATTAATTTTCAAGTTATGCCAAAAGCAACCCTGAAACTGATTAATTATGACAATAAAAGGGATGATGTCGCTTACTTGTGTTTCAGCTAAATTAATTTTGCGTTATTTTCTATTAAGCTATTGTCAGTATTGTTTTCGAAAATAAACAAATTATTAAGATTAAAACTTTATCCAACGATTTTGAATCGCTTTATTTGGGAATAACGTGAACTGTATGTTATAATATGGCAGACAGTATGCTTAGTGCATTTTTTTATACTGATCGCCTTAGTGTAACGCTAATTTGTATAACGCTGCAAAAGCGACATCAAGTGAGCCCTGTTCCAGCGCCATACAAATTGGCTTTACATTGATCATTACTTTGCGGCGTTGATCGCTCATAGTAAGCATTCTGAACGTAGACTAATATGAAAGTGATAGTACCGGCTTACTTTACTAGCAGTACGGTTCAGTAGATTTTGAGAAAATCGATCACATTTAGATATAGAGCTTTTAGGGACTTTGTTATATAATAAAACAATAATAAATACAGGGTATAGATGGTGCCTGCAAGAAATCTTTTATAGAAATAAACTTTTCTTATTGTTCAATATATTTAGTTTTTATATATTTCCTATCAGTTCATATTATTTATAGTCTAAATTTGCTAGTTTTCCTGTATCAAATATTACATATGCGTTTTAAATATTTTACTGCCCGCCTTATCATTAATTTTATATTGATAGTAGCTCCATACAAAGCGTATATTAAATCCCTCACATACTTCGGATTTCTCTTTTTACTAAGGTAAAAATTTCATCGTACAGAAACGGCTGAATGGGGCTAATATCGGTTGATTTATTATGCAAAGTGGTGAAATTTCCGAATTCCATTGCTTCGTCCGCTGCGGATTTGATTTCCTGCTTGAATGGGGTGGGATTAGGAAGTTATGTGATATATCAGTAAATACAAAGGTCAAAAACGGTTTGCGAGAAACAAACACGAGTTTGCGAGAAAATCTGTGGTAGCCCAGCGGTGAGACCGTGCGACTCTTTCGAGGGATCATAGTTTTTAACTTCGGACAGTTAAAACAATTTTTTGTTAAGACCTATATGTCTAATTGATAATTGCAATTTATCACACGCTTTTCGGTGAAGGAAAACATCGTGAGGAAACCTGTATATCTCTGTAGAATTCTGGGGATATGTTTAACCTACCAATCCGCTTTTTTTAGCTCTAGCCCATCTCTATTAAAATAGATATATTAAGATCTTTATTTATGATTATTACCTATCTTGTTAATAGGTAACAGGCAAGGTTTAAAAAAACATCCCCTAAAATTCACCCTTGCTAAATTGATCAGCATCTGTTTTGGACCCTCGGGACGCGTAAATCTATTTTAGATAAATAAAGGTCATTATGTCATGTCAACAAATTTCATCTATCCTTTGGTCCCTGTTAAATAAAACCTTTTATATGCCGCCATCAAAACAATCGGCTGTTTGGATTTCCTCAATATTGGAGCCGTTACCATATCGTTAATATTTATAGAGGTGCTTTGCAGAGCGTATATTAAATCTCCTCTATGGTTAGGTGCTAAAGATTTTGTTTCAATATATTCAAATTTAATTTATTCTTTAACATAATTATTCGTTACTATATAAAGGTCACAAGCTGTACAGAAGTTTAGCCGTGTGATATCCGGCTGAGGAGAATAGACCAACCTCATTTCTTAGGGAGGTGTCGTAAAAGGCGACTAAGGTAAGTTGACCCACCGTGTGTTACCCGGTTGAGTAGAATAAACCACCCTCTTTCTTACGGAGGTGTCAATAAACGACTAAGTTAAGTTGACGTTAGGCAGGCGACCGGTCGCAAAAACACAGCCAAATCATGTGAAAGCATGTGCCGACTTCACTTAGAGTGGAATAAGGGCAGGCGGATTATGAAGTTGTACAGAAGTTACAATAAAATTATTTTGCTCTAATTTTTTTGTAACTTCTGTGGAATTTCGCAAGGTAACGCCTGCTTCTATAAATCGTCAAAGCTGTGATAGCCCACTGTTGACAATGCGAATTGATCAAAAGTGCCACGAGTTCAATCTCCGGGCAGACACCAATAAGTTTTTCAGTTAGAAACTCATGTGTCTAATTTATAATTGCAATTTATCATACACTTTCCGGTAAAGAAAAACATCGTAATGAAACCTGTATATCTGTAGAGAATTATGGGGATATGTTTAACCTACCAATCCGCATTGGAGCAGTGTGGTAAAACTTAGCTCCAAGACTTCACTACTAAAATAGAGACAGGAGACTTGTGCCCAGCAGTGGGAAAGTAACAGGTTGGAATCTTAGTGTCAGAATATCCCACGCTTCCATATCTTTATAGATATATAAAGAATCAATGACTATATGTACGTATGTATGAAATTTGTTTTCATTTGCATAGACATTAGTACTACAATGAAATGAATCCAAGGTCAAAGTAGCCAAGTCTCCAGCCCTTGAACTATTTTCATATCTCAAATAACATTGATCCGTTTCTCCGTTCGGACATTATATAACAAACAGACTTTCTATAATATTAGTATTGGTATAACCACGCGACGCTTTTCCTGCTAAAAATTGGATTTCAATTTTATGAATATAAGCGGTTCCGGAATTGAGCATTAATCGCATGATTTATAACTTTGATGGTGACATAGCGAATTTTTAAGCTAACATTACATTTTTAATATTCGTTCATTTAATTATGAAATATATATGTATAGATATAAACCCATGAGGTTTATAGGATCTATAGGTGCCGTGTGATATCTGGCCTAGTAGAATAGACCACCCTCATTTATTACCGAGGCGACGTATTGTTCCGATCTCACTTAGAGTGGGATAAGGAAAGGAGAATGATGATGAAATATCATCAGATCTATAGGGATAATCATACCAACATGTATTAGCTATGTAAGCGGTGATAGCTCAACGGTAAAGCTGTGTGATTCTTACCACAGATTTAATAAATTAAATAGCGTCATGGATTTAAATACTAGAGTACCATGCTTTCTTCTAAAAATGTATAGGCTTATTTTTTTTTTTTTCGAAAAACTTCGTAAGTTATCTTGAATAGCTCTTAACCTGGGATATAGTTAATTTGCCTATTTGCATTGTAGTATAACCTCTCTTTCTTTCTTCTTAAAAGTAGGGTATGCCTTAATCAAGCAAAACGATCATAACAGTCCGCTATTTTAGTTAAAAATATCATATTCTATGTAGATATGATTAACTAAAATATTTATCGCCTTATTGTCACACTGCTAGGCACAGATATCCCTCTCTTATTTTTGGAGAGAAGGTAAGATTCACTACAATATGGATTAGTAAGTTACACATATCCCCAGAATTCTCTAGATATATGCAGGTTTCCTTATGATATTTTCATTCATCGAAAAGCGTTTGAATGCAAATATCAATTATTCATATAAGACAAACTAATGAGAATATTATTTTACTATAATCCGCGATATTAATCGCGGATTTTAATTTTTTGTATATTTTTATCCCGGATTATAGCAAAATAATATACTCATTAGTTTTGTATTATGGACCTCCGCAAAGTAACGCATCATTCTATAAATTATTCATATAAATTTAAACAGAAAAACTTATTGGCCTGCATGGGATTTAAAGCTTCTCGAAAGCGATGCACGGCCTCACCACTGAACTATCGCATCTTAGCTGTAATCATCATCTTCCTGCCCTTATCCCACTCTAAATGGAGTCGGCACAACATGTTATTAACATACTGTAACATGATTTGGCTGCGTTTTTACGACCGGCCGCCTGCCTGACGTCAACTTACCTCTGTCGTATTTCACGGCACCTCGGTAAGAAAGAGGGTGGTCTATTCTACTAAACCGGATACCACACGGTGGTTCATCTTACCTTAGTCGCCTTTTACGACACCTCGGTAAGAAATGAGGTTGGTCTATTCTACTCAGCCGGATACCACACGGCGGGTCGACTTACCTTAGTCGCCTTTTACGACACCTCGGTAAGAAAAGAGGGTGGTACTAGCCGTGTGGTAGAAACTCAGCCGGATACCACACGGCTATTAGCTGTAATGTATGGGATAAATCTACAGAGATAACTTAGACTTTTTCTTTATGAAAATAAAAACATTCCAAAAGCGGCAACAAAAGGGAACTGGAATGCAACAAATAGGGCGCACTAATGAACCATACACCGTATAAAAGATAGGAGGATATTCGTATCTGCCTTTTTATCCTCCAAATAAATGGTCTGGTTATGATACGGTAATATTACAGCCTAACAACGAAAAAAATATATACCAACAATTATTTACCTTTTTAGGTTGAAAAAGTTATGGTATAATCCACGTTTGTGAAAAAATCTATGTAATGCTAAGTGTTGGAAGCAACATCGTTCTCGTAATTCGTACTGTATACATGCAGGATTAATCACAGTACATATTACAATTCCCACCACCAACAGAACGCTACCACGCTACTCCACCGGAGGGGTGGGGTCATTGTCCCTATCGTTGATGATGCCTCTAAAAACGAGTAGCAAACTAGAGTTGGAAATGTTTACTTATCCATTAATTATCCATTAATATTGTTTTATTTTATTACCTCTAGTTGCTCTAAAGTATTAAATCGGGAGCTTTTATCGCAGGTGTGAAGAATATTAAAGGAATGGTCGTTGATTACTTTATGACCACTTTCCGATTGTGGTTTATTATTCCCGAATACGGTCATATGTTCTAAGATGTTGAATATAAAAATTATATTTCTATCACGTATACGTGAATATAAAAATTATATTTATATCATATGTATAAAAGTATCTATAAATAAAATGTTCCATGTAAAACAAAAACTATAAAAATTTAATATACTTAGATAAAAAAGTTCAACGCCAAATAACGACAAAATAAAAACTTTGTACCGTAGAAAATTCTTGAAGCTAAAAAACCCATCTTTAGACAACCCGTATATTTGTGTTTCATGAGTTTGAGACGAAATAATAATCCATAATCCTACCAGCGAGCCTGAGTTGAACAGTGACATTTTAATACACCGTTATTTTTTACATTTTTTTACCTTATAAAGCCCGGTATCCACCAAAACGAAGAAAAGAGGAGAAGAGAGAAGTGCTGCGAAGAGGAGATGTGAACTGTATATAGCGATGATGTGATCTCGGAAACGATTTCAACGATTTTAATGAAATTGAAATTGAAATATTTTTTTTGAATAAAATCTAGACCGATTTTATTTAAAAAAAAAAACTAATTTATCCCTGTTTTTGAGCATTGAAAAAATGATAAAATGTGTTGATTCAATTGTATAATCATGTGACAAAATGTTTGTAACATGTTGTGCCAACCCCACTTAGAGTATGATAAGGGCAGGAGGATGATGATTTTTGGCAGTCAAACGTAATACTGTGATTGCATTTACAGGTACTTTTAATCTATTTGAGGAACGCCGCCGGCGAGCCGCCTGCACACATTTCCTCTCTGCCATCGGGGCACACAAAATTCTATACAAAAACGATACATTTCCTTTGCTCCATTTCCACTGAAGCTAAGCATAGAGACCGTAATATTTGGTTGGTATTAAAAACCCTATCCTCTCCTCTCCGCTATAGTGGAAACTGGGCCTAACAGTACCCTTGTAGTTTATGTGTACTCACATATACCTGTTAAGAATTGTGATATCAGTACTGGCGGTAAAGTTAAAACGATTCACACACAGCTATATAACGTTTACGATGGAGCTTAAAACTTTATCACGCATCATTTACGAACCTTAACATACATCCTTGGTGTATCAAATTGAAAGATTCACTAAGAAACAAATATAACATTTCATTTCTCATTTATCTCTAGCTATCCTTCTTACACAACATTAAATATCGATTACATGTTACGAGTTACTTAGGTAATTTACTACTAACCCTTTAGAGTCTAAAGGGCTTTTTACAGTCAAACCACAGATGTATAAATTGATTCCATGCCAATAGCAAAAGAGGCACTGAGGGAACAAAAAAATATTCGTTTCAGTGAAATGCACGCTTCATTAGTGCGACCTACATAATGCATTTGCATCTCGAAATTTTTTGTGCTGCTCGAAACCAAAATTGACATTTTCTCATAATGAATATAAGTTCAGAGTAACTGTTACTTATCATCCTCCTTCTGCTCATATCTACTTTAAACATATTGTAACATGATTTGGCTTGGTATTTCACGACTGGCTACCTACCTGACGTCTGTTACTGATTAAGTATAATATTACTTGACGGATTTTCACTATCCCCAGTTCTTTTAAATAGATAATGTTTCACAAAGCAGATGAAGATGTATAATTTGTTAAGATTTTGTGTAAATTAGTTGAGATGTGACGACTAATGTATCAATATGTATATACTTGTTTGCTGCCCGCGTTGCAGCGTAATCTTAATTACTAAGTTGCAAATGTCACCTGTAATTTTTTAGGTTCACAGAATTAAAGGACGTTCGGACTTGAAGGAAAACTTCCACACATTTGCATGGCTAGATATAACTTTAACAATCCGGAGTGACCTATTTGCGACTGAGTATGTCAGGAAATTGCGCTGTTAGCACTGGTACTGTGCTCAATTCAGGAAAATTTAAGTGCTTTGTTTCATAAGCTTTGATAGTCAAGTGGTGAGTCTGTGACTCTTTCGAGGGGGTCACGAGTGCAAACCCCGGGAAGGCATCAATGAGCTTTTCTGTTAATAACTTACGTGTCTAATTGATAACTACAATTTGTGACACGCTCTTTGGTGAAGGAAAACATGAGGAAACCTGCATGTCTCAAGAGAATTCTTTGGATAAGTGCAACGTTCCTATCCACATTGGAGCAGCGTGGTAGGTCTTAGCACCATTCCTTCTCTCCAAAAACGGAGAGAGGAGGCCTGTTCCAAAATTTAAAAATAAATGCTAAATGATTTCAGGGGGAAAATTTTACAATAAATGCTATACACTTGAAATATGATGTTTAAACTTTAACCAGTTCGTAAGATCCATTTGTCTTTGTGTTTTCCATAGAACTAATTAGTTACCATCGTTTAAAAAAAAGTAAGTAAGTAACGGCCTGTTACTATCCCACTGCTGAGAATAGGCCTCTTCTCTCCGTTTTTGGGAGAGAAGGATTGGAGCTAAGACCTACCACGCTGCTCCAATGCGGATTGGTAGGTTACACATACCTCCAGAATTCTCTAGAGATGTGCAGGTTTCCTCACGATGTTTTTCCTTCACCGAAAAGCGTGTGATAAATTGCAATTATCAATTAGACACATAAGTTTTAAGAGAAAAACTCATTGGTTCGAACCCGTGATCGTCTCTAGAGATTCACACGGTTGCACCGCTGGGCCATCACAGCTTGTTTACCTTCGTTTACCTTGCATTAATTTCGGTTTCCAAAGATCCAATATGGAATTGCATAACCCCAATATTAGTAGATCTATTGGGTGAATCGTATCTCGATACGAGCAAGTTTTTATAAAAATATTTTAGCGATAACCATATAAAATTGATTCATTTTCCATTAAGCAAAATCATAGTCATGTTTTGCCGACTCCACTTAACGTGGGTTAAGCACAGGAGAATGTTGATGGTCTTTTACAATATATTTGTATTTACAGTGAAGTAAAACTGTGTTACATAATTCGTACAGTCAGATAGGACAAGTAAAAAAACAAAGCAACGAATAATTGCAAACGATTCGCTCTACGTTTGCTTGTTAGTAACGAAACTATTATGTACGACTATTCAAATCGAATCCTAAAGTCCGAAGGAGATGGAAATTCGGTTTCCATCTGCGACAGGCCGCTCAAGCGAATAATGGTTTTGATCAATTAGACACAAATGGAATGCGCTCGGAAATTCTAATCTCCATATACCCAACTATCCATTTAAATAATTAACGCCAGTTAATTAAATTTGTTTAATTAATGTAACAACACAGTAAAGAACACTGTAAAGAAGCGGTAGCAAAATGGTTAACGTAACGGATTTGCGATCGAGAGATCATGGGTTCGAATCTCGACCATTACACTACCGACGTTACCTAATTGCTATTAACCTTTTGAAAAAACTACCTTTTTTAAAACAAATAAAATGCGAGACGAAAAAAATCCCGATCTAACATAAAATGAAGGATAAAACAACTTTTGATTTTTCTTTATTTAGAGATATAGGTACAAAAATATAGAATTTTGTTTGACAAATTCAAATTAATGTGTTATATATTTAAGAAAAGAGGGTGGTCTGCAGATTTATACTATCAACTCTTCATTTCTAAACTAAAACTAAGTAAACTTAATTTCTTAAACTTTAGATTAATCTGGTGTTTTTGTGTTTTTTTTGGTTCATAAAATTCGATGTCAGGTGTACCTGAACGTAGTATAAACATTATTTCACCTTCATACAAAAGGTTTTGTTTGGCCAATATAATGTAATAGCAAATATTCAGGAAACGTAAATTTCAATACCATCCAATTTTGTTCAGACTATTCTCAAGAGCAATCACAAATACTATTGGGGAAATCTAATTTTCGCATTGATTAAAGGCAGCGAAATTGTTCATGTATCTGTTTCCATCGACTATCCTTCTAATATTATAAATGCGAAAGTTTGTGAGTATTGATCTATGTTTGTTAATTTTTGACGACGAATCCGCTGAACTAATATCGATGAAATTTGGCACAATTAATCTTTAAACACCGGAATAACATATAGGCTATAGAAATCCTATTAATTCTAAAGAAATAGGACACTAAAAATCGCCATTTATTAATAACTTATCACGCGAGAACATTTCATGCGTACGAATTCGCGGGTAAAAGCTAGTATGCTATAATTCAGATGAAACCATTTGCAAATTAGATATTTTTTTACAAGCGATAGAGATAGGGAATAGGGATTTGCTATCGATTTCAATTCGCCAAACATTTTTATCGCAACAAAGGGAATTGTATTTAGATTAATTTAGATTATTTAGAATGTTAAAGCGCATGTATGATACTCGGTGTAAGTAAATCTTTGTAATTCTGAATGTCGAATACTATCCTTCCTTCTTCTTTATACAAAAGGGTTAAGTAAATATCACAAATTTTTTGTTTTGAAAATCTTCACATATCCTGCAACTATAGTATACTAGTAATCGACAGCAGCTTCGCCAGCGTGGAAAGATTAGGACCGTAATATAGTCTTTTGATAAAAATGGTGATAGTGGCTAACTAGCTAAGCTAAACATAAGCCGTCGCTGACTTTTATTTAGAACATTTAGAGGGGAACAATTTTGTAATACATGATTATTGAATAACTATTTTCCCAATATTTTTTAATGCCGCTTCTGTGCTATCTTAGCGTGATGTTATATAGTCTATAGCCTTCCTCAATAAATGGTCTATCTTACAATTCAAAGAATTTTTCAAATCAATCCAGTAGTTGAGATCAGCGCGTTCAAACAAACAAACAAACTCTTCAGCTTTATATATTAGTATAGAAGATTGAAAGGCCATCTCATTTGACGTGTCAAACGTCATCAATCAATTAAAACGCAGAACCTATTTCTCGCAAAAATATTTCATATAACATATTTCCATACATTACATTAAATATTTCCTGCATAAATATATACTTTACCGCATCTCTGCATTATACTCCCACGATCGGATGCAAAAGGTTGTGTTTGTAGTTGAATGTTTGTAGTAATTCCATCAAAGAATGATTAATGTTATAACCGAGAGCTAAATTTTCTAGATATTAAATAAGTGAAAGGTCCAAACATTTTCAAATATTGGAACCAATCGATACCTCTTAGCGATACGGACACAAACATCGGAACCCATCTGCGCAAATTATGATGACCACTTTAAGCAGATTACACTACAAACTGTCTCTTGGGCGACGAAGTCTACCCAGTTGGAAATTTATTTGATTGATTGCATCCGCTCATGAATTTGCTTTGAAAATCACGAGTTAAATGTAAAAGTAAATAATACTCATTCTGAAATCTCAGAATACAAATTTGTATATTATTGTTGGCGGGTAAATCTGGTGGTACTACTATTTTCAAATTCAATGATACAGTATGTTGTTAAAAGGATTTCCACTAACGTAGGTGAGAATCGGGTTACAGCATTGCTTATGAATTATGAATTACGAATTCATTATTGATTACAAGTTAAGCACAAACATGTATTATTGAAAAATAATTCTGAGTGGCGCCTGCTTTTATAAATTACGAATTAAGAATGCCATATGTGTTGGCAAGAGAGAAAAATAAAAACATTTCTGGAAAAATTAAAACATAAACAAAACGCTTATTATTTAAAATTTCATACAAAACGGTCAACTACATAGGTAACGGTACATAGACAATTACTAGTGCCCTTAACTTAGATAAAGTTCTGAACATATACTACATTTTTATATGTTTCTGGAGTGCACTTCAACAAAGTCATAGTAAAGTCTACTTCACAATAAAACGGTCTAAGTTTTACAGTATTAAAGTCACTGTCAGCTCTCTAAAGGATTTTCTCTAAAAACTAGTTTAGACTAGTTTTCCGATACTTGTGCACCATTTTCACCGTCTACGGCTGTTACGGAGCGATATTGCTTCGGGGCATATTAAATTCATGTTTCAAAGTAAACGTTTTCAGTTTAATATCACAGCGGTTTAACGGTAGGTAACAAATTGAATTTTTGAAACCTTTCATCTACGTGTTTGCTCGAAGCGTAATTTATTGATTGGATTGAATTCAAGCATCATCATTCTCCTGCCCTTATCCCACTGTAAGTGGTGTAACAACATATTTTTAGCATGATGTTAATTGATTTGGCTAGTTATTTTACGAGCGGTTGACTGACGGCAACTTACCTTAGTTGTCTTTTACGATACCTCGGTAAGAAATGGAGGAAGTATAGGCAGGAGGCATATGATTTGATTTATATATAAAAGTATTTTAGGTAAAATATATAAAATCAAATTCAAAATATTCTTTATTCAAGTAAGCTTTAATCGTCAACTCTACGGGTGGTTCGGAAAGCTGTGCCTACTGAGAAGAGCTAGCAAGAAACTCGAGGGTTATCAAAGTATAATTTTTATTACTAGTTAGTCATTATTGTCTTGTACTGGGTATAAGAGTTGTTATATCTACGCATTCTTGTCATCTCAGCAATTCTCAACAGTATAGTAAGCTTTCTTTAACAGCCTTTTTTTAACGGTGTTTATAAACTGCTGTAATAGCAATTCAGGATGTCTGTCTTCACTTGTGAAAAGTATACTATGAAAGTTAAATATCAATTAAACCACATAAGGAAGTAAGTTAGTACTCAAAACTAATAAGTTCACTATAGACTCATGTTGAATCAGTGATTTTTAAATAACGCTATGATTTTAAGGGCCATCATTAATGTTTAATATTTCAATAAGTTAATCTTGTTTGTATATATATATGTATATATAAATATATTTTCCGTATCTCGGAAACGGCTCCAATGATAATCATAAAATTCGGCAATGGCATTCGGCAAAATGTAGCAATTTTTGGGGGGAGAAATTCGATCTAGCAAATCTAGGCAAATCTCATTTAAAGAAAGTTTCTCTCTGTTTTCGGGAAAATGCTAAAATTTACGTTGAATTTAAAAGACAATTTTCGCTATTCGATGTAAAGTCATGGTAGCTTATTTGGGAAATGTTCGGTCCAGAGAGAGAAAATACCTAGGTTCGTACCCCTCCTGCCCAACTCTTTTAATGTTTTTTTTTCAATTATCATCCTTTTCAATTTTTTTTTAATATCTTCAAAAAATAATCCGAGCATGGCTCGGTCACCCAGGTACTTACTATTAATGTAAGAATTTGTTCGAAATAAGCTGTATTATACTATATAATATCCTAATATTTATATCCTACAACTAATTTCACAGGTTCAAGTAACTTTATTGTTTTAGATGTGACAATGAAGAAATGAACCGGATGTTATTCGTTTCACGTTTTATTACACTTTTACTGGCACTCATAAAAGTTTTACGGCTGCAAATATCTCACACAGCTATAATTAAATTTTCTAATTAGTGGAACACTTTCATTTAATTATAAGAAAATCAGATCTGAGTTTTATTTATTAAAAGGATATCACAGTCGAGTATTTCATTTATCCATATCCATAATAATCTTAAAACATTTACTGCTGGACTGTTATTGATGAAATTTAACAATTGAAGCTCACACATGGGGCTTATATTCTTTTGGTAAAAGGAAAGAGAAGATATTCTATAGGTACTTTAACGTTTAAGCTAACGAAAACAAAGCTGCGAGTATGACTAAAATTGTACATAAATAAAAAGAAAATCAGGGTATTTTTTGATAATATACACAATTACTACGTTGAAGTGTAACAAAAAAAAGTATTCGGTGTTGCCTTCATATAAAATACAGCATGAATTTTCGCTTCTTTGTTTAATAAATAATATTGTTTCGCTGAAACCAATTTCGCATAAGGCTCAAGTACTTCTTGTCGTTTTATGTGATAATGAAGAACGACCCAGACCTTTTACGTATTACCTCTTCTTACACTTTAACTGTCACACTTAACAGATCTATAAACATTTGAAATAAAATTACTACAGTAAAAAATCGTTCTTTGTACAAAATTGTTGGTTATTTATTTTTGTAAGTATATAAAGCTAAGGCTGTCAAACTAGTGAAGCGAGTAATAGCGTCACTACGTAGCAGAGGCAGTGAGTATATATTTTTCGAGAAAGTACTTATTCTTCGCTATCCAAGATGTTCCATATGAATATTTAATCTTGAGGATATATACATATAGCGATATGTAGTTTAGTATCGCCGGATATTACAGCTCAAACTGAGTCGGACATCTCTTAGAAGTGTAGATTGATAATCTCCTCTTTCACTTAGCAACGATTCGAATCGCGCTCAATATGTGCCTATCTGTTAATTCTATCCTACTCATATTATAAATGTTTGTGTGTATGGATGTATGTTTGTTACTCTTTCACAGTGAATCCAATGAACTAATATCGATAAAATAAGGCACAATTATTCCTTAGACACCGAGGTAACGTACAAGGAATAGATATCCTGATAATTCTACAGGAATAGGATGAAATCGGAAAGCGCCATCTAGTATCAACCTATCACGCGATAACATTTGTTGACGACGAAGTTGCGGGTAACATTATATTTGCAACAAATTTGTTTTATCTTAGTTATTAAATAATTAGGCTGGTGGACCCGTTGGCGCAGTTGCCAGTGACTCTGCCTTCAGCACCGCGGGTCGTGATTTCAATTATCCGCCAAGGTGACATTTTCTATAAGCAACTTGTTGGTTCTTCGAGCCTGGGTATATATCTTTATGTATTTAAGTATTAATTACATTTATATATTTACCAGTTGTTAGTCACCCATAACTCAAATATTAAGTTATCTTTAATATTTAAATGAGTTAATCTTGTATATATATATATCTATTTTCCGAATCTCGGAAACGGCTCCAACGATTTTCCTGAAATTCAACAAGTAGGAGATTCTGGGGGAGAAAAATTGATCTAGCTAGGTTTTATGTAAAAATTTTTATCCCTGTTTTTGGGCATTAAAAACACTAACATTTATATTGAATTAAATTTTTGCCATTAACTGTCAAGTCGACGTAGCTTATTCGGGTAACGGGCAGACTTTAGAAATGTGAATGCCAAGGATCGATCCCCAACGAAATAATTGTTTTTTTTTAAGATTTTTTTTTTAAATTACCAAGTGAAGCTCGGTCACCCAGATATTACATATTTATTTGTATATGTATTTAACTAAGAACGTAAATTTTTAGAGTCTAATAATATTTGTTTGAAAATCTCTACTACTGAGGTTTTTAGAGGGTTTTAGGTTTACTTTTACCAATTTTTCAAATATATTACTTTCGATCTTTTATTGCCTGACTAAGCCACTGCAAACTGTTTACAAGTTAACGGACTGTTATTGCGTGATAGTTTGATAATAGATGGCGCTTATCAATATCATCCTATTTCTGTAGAGTGAACAAGATTTCTATAGCCTATATGTTACTCCGGTGTATAAGGACTAACTGTGCTAAATTTCATCGATATTAGTTCAGCGGATTCGCCGTCAAAAACTAACAAACATACATCTATACACAAACTTTCGTATTTATAATATTAGCAGGATTTCAATTTGTTTTGCAAATAATATATCTTAAAACCTATTTATAAAAAACTTTCCATCATTCAACCCGTCCCTTGCAAGTTATTTGCGGAACAAACATTTGAAGCCGAGTAAATTCCCGCAAATTGAATTCAAGCAATCCCTCCCTACTCTATTACATTGGACTGAAACAATATTCGTTCAACGGAAAATGTTTATTTTGTAATATTAACTTATGTTTATTTCAACAATTATGAAATAGTTTCTACTTAAGTACATAGATTCATAGTAGTGGCTCGCGATGAATTCAGTGTTTAATTCCTAATTATGTGCCCACCAAAATATATCACGGTATACACAGTATATATAAGGTATCATATACAGTGTATAATATAATGTATCATATACTATATCATAGAAGCCGATTGATATCCGGATAGTAGAATAGAACACCCTCATTTCTTACCGTGGTGTCGTAAAAGGCGACTAAGGTAAGTTGACCCGCCGTGTGGTATCCGGCTGAGCAGAACAGACCACATATCATTTCTTACCGAGGTATCATAAATACGACTAAGGTAAGTTGACGTCAGGCAGGCGGGCAGTCGTAAAATACGTAGCCAAATCACGTGACAACATGTATATAACATTTTGTACCGACCCCAATTAGAGTGGAATAAGGGCAAGAGAATGAGAAAAGAGAAAGAAGGCAATGATATAATGTAACAGGCCGTTGCTTTTTACTTGAATTTTATAATAAGTGCTGTTACGTGAATTTGTTGCCTGATTATTGAAGTAGGACGTTGTAAGGAATTATATTTATAGAATACAATAATCATTGCTAGTACAATAGCACAAAACTAAATCCACTTAATAACATAGAGAATAAAGGAAAATACTTTTCGGTACATTGTATCCTGTTATAGGAACAATAGAATATAATGTATGTTATGTAAGTGAAGGCACAATGTGCGGCCTTGAGTAAAGGAACTTTAAGAGAAGATTGAATTTGTACCTAAATATTTATGACAACTGTGTATTAAAAGATTGAGGCAATTTCAAAAATATAAATAGCTGTTGAAGTGATAGGCGCAACACACCAACGAAAACATTTGAGTGCCCTTAATAATGCAACATCTTACATCAGGGATCGGCGCAGGGTTGCTTGTCTATCGGTCTTCTGAAGGATATATTTAGGGGAGTGTGCTGAGGCTCTCCATAACCTTGTTCCTCCATCGCCTTTCTATTATTGCTCTGCTAGACACCGGGAGAATTTCCACCCTTACATCATTGACCTCCCACGAATGCGCACGGAGCGCTTTGCGTCATCGTTTTTATTGCGCATAGCAAGGGAATGGAGTTCTCTCCCAGCATCAATATTTCCGAGTTCTTTTGATATGGGTCTCTTTAAAGCAAGAGTGAATAGGCATCTTCTAGGCAAGCGCACTCCATCTTAGACTGCATCATCTTTTACCATCAGGCATGATTGCAGTCAGCGCTCGCCTATAAAGAAGAAGTAATAAAGAAAAAAAAAGTAATTTGCAGATCACAAGCCGCATACGGCTTTATCAAATATAAAGTTGCGAATCTCCAGTTCGGAAACCAAAAAAAAATTAACACTACGACGTAAAAATGCTAGAATATGATTTATGATGAAAATATGTTTATATTTTGATACAAAAAAAATCCTACAGAACATTTCTATATCAGAAATTAATACAGTATAAACCGATACTACATTATTAAGAAAATATTGGTTCTTCAAAATCATTTTTTTAATTATCACTTATGGCCTTAGTCTTAAAAGGTTGAAACCCCTGGCTTACCTACAGTACAGTATCTTCAGTAGAAAATAGGTCATCTGTAAATGCTCGTATTAATTTACATCTAAAATTTCCATATTAGCCTATAACAATTAATCTATATGCAGTAAATTCTAATGACTAGAGTAACAAACTGTTAGAACCCTCATATCATCAAACCTATCCTCTATAATGTTTCCAGACATTGTCAATTGCTGTCTAAATCGTCACACATTTCCAAAATATGGCAAGGAAACGTGGTACGTATTGATTTGCGTAATGATTATGCGTTTCCTATCTAGTTATGTAAGCAAACACAAAGTGGTTTTAGCCCCTATGAAATGATGACTCTAAGTCTACTGTAGTGTCCAAGGCATTTCCCTATGTATAAATAGAAATTTATTTAATTAATTAAAACTTAATTATAAAAAAGGGGGCGCTGATACATACACACGGCATTATAAATTTTCTCTAAATTGTTTATTTTTGTGCTCTATACAAATACACAAAATAATTATTAAGGCTGATTTTCATAATCAATTCATTGAACAAGAAAATATCCGCTATACCAATCTTAACGATGTCCTACTTCACAAGCTTTATTGTTTCCAGCAGTCAAGGAATAATAGCGTAATGAGCATTCACCACTTTATACAAAAGTCCTTGAAGCGGATAAACAATCGCGAGCCCATCTCCATTGAAGTGATTTTATACCTAGCAAACGATATAACGTTTTACAAAATACAAATAGCCTCTTTTATCAATATAGGTATATTTTGCAAGTGATACCTGCTACTTCGCATAAACTATCTGAGTATCCTCAGTCACCTGTAGTAAAAGGTGACTAAGGCAAATTGATGTCAGGCAGGCGAATCGCTCAAGACCATCGCGTGCCACCCTAACGGGGACCTACCGAGCTTTCCGAACCGGGTTTATCGGACGCTCTCCTTATAAGGTTCCCGAGGCGGTCGATGCATCTGCTGCTCCCGGTACATCGTCCAGCGGAGGGAGGGGCCACTTTTAGAGAGGCCCCGATGTACCCCAGATGTGGCGCACTCTGGGGTACACGCACGCTGCTGCTGGCGGGGATGTCTTCATAGGTATCCCTATCCCCGCGACCAGCAGCGTGGTGGAGCGCTGTCAGGTCTTTAGTCGGTGCGAGTCCAACATACCCGTAGCTCGTCCCCGTCGAACGGTGATAAGCCCTAATGGGTTATCCTCACATAAAAAAAGATGATGTCAGGCAGGTAGCTGATCGTAAAATACCTAGCAGAATTATGTGATAATATGTTTTGCCGACCCTACTTGGGGGATATAGTTGAATTATTATATCTAGACCCAATTATGACTAATTCTATCTTTGTGAGATTTTTGATGCTGATCTTAAAGTGACATAATGCAAATACAATTACATGTATTATTTGTTTCAATCTTTTTAAACATGATATGAATGTTATTTTTGGTGTTTAAAAATTTGGATGCATGAAATATATATACCATAGAATACATAGAAATATCATAGATAATATATTAAATTAAATAATTTTTTATTAACAACAAATGCGCTATAGCCATGTAAATAAAAATTTATTATTTTTGCGTTCTTTTTATATTTGTAACATACAGAAATGAACTTTTATATTTTATAGATAATAAAGTTACCCGTTATTTCTTTATATTTAGGTTTTAGTAGGTACTTACCTATATATTATATTTATGATATTAGTAACTAGAAACAAAGGAAAGCCCGATAGTCATTAAAACAACCGCAATACTACTTTTATAGTCACAAATGGTTCAAGTTGCAAAGTTACGAAGAGAAAATTGTACTGTGCGCCTTAATTGCCGGAGCACTTTGGGGAAAATATATAGACCGGACATTCGAATGGAGTTGATTAAAGTGGATTTCTATTAATCTTCATCGCTGTACTTACTATGGGTTTTGTATTGCTGAAACCACAATGGTTTTTCTTATGGTTAAACTGCCTATGGATACGCTGTGTTAAAAAATGCTTATAATGCTTTTATTAGCGAGTTTCGTTCGCGTAAAAAACCAGTGTATTTATTTTATTAAAATTTTGAACATATATAATATTTTGGCCGTGTAGTATCAGGCGGAGTAGAATATACCACCCTTTTTCTTACCGAGGTTCCGCAAAAGGAGCAAAAAGAGAAGAAAAATAAGGTAAGTTGACGTCAGGCAGGTGGCCGGTAATAAAATACCTAGTCTAATCATGTTGTACCCACTTAGAGTGGGATAAGGGCAGGAAAATGATGATTTGAACATAACAATATATATATATATATATATATATATATATACTTGTAATCCATTACGAAAACGGAAACAGCTTCGACCGTTAATTTACTTTACTTGAGTCGTCTCTGTGAAATAAGCAAACATTTGCACTTAAACGAAAACTCTCCAACTGTGCCACGAGCAAACTGCAAATTAAATCAAAGCGACAGTTGCTTATTTTAGTATTTTACTTGACCACGAAATTATAATTTTTGGTCAAAACAAAACCTTGCATACGTGTAAATCACGTGTTATTAAATTTTGAATAAAAGTAGTTATTGCGAGTAAACCATAAGATATAGAGACATACTGTTGCGGACTTTTTGGTAGTAGTTTTGTAGATCTACAACTCTCTAGTACATTACTATAGTGTATCTATTTTGGATTATGAGGTGCACGCGACTAAAGCTTTAAACTGCGATACCTCTTCAACGAAATTTATATAAAACGTTAATACAGTATTAACCTAAACCTTCCGGAAGAATCCGCTCTACTTTTTAATAAAAATCGAACATTAATCGCTCCCGTAGATTTAGAAAAAATAGATTACATACAGACAGGCAGCTTTTGGGGACTTAGTTTTATACTAATACTATATAGAACTAAGCGGTACTTTGCGGAGATCCATAATACAAAATTAATAATAAAATTATTATGCTCTAATCCACGATGAAGTAAAATAGAAAATATAACGATCAGATAAATGTTTCTAGTTCAAGCTTGTTACACGTGTTCCCGATAAAATAAATGGTGGGGTTGAACCGATAAGTATATAACTAAGCTTGTTCGGGTATTGCTTCGCTTTGTTATTTTCACGTGGAGTCGATCTCCTGATGATGCTTCGGTTGCAGGGCGAAACGATTGTTGAGTTTATGATAGTGAACGTATGTAGTGCTTGTGTATTGTGGTGGTGTTTATGGAGGTTTGTGCATGTGTTTGTACAAATCCTGCATGTATCAGCTATGAAAACGGATTATCCACTCTACATGTAGCATTATATATATTTTCTATTTTACTTCATCGCGGATTATAGAAAAATAATTTTATTATTACTTTTGTAATACTTATACGCTTACCAGGCTAATAATACTTAATAATACTCTTAATAATAATCTTTCCAGGCTAGTTTGCTGTCTACATCAAAATTTGCTATCAGATAGAGTTCTAGAAGGTAATCAAAAAGTAATCAGGTAATTCGTCTTGTGTATCATATGAATGTACCCTTATCACTCCTAGCGTAACGAAACGGACGAAATAATTAATGAGATTGTTGGCGCGAACTCATACATAATTTAGGGGCCGACTTACTATTTAAGGCAAAAAAATACCTACGGGCTACGGTAACAAGTGCTTTATATCAAGTAAGAATAGCTGACTAGCTTCTGCCTGCGACATTATCCGTGTAAAATTCAGTACCATTGTAAAAGGCAGCCAGTGTATTCGGGCCTCTATCAACCGTCGCTATACTAGTTGATGTAAGACTATTGAGTTTCAAGATTTATAAAAACCATAGATGAATAGTGTGTTATTCGGCTGAATAGAATAGACCACCCTCTTTCTAACGGAGGTATCGCAACGCTACATAATAAAATCGCTATTCACAAAGATATTTAATATAATTTAGAATCTCAAGTACACAGTTTCAATGACTCTTGGGGTCGTTGTGCGACGTTCATACTAAGCGGAGGATCCTATTATTTCACTGTCTACTTTGCTCGTTAGTGAACAGAACTGGCACCTCGTTTATTAAGTTGTAGACCAATATCAATAGTTTGTCAAGATTTCAAACTTAAACTAACCCCTTGCGATTGTACTCTACGAGAAACTTATGAATTTAAATTTCCAATTAATAATTAATTTTAATGTTTTTCCAACATTTTTTTATGATACATAAATAAATAAATTATTCACTCGTTTCCATTGGATAAGTTTTTTAAACGGTAGCCTTTTTATAGCAGAAATGGATACCAAAATATTTTCTGTAATCTGTATATAGGATGTTCTCTATACAGATTATGATTACAAAAGAATGTTTTTTTTCTTTTTAAACATATACGCCCTTACGAAATTATTGTTAAGTTATCAATAATCTTGATTTAGCAATTTATAGAAATTAGATGTTACTTTACAGAATTTCAAAGTAAAAAGTTATGGTATAATTATTTTGATATAATCCGCGTTTATTAAGTAAATCTATGTGATGTTTAAGTGTTGGAAGCAATACTGTTCTCATACCTTATACGAGTACATGCAGGAGTAGTTACCACACGTATTACAAGCAGCACACTACACACATTCACTACGCGAACCTCAACGATCTTTTTGCCCCGTTACCGAAGCATCGTCAGAAGATAGGCTCCACGACAAAAATGCAAAAGCCGACCTTTTGCTCTCACTAAACTCGTGATTGTTAAAAAGACCCATAACTTGGAATTCTAAGAAAACACTAGTTTATTTTCATAGTTTTTAGTGTTATTGGATGGTATTGAAATAAGGATTACAATGTACCTAACTCAATTAAGCATAAGTACCTGGGTGACCTAGCTTAGTTCGGTAATTTTTAAAATGATGTAAAAAACGTGAAATAAAAAAAAAATTGAAAAGAAAATGAAAAAATAAAAGGACAGGTGGTTCTCGATCCTAGGAATTTTCACCTCTCTAGGCCACCCGTTCCCCAAATGAACTACCATAACTTTATGTTTGACATTGAATTGTGATTGTATTCAACGTTCAAAAAATTTTAGAGCCTGAAAACTGAATTCCAAGAAAATCGTTGGGGCCGTTTCCGTGATTCCGAATATATATATACAAACAACATTTGATTTAGGTCTTTAACATTAACTGTGCGATATTTAGAATCTCCAATTCAGTTCAGTTCAGTTGAAACTCAACTTAAGCTATTATTGCTATAATACAATTGTACCGTAATGAGCAAATTTTCCTCCTTATCATAAGACTATACAATATTTTCCCACAATAGACATCTCGATTCACATCAATCGAAGCGGTGCTCGATTGTTTCGCACCAAAGGACTCTCGAACAATATAAGGAATGTTCATTCCCCTGTTATTTCAAGTATTGTTCAGAGATTTCTGAGAGCAATTACTTGGGGTGTGAAACATTGTTCATAATCAATTCTGTGGAGCTTAATGACACAAATGTTTCTGATAAACCTCCTTTTGTATGTAGTATATAATTTAAAGATTTGAGTGTTACTTTGCGGAGATCCACTATATAAAAGTAATAATAAAATTCAAATGTAATAACATGTTTAAAACATGTTGTGCCGACCCAACGGGTGTTAGGAGAATGATAAATCATGATGATTGCATCATGATTAAAAGGCCCACTTTTATTACAACCAAAGCCTTGTCTTATCTTTATTAAATATCGAATGCAGAAGATATATAAAGCTGAAAACTTTGTTTGTTTATTTGATTGTTTGATTGTTTGAGCGCGCTAATCTCAGGAACTACTGGACCGATTTGAAAAATTCTTTCAGAGTGATAGTCCATTTATTGAGGAAGGCTATAATCTATATAAGATCACGTTAACATGAATAGGAGAGGAGCAGCAATAAAGTTAGTAAAACAGGTAACAATAATCATTAAAAAAGAAAAAATACACAATATATTTTCCTTTTTCTTTCTTACTGTTATAACAAGTAGCTAAAAAAATCTTTTTTAGCTACTTGTTATAACAGTTGTGTAAAAACTACTCAAACACGGTCTGTCTATAAAATTCCTTTCTATTCGATGAATAATGTGCTTTTCTTCATTATCATACTTCAACATCATGCATAATGTATTTAAAATATATCAATTTATCATTCTTCTACGGATCTTCGTCTTGATCGAGATAAAGTGTTCGAGAAAGACCAATTTAACAGAATTACCTGGGTAAAAGAGGCATGCTAAGTTATTTTTTTAAAGATATAAAAAATCCAAATAAACCTTCTCAAACCCTCATGATGATTTTCATGAAAATCGTTGGAGCCGTTTCCGAAATTCAGAAATATACACACACTAATTATTAATTATAATTTTAAAGAGTATCCGCCGAGTTTCTTAGTCCTTCTTGGTAGGAGTAAACTTCCCAATCAGGAGTTTTATTACGTCAAATAAATTCGAATTTCCTTTATAGCGTTGTTTCCGTAAATCACGTTATTTATCCATTGAAATTCTATACTTGGCAGTGCATGATATCGGCTAGCGGGGGAGCTCGGAGCTAGCGGGATATCATTGTCCAACCAACAATGAAACGCTTCTAATTGGATGTTAGGTGATATCTGACTATGTTCTTCACGAACAATAGTGCATGTAAGATAAGATTATATATATTATTCATCATCATCATCATCCTCCTGCCCATCCTGCCTATCCCACTCTAAGTGGGGTCGGCACAACATGTTATAAACATGGTGTCACATGATTTGGCTGCGTTTTTACGACCGGCCGCCTGCCTGACGTCAATTTACCTTGGTCGTTTTTTACGACACCTCGGTAAGAAAGAGGGTGTCTTTTTTACTAAACCGGATACCACACGGTGGGTCAATTTACCTTAGTCGCCTTTTACGACACCTCAGTAAGAAATGAGGGTGATACTATTCTATTCAGCCATATACCACACGGCGTATATATATTATTCATATAGGTAGGCATATTGTATATGATAACATCGATACAAAAGATGAGAAATGCAAAATTAAAATGGCATGACAATGAGGAGGGATAAAAATCATGTGACCAAATAAGTGTTAAATATGAATGGAAATACGGCCGGGCAAAAAATAGTTATTATCAACTTGTCTGTTACTTATTTAATCAAAAACTAAAATACTAGTAAACGTGACTTAGTTCTCGCTAACCTAAGCGTTTAATTAATTTCAAGAATCTAATCCTCATAACATGTTCATATCATACCAATCTTTCAACTATAGCTTTCACACTTCCTCTTATATACTCATTTCGTAATCCAGAAATTCTCATTATAAATTAAAATTTAAAATGGAAATTAAAATTCAATGAATACATTGTTCTATAAACATAAATGCAAACAAGGTATATAATGATCGAACTCACTCGATTTATGGCTCCGTTTTCAATTTGCAGAATCACGTACGTCGGTACTATACCAAAGAAAATAATTGGATGGTACATGTGCTGTGATAAAATAAATATTGCTTGTTTTACTGTGAAAATGCAATGTTTTTATCAAATATATTTTATCAAACGAACATATATTACATGTTTTTTGTATACATATAAATATATAATGTCATACGAAACGTGTATTTCAATATTGAGATTTCTTTCATTTCATGTACATTAGCTGCTGCAAGGAGCCATTAAGTTTATAATATATTTTTTTAAATAATGTGAGTTTAATGATAAAGGTATTTTAATTAAAAAACAAATCTTATATCAATACGTAATATTTATATTATACCGAAAAAGTGGCCATCTTGAAAATATTTGTCGAGTCTATCCGCCTGCTTAGAGCGGTCGTTTATATGACTTTAAAAAGTATCTTAAAATTGTGTATTAAACACAACGTTATTACATAAGGCCTTTCAACTTTAAATTAAAATTACAAAAAAAGTATATAGTGCTTAAGAAGGTCCAGAAGTGAGTATTATAAACTATAGTTAATTGTATTCCTGCACTCGTAATTAATACGTATCACAAAGCAAACATCACATCACATAAGATGGCTTGTTATTCAGTTGCCATCGAACCTTCTTTTGTTATTGCGCATTACGCCGAGCACGCTATCGGCTGTGTTCTTAGGACGCTGCACTTGTAACGCGCACAATAACAGCGACGTCTTGTAATATCCGTTTACAATAGCTTTCAACAACGCGGATTAATATATAAAGATGATAATTGGGCAATGTGGACGGGCCGGGGACTCCGGGGAGGTTAAGGGTGGAGTCTCTAATGAGCGACGGGTTCAGTTGGACTTACTTAAGTCTGGCTGGACATGGTTTCGGCCACCGTCTGTCAAGCCGAGTTCGTTATTCATTAACTGCACTTGTAATACGCACAATAGCAGCGACCTCTTGTAATATCCGTTGACAGTAGTTTTTAACAACGCATATTAATATATAAAGATGATTATTACTGGTCTATGTAAATGTTTTATATTATCCTTGGTATGTACATGTATATTAAAATAAATAAACTCCATTGTAAGTCAAATATTATAAACGTTATTTATATTGTATTACTCAAACGAGTTCTTACGGAACCATTATAGCTTTCCATTACATTAACAAAGGCCTCTTAAAATGTCCCAAAGGATTTATAGCTACGTTTTCAATTTTCAGAATCACGTACGAATGAGCAACGCAAGCAGTAACTGGATTGTGATAGAGTGAAAATATATTTATCTCGAAACGTATATCATATGTACATAAATATGTTATGTCAAATGATAACAACCTTTTAATATTTTATGCTTTATTCGCTTACTTTTGCTGACGTTCATCCATTATTTACCTTCCACTCAACCTTGTGGATAGAAATAAACGTTATACTAACGTATATATGATAGAACAAAGTTTCTAAAATAAAAACTTTCCATATAATATCTTCTATACACATGTATACATCATAATTAGAAATGAGGGTATAATAGACTACCCTCATTTCTTACCAAGGTGTCGTAAAAGGCGACTAAGGTAAATCGACCCGCCGTGTGGTATTCGGCTGAGTAGAATAGACCACTCTCATACCTTACCAAGGTGTCGTAAATGTCGACTAAGGTAAGTTGAAGTCAGGCAGACGGACGGTCTCAAAATACCTAGCCTAATACTACTATACTTTAGAGGATTATATAGATGATGAATGCCTACATATAGCTACTTCTATACCCTGTACAAAACAGTAATGACTAAATGTTACTAGTAATAAGTATTATATTTTGAAAAGAGCATCCGCCGAGTTTCTTGCTTACTCTTCTCGGATGGAAAAGTTTTCCGAACCAGCAGTAGAGTTGACGATTCAAAAGCACTTGTTTACAAGTTTAATAATTTAAATTTAAATATACTTTATAATACTATTATGAATTGTGAATATAAATTTCACAGTTTGATGATACCAGGCATTTAAAACAAAATTTACAGCACCAATGCACTAACATAACACAACATCCGTTTACAGGAAATGCACCGCACGAGCTTCGGGTATGTCAAACTTTTACTGTATACGGGCGGGTGTATGCGATATTTAATTGAATAGTTTCCGCAAGTTATGTCATGTCAACTTGTTAGAGGCCTTAATAAATTCGAACTAATGTCAAAGCGCTAGTCTGTTCAAGTAACCTTTAAAATTAATAAGTCATACAAGTAAAATCGATTCGCCGTGTGATTTATTTATATTATTTCTTTTTCTTTTTACACATATATTTAGAAAAGAGAAAGAAAAAAAATTAAAATTAAAAAACACATGTATAAAGGCGGACTTATCCCTAAAAGGGATTTCTTCCAGTCAACCTTTGAGTAATAGAAGGAAAAGGACAAGAATTGAAGAAGAAAGAGAGTACGGGTCATATAGAGAAAAAGAAAATGTTTATATAAATAGAACTATTATCTAATCTATTAAATAATTTTGGTAAAATAAAGAGATAAAAGTGAGATGCTATTAATATATAATTACCTATGATAAATATTTTCTAATCTGTAACTTAAATGCTGAAAGGGAAGGAGATTTGCGGATTACACATCCGCAAATCTCCTTATATATATGTGATATCCGGTTGAGTAGAGTAGAGCACCCTCACTACCGAGGTGTCGTAAAAGGCGATTAAGTAAGTTGACCCACCGTCTGGTATCCGGTTGAGTAGAATAGACCATCCTATTTCTTACCGAGGCGTCGTAAAAGGCGATTAAGGTAACTCAACCCAACCTGAAGGTAACAATCGAATCGAATCAAATGAGATAACTCAACTAAATTCTAATCGACCGGATACCTCACAGTAGGTCAACTTACTTTAGTCGCCTTTAAATCTCTGTAAGAAATAAGGGTGGTCTATTCTCAACCAGATACCACACGGTGAATCAACTTCTCTTAGTCGCCTTTTACGACGTCTCGGTAAGAAATGAGGTTGGTCTTTTCTACTCAACCGGATACCACACGAGGGGTCATATAGTCTATGATACTCAACGGCGGGTCAACTTACAATAAAAAAAATATTCTCAATAATTAGGACTGGGAAGGTATATGTAACGTATGAATTATATAAGATTTTAAAAACAATTGCCATATCTGAATTAATTAAAGTATATTCTCTTTGATAAATGGTTTATAGAACATTAATAACAATTTCAAAGTTTGACTATTTTCATTAGCCATTAATTTGGCGTTACAATAGTAAATAGTTAGGGTATTTAGATCCATAAAACTTTCAGAAGCACGGATGGAATTTATATCCAGATTAAAACAAAGAACGGACAAGATGATATTTGAAATTACCGCTGTAATAAATTCCAACCGCGTAGAACAATGACCGAAAATACGTGGGCAGAGAAAATCCGACTCCTGGGAGTAACGTCTGAGATTGTACTTGAGTGCAGTAGGTATCTTATAATATCTTAACGTAGCTGTGAAAGTGTCTTTGCTCAAATACTAATCCTGGTTCTTATACAGTGGATAGAATGGTGTGACTGACTCGTTGGCGCATGTAGTGATCCTCCCTTCAGGTCCGCGGTCGTGGGTTCGATTCCCGCCGATGACCAACATTTTGTAACAAAAATTTGGTTCTTCGAGGCTGAGTGTATATCTTAATATTTAAATGTTTATTTGATTGTATATCTGATCTGATTTAATCAAGGGAAATACTCCAAGCGTAGCTTTGAGCTTGCCCTTTGATCGAATGTGAGCTTTCTAATACTTTCACTAAGTTTCGGATTTTAAATCGTCAATAGCAACATTTCATACATCATAAGGATCGTGTGCATTGCTTAATAAAGAATGACAGAAAACTGCTGTCGCAACAACAAATACAATTTCGTTCCTAAACTTCTCACAAAATCTTACATAATAGATGCAGTAGTTTAGTTTAGTTAGTAATATGTAGGTAATTAAATAAATAATATATTATGTTAAATGTGCATTATAATAACTAACTATAACGACAAATGTCATATAATTGTTCCACTAACACATATCATAATTCCAGTGAATTGTTTCCCCCAGAGACAAAAGGCACGTATCCCAAAATGGCTCCTACCGTACTTAAATATAATCTCCCAACATTCATCCCAAAAGTTTGTAATGCATATTTTCGTTCATGTTGCTAGTTTCTACATTTTACAAATTGTGTGTAGAAATTGTAATAGTGGTGGTTCTTCATTTACATGATAACTTCTTTTTGTGATTTTGTCGTGGAGTCTATCTCCTGATGATACTTCGGTTGCGGGGCGAAACGATTGTTGAGTTTGTGATAGTGAACGTGTGTAGTGCTTGTGTATTGTGATGGCGGTGGTGGAGGTGTGTGCATGTGTTTTTACGAATCCTGCATTTATCAGGTATGAAAACGGACTGTCCATCTACATTTAGCAATATATATATTTTCTATTTTACTTCATCGCGGATTATAGCAAAATAATTTTATTTTTATGTTTGTGAAAAATAGTGATCATTATTATTTTAGAGTAAGTAAGTTTAAGTATTTTAGAGGCGTCGCTTCTGTCTTAGTAAGCTTATCTTCAAAGAAATCTTTCGTTAAAATTTTCACACGATGCAGAACGTCATTCTTACTTATTCCCTGGAAACTTTTACAGTGAAAGCTGGCTTTCAGACAATGACACTGGCAAGAACTGCCAACAAAGGAAAAGCTCCCGTTTTAGATACTTTGTAACTCAGTCTTCGAAAAATAGGTCTCTACGCAGTTAAAAGTTGAAGGCGATGTTTATAATGAGAGACTTAAATTGACAAACATCTAGATTCAAATTTTGTACATCATTCTCATTCCATTTTCTCGCTCTAAGTGGGAGTGGTACAACATGTTACATACACTGTGTCACATGATTTGGGTAGGTATTTTACGACCAGCCGTCTACCTGGCGTCAACTTACCTTAGTCGCCTTTTACGACATCTCAGTATGAAAGGGTAATCTATGCTACTCAGCCGGATACCATACGGCAGGTGAACTTAACTTGGTTGCCTTACCTATACGATATATTCTCTAGCTGATAAAATAATATAATGAAATAACAGTAATGACTAAACTAGTAATAAAAATATTTTGAAAAGAGCATCCACCGAGATTCTTGCTTTCTTTTCTCGGTAGGAACAGCTTTCCGAACCAGCAGTAGAGTTGAGTTAAAAGCACTTGCTTACAAGTTTACTTGAAAAAATAGTATTTTGAATTTGAATTTCAGTTTCTCAAATGGTACTAATCAACTGGACAAATATATAAAAAATATATATAAATATAAAAAATAGTGTTACACCGTGTGGTATCCGGCTAAGTAGAATAGTACCACCCACATTTCTTACCGACTAAGGTAAGTTGACCCACCGTGTGGTATCCGGTTTAGTAGAATAGGCCACCCTCCTTCTTACCGAGGTGTCGTAAAATACAACTAAGATAAGTTGACGTCAGGCAGGCGGCTGGTCGTAAAAACGCAGCCAAATCATGTTACAGCATGTGTATAACATGTTATGCCGACCCCACTTAAAAGTGGGATATGGGCAGGAGGATTTATATATAATTCATCAAATGTAAAAGACGAAATTAAATTATATCTGTTTGAAACACAAATACATATATAAAAAAAACGTTCTGGTTCCCTAACTTTTACCACAGTTACTAAAACATTACCAGCTTAAACGAGCCATCAAGCGTAATGTTCGCAAACCGAGCAAGTTGTATACTATTAAGCAAATAAACCAGGAGTCTACGGAAATAAAAAACCACGATCCTGCATCTGGCAGACGTGATAGCGCATAATTTCGTTACCGAGTTGTATAAGAAGTTTGGCTGCTTGCCAAACTGGTCTGTATACGTAAGTATAGCACTATTGATAACAGATATGCTATAATCGCTATGGATATAGGTCAAAAACAAGTCGTACCTATGGCTTAATAACAAAGATCATTCTGTTACGGAAACATTGAGTAACAGAAGAACAGAAGAACACTGGAAGAGATCCCTTTTGGAGATAAGTCCACTTTTGTACATGTACTATGTTTTCGTCTTTTCTAACAATATGTATGCACAATAAACAAATGAATAAGTAAGATTCTTATAAAATGTTATCGTTAGAAATTGTTATTAATATCCCGCTCATAGAATAGGGTTATATATCTCACTAGCAATCGCCAGAAGCTCCACCTGCGTGGAAAGATTAAAACTGTAATATTTTAGTCTTTTGATAACCATAAAAATGGATAAAGTGGGTTAACCTTAAAACCTAGACATATGCTGTCGCAGACTTTTATTCGAAATTTTTGGATGTGAAAAATTTTGTAGTGCATGATTTTTTAATAACTATCACCGTTTACTTAGCGCACACAAGGAGAGCTTTAAATTTTGCCGTTTTCGTAATATTTTTTATTGTTGCTCCTCTCCTATTCATCTTAGCGTGATGTTATATAGTCTGTAAACTGCCTCAATAAATGGACTATCTTACACTGAAATATTTTTCTAATCGATTTAGTAATTCCTTAGATTATCGCGTTCAAGCAATCAAACAATCAAACAAACCTCTCTACATAACATCGCTCTAATACATATTAGCAGGTAACAGATATCCAATAAATCCAAATATCCAAGAAATTCTCCAACGTCGCGCAATTTATTTAACGATGTTTCTTCAATAATGAGCACGGCATGTTTTTGTATTTAAAAATAATTTATAAATTTTTTTAGAAAACTGCTTACCCCAGTACAAAACCACGCCCACTGACAAGGTTTGAGTTAGTTTTTCACATTTCAAATCAATTAAAAGTTGGATTGACACCTCTTTATATTCCTCTAACCTTTTTTTACAGATTTGGTTGCAAACTCAATCAAAATGTTAATATATGCTCTGTTCAAAGTTATCCACGTTTCTAAACTTTAGAACTGCATGATATATTTCTGTTTTTGTACATTCCTTTATTTTGAAATTAAGAAGGATTATCCTTAATGTCTTATTTTATACATTTAAAATATTTAAAAAAGTTTAACGTCACATCCTGGCAATAATCCAGAAACTTTTATTAGAAATCGAGCCGTAAAATTTAAATATTTTTCCTCTTTTGTATCACGAGACGCTCATAAAAAGCGAATCTCCAATTTCCATAAAATTGATGTCTCTATGATTTTATCTCAAAAATTCTGTAAATAAGTAACAAACACAAAACTCAAGATTAAGGAACATAGTAATGATTTAGAATTATTAATCTAATATAATAATATATAATAATGATTTTTAACTGGGCAATGTTAAAAAGTTAAATGCAATGCTAGATTTTGATGTCAAATTTAACGAAAAAAAGCATATTCTTCTTGCTAAAACTTATTTAAGTTTCTTAAATGTACAATTAAATTTTTAATATTGCAATTTTAGTATGTTACATAGGGGGCAAAACCAATTTCAAAGTTGGGCATGGTACAATAATAGTTGAGAAGCACTGATTTAGGCCTTTAACCATATACTTTTTAAAACATTTATGTGTAAGCTGTGATACAACCTGTTACTTTACTCTATATTTGAAATAATTGATAAAAGTAGCAAGTAATTTAACACATAAAACATTTATGATGACTTTGAGGAGATGAAAAGATGAATGAATATTTTATAAGTAGAAATAAATTGGATAAGTGTTTCGTAAAACTGTGCGAGCCCCTAAGATGGTTTCAATTTAGATGGTTTAGTTTGATCGGTAATGGAAAGTGGATAACGATATATTTTTATAGGACAGTACCAATTTAATAGATCTCATTTCAATTTTTGCCTTTTTATTTCCAAAAAAAAAATACATATTGACTCTGTAGTATGTGTAATGTATCTAAGGGATTTGTATCACACACCCACACACACACAACACTTGAACATTGTGAATAGGTTATCCTAGAATTAAGCTATCAATACGGAGTCTAGGGTAACGAAGATTATAATCTCCTACTTCTTTTTTCCACATTTCACCACATAACAGTTTTCTATTCAATATAATTGTGAATATGTTCTTTCTTTTGTGTAAGATACTTCAATTTTTGGGAAACTAAACTGATGTATTAGAAATATAGGATTTCTGTTATATAGTGATAGTTGTGTTGAAAACAAGAGATTTTTCAATTGGGTATAAACTGTAAACTATAGAATTTAAATATATCAAAAATAACCATAATTTTTTTTAACTCTTTGCCTCGAATTTCATATTAATACTGTAAAATTACGACGTCAAAAGTTATGTTAGAAACAATGGGGTGCCAAAGCGGTCGGCCTCCTCGTGGCGCACCCTGGGCAAGCCTAGTCTTGGCGAACGGACCGCTATGGGGTGCCCAGTCTAGTTGTCCCTCTGATTAGCAGAGGGCAATCTGGATGGGCCGGGGACTCCTGGGGGTGGAGTTTCTAATGGGTGACGGGTTCGGTCGGGCTTACTCTAAGTCTGGCTGGACATGGTTTTCAGCCACCGTCGTCCAAGCCCGGAAGCTCAGCAATGGGAACGGGGACCTTCGGGTTGCGAGGAAGAGAACCTCTATAAAAAATCACCCAGCGGGGACGGAAACGTGCGGCGAGCCGTTCTGGCCGTTTTCATGGCCGGTAGGCTATTGATTCTCAACTCGGGAGTCACGTCGGATGGAGCAAACCGTAATCCGCAAGTTATTGCGGAACCGGGGGCCGCTCCTCCTTTTTGGGGGTGGGGCTGCGAGGAAGACAACCTCTATAAAAAATCACACAGTGGGGACGGAAACGTCCTTCCGTGCGGAGAGCCGTTCTGGTCGTTTTCATGGCCGGTAGGCTGTTGACTCTCAACTCGGGAGTCACGTCGGACGGAGTAAACCGTAATCCGCAAGTCAGTGCGGAACCGGGGGCCGCTCCTTTTTATTTGGAGGTGGGGCTGCGAGGAAGACAACCTCTATAAAAAATTACCCCAATCCGAGGTTTGGGGCCCGCCGAGAGGATGAATGGCCGGAGGGTTATCCGGTAGCTAGGGCCTCTCACACCGTAATCCGCAAGTTAATGCGGAACCGGGGGCCGCTCCTCCTTTGGGGGACGGGGCCGCGAGGAAGACAACCTCTATAAAAAATAACCCCAATCCTAAGGTCAAAGCCCGCCGAGAGGATGAATGGCCGGGGGGGATCCGGTCGCTAGGGCTTTCTACAACAAACATGAAGCAATGGACAAACGAACGGTTAAGACTACCCAGGAGGGTCCCAGTTCATCTGGGGAATCCCTCACTGTGACCAGTGATGCAAGGCATTCCGGACTTGTGCCGCGGATGCCGTGCAGCACTGGCCGCGGTCGCCCCATCGTATCTGGGGGGGCAACCAGTGCTTCGGAGGAGATAGGAGGGGGTATCAGTGGAGATGAGACCGGCTTGGCTGGTGTTTCCGCAGATACGTGTAGAGGAACGCAGCGTGATTCTACGCGCAGTTCAATAAAAACCGGACGTGTTACTCGGAGTGCAAGCTCGGGGAGAAACCCGACTAAAACTCCTTCGGATGTGACAAAAAGTCTGTCCTTGGAAGGCCTGCGCGGCACGGGCATCCGTGCTCGCTCTAATAAAAGAGGTCGGAAAGATCGCGGGAGTCCCTCTGATTCAGATGAGGATCTGAACGCTAAGAAAGCGGATACCAGATTCCATGTGTGGGGCTCCGAAACAGGCCTAAATGAGGCTCGTGACGCTCTAGAGCGTGGGCTTTCTGAGGATGATAACATGGACAGGATAAATGGGAAGGAGCTGAGCGGCCGATCGTCGGCGTCAATCAGCGGTAAATCAGGTCAAGTGGCTCTTAAGGATGTGGATACATCTCGTGTCTGCAAGATCCTTGCCGAAAACGCTGAGACTATGAGGGCGACTGTCAGTAAGTCCAAAAATCTCAATGGCAAGTGCCGGGGAACACTGAACAAGGTCGCCCAAACCATGGAAGAGGCCGCGAGGGCGATGGCTGAAAGAACTGAGACGGAGGAGATAAGGCTCGTTAAAGAAGATAATGCCAGGTTGACACAAGTGGTCAATAATCTCTCTGTAGAGATTGCGACGTTAAAGGAGATGATCACTTGTGCTAACAAGGCGGCTGGGAAAGAGGTGAATCCCACAAGCAATCCTCAGGCTGTGAAGAGCCTAACTATGGAGGAGGAGATAGTTAGGCTCAGAAACATGTTCACGGCGCGGCTGGACAATGTGGAGAGTCGCCTCCCACCCGAAGAGAGGTTGAGGCCTCCATTAGCCTCAGATAAAAGGAGAGCGGCGGAGAAGGAGAAGGCGGAAAAGGAGAGGAAGCAAGCTGAGGTATTCAAAAAGGTTCCGAAGCAAGCCTCCAATCGGCCGCAGAAAGCTCGGCAGCCTGAAATAAGGGTGCTTGATCCTGCTCCGGCAAGGTCGGCCCCCACCGGGAAAAATGCCAAAAAGAAAAAGGCCAAGGAGATGAAGGCTGGGGTACAGGTGGAGACTCGTCCTGAACCCCGAACACTACCTCCGGCTCCCAGAAATATGAGTGAGGGCTGGAACGTGGTGACGCGTAGGGGTGCCAAATCCAAGGCAAAGCCGAATCCTGCAGTGGTAGGTAAATCTGTAGTCTCCACCACACAGGCCCAGCCGAAGCAAGGGGGGAGGAAACTCCAGACCCCACGCTCGGCCGCGGTTGTGGTGACATTGGATAGAGAGGCGTTGGATAGGGGCCTCTCTTACACGGAAGTCCTGACCCGGGCTCGTCGTAGTGTTAAAATTGACGACCTGGGTCTGGAAGGGGGGATGAGGCTAAAGAAGGCCGCCACTGGGGCCCGGATGTACGAGATTTCCGGGCCTATGAAGGAGCAAAAGGCGGAGACCCTCGTCAGCCGGCTCCGTGAATTGTTTAAGGACGAGCCGGCGTTGCACGTCACTATGCCCACAAAGTGCGCTGAATTGCGCATTGTGGGCCTAGATGACGCCGCCACTGAGGGAGACGTTGTTGTCGCCATCGCCAAGGTCGGGAAATGCCCTTATCGAGATATACAGACCGGGGCAATTCGCAGGACTGAGACGGGGCTTGGCTCCCTCTGGTTAAAAGTCCCAGTGGCGGCAGCCAAAAAGGTTTTGGCGGCAGGCAGGATTTTAGTGGGCTGGGTGTCCGCGCGAGTCCAGCTGCTAGAGAGTCGTCCATGCCGCTGCTTCAGGTGCCTTGAGAAAGGGCACCTGCGGGCAGAGTGCTGCTCTGTAATTGACCGCAGTGATGAGTGTTATCGCTGCGGTCAAAATGGTCATAAGGCCCAGTCCTGTTCGGCTGCTCCACACTGTGGGAGTTGCCAAAGAGCAGGACTGAAGGCTGACCATCGGGCGGGAGGCGGGCAATGCAAGGCACCGTCCGTACCTGTGAGGAGGGTAAGGGGGGGTGATGGCCCAAGGGTCCCCTCGCCACCCACCGCCAACCCCACACAAGCTACTACGAGCCGGGCAATGGAGGATTCTATGGAGGTCATCAATTAATGGCCTCTATAAGATTCCTTCAGGCGAACATCATGCGCTCTGGTAGGGCCCAGGACCTGATTTTCCAGACCCTGGCAGAGCGTATGGTGCATGTGGCCGTGGTCTCTGAGCCCCTCTTCGTTCCGTCAAGCGAAGAGTGGGTCGGAGACCATGACGGGGCGGTAGCCATTGCATCCAGGGCTGTAGTCTGCTCTCCAGCTCTGGAGTGCGTGGTGAGGGGACGCGGGTACGTCTCCGCCAAAATTGGAGACGTATCTGTCATCGGGGTGTACTTCTCACCAAACAAACTGTTCTCCGACTTTGAGCTTTTTATGGCTGAAGTCGGAGATTTGGTGAGTAGGTTACGCCCCGGAAAGGTGGTCCTCGCTGGAGATCTCAACGCAAAATCCGCTGCGTGGGGGTCTCCAGTCACGTGTGTTAGGGGTAGGTTCCTGGACAGTTGGTTGGCCTCGAACGGGCTGGTCGTCATGAACCGGGGGACAGCTGACACATGCGTGCGATGGAATGGCGGCTCCAAAGTCGACGTCACCTTTGTTGACGCCGCCATGTCCCCGTGTGTCAGCAACTGGAAGGTAATGGTGGGTGTGGAGACTCTCTCGGACCATCGATACATAGGTTTCGAGGTCTCCACACGACCCACCCGCATTCCCATAGCCCCCCGGTCTAATAGAGGCGGCGGTCCTCGGTGGTCCATTAGAAGGATGGACCCCGAGTTCCTGGTGGAGGCTGCAATTGTCCAGGCGTGGGTAGCAGAGCCCACGGGTGGGGAGGTTGCCGCGGAGGTCGAGGACCTCCAGCGGCGGATGTCACTCGTCTGCGACGCCAGCATGCCGAGGGTGCGTGGCACAGGGCCGGCACGTGGGGTGTACTGGTGGTCGGAGGAGCTGGCGCGGCTGCGCGAACAGTGCGTGTCCGTGCGCCGCCAGTACACTCATTACAGGCGTCGTAGACGACGCGACGTCGAGGAGGAGAGGCGCCGTTACGAGGCTTATCGGGCTGTCCGCACGTCCTTGCGGATGGCGATCGCCGATGCCAAGGACAGGGCCCACAAGGAGATGGCCGAAGAGCTCAGTCGGAACCCGTGGGGGAGGCCGTACATAGCGGCACGGAAGAAACTTCGTGCCTACGCTCCCCCCCTTACCGAGAGCCTTCGGCCGGATTTCCTTGAATCCGTTGTGGCAGCCCTGTTCCCGCAGGGGGCCGAGTTGGAGCCTCCTCGAATGGCGCCTCCCGAGGAGGAGGAAGGCACTGGGTCGGGTGCGCCGGGGGTGTCGGAGTGGGAGTTAGCCGGGGCGGTGAGTCGCATGAAGGCGAAAAACACTGCCCCCGGCCCCGATGGTATCCCTGGGCGCGCCTGGTCTCTTGCCCTGGGTCCGTTGGAGTCTGGACTCAGGGCGACGTTCAGTGCCTGCCTCGAGCAGGGCCTTTTTCCCCGTAGGTGGAAAACGGGGAGACTAGTCCTGCTCAGGAAGGAGGGAAGACCGGCCGATACACCCTCTGCGTATCGGCCCATTGTCTTGCTGGACGAAGCGGGGAAGCTGCTCGAACGCATAATAGCTTCCCGCATAGTCCAGCACCTCCGGGAAGTAGGGCCTGACCTCAGTTGCCTCCAGTGCGGATTCCGCCAGGGCAAGTCCACCCTCGACTGTATCGAGGGTGTGAGACTTCTGGCGGAGGAGGCAACATCCCGGCGCGAGGTGGTGTTGGCGGTGTCGTTGGACATCGCTAATGCTTTCAACACCTTGCCCTGGGGAGTAATTAAAGAGGCCTTACGTTTCCATCGCATCCCCATGTACCTGCAGCGTGTGGTCAGTAACTACCTGGCTGACCGCGCTGTTAGGTACCCGACGGCTGGGGGTGGATGGAAGGAGCGGAGGATGTCGTGCGGTGTTCCACAGGGGTCGGTTCTTGGCCCCCTCCTGTGGAACATCGGCTACGACTGGGTGCTGCGCGGGCAAATGCTTCCGGGGGTGCGACTGTTCTACTATGCAGACGACACCCTCGTGACTGCTCGCGCGAGCACCCACCGGGAAGCCCGAGTGCTGGCGACCGCGGCCACGGCTCACGTTGTGGCCCGGATTCGCCGGCTGGGACTGGGGGTGGCCTTGGAGAAATCCGAGGCCATTTGCTTCCACAGGCCTCGGATGGCGCCCCCAGTGGGCTCCCGGTTGGTGGTGGGCGGGACGTCCATCGAAATCTCGGGTACATTACAGTACCTGGGATTGCTTCTCGACAGCCGATGGACGTTCGAGGCCCACTTCCGGCGGCTCGCCCCTAAGTTAACGGTGACCGCCGGAGCCCTGAGCAGGCTCCTCCCGAATTTGGGAGGGCCTAATGCAGGCTGCCGGCGCCTATACGCCGGGGTGGTTCGGTCGATGGCCCTGTACGGCGCTCCTGTATGGGCGGGGCGGCTGACCGCGAGATCCTTGCCCCTGCTGCGCAGGGCGCAGAGGATCATGGCGGTCAGACTTGTGCGGGGCTACCGGACCATCTCCGGCGAGGCGGCCTGCGCCTTGGCCGGGTCCCCTCCGTGGGACCTAGAGGCTGAGGTGCTAGCTCAGGCCTACCGCCGTAGAGTCGAAGCCCGTTCACAGGGGGGAGACACAGCGGCGGTAGAGGTGGATTGGCGGAGGGCAGCTCAGGAAGAGCTCCTCCACCAATGGAGGCGGCGGCTTGAATCGCCCAGTGCAGGGGCCTAGACGATTTCGGCCATCCAGCCCATTCTCCAGGGCTGGGTCGCCAGGAGGCATGGGGTCCTCACCTTCCGCCTGACACAGGTGCTTTCCGGACATGGTTGTTTCGGGTGGTATCTGTGGAAGGTGGCCCAGCGCGAAGCGACTGGTGAGTGCCACGAGTGCGGCGCCGACTTTGACACGGCGCTGCACACGCTCGCAGACTGTCCAGCTTGGGCGGTTCAGCGGGCGGAACTTGTGGCACAGGTGGGGCACGATCTCTCCCTGCCCACTGTGGTTCGCGCCATGGTGGACAGGGAGCGATCGTGGGCAGCGATGGCCTTATTCTGCGAGGACGTTATCTCGCGGAAGGAGGCGGCGGGGCGGATCAGGGAAGTCGAGTCCTTGGATCCAATCCGCCGCAGGCGAGCGGGGCGCAGGCGACTCGCCGAAGTCCGTCGCATGCCGCCCTAACGGGGACCTCCGAGCGATCCGAACGGGGTTTATCGGACGCTCGCTGGAGTTAGGTCCCCGAGGCGTTCGATGCATCTGGTGCTCCCGATGCATCGTCCAGCGGAGAGAGGGGCCACTTTGAGAGAGGCCCCGACCCAGAGGTGGCGCACTCTGGGCTACAGAGTTGCTGCTGGCGGGGATGGGGGGCAATGTCTTCATGGGTACCCTATCCCCGCCACCAGCAGCGTAGTGGAGCACACAGGTTATTTTAGTCGGTGCGAGTCCGACATAACCGTCGCCTGTCCCCGTCGGGCGGCGGTACCCATAAGGGGTTTTTTCCTGTATAAAAAAAAAAAAAAAAAAAGAAACAATGGAACACTATCCATAAAATGAAAGATCGATTCATGAATTATTTATATCTTCGGACCTCCAATAAATACGATTTACATCTTATTATGTATTATAAGAGAAAATGAACCTTTTTTAAATCTCTACTTCGATAATCAATGACCACTGAATAAAAATACTAATTTTAAATTCAAATTGAAAATATTCTTTATTCAAATAAACTCTTTGAACCTCTAAAAATATTTTCTTAGAACATTAGACAGAATAATTATATTTATAGACTTATCTCAGTTCTCCTAACAATAGATGTCAACTAATGTTATGCAACTAATCATTAATAAGTAAAAATTTGGGTGAAATCCTAGAGAATGATTTATAGAATTAGGCGTTACTTTGCGGAGATCCATAATACAAAAGTAATAATAAAATTATATTGCTATAATCCGCGATGAAGTAAAATAGAAAATATATATAATGCTAAAGGTAAGTGGACAATCGGTTATCATACCTGATACATGCAGGATTCGTAAAAACACATGCACAAACGTCCACCACCGCCACCACAATACACAAGCACTATATACGTTCACTATAACAAACTCAACAATCGTTTCGCCCCGCAACCGAAGCATCATCAGGAGATAGACTCCACGACCAAAATCGCAAAATCGCAAAATCGCATCCTATAGAATGCCTGTATTGAGATTTAAGATATAATGTAAAAAAAATTACTACAAGACTATTATTCAAGTCATAAAGAAAGACTGGGATTGAGTACAAGTTTTTCACAATACATATAAGATGTAAATGGAAATGGGGACATTGTTTTATAATAAGTATAAATGTTACTAATAAGTTATCATCATCCTCCTGCCCTTATACTCCCCCCCACTCTGAGTGGGGTCGGCACAACATGTTACAAACATGTTGTCATATGATTTGGCTACGTATTTTACGACTGGCCGCCTGCCTGACGTCAACTTGCCTTATCTTATTTTACGACTCCTCGGTTGGAAAGAGGGTGGTCTATTTTACTCAACCAGATACCACACGGTGGGTCAACTTACCTTAGTCGCCTTTTATGACCCCTCGGTAAGAAATGAGGTTGGTCTATTCTACTCAGCCGGATACCACACGGCGGGTCGACTTACCTTAGTCGCCTTTTACGACACCTGGGTAAGAAATGAGGGTGGTACTATTCTATTCAGCAGGATACCACACGGCATTAATAAGTTAAGACTATAAACCTGAATATTATGATCTATATCTATATCTTGAAGATTATTTGGAAGATAAGAATGTGTGGATATAGGTCTTTTTGAACCTGTACAAGACAGTAACGACTTAATGCAAATAGTATTAAGAATTATATTTTTAAAAGAGCCGAGTTTCTTGCTGGCTCTTCTCGGTAGGAACAGCTTTCCGAACCAGCAGTAGAGTTGACGATTCAAAAACACTTGTTTACAAGTTTATTTGAATAAAGAATATTTTGAATTTGAATTTGAATTTGAATAAAACCAAGATAAACTATTTGCAACACAAATACATATTTTATCCTTTAGCAGATTTAGTCTATTTCGAGTACAAAAGATTTGTATTCTGCTGTATTCTCCGAGTATCAAACAAAAGCGCAACCTGTACAGTTGGCTTATCCTCGAAGATAAAAGAATGTTTGTCCCATGAAGTTACTGAATCTTATCTGTGAAAATGCTTTTACGTTCGGTGCGACATACTTTGATAGAAAGCTTAAATGTTTTTTTCCTTGTATTTTTACAAAAGTGAAAAAAATAATATTTAGAGTAAGTTTTTATTCTCCTGTCCTTATCCCAATCTAAGTGGGGTCGGCACAATATGTTATAAGCATGTTGTCACATGATTTGGCTAGGTATTTTACGACTGGCCGCCTGTCTGACGTCAACTTACCTTAGTCGTAGTTGACAACACCTCGATAAGACAGAGGGTGGTCTAGTCAACCGGATACCACACGTTGAGTCGACTTACCTTAGTCGTCTGTTACGACACCTCGGTAAGAAATGAGGGTTGTCTATCCTACTCAACCGGATACTACATGTTGGGTCAACTTGTCGTAAAAGATGACTAAGGTAGTCACCTTTTACGACACCTCGGTAAAAAATGAGAATAGGAAATAAAATATACCACCTATTCTATTCAGCCGGATACCACACGGCGTGGTATTATAAAAAAACATTACTTATAACGGCCAAATATGGTCTAACTTAACAGGTACAAATTATGGAGTGTAATCTTTATATACAAAAATCTAGTGTCACGACGTGCGTTTGACAGTGGGCTTACAACCAATATACATTTTGCATAAAGCAAAATCGACATTGTCGTATAACGCATACAAACCAAACAAAAACCTACATAAAGGATTCTACTCGTGTCGCAGTAAAACTATGGCATCGAATGACAAAACGCGGGTTAGAATATATCCGACCCCCGGGAACGTTGTCCGAGAGATTGTACTTTAGTACCGTGCTAGAAATTTTCTAATACGTTTTCATTTTGTTAGAGCAATACTCTTTTATATCAAATTTATCGAAGTTTACCCCGTTTTCACAAACAATTCAACGTAAGAAAGTGCTGCGTCCTTATTTGATTGAATCCATCTAAGCAAGTCATAAGCTAAATACCTGGCAAATTATGATTTATTAATTACTGTATATGTATAGTACAGACTAGCTTTACCCACAACTTCGTTTGCGTGAATTGTAGTCTTGGAATAAACAGTAGCTACTGTCACTCTCCAACCCTGCAAATATCTCCATCACAAAAAGTAAATCGATCCGGTAAGACTGTGATAGATTTATCGTTTATCGAGCTTAATTATTATAGTAAATAGCCCGAATGACTTTATTAAATTATATATTAGAATAGCTCAGTTAAATTTATCCAATAAACAAAAACGAAAATATATATAAACAGTGCTATAAACGTGCTATAAACAGTGTAATATCGAACCTATTTTTCTAATTTACAGACACGTCTTACTTTACTTTGACACATCGTGAATAATGAAACTATTATAGATTGGATTTTAAAGAACAGGTGGCTTTTTCAATGTCCTATCCCTGTTGAATAACGGGATATACCCCGGAGAATAAGGAGTAATTGTGCCAAATTTCATCGATATTATTTTAGCGGATTCGCCGTGAATCGGTAACAAATGGACAGACTTTCGTGTAAATAATACTAGTAAGTATATTTTCGCTTTGTTACACTTATATTTTTTTATTTATTGTAATTATAAAAATCCGTAAACTTACCTAACTAGCGCCAACAAGTTACTTCAAACTAAAGAAATATTTGTGCTTATTATAATTGGACACTATAATATAAAGCCAAGAATTAATAAAATTCTACTCCCAAAAAGTTTCATCCAACTTACTTGTATTTACTTCTCAATTACCCACTAACATAGCAATTTTATTTTAGAAGAACATAAAACTAATAAGTTCGTTTCAATAAAAAGGATAACAAAGAAAACCGTCTGAAACTTCACGAGAGGTAATTTTTCTCCCGCACATAACGTGATTTATTGCAACAACTTTTACCTCACCCACGCATACGTTCGCTCTGTTCGCTTGTCGTATACCTAGTTTAAATATCCGTTTATTTTTTATTTCAATCTATACTATTATATAAAGCTGAAGAGTTTGTTTGTTTGTTTGTTTGTTTGTTTGTTTGTTAACAAAAAAAAAATTGGCTGTTGTCGTAAGCTAATCAGTATAAGGAATTTCGTTCTGCTTAAATAGAAATTCAAAGATAATAAATAATAAAATTATTTTGTTATCAAATAATCCGCAATAAATCATATTATATATTTAATGTAATAAATTAATTATATATTTAATTATTATATATCGCTGATTATAGAAAAAAAAATTATTATTACTTTCGTATTATGAATCTCCACAAAGTTACCCCAGTAAATGGGCTTCAAATCTTTTACATTAATTTGATGTGTTTGATAGAGCACTATCAAAATTGTGAAAACGCCACAGATATACTTTTATTTATATTAGTATGGACATGAATTAGTGTATTACTAAAATACTTGTTAAAGGCTTATAAGTTACGGAAATAGGTTAAAGAACCGCGAAAGTAAAAAATCACGATTCTTCCAGCAACGGACATGACATCGCATAAATTCGTCACCGAGCGCTGTAAGATGTTTGGACACTTGCCAAACTTGCAGACGCTAACTCGTTTTGTATACAGATAGATGTTTCAATTCTAGTTCTCACTTGCAGCTGTTTCCAACATTATTCTTCTTTTTGAACCAATGGACGTCAACCAACGTTACCTACATTGGTCTTTTAAATAGATTTCCACGTCACAGATTCCTGCACCACGTGGATCTAGTGGGTACCCATGAATGTGTTAAGATCGACTATCTATCTCGTTCATGATTTTTAATCGGAGTTACGAACAATTTGGGCAGCCAATGTCCATCGTTTCTTTATAGTATATAATCCGCACTGTCCCATAACACTCCCGCATGTGATATGGAAATCTGACGCAGGATTGGAATGGCCAAAGGCGCCATGGGCCAACTGAAAGGAATATGGAACGACAGAAACATTAGGAAAGATACCAAACAGAAACTAGTCAGGACATTGGTATTTTTCCATATTTCTTTACGGGGCCAAAACATGGACGCTCAGAGCAAATTACGCAATCATGTTGACGCGTTCGAAATGTGGTGCTGGAGGATAATGTTGCGCATCCCCTGGACGGCGAAAAGATCTAATATGTATCGACATATTAGATCTTTTCGTAATATACTTATTAACGATACTCAAGGAAATTATGATCACAACTAGGCTCTCGACTATCTGCCTTCAACGAGTTCTTGAGTACTTCGGTCATTTTGCCTGGAAGAGCGGTGACAATCTAGAGAAGATAGTCGTCACCGGAAAGGTCCAGAGGAAGAGACCACGACGACGAAACCGTTGGTGCAACATTTTCCGTCACAAATTAATCCGTGGACACTCACGACGACTCAGCATTGAGGACATCGACGCAAGGAGTAGGATACTCCATATCAGTTTCGCTGCACACTGAGCCGTATCGCTAATTTTGATTCATTATCGGATTTGATGACACAAGTATATCCGCGCATAACACGTAGAATGGCTCTTCTTATAAGGTCCCAATAAAATAATAATCCCATATTTTATCACTTAAATTGTTTATCAGCTTATTTTTATTACATTGTATACAAGTAAAACTTCTTGAACTATCTTGAATCGATATGAACTCCATTTCCGAAAAGTAAGAAACTAAGATTTGATTAATAAATAACTTTTTTATGTTTATGCCATATTTAGTTCTTTACATAAAATCCAATTTTCCGCACAAAATATTTTCCATAATTTATCTCTACAAAACATTCCGCAAACATTCATATTTTTTTAGTAATAAGTCATACATTTCATTTCAAGTACATTTCTTTGATATTATTGAAACCGCTTTTTCTACCTAAAGTTACCCAAACTTTATTATTGCTGCCACACGTATCTCAAGAGATATAATTGAAGTACTTGAGTGTGTGATGTAGCAAAAGTACGCAGGTGTTGTAAAGACGAAAATGAAAGGAGAATATCTCCGTTGTGCGTTATGAAAAGGGTTTGAAGTACGATAAAATATTTTGTTAGGTAAATATATCTGCGTCACTCGAATGTAGATATTTTCATTGCGTACTCACTTAAAAAGAAAAATATACAAGGCTTGAAACTGATGTTTTTGCAAAGTATGCGTTCAATTAATTTTATTATAAACAAATAAAGTTAATGCATGTTTTTTTTAATATATGCCTGTAGTGTTTATTATGATGTCATTGATAATAGCCTGGACTTCAAAGGATTTCTAGGATCTGTTTCCGTTAAATCTGGCAGCAGTTTCCTTTAAACTACTTCAGTGTGCTTAGTGCGGGTTTTTTTTATTTGTATGGCGCTGGAACCGCAGTCACTAGATGTCGTTGTTGCAGCGTTATACAAATTTGCGTTACGCTAACGTGATCGAGGTGATAGGTTAAAAAAATCCCACTAATCACACAAGTCATCTTCCGACCGAGTGAGAGAGTAAATAAATTTTCCCACACACACAAACATACTTCCAAACCTACATGCACACAAACATACATACATTCAAACACACCCACACAAAGAGAGAGAAACATTTACTATTTAACATAAAACTTTTACTAAAATAAACTTAATAAAAGTTTTCAAATAAATAAAATAAAAACTCCCGAAAACAAACGACCACTGGAACCAAAAGACTCCAATATAAAGCATATCATAAAGTTGCCGAAAATGAAATTTGCTAAGGAATTTCCGCCGGATCGCTATGAGAAATTTGTACGTGAGGCGACGCGAAGTTTGTTATTTGATTTCCTTCCCGTTTTTAATGAAATTAGAAGAATAAAAGTTGTTTACTGATGTTTTACTAAGTTACATAATCAACTGTAGCGGGACATGATCACGTAAATTATTAAAAATTGCGTAAACAAATACTGCTGATGTAGGTAAGTAGTAAATTTGTAAATACAAAACAACCGAATTTATTTATTTCCATTTATTACAAACTCTCAATGACAGTGGCATGTTAAATATATAAGTTGACCCGTTGAGTTGTCTCAAGATTTATAGAAACCATATACGAATACAACGTGTGTGTGGTATATGGCTGAGTAGAATAGACCACCCTTATTTCTTACCGAGGTGTCGTAAAAGGCGACTAAGGTAACTTGTGCCGCCGTGTGGTATCCGGCTGAATAGAATAGACCACCATATTTCTTACCGAGTTGTCGCAAAAGGTGGCTAAGATAAGTTGTGCCGACGTGTGGTATCCGGCTGAATAAAATAGACCACCATCTTTTTAACCGAGGTGTCGCAAAAGGCGACTACGGTAAGTTGACGTCGGTCAGGCGGGCGGTCTTATTAATATCCAGCTAAATCATTTTAAAACATGTTTATAACATGTTGTGCCGACCCCACTTAGAGTGGGATAAGGACAGACGAATGATGAATGTACCTACTTGATTAACCAATCCCAGAGTTATATTTATTATTTTTCATCAAACAAATTCAAGAAAGTTTGGCCGAAATTTATTACCGTCTTTTTATATTAACCGTAAAAAGCAGGAAATGAAAACAAAGTAATTTCATACGCACGAAAATGGTCACAACAAATTACACAAATTTATTTCAAGATTTCATTTGCAACTACGAAAAATGTCCTACAAACTCGACCGTCGTTACTTGTTTAGTCCACGACAAATTTTAATATCGTGCTTGTATTTCTTTTGGACTTGTTGTTCAAGTATTTTTTAATCGTAAAAATATAGTAAAAATCACTTCCTATATAGGGTTTTATAGTACACAATTATAAATACCTGGGTGACAGCCTTGCACGGTAATTTTTTTAAATATATAAAAAATGCAATAAAGAAAGAAAAAAATGACCGGGTGACATGTGGGAATCTATCCCAGGTTTGCGTTTGACAGCTCAAATACCATTTGCATTCTTTTAATGCCCGAAAACAGGTATAAAACCATTTTTTTTAATGAAATCTAGTTAGATCTATCCTCCCCCCCACCCCCTTTTTAAATATCAGAGTTTAAATATTAGCTCCATTAAAAAGTATCGATTGAATGACATACCCACATACACAGAATTTACACAACACACAAAATTTGAATCGGATTCATAAGAGAACCTCCTCCCACGTTTTAGAGCCTACCACATTGCTTTTTTTATATTTTGACAGTTATTATTCATAATACGCTAATTATATGCACAGCTTATACTGTATATAACTGTCCTTTGGCCCGCCAAAGTTTTTTTGCATCGTCCGTTTGGCCCAACCGTTAAAATGGTGAGCACTCTTGTTATATAAGTAAGTAAGTAGCGGCCTGTTACTATCCCACTGCTGAGAATAGGCCTCTTCTCTCCGTTTTTGGAGAGAAGGATTGGAGATCTACCACGCTGCTCCAATGCGATTTGGTAGATTAGACATATCTCCTGAAATCTCTATGCATTTCCTCATGATATTTCCTTCACCGAAAAGCGTGTGATAAATTGCAATTGTCGGTTAGACACATAAGGTAAGTTGACCCGCCGTGTGATATCCGGCTTAGTTTAAAACATTTGAGTGGGATTAGGACAGGAGAATGATATTGATGATGATGGTGATGATAGTAAATGAAACTTATTACAAAAGTAATAATAAAATTATTTTGCTATAATCCGCAATGAAGTAAAATAGAAAATATATATAATGCTAAATGTAGAGTGGAAAATCCTGTACATGCAGGATTCGTAAAAAAACATACACAAATCTCCACCTCCGCCACCACAATACACAAGCACTACATGCGTTCACTATCAAAAACTCAACAATCGTTTCGCCCCACAACCAAAGCATCATCAGAAGATAGACTACACGACAAAATCACAAATGGCTTTGTGATTATAATTATTATGAAAAATATAAATTATTGAAACACATTAATTAAATTTAAAAAAAATTTCAAACTAAGTATCCCGCTGTCCGATATTTTAATATGCTAAATGTTGATTGTACACAGGTGCAAAATTAACGTTTATAAAACAGTTTCAAAAGACAGCCGCTCATTTCGTTGGAAAAGGTGAAGACCGAAATTCCAAATAGAATTTATGAGCGCAATTTTCATACCTGTATGGTTGAATATAAGAGAGGACGAAGGTGTTCTACCCTTCAATAAATTATTCGTTAATTATGTCCCACAGGGCCCGCATCTTTCGAGGAAACCTTACAAGGAGATTTAATTAAACGGCTAAGAAGATCTTTGATGTTTGAGATGAATGATGATCGCGATTTAAAAATTAAGAGCTCTGACGATGTTGTACACTTGCATATCTAGAACTACTCTAAAAAGTAGGTATTTGTTCTATCTTATATTGCTATGGTCTATACATATCAAAGATAAAATTCAAATTAAGGATTCGATTAAAAAAATGATTTTTATCTTCTTCCTCCTGTCCTTATCCCACTCTAAGTGGGGTCGGCGCTACATGTTATAAATATGTTGTCACATGATTTAGCTACGTATTTTATGACCGGCCGCCTGCCTGACATCAACTCACCTTAGTCACCTTTTACGACACCTCGGTAAGAAATAAGGTTGGTACTAATCTATTCAGCCGGATACCACACGGCGTAATATTAGATTTTTATATTAATCGATTATTTTCGACCTTTTACCCACGACTTCGTCGTGTGGACTGTTGTCGTGTGATAGGTCGGTAATAGATGGCTTTTCAATGACATCTTATTCCTGTAGAATTAATAAGGAATGAACGTGCCAAATTTCATCAATATTGGTTCAGCGGATTTGCCGTGAAGGAGTAACAAACATACATCCATACTCACAAACTTTCGCATTTACGAGTATAATATTAGTAAGATTTTGTTGTAGAACAAAACTTTGGCCATTCATTTTGTTCACGGGCATTGCGAAAAACGATAATTAAAATGGATGTTCAGTCTCAAAATTAAACAATAAGATTGTCAATAGTCTTTTAATTATAATCTAAGAGGTCCTGAATCGAATTACAAGAGGTAATAAAAAAATCTACGTATAAAATGAATTTGAAATCGACCGGTGTACTTTCAGATTTTTTAATTAGAAGGACATCTTAGTACCATAGTCCCATTGGATCGAAAGTTTACCTGTTTTTTGTCCGTTTTTTTTATTGTTTTAACGGGAATTATAGCTTATCGAACATCATTAGGACGAAAAATTTTAACGATCTGTGTTAAATAGAGTAAAAATATAGATAAAAAATTGAAACTAGACAAAAAAAAAGACAACAAAAATAATAGAAACAAGATAATAAGATAACGAGTCGCTTATAATTATGTTAAAGTATGAAGTACCTGGGTGACCGAGCCTTGCTCGGAAATTTTTAAAATAATGTAAAAAAATAAAATAATTGAAAAAAATAATAGGGCAGGTGAGGCGCGATCCTAGGTATTTTCACCTCTCTAGGTCGCCCGTCCCCAAATGAACTACCATGATTTTACATTTGACAGCGAAAAATTGTGATTGTATTAAAAAAAAAATTAGAGCTTAAAAACAGGGATAAAATGAAATTTATTAAAAAATAAAACTTATCTAGATCGATTTTCCAACCCCAAAACCACCTACATTGAACTAAATTGAATCCTTTGTAAATATTTTTTGTATGTAGGAAATAGTGTACTTTTAGGCAATAGTTTAAGTTTTAGTTACATAATTGTTAATAATAGTTTTAGTACTACATTCTGTCTACAGTCTGTTAGTTTATCGTACGTAGTACTCTATAAAAGCATGCTGTGTCTACCTATAAGTGAAATTATATGTAATTAGCAAATAAGATCAAGTACCTATGATTTAATTTTACATACATACATGTAATTTTGTTGGTAGGCCATAATTAAATAAATAAATAGATACATGCGGAATATAAAGTAATATACATCTATATGTATATTACAATAACAATTAGGTGCCGTGTATATTACAATAACAATTAGGAAAAGCCCGCTACTAACTTTAAAACTATTTTTAAAGTTAGTAGCGGGCTTTTCCTAAATCCCATTCATTCAGCGATTGGGACCAATGAAATTATACCAGTTAAACTGTTAATGGGTTGGAAATTATAAATTAACCGATCCTAACTTAAAGAATAACTTTGCACTTCGAAACAATGACTGGATTACTTAAAGGTCTCGAAGTTATAAAAGCGATAAATATGTAAATGAGGGTAAGATAATAAAACCAATATAAACTCTAAGTAGAAATTGGTATAGTTAAACGTAATAGTCTTAGTCGTTATTTTGCTGCCCTTATGCCATACTGGGTTTGGAGGAACAAGTTCTTTGCATACAATTCTCTCCTACGAGTATCATTGCTCAATTCTGACGCGACTCCTTTTATTTTTTTTAAGAGCTTGTTCAATTATGAACATGCCTCCCTTAACATGACACTTTAGAAAATGCGTCTACATTTTATCCCGATATCAAGTAATTTGTATTCCATTCTCTCCTATCATTCGTCAACTCTGGCGTTACTCCTTTTTTTAATCTCTTTTTTTAAGGGCTTGTTCAGTTATGCACTTAACATGACTCTTTACAAAAGGCTATCTATATATAGCCTATCTTTTAGACTGATATCAACTAATTTGTACAGTAATTTTTTATATGCATGTCGTATTTCACACAATCCAGACATCTCTTTTCAGCCTACAATATTATATACATCGTTTCTCTATACGGTTAGACAAAAATAGAATTGGTATAAGGGTATTGATAGCACACCATGTTGTTACATGCCGCCGTCTGCCTGAGGTCAATTTACCTTAGTCGGCTTTTACGACACCCCGGCAAGAAATGAGGGTGGTCTATTCTATTCAGTAAGATACCATACAGCACTTACCTTAGTCGGCTTTTACGACACTTCAGTAAAAAATGAGGTTGATCTATTATATTTGGCTTGATACCACTTGAGATGAGAATGTTAAGGTGGATGTGTGGTGTGACAAAACTGGATAAAATACGAAACGAGTATATTAGGGGAAGTCTGGAAGTTGCGCCCATTATAGAAAAGTCGAGAAGTGCAAGATTGAGATGGTATGGACATGTAATGAGGAGGGATGAAAATCATGTGACCAAACGTGTGTTAAATTTGAATGTGGATGGATATGTGCCTAGAGAGAGGCCTAAAAAGAGATGGTTGGATTGTGTGAAGTATGATATGCATATAAAAGGAGTGGCGCCAGAGTTGACGAAAGATAGGACAGAATGGAAGAGAAAAACATGTTGTGCCGACCCCACTTAGAGTGGGATAAGGACAGGATGATATAATACCACACGGCAGTAACCTTAGTTGTCTTTTCCGACACCTCGGCAAGAAATGAGGTTGGTTAACTCTTTTCGGCCGCATACCACACGGCAGTTTTTGTGTTATAAAACATATTTTATTTACTGTAAAAAAATTAAGTCTTTCGATTTTTAAAAACTTTATTCACACAAAGCGTTTTGGGTAATTTATGTATGACAATTAACATAACAAGGCATACTTTAAAAAAGGAGATAGTTCTCACAAAAGTGTGAAACCATGTCGAGGAGACATTCAAATTCATCAAAGCACCTTTTTAGCGATTCAAGTGCCCAATTAAAATTACAGCCTGAAATTTGCGACACCTTACGTTTCATTCCAACTGCCCTTCGTTGTCTACGTAATGAATGAATTATGTATACTTTTATTAATGTGCCAAATGAACCTTTAAAATTCTGTCTGTAATCCAAACTCAAAATTTATCGTTTAAATTGTCATAAGACGAAAATATAAATAAAATATAATTCAATATTTAAAGCTTGGAGTTAAATAGCATATTCAATATCACACACATACACATACAACTACGCTCGCACACACAAAAGCATGTACGCTTTAACACAAACAAACGTAAGCGCGCGTGCGCCAGCGCATGCTCGGACGCACATTAATACAAACTCAGTTAAAGTACATTCAACAACCGTCGCGTGAAGAGTAGAGTTGAGTAGTAGAGTAGTGTAGTAGAGTTGAGTTCAAGAGTAGACTAGCGTGAGAGAGAGTTGAGGGCCTCCTTGACCTAGTCCATTCATCGTTTTGGACAACGTCCACGTGATCAAACGTTTTTCAATACTGTCGAGATTTTTCCGAGCTATCCAACTCAAAGATAGTGAAAAATATACACCAATTACAACTTTTTTCTAATACATTCTTTTGTAGAGTTGGTCATTAATATGAAAAAATATTGTGGCCGTCATTGTGTCATTGACTTGTTGAGAAAGATAATGGGTTGACTTTGGGAAAATTTCTTCTTATTTATTGAACATGTATAAAGGGAAAATATCGTTGTTTTTTATAATAATAAGTACAATATCAAAGTTATATTTATATCAATTATTTAAAGGAATTATGCAAGTAAGTACAACAATAACAGAAATTAACCTTACTTTAAGATAACTGCATAACTAAGTAATGGTTCAAAAGTTATCATCATCTTACCAGATTGATTAGATCGGATGAGAGGTATCTTTTCAACCCCTTTTTGCTTGTAAGTCTAAAGTCGAGAGATCGCAAATACCCGTCATTAAAATTAAATTACCCCTTTATCTATGCTTTAAAACAAATACAGGGGAACAATTAAAAGTATAGTAAAACCACACAAATCGTTAAGCGGAGAATGTTATTAGAAAACTTTATAATTATTCAACTTTATTACCATAAGCTTTACGATTCACGTTCGTAGTTTAAAGACATTAATACTTCGAAATGGGGTTGGATTCGTAAAAGATAGATGTTTATAGATAGTACAGAATTTATGATAGAATTCATCATCCTCCTGCCCTTATCCCACTCTAAGTGGGGTCATCACGACATGTTATAAACATGTTGTTACATGATCTGGCTACGTAATTTACGACTGGCCCCTGCCTGACGTCACCTTACGTTAGTCATATTTTACGACACCTCGGTGAGAAGGAGCGTGGTCTATTTTATTCAACTGGATAACACACGGTGCGTCAACTTACCTTAGTTGCCTTTTACGATACTTAGGTTAAAAATGAGAGTGGTCTATGCTACTCAGCCGGATTCCATACGGCGGGTCACCTTACCATAGTCGTCTTGTACAACACCACAGTAATAAATAAGGGTGTTCTTTTCTACTCCGCTGGATACCACACGGCATAAAAGTTTTGCTATAATCCGCGTTCATTAAGGAACTCTATTTAATACTAAGTATAGGAAGCAAACACATTCACATACCTTAAGTTCAAAAACGCTACGTTTAAGGCAACCTTAATACGAATACTCTGTCTTACAATTAAAAGACAAAAGATAAAAAGAGATAAAAAAGATAAAAGCCACCAAATTCTATGTAGCTTTTATCCGCCATTTAGAATCTCCCTTTTACATTCAAAGTATAGCAGTTTTATAATATGAATATTTCCTGCTGAAAATACGAAATTGTGCGTAATTCTGTATAAGATTCCCCTGACAGAGCGAAATGTGGAAACATTTTAATTGCCCTACAAACGCTAAATTCAGCTCAGCGTGGATAATTATTTTTGTATCTTTATTATTTTTTGCCTCTCCCGCTTGGTAAAAAACGTAATTTGTGATGAGATAAATTAAAATGTAATTTAAGAAATCATTTTAATTATGCTCTTCGAAAAAAAAAATTAGTTACTGTATGGATCAGACTTGCTGTTATTTAATCCACAAACCATAAGATTAAGTTCAATTTCTTAGCGAGTAGAAGACATTCTTAATTTTTTAATGATTTCGAAAATTGACCTTTTCATTTTGTACTTACTATCCGTAAAGGTTTTGGCAGTTATAACAAGATTTAGAAAGCGGGTTGGTAATTGCAATTACTTAATCATTCTCCTGTCCTTTTCCCACTGTAAGTAGGGTCGGCACAACCTGTTATATACATTATATTAGGTAGGTATTTTACGACTGACCACCTGCCTGACGTAACCTTAATAACGTCTTTTACGACACCTCGATAAGAAAGAGGGTGGTCTATTCAATTCAGCAGGATATCACACTGCAAGTCGACTTCCCTTAGTCGCCTTTTACAACACCTTGCTAAAAAATGAGGGTGGTCTATTCTACTAAGCCGGATAAAACACGGCACCCATATACTATGATAAGCAAATTAAAAAACGGTTATTAACCGTCAATTAATTGGCAAAACTCAAGATCAGTTTGCATAATTATCTTTAGACCGCAAAGCCAGACCAAAGGTCATCCAGAGGCTTTCACGAAATTAACATCTGTTTTCAAATTCACAACAGCTAGAAATATTTCAGACAGAAATATTAAGCGGGCAGTAACCATTCAACGTATTATAGACTAACTATTGGCAGCGGCTCCGCCCGCGTGGAAAGATTAAAACCGTAATATAGAATTTTGATCACCATAAAAATGGTTAAAGTGGGCTAACTTCCCACGCGACAGCATATGTCTAGCTTAAAAGCTAGACATATGCTGTCGCGGAATTTTATTTAGAGTTTTTAGAGGGGAAAAATTTGGTAATACATGATTTTTCAATAAGTTTCACCGTTTACTTAGTGCACGCAAGGAAAGCCTTAAATTTTGCCGTTTTCGTTATATTTTTATCCCTGCCCCTCTCCTATTTTTCTTAGCGCGATGTTATAAAATAGGTTTGCCTTCCTCGATAAATAGAATATCTAACACTCAAAGAATTTTTTCAAATCCGCTCAGTAGCTCCTGAGATTAGCGCGTTCAAACTATCAAACAAACAAACTCTAAAGCTTTATATATTAGTACAGTTTAGATTTCAGTATATAAAATACTTAGAGGAGCCACCTTCAATAATAAACTTTCTGAGATGACGAAATATTTTAAATGACTTATAGAAGCAGGCGTTATTTTGCGGAATTCCATAGTACAGAAGTTACAATAGAATTATTTTGGCATAATCCGCGTTTATTAAGAGGATCTATGTATGAAGCATCAACAGGAAGATAGGCTCCACGACAAAATCGTAATGAGCCTGTCGTAATGAGCCTATAGATTGTGGTAGTGAGTGTGTGTATCGCTCGTGTGGAGTGTTGGTGTTGGCGGCGTTTTGGAATACGTGCGGTAACTTGTCCTGCATGTGTAAGGTATATGAATGATGCCTGCTTGATATATTTAGCATTACATAGATTCTTTTAACAAACGCGTTTTACAGCAAAATAATTCTATTGTATCCTCTATACCAACTTAGAGATTGTGGTAGTGAGTGTGTGTATCGCTCGTGTGGAGTGTTGGTGTTGGCGGCGTTTTGGAATACGTGCGGTAACTTGTCCTGCATGTGTAAGGTATATGATGCCTGCTTGATATTTTTAGCATTACATAGATTCTTTTAACAAACGCGTTTTACAGCAAATAATTCTATTGTATCCTGTATACTATCGAATTCCCCAAAGTAACGCATGCTTCTATAAATTATTTAAGTTTATTTATTTAAATATTTTGGAAACATACAGTATATATAAGCTCTTATAAGTAAAGTACACTAAAACATAACTTAAACCATTAACAGTTTCCTACGATAAAAGATACATATAAATGAGAGTATACATTACAGACATAATAAATATATGAAAAAAAAATTATTGTACAAAAAGAAAAAAAAAAATTACCTAATTATTTGTTTATTCAATTTCTAATTTTTAATTTAAATTCTAAGAGGGAGAGATGAAAAATGTCAATATCAGAAGTCAAGATATTTACTTGTTTGCAACTTCTGTCAATAAACCTATTTCCTGCGTATTTTCTTTTAGAGAAAGGTATGATAAATGTTGATTTATGTCTAGAATTGAGTCTAGGACAATTAAATTTAAGTTTTGAGACAAGATAATCAGACTCTACTTTGTTGTGCAGTATTTTATATAGCAAGACTTGATCCCGTTCTATCCTTCTCTTATATGGAAGAGGAAGAGAAGATTCTTTCAAAGTACCAAGATAATTTGAATCTCTATATTTAATATTAATATAATATATAATAATTTAAGTTTACATCTATTTTTGAATCTTTCGCCGTATGGTATCCGGCGGAATAGAATAGTACCACCCTCATTTCTTACTGAGGTGTCGTAAAAGGCGACTTAGGTAAGTTGATTTCAGGCAGGCGGCCAGTCGTAAAATACTTAGCCAAATCATGTGACAACATGCTTATTACATGTTGTGCCGACACTTAGAATGGGATAAGGGCAGGAAGATGATCCATTTCTGAATCTATTTTGATATAATAAAAGTGTATGAGCCGTAACTCTTTCTAGTTCTACCTTTACAAAAGTGAGCGAATAAACGTTAGTATATAAATATATTTAAAGCCAAAGTTAAACATTGGCGGCAGCTATTTATTTTCTCCCAATGTAATTGCATTCGACCGCCAATCTATTTATTACACGATAAAAATCTATCGCTCTCACTAGATTCAAATGATAATTAAATAAACCGTGAAAGAGAAAACTTCGACTTAGATAAATTGGTTCAGTGGAATTAATGCTGTTATTCAAGTTGATTTAAAAGATTGTGATTCAGTTACTTGCCATTCGTAATTGAAATTTTGTTTAAAACTGCTTTAAATGTATTAATTTATTTACTATTTAAAATATTTTAAATCCACATTGAGTATCCGGGTGAGTAGAAAAGACGACCCTCATTTCTTACCGAGGTGCCGTAAAAGACGACTAAGGTAAGTTGACCCGTCATGTGTTATCCGGCTGAGTAGAATAGACCACCCTCATTTCTTACAGAAGTGTCGTAAAAGGCAACTAAGGCAAGTTGACCAGCCGTGTCATATCCGGTTGAATACAATAGACCATGCTTATTTCTTACCGAGGTGCCGTAAAAGACGACTAAGGTAAGTTGACCCGTCATGTGTTATCCGGCTGAGTAGAATAGACCACCCTCATTTCTTACAGAAGTGTCGTAAAAGGCAACTAAGGCAAGTTGACCCGCCGTGCCGTATCCGGTTGAATAGAATAGACCACGCTTATTTCTTACCGAGGTGCCGTAAACGACTAAGGTAAGTTGACCCGTCATGTGTTATCCGGCTGAGTAGAATAGACCAACCTCATTTCTTACAGAAGTGTCGTAAAAGGCAACTAAGGCAAGTTGACCCGCCGTGCCGTATCCGGTTGAATAGAATAGACCAAGCTTATATCTTACCAAGGTGCCGTAAAATATGACTAAGGTAAACTGACGTCAGGCAGACGCCCGGTCGTAAAATACGTAGCCAAATCATGTGACAACATGGTTTAATATGTTGTGCCGACCTCACTTAGTGGTATAAGGGCAGGAAGGTGATGAAAACGAAGCTTTTAAGCAAGATGAAAATTTCCTTTTTTCGATAAGGAACAGTAAATAATAAACTAATACTTAATTGAGGGTATTCAAAGACTTATATTGATGTGATTGATACGCGGGTACAGCTTTAATATTTTAATTTGCGAATTGACTATATGCTGTTAGCTCTAACGGCTTATGTTGTTAGCGTCACCGGGCGGGACGGGCGAGCGCAGAAGCATCGTCGAGGTTGCGAAGTAGAGCGCAGAAGCTCTACTAGCGTCGTGGAACGTCGTCCTAAGGGTGCCTCCTGTGAGGCCGGACCACGGCTTAGGGCGACGTGCAGTGGAGGACGGATGGTATGACTTTGATTAGTCAATACGACAACGGAGTTTAATACGACGACGGATTAATATTGTTTTATGTTTTAAATAATAAAGGAGGTTGTCCTACATATAATTGGTCAATAACATAAAAAAAACATTGTGGTCATCATTATAACATGTCATTGAGTTGCTGAGAAAGAATAAATGACTTCTGAGAAAATTATATCTTATTTATTGAATAAGTATAAGGAAAAATATCGTCCTTATAATATAATGCTACTTGTCAACTCATTTATATACCGATAAAGCATCAAATTTCCCCATTGAGCCAAGGACTTAGCGAGAAATCATTTTACCAAAATTGTGGCCATTGAACGGCACTCAGTCTTTTAACTCTTGCCTGGTTTATAATTGAAAAAGTTTGGAAGGTTACACTGAAGCAAAGTTCAATCAACCAACCCTCAGAATGCTTTAAATAGTTCAATAATTAATGAAGTGAAAGTAAATCTTTATAATGTATTTTCCAAACCAATCTAAAGTTATGGTATAATTAAGTAATGGAAAAAGTCATATAAAAATGTTACAGACATTAATTTGTAGAATTATACGTTACTTTGCGGAGGTCCGTAATACAAAAATTAATGAATATATTAATTTGCTATAATCTGCGATAGAAGAAAATATTGTATTGTAAAATGTCATGCACTACTTGCCACGGATGACACAACAATACACAAGCACTGCACCACCACAATCTCAACAATTGTTTCGCTGAGCTGTGAGATAGTAATAAGCGGTTACTTTTTTTACTTTTAGAATCGTTATTTTGCATATCGAAGTAAAAGGATTATTTAGACGATAAAAATGCGTGGATATAAATATTGTTCGACCCTGTACAAGATTTAGAGACGATTCAAAAGCACTTGTTTACAAGTTTATTTGAATAAAAAAAAAAAACAAGAAATCATCTATTCACTTTTAAAATAAAAAGCTAGAGTCTACCACAGACTGGATAATTACTTTAACGAAATGGATTGAAACTAAAAAAAATTTTAATGAAAATTGTTTTGAAATTTTATACCGGGTAAACTTTTTATAAAATGCAATCAAAAGTTTTCTATTCTGTGACATCCATGATCCTCCCTGAGTTATGCCTTATAGCAGTACTATTACCGCCATTAATAGCAATATTTATAAAAATCTCATGAAAAAATCATCACGACTCGATTCTTTTACGCAATGTTTTCCGTGAAATATCAAATGACATCAAACAACACTAAAGACAAGGTCTATCACGTTCGAATAGATTAATATACAATTAAAAATCTAAGGAAAAATGTAAGGAAAACGTAAAGAAACACTATTCCTTTGAACTACGGCGCTGCTTCTATCTCACTTTCTCTTTGGTGGCGTCACCTTAGGTCCGATGTGGAAGTACTTATACTCGTATGATCTTAACATCATCATCATTATCTTGCGTTCGCTACATCAATGTTTATTTCATACCTATAAAATATTTGGATATAAAACTGTCTGCTAACCCATCATGAGCATTGCGGTGAACTTTGACCCTTTTTCTTCATATTATTTCCCAAAATCATTTCAAACATGCATAGATATACCACTTCATAAGAAAGCTCAGACCCACTCAACTGGCGACAGAGCGAGCTATGCATGGTGTATCTCTGCGGAAATCAGGAATGAAGAGATAGAAAAACCAGAGTAACCGACATAGCTCATTGTATCGCGAAGCTGAAGTGGCAATGGGCGGGGTACATAGTACGTAAATCCGATGGGCGTTAGGGTTCAAAGGTGCTGAAATAACGACCTTGCACTGGAAAGCGCAGCATTGGTAGACACCCAACGAGGTGGACTGACGACCTCAAAAAGGTCGCGGGGAGTCAAGGTTTCATGCGGCACAAAATCGTGGGGTGTGGAGATCCCTTAAAGATGTCCAGCAGTGGATGTCCATTGGTTGCAAAAGAAGAATGCGAAGTTAGATATATATAAATATACTTCGTAATAGATAGACTACTAATCTTCAGGAAAGTCCAAATCACCATACCGGCAAAGGTCAGCAATATCTAAAAGGCAATACCGTTCCCTTATTACAATATTGTGTAATCATTAAATATTATATGGAGAAGTAATAAATCTCTCTATCAACAAGAATCTTTCCAAATAAACATTATTATTTATCTAAAGGGATTCTTGTTGATTCTTTTTTGTTGTTTTAATATACAAATAGATTAATATGTCTTGAAACGATATGCTGATATTGAATGTCCCTTTTAATATTCTTGATCTAGCGTGTTTCCATTACATACCGCTTTTTAATATAATTATTGCGCAAATCTGTCGCACGTGATATAAACTTTACCCAGAATAATTATTATCTTCATTAGCGTAAAAAAACAGAATTTACTGAATAAATACATGTACACTCGAAATGTAATCACATTTTGCTTTATTAATTGAAACAGTGGCGCGGATTTAATCCGGCTACATTGGTAAATCTTCCCAGTTCAGTAATACCCAGCGCTTTGTAAATAAAATTAATTGTATGTATTTTTTTACTCTAATAAAGCGAACACTATAAAGATTTTTATATCTAAATCTGTGAACTCAAAATTAATATGAGGAAATTTCTAGTAAAAGTAGGTTTCCTATAATGCTCTTGCCGGGCGAAGTACTTCTTTCTTCTTCTATTGTATTCTTTTTTCAATTATTTTCGAATCAGATTGACATGTTACATATAACAGAAGGAAAATGAGGAGAGCAGAAAAAGTAGCATTGAAACGTGTAGATAAGGTAATGTGGCGACGAACGGCGAGGCGCGATGCGGCGTGGAGAGGAGAGGCGCGGTGAGGAGAGGTGAGGAGAGGAGAGTGGTAGTGACATTCTATTGAGGAGTAACAAGTTATTAAAAAGAATAAATCGATTGCCTTCTGCGAAAATCGTTTCTTATTTTTATTGAATAAATATGTCGTGTGGTATTCGGCTGAATAGAATAGTACCATCATCATTTCTTGTCGTAAAAGGCGACTAAGGTAAGTTGATGTCAGGCAGGCGGCCGGTCGTAAAATTCGTAGCCAAATCATGTGACAACATGTTTATCACATGTTGTGCCGATCCCACTTATAATGGGATAAGGGCAGGAAGAAGAAGAAGAAGAAGATTTATTGAATATTATTATTGTTGTAATAATATATTCCAAGAATTCTCCGGAAACTTGCAATTCTCCTCACGACGTCTTTCTGCACCGTAAAGCGTATGGCTTACTAAATATCAATTAAGGACATATGTTTTGCAAACAAAAAATATGGCTGACAAGAATCAGCTAGTCTTTGTATTTTAAGCATTGAACATCTATCTACTAAAAAGCGTTAACTATACTGATTCAAGTAATATGGTTTCGCTACATAAATGATATCGAAGATCCTTCAAACCACGCTTTTGTCCGGTTTTTGAAACGCAATTTCCCGCTTGTCAATATAAGCACATTATTCAATCACGCTTCGGGAAAACAAACCTGTATGAAGCATTAATATGAAAATTCATAATTTAGTATTCGGTATCTCAAAACAAGCCGAGTGTTTTCAATAACCAACAAAATTTACATCCTTTTTAAATTTTATATGCGCTATTTTTACTGATATATGTATATTTCTGTATTTACGCCGTGTGGTATCTGGCTGAATAGCATAGTACCACCCTCATTTCTTACCGAGGTGTCGTAAAAGGCGACTAAAGTAAGTCGACCCGCCGTGTGGCATCCGGCTGAGTAAAATAGACCACCCTCTTTCTTACCGAGGTGTCTACGACTAAGCTAAGTTGACGTCAGGCAGGCGGCCGGTCATAAAATACGAATGACCCCACTTAGAGCGGGACCCCACTTAGAGCAGGAGAATGATGATGTATATTTCTGCATTTATTGTCTTAATGACCTTTACAACCTGGCCTGGGAAAAAAATCATTTTTTTTCGAATGAATGAATTTCTCTAGTCATTACTGACAAACAATTCGCCACATCCGAAAAATAAAGTTATATAGCCTATGTATAAACATAGGAAATGTGACTTTATTCTTTGTATGGAGCGAATTGAATTGCAGGCGTCGTAGCATTAAGGAGAAATTTATATAATTTATTATATAATTTTATTTATTATTATTTAATAATTTGTATGCAACATTTGACTCCGTCAAGAAACACTTTAGCGCAGACGTCGGATAGCAATTACAGTACGAAGCATAATTAACCGTTTGTATATTTTTTATATCTTCACGATGTTTAATTTATTGAATAACTTCATAGAGGGCTAGTAACGGATTTGGCTTTATTAAGAGGCACATAGAAAACTGACACAACCGATCATCATCATCATCATCATTTTCTTACCCTTATCCCACTCTAAGTGGGGTCGGCACAATATGTCTTCTTCTTACATTCTCCTCTATCATTCGTCAACTCTGGTGCCACTTCTTTAACATGCATATTATTTTTCACACATTCCATCCAACTTTTTTTCAGCCTTCCGCTAGCCATACATCCTAAACTGACACAACCGATATAATAGTAAAAGAAATTCTGAATTTTTGACTGTTTTTTGCAATCTCGATTTCATCTTACCACGTCATCAATTCCAAAATCATTCCTTTTATTCTTTAATTCTAATGTAAGAATTAAATAATTATTCCGTGTTCGGCTAATGCATGCTGACCCACCTTGTGGTGACCGGTTGAGTAGAATAGACCACCTTCTTTCTTACCAAGGTGTCGTAAAAGCCGGCAGGCGGCCGGTCGTAAAATACCTAGCCAAATCATGTGACAACACGTTAATAACACCTTGTGCCAACCCCACTAAGAGTGGGATGAGGGCAGGAGGATGACGATAAAGAACAAATTCCTAATAAATATAACTATAATATAATAAATAAAAACATTATTTAGCTTTTTTAACAAATTTTCTATACACAATTGGCTCTTTAAGTATGGGTGTGTGCAATTAAATATTGATTTAAAATTATTTAAGTGTATATACAACAGTTGAATACAAAAATTAAGTTATGTTGGGGACCTTGTCCCGTATATATTTTCATTTAAATAAGAGATAGTGACATGGTGTTGTAGATTTTTTTGTAGTATTTTTGTAGATCTACAATTCTCTAATAAGTGTTACTCTGCTGATTTATGCGGCGCACATGATTAAAGTCCCAGAAGTCAAAATTTGTCACAAACTCGCGAACACAGTTTACATAAAACGGTAATGTACTATTAACCAAAAACCGTGCTAACATCCGTTTAGTAGATTTTGAGAAAATTTATCACATACGGACAGACCGCATTTGGGGACTTTGTTTTATAATAAGTACATATATAGACTAAGTCAATAAAATAAAGGACGCATTGACAGACAATACTGAGTTCGACTTCCATCACTTTATTGCATATTCGGGGGTATTGTTTCATTTCATTATATAAATTTCTCCTTAATGCTACGACGCCTGCAATTCAATTCGCTCCATACAAAGAATAAAGTCACATTTCCTATGTTTATACATAGGCTATATAACTTTATTTTTCGGATGTGGCGAATTGTTTGTCAGTAATGACTAGAGAAATTCATTCATTCGAAAAAAAATGATTTTTTTCCCAGGCCAGGTTGTAAAGGTCATTAAGACAATAAATGCAGAAATATACATCATCATTCTCCTGCTCTAAGTGGGGTCCCGCTCTAAGTGGGGTCATTCGTATTTTATGACCGGCCGCCTGCCTGACGTCAACTTAGCTTAGTCGTAGACACCTCGGTAAGAAAGAGGGTGGTCTATTTTACTCAGCCGGATGCCACACGGCGGGTCGACTTACTTTAGTCGCCTTTTACGACACCTCGGTAAGAAATGAGGGTGGTACTATGCTATTCAGCCAGATACCACACGGCGTAAATACAGAAATATACATATATCAGTAAAAATAGCGCATATAAAATTTAAAAAGGATGTAAATTTTGTTGGTTATTGAAAACACTCGGCTTGTTTTGAGATACCGAATACTAAATTATGAATTTTCATATTAATGCTTCATACAGGTTTGTTTTCCCGAAGCGTGATTGAATAATGTGCTTATATTGACAAGCGGGAAATTGCGTTTCAAAAACCGGACAAAAGCGTGGTTTGAAGGATCTTCGATATCATTTATGTAGCGAAACCATATTACTTGAATCAGTATAGTTAACGCTTTTTAGTAGATAGATGTTCAATGCTTAAAATACAAAGACTAGCTGATTCTTGTCAGCCATATTTTTTGTTTGCAAAACATATGTCCTTAATTGATATTTAGTAAGCCATACGCTTTACGGTGCAGAAAGACGTCGTGAGGAGAATTGCAAGTTTCCGGAGAATTCTTGGAATATATTATTACAACAATAATAATATTCAATAAATCTTCTTCTTCTTCTTCTTCCTGCCCTTATCCCATTATAAGTGGGATCGGCACTTCGTTTTTATATATATTTTAATATATAAAAACGAAGTCTACTATATAAAAGCTTAGTTTTTAAAGTCACCAAACCACCCTCATTCATTAATAGTAGTTATATACTCGTACTGCTTGTTTGTATAGTTTCAGTTCTAGAACTTTTAATTAGGTCTACGTGGGTAATAAAGAGCGCAGAATAAGGAAACGAAGTGGGTGAACAAAAATACTAAAAAACAAAAAACCCAAACCTAAATCTATACTTATTATAAAACAAAGTCCTCAAAAGCAGTCTGTTTGTATGTGATCGATTTTCTCAAAATTTACTGAACCGATTTTTGTACGGTGTTTACTAAAAGATGCATTTTTTTCAGAAGGTTTAGTTTGATAGTGCATTACGATTATACGTAAATTGTATTGAAGAGGTCGCGCATTGTAAAAAAACTCGCTAAAAAAAGAGATTTAGTCGCGTGCGTCGCGTAAACCAACAAAGACACACTCAAATAATGCACTAGGTAATTGTAGATCTACAAAAATACTACAAAAAAGTTTGAAACAGCATGTCTCTCCCTCTTATGGTTAACTCACAATAACTGTTTTTAAATATATTGATTTCCACGCGAGCGAAGCCGCAAGCATAGCTAGTATTTTAATAAACTGTGCATACTTTCAACAGCAAACGTCGATCTAATTTTAAAATTTCAAAAGTTAAAAGGTCTAAGCGCAAAATTATTTATAAGGCACGTGAGACGTAAATAGAAAAAAAAACTAAAATATTTTAAAAGGTTAATGGAAGCTGTTAAAAACTATTTTTGGATTCTATTATTCTACAAATAAGCTTTTGTTGAATGAATAAAAAGGCGAGGGTTTTTCTATTTAGATCTCTTTATTTCGTTTTCCAGCATAAATGTTTTAATATTGGAATAATAGAATAGATTCTGGTTCAGAATTTCATATTGTCGATAAACCTTCTATGCTGTACATGTCATATAAAGTACCGTATAAGCCGATTTTCCGAGAAAGTAATTAATGGTTTATTAAATTCCCCTGTTTACATTATACTTTGGTCAGTGGTGGCTTCGAAATTCTCGTGGAAAATACACTATATAAAATTGCAAATTGAGCTTTACGTAAATTTTAAAACCAAATTATTGCTAACAAATGATTAAATTAAGTCCACGCTACGTATACTTGTCTGTCTGTTCGTGACAAACTCAGAAACGACTGAACAAATTTTCATGTAGTTCTAATAGACTAGATAGATAGATAGTTATAATAAAATAGATAATGTTAGCGTAAAATTTCTTAAAGTATTGCTCAAAATAGTTAAAATATGAAAATCATCGTTGAAAACGGATTTAATTCTTTTGATGTAAGAAAAATATGATTGAGGGTATTTGAACTCTCAAGTTTGCACGTAAGAAGTTGGGGGTACAGCCACAAAATAATTATAAAATAAAATAGGCGTTTCAAATGTAAGTCATTGATAATCACGAAGAATTATTTTTTTTAAGTTTTTAACATAAGAATAGCAATGTTGAAGTAACCAGTCTTTAAAAAAAATCAGATTTCCATCCATACAAAAAAATTTCTTCAGTGTTATTTATTTATAACTGCTTTAAATTTATATGAGAAAGAAAAAATATCACCAATTTTGTTTCTATTTTAGTTTGAGTCGCGTTATTTCCAGAATAAAATAGAATAAAATGATAATTATTTAATGTCGTTATATTGCTATAAATAAATAAGTCTTACTATCTAACAATAAATTGAGTGTAAAATAATAATTACCTTGAAAAAAGCTCCTACAGACAGTTATGCGACGCACTATATTAGTATTTTACGTCGACAATACAAGTTATTATCACATATCGTATTAAAGTGGCATATAGAGATATCGCAATAAAAATATATCCTTAAAGTTTTTCTATATGCCTTTATTTATATCGGAGGTTTATTCCACTTATGTCTCCAAGTCACTTGAGACCGTAAAACAGCGTCACTCGCAAATTCATGAGAGAACATTTCGGTAGCGCGGCCTGAACGCGACTAACGCCGTTATTGGGGGAAACGGAATTAAATGGCGGAAGCTGACCGTAGGTGAACGGAAGCGAGAAAATAAATAGGTTACGCCAGGTAAAAATAAGTATTGTGATTTATAATAAAAATAAGAGATTCACTAGTATACAGATACAAATAGTTTTAGAAAATTTTGATATTAGACATTTGTGTAAAACGTAAAAAAGTCCAAGGTATTCGTTATTATAACAACATTTTTCTGCTAATGAAACGCAAAAGTTTACTAAGTTTGATTATGATAGCAAATACTAATTACGACCGTGTATTATTATATATCCTCAAGCGACATATTATTTGTGATAAGCTTATAAAAAGACATTGTCGCCTTGTCTTTAGTTAATAAAAAAAGGCTGCTTTTTTTAAAGGATTTATAAGGCTATTTCAATAAAATTAATTTAATTTTAAATTTGAAAGCTCCATCGAAGAATAAATACAATTTAAGTTTTAGAATCTTTTTGTTATGCCACGAAATTAATATTATTGAGCAAGCGTTTATGATTTAGCAGGATAAAAAATTAAGATATTATTAGTAAACTTTTAATGGAAACATGGCACTCAAGCAATACACCTTCACAGTTAATGTTGTTAAGGAATCGCGACTTGGATTATTATTATTATTTTTATTTTTTTTATCGAATTGACTATATGCTGTTAGCCCTAACGGCTTTTACAGCGTCACCGGGCGGAGACTTGGATTAAAGAGATTAGTTTATGTTGACTACATTGTTTTGGCAACGTAAATTCCTTAGCTTCATCAATAAAGTTATAATTAAGGTTGAATCTATCCCAGAAAAGAGAATCAATAATTTTTATTATACACTTAGAAAAGAGCGTTTTTTTAAGTAATTGAACTCTCTTTAGGGGCTATCAAGCTCACGGCGAAGTAAAAACAAACGACTATAGCCACACTCGGGGCTTTTTAAGATGTAATGACTTTTTGTTGATCGAAAATGATGCTTAAATTGTTTAAGGGAAAAAAGAAATTATACAGAAAACGAACAAGGAACGAAAAACGATAAATTCATTTTAACTAGCTTCAGTTGGAGACTTTCTGTACTATCTATATATATAAAAGAAAGTTGGTCTAAGTTACACTATTTATAACTCAAGAACGGATGAACCAATTCGGCCGAAAATTGGTGTAGAGGTTGCTTAGAACCAGGAAACGGACATAGGATACCTTTTATCCCGTTCGACCGCATTTATTTTATCCCGTCAAGTCACTATAAATCGTGGTATTACAAGAACGACTGACATTGAATAACAAAACGCAAATGTCAGTGGAATTCAAAACATAGATGACAGCTAAACGTTATTTTTCTTTGGTGAAGTATGGTAAAATATTTGACAATTATCAAAATAATAGCGTTACAACATGTTTTTAATATAATACAACCTCCTTCATAGAGTTGGTCATTAATATGAAAAAGCATTGTGGCTGTCATATGTGTCATTAAGTTGTTGAGAGAGAGTAAATTGGTTGACTCTGGGAAAACTGTTTTTATTTATTGAATAAGTATAATAATATAATAAGTACAAAGGAGAAATATCGTCGTTTATTATATTCAGAAGAGGATGTAACCTAAACTCACAAATAGAGCGGACAAAAGGAATATCTGGAAATTTAAAGAGTTTAAAGAAAAGACAAATGACGATCAATATCTTGAGACAACACGGAGAGTGCGAATTTCGTATAATTTGAGAGATAGTTGCGATATGCGATGCTATGGAATAAAAAATGGAGTTTTTATTGGAGAGATTATTATGATGATAGTATGATGGTAATTGGTATTCGGTTTATTAACTCTGTAAGATCAACGTGATGATGTGCTATGTGAGGCCATAGACGCGCCCGTGTCTATTGTTCGATAGAACTGTCAGCTAGAATGACGATTATTCTCTGGATTTGTTCCAGTTGTAACGATTGTTTTCTAGACTGTGGCCATCTGCAACGACTGTCAGCTAGACTCTGCCTAGATGTGGTGATTGTTCTTTGAGCGTTATCATTTGCGAGTCTGTTTACGTGTGTATCTGCTGAGTTGGTTGCCACTTACTGAGCTGTCTTATGCCATGACAATGATTGAGGGTGAGCTTAAGGTGTGAAATGATTTTTCTTTTACAGATTAAAAGAGCAAGTATTGAGTTTCTTGCCGATTCTTCTCAGTACAATCAGCATTCCGAATCAGTGGTTGATTCATTCCCAGAAGTCAGCTTATGAGATTTGCGGGGTCGCAAATGTTGTCAGGATGGTCGACTATTACAACATGTTTTTAATACAACCTCCTTCAGAGTTAGTCATTAATATGAAAAAGCATTGTGGCTGTCATATGTGTCATTGAGTAGTTTTTGAGAAAGAGTAAATGAGTTGACTTTGGGAAAAATGATTTTTATTATTGCATAAGAATAAAGGAGAAATATCGTCGTTAGTTATAATAGCTAAACGTCACTAAATAGTATAAAACAAAGTCGCTTTCTCTGTCTGTTCCTATGTCCCTATATCCCTTTGTATGCTTAAATCTTTAAAACTACGCAACAGATTTTGATGCGGTTTTTTAATAGATAGAGTGATTGAAGAGAAAGGTTTATATGTATAATCTAACATATTTTAAACTTTTATAATAAACATTCAATATGGAGTAAAGAAATACTATCATTTTTGAGGTTTCCAATGTGATGTCGTAAATAATTACATTTAACTTCCGTTTACATTGCAAACGCAGGCCGAACCCTACAATATTTGTCAAAATAATGTACTAAGTATTTGTACACCTTGAAAAGGTCTACAGAAAACTCCGCGATGGTATACATATTATGTCTATCTCTTATGGACCCACAATAGCATTTTTTTGACATTTTCTTCTTCATTTGTAATTTAAATGAACATTTTCAAAGATATTACAGATTTAAAATGCAGGGTATAGCGATTGCGCGCTTTGTCTTATAGCACTTCCAATTTAGCTGCGATTGGACGGGTTTTTTTCACATGGCCAACTTTATGTCGCTTTATCAAGAGTAACCTCTAAAGAAAACATGTTTATATTGTGTAATGAAGATTATTTCTTTATGACAAAAAGCTCTGAATGTTGTATATAAAGACATTCTGTAATTAATTGTAAAAATAAAATACTCAGGGAAAATGTAAAAATAAATAAGTAAAAATGTAGTATATGATTTTAGATATTCCAAAGATAGCAGGAAATCTTCATGGTATAGAGAAAGGGGAATTGTTTTTTTTTTTATACAGAAAAAAGCTCCTTATGGGTACCGCCGCCCGAAGGGAACAGGCGGCAGTTATGTCGGACTCGCACCGACTAAAACGACCTGTGTGCTCCACCACGCTACCGATGGCAAGGACAGGGTATCATTGTACATATTACCCCCATCCCTCCAACAGCTCTGATCCCAGAGAACAAACACCTTCTTCGGGTAGGGGCCCCTCGAAAGAGAAGCCCCCCTCCACTAACCAGTGCATCGGTAGCACCAGATGCACCGACCGCCTCGGGGACCTTAAACCAGGCGTCCGATATACCCCGTTCGGAACACCCGAAGGTCCCCAGTTAGGGCGGCAGACGATGGGCTTGGGCGAGTCACTAACACCTGGATTCACCAGCAGCAGATTGGATCCAGAACAACAGTTCGTGGAACCGCTCCGCCGCCTCCCTTCACCACCCTCCACAGAACAAAGGGAGGCCATCGCTGCCCACGGTCGCTCCCTGCCCACCGTGTTTGTTATGTTACGGTCAACAGGAAGAGACCGCGCCCCAAGTAGGGGCCACAACACCTTGGTGGGCGTTTCCGCCCCCACCGGGTAATTTTTTATGGAGGTTTTCTTCCTCGCAACCCGAAGGTCCCCGTTCCCATTGATGTGCTTCCGGGTTTCGCCGACGGTGGCCGTAACCATGTCCAGCTAGACTTAGAGTAAGCCCAACCGGACCCGTCGCTCATTAGGAACCCCACCCCAGCCCCCCCGGAGTCCCCGGCCTGTCCAGATTGCCCTCTGCTAATCAGAAGGACAACTGGATTGGCCACCCCACAGTGGTCCGTTCGCCAAGACTAAGCTTGCCCAGGGTGCGCCACAAGGAGGCCGACCACTTTGGCACCCCAGGGGAATTGTTTTACTCCAAATTTGGCGCGTGTGGGCCACGGGCAGTAATGAATAAAACAAAACTGCTGGATAGATTTTAATCATTTTTTTTACTGAGTGACATAGGCTATATATTTTATACCCGTGCGAAGCCCGAGCGGGCCACTAGTATTCATAATAAATAATGATGATTTTTTGTACCTTAAAGCAAAATTTTTAATTTTTATTATTTCGTTATGTCGTATCCGGCTGAATAAAATAGAGCACTCTCTTTCTTACTGAGGGGTCGTAAAAGGCGACTAAAGTCAGGCAGGCGACCGGTCATCAAATATCTAGTCGAAATATGTGACAACATGGTAATAACGTTGTGCCGATCCCACTTAGAGTGGGATAAAGGTAGAAGGATGATATGATGTAATTAAATAAAAACTTATTATATACTTTATTTGAAAGTGTAAATGGAATAACATACTCTTCTACATAATTAAATAGAATAGCATGCGGCTTATTAACTAATATAACACAACGGAGTTTAGACCCGACATAAACCCTCTATATTATATGAGTTCTGCGGTTTAGTTGATAAATCAAACAATATTAATTCCAATTAACGGTTAGTATGCCATCTCTGACATTTTGCGCAATGTGGTTAAACGTAACCGATATTTAATAAACTTAACAAGTAATAAAATATCTAGAATTTCAAAATATAAAACCTCACATATAACGAGAAAACTATACCTCATTAATTTGACATCGGAAAAATAGGCTACAATACCATTCATCATCACATCTCATCATAATTTTGGTCATTTTGATCATTTTGATCACAAGTTTGTGTGTATGTATGTATGTTTGTTACTCTTTCACAGCGAATCCGCTGAACCAATATCGATAAAATTTGGCACAATTATTTCTTATACACCGGAATAACATTTAGGCTTTAGAAATCCTGTTAATTCTACAGGAATAGAATAACATCAAGATACATAACTTGGAAGACCAAGAAAACAATAGTTTTATTAATAGTTCGATGCGCTATTAGACAGCATTGAAATAAGGATTACAATGTATCTTTTTTTTTATGTCAGGAAAACCTATTATGAGCCATTACCACCCGTCGGGGACGAGCGGCAGGAATATCGGACTTTCTCCGACTAAAAACCTGCTGTTGCTAAAAACTAAGTAACCACGCTGCTGGCGGTGAGGACAGGGTACCGTTGTAGACATTGCCCCCATCCCCGCCAGCAGCAACTATGAACCCCAGAGTGCGCCACCTCTGGGTTGGGGGCTCTCTAAAAGTGGCCCTCCGCTAGACGATGCATCGGGAGCACCAGAAGCATCAACTGCCTCGGGGACCTTTTCAGGACCTCTTTTTCCGATAAACCCCGTTCGGCTGTGGTAGCCCAGCGGTAACACCGTGCGACTCTTTCGCGGAGGTCACGGGTTCAAACCCGGGCAGACACCAATGAGTTTTTCTGTTAAAACTTATGTGTTTAATTGATTGATAATTGCAATTTATCACACGCTTTTCGGTGAAGGAAAACATCGTGAGGAAACCTGCATATCTCAAGAGAATTCTGGGGATATGTGTAACCTACCAATCCGCATTGGAGCAGCGTGGTAGGTCTTAGCTTCAAACCTTCTCTGCAAAAAAACGGAGAGAAGAGGCCTATTCTCATCAGTGGGATAGTAACGGCTGCTACTTACTTACTTACTAAACCCCGTTCGGAAGGCCCAGAAGGTCACATTACAATATATCCAACTCAATTAAGCCTAATTTTGAATATATCACTTTAATAGTAAGCGTGCGATATTGTGTCCATATTTAAAAGTAACAAATCTCTGCGTCTTCTCAGACCAAACGAAAGCAATGGAGCTCTAAGAAATCAATGCGATACAAACAGTCAAGAGATATTCCAAACTTATAATGATGAGGGTCCGAGGGATAATTCTGCTTCTGAGTTTGGGATAATTTGTATCAACGATGCTCGAGGCTAATTCCCGTGCAATCACGTATAATATCAAATATAATAAGAAATATATGAATTAAATTAACATAATATTATGTTTCATATATACGTGAGAAAATATTATATATTTTCTTTCACCTGCTCTTATCCTACCCTAAGTGGGATCGACACAACATGTTATACATGTTGTCACATGATTTGGCTAGGTACTTTACGACCGGCCGTCTGCCTAATACCACACGGCGGGTCGGCACACCTTAGCCGCCTTTACGACACGTTGGTAAGAAATGAGATTGGTATTATTCTATTCTGCCCGATACCACGGTAAGTTGAACGGACGTGTGGTATCCGGTTGAGTACAATAGACCAACCTCTTTCTTTAAACATAAAACTACGTACAAAAGTAATAATAAAATTATTTTGCTATAATCCGCGATGAAGTAAAATAGAAAATATATATAATGCTAAATGTAGAGTGGAAAATCGGTTATCATACCTGTTACATGCAGGATTCGTAAAAAACACATGCACAAACCTCCACCACCGCCACCACAATACACAAGCACTATATACGTTCACTAACACAAACTCAACAATCGTTTCGCCCCGCAACCGAAGCATCATCGGGAGATAGACTCCACGACCCAAATCGCAAAGCGGTCTTTGCTATAAATTTAATGATAACCGATTGTACACATTTAGAATTATATATATTTTCTATTTTACTTCATCGCGGATTAAAGCAAAATAATTTTATTATTACTTTTGTATTATGGATTTCCGCAAAGTAACGCCTAATTGTATAAAATATATAAAACTACGTATTTCTTCAATACATAACACACATCTAGAAAATTCTAGTTGGTTCTTCGACCCTACGTGCATGTTTGTATTTAAAAATTATATAATATGTATATATTCACCAGTTGTCTGTCTAACATAACACAAGTATTAAATTACTTTCTTTGGGGACGGACGATCGTGTGTGTAAGTCTCCCATATATTTATATTCTTAGGAAATATAATATAGTGTAACATAGTGTAGGTACATTCTCGATAGATATCAAGGGTCGGCCATTCGCCTAAAATAAATAGGGGCTACCAACATAACTAACAATTAAGAGCAACGACGTGCCCAGAACTAATAATGATGAGAAATGAAAGGATAATATTACTCCGTAGTTTGGGATAATCATCAAATAGACAGATGTTCTTCATTGCGAAGGATAATCATACCCTATTTGAGATAATATCTAAATCCAAACATAAACATATAGCCGTGTAGTAACCGGCTAAGTAGAATAGTACCACACTCATTTCTTACCGAGGTGTCGTAAAGAGCGACTAAGGTAAGTTGACCCGCCGTGTGGTATACGGCTGAGTAGAATAGACCACCCTCCTTCTTACCAAAGTGTCGTAAAATACGACGAAGGTAAGTTGACGTCATGCAGGCGGCCGGTCGTAAAAATGCAGCCAAATCATGTTACAGCATGTTTATAACATGTTGTGCCGACCCCACTTAGAGTGGGATAAGGGCAGGAGGATATATATCTGAATCCAAACATATATAAGCAAGTGGTAAAGATTGCGTTTTGTACTTTCAATGACGTGTTATACAAATTATCATATGAAGTAACCAATAGCATAAGTAAGTAAGTAACGGCCTTTTACTATCCCACTGCTGAGAATAGGCCTCTTCTCTCCGTTTTTGCACAGAAGGCTCGGAGATAAGACCTACCACTGCTCCAGTGCTGCTCCAGTGCGGATTGGAAGGTTTTTACGATCTTCAGGATTCTTCTCTTTAGGATTCTCTCTTCTCCCGACCGTGGAGGAGTATGTCCGTCGCCTTGCGCGCCGGATGTTCGCACGTGCGGACAATAGCGCGCACGTACATCTCCATGGCATCGCTCCACTCCATGCGCGACCACCCGATGGACGTTCCCTGCCTCGCGAGCTCCTGCGGTCACCGTCTCCGCGGCCCGATGCGGATGACGACGGCGACGATGAGGACGACGCGATGGGCGAGAGGGCGAAAACACCGGATTTGACACCACCCGACTTAGGACCACCTGAAGAAGACTTCGAGGTCTGGGAGCTACCATTCCCAGACCTCACCACCGAACCAGACATCCCTTAGGTCACCTAGGTGACCTCGGCCTACAAGGCCGAAACACAGACCGGGCTTAAGTGCCCGCGAGGAACTGCCCGGGCAAGGAGGTACGCCTCGAGGCCCGTACCCCGCCTACTCCCAACGGAGTAAGCGAGACGACCCTGCTGCTTCTCTTTAGGATTCTCTAGAGATATGCAGGTTTTCTCACGATGTTTTATTTCACCGAAAAGCGTGTGATAAATTACAATTAGACATATAAGTTTTAACAGAAAAACTCATTGGTGTCTGCCCGGGTTTGAACCCGTGACCTCCTCGAAAGAGTCGCACGGTGTTAACACCGATAGCATGACGTATGGAAACTTAGCTTCTTTCGCAATAGCCAACCACTGACTGTAATAAGGAAATCTGATCTTAAATTTGTTAACTATGGCCCTCCTACGAAAGCTCAGAGTCATAAATGAGGAGATCCGTAGAAGAAATAAAATCAGTTGGAAAAGTAAAAATAAAAGTTCGGCGGACATTGGTTTCATCCAACAACGCATATATTATCTTAAAAAACGGGAAGAAAGAGGGTAAAAGAAAACAGGGCATTACGATTTTGTCGTAAGTATGTTCTCCTGATGATGCTTCGATTACGGGGTGAATCAAATTTAAAAAATCGATTAATAATGTTTAGAAAATCGATTATAGTAATAAAATAACCTATTAATATAAAAATGGATTACTTCCCTACCTAAACAGTTTCAAAAATTCATAAAATGCCATCTAAAAACGCTTGATAAAGTATTCCTAAAACATTAATTACTAACATAAATGATCGTATTAAATGCATGACAACTCTCACAAATAATATTTACCTTGACAAACTTTCGAGCCTCGAATTTCGTATTTCAATTAGTTCCTTATTTATTTTGGCAAGTCAAAGTTTTGGAACTTAATATTCGAAGTTATACGCTACGATACAATAACATACTTTATCATAACTTGAAAACGTTTTCATATAAATAAAACAGGTACAAAATAATATTGTGATTTAACAACGCAATTCTATGCTAAATAAATTCACGGTAAATATACGGTACAACGTAAGCTTTAATGGCCCAGCAGTGACCGTGCGACTCTTTAGAGAAGTTTACGAGTTCAAATACCGGGCAATCTCCAATGAGTTTTCGTAATAAAACTGATGTGTCTAATTGATAATTGCAATTAATCACACGTTTTTCGTTTATTATCCAACTGCTGCACATAAGGGTTTCTTTTCCGTTTTTGTAGACAAGGGAGTTAAGACCACGCTAGTCCAATACGGATTAGTACGTTACACATATCCTCCAAAGTTATGCAAGTTTACTTACGATGTTTTCCTTCATCGAAAAGAGTGTCACAAAATTGTGATTATTAATTAGACACTAAATAATAATAGTGAAACGCATTGTTGCCTGCCCGGGATTTAAACCCGTGAAGCTCTCGAAAGAGTTGCGTGGTCTCACCACTGGGCTATCAAATCATTAAGATATTGAACAGTAAAGCAACATTGGTAGTTCAACTAACTCATCATCCTCCTGCCCTTATCCCACTCTTAGTGGGGTCGGCACTACATGTTATAAACATGTTGTAATTTGGATACATATTTAATGACCGGCCGCCTGTCTGACGTCAACTTACCTTATCGTATTTTACGACACCTCGATAAGATAGAGGGTGGTCTATGCTACTTAGCCACATACCACACAGTGGATCAACTTACCTTAGTCGCCTTTTACGACACCTCAGTAAGAAATAGTCGATTCTACTCAGCCGGATACTACACGGCATGGTAGCTCAACTATACCCATTATAAAACAAATCCGCCAAAAGCTGTCTGTATGTGAAGAATTTTCTCAAAATCTACTGAACGGATTTTTATAAGATTTTAACTAAAAGATAAAGAAAGTGCAATTCTTGAGAAAGGTTTAGGTTAATATTGCAGAACAACACGCCACAACTTTCCCGGGGGAAAGACATTAACGCGGGAAATGCTTTGTAGCACTCAGATTCCGCGGTCGAAGCTGCGGACGCAACTAGTTAATAATAATTACTTGGTAGTGACAACATAAGCTGTACATTTGTCATCTAGGTATTTACTCAGGACTAGTTACACGCTTATAACACTATCTTGAACTTAGCGTCATGTCAAGTAAATTAATGACTTAATAATTCACTGTATTCAAGAAAGTGCAAACATTTAGATATCTACAAAGAAAACTTAAAACGTAATGAAACATTTGGAGCATTTAAATCGGTTATTAATCTTAAGTTTTCATTGAGAGAAATTATGCATTTATTTTATTTTTTATTTTTATTTATGTACCTACATACAAAAATCCAGTTAAATGAATAACTAGTTCAATATTTTTTTTTCGAATTGACTGTATGTTATTAGCCCTAACGGCCATTACAGCGTCACCGGACGGGACAGGCGAGCGCAGAAGCATCGTTGAGTACAAAGGTATAAGTAACTTATATCTGTAAGAGAAGAAACGAAGTATAGGTAGATAAAAAATTTTAAAATACAACAACAAAACACTATAAAACAAAATAATAAATTATGTATTGATAAACTTACATTCTAATAATCATGAAATAAAATACACAAATATACAAAATAATATGCTTATACTGATACGAATGAAATAAACTTACTTAGATATAAGTTATGACAGCGAGGAAAGATAGTATTGCTTTAGCCTAAGTTTGAATGTGTTGAGGTAGAGTAGAGAGTCTTTAATATGCTATCTGGTAGAGAGTTCTAAAGACGGTATGCAAGGGCTGTAAAAGACTTACTTAGGAGATGGTTTTATAATAGGGCACTGACAATGACATTTATAACACTAATTCATAACAAGTAATTCATAATTAAATGTATTTTATAAAATTCGTAGATCAAAGTATTGTCAATTGATTTTAACACTACTTTATCTATGATAGTAATTGAGAGATGGTTTTGGATTATCTTTCATTTTATCCGTGCTCCAATATAAATATCATTACTAATATTATAAATGCGAAAGTCAGTCTGCCTGTTTTTTTATACTTTCACATCCTACACCGTTTAATCGATATTGAATCGGATTTGAATTGAATTAATTTGGTACAATTTAAGCTTTAAGCAGGCTAACATATCGACCAAAAAATTGAAAACTTAAATATGTATTGTATAAGCTTTATTTTTATATTGTATAAGTATAATATAACATGGACAGTAGCCCCTACTTTCTTAAAGAGAAAATCTAACACTGAGAACAGAAAAAGAACTTTTCTCACTTTAACTTCAAAACAAAAAATTATCTTCGTGAAGCGAAACTTACAGTACTTACATTGTTAATTCAAAAACGTAACACCGAAGTATTATCATCCGTAAAGCACAATACCTGAAACAAAGTGGAGCGTTCATTAACATTTAAAATGCCGTCGCAAAACATTATAAAGATACCTATTTATCTTCTAAACTGGCTTCTTTCTCTCTTAAGCCTCGTTAATATTCTGTGTTGATACTTCTTATACGTAGCATTTTTACTGTATTTAATTGGAATAAATAATATATGGGACAATTACGCACATGGTCCTCCTGATAAGTAATACTTGTGTTATGGGTGATAGACGAGTGGTAAATATACCACATATACTCGTATAATATTAAATACATATATAAATATACCCAGACCTACGTGAGGTATCCGACTGATTGAATGGGTACCACTCTCAATTCTCGCCGAAGTGTCATAAAAGGCAACTAACGTAAGTCGACCCGCCGTGTGATATCCGGCAGAGTAAAATAGTCTACCCACATTTGTTACCGAGTTGTCGTAAAAGGCGGCAAAGGTAAGTTCACCCACCGTATTTGGGTGAGTAAAACTGTTCGGTGCATATTCGCACCTTACACATAACATTATGACATAGCATAAATACGGACGCGCGGCGCCGCCGCATTCAGTTTTGCATTCGTCTGCCAGCACCGCGAACAACGCGCGCCCCCCGGCATTTATAGTTTTAAGAGCATTAGTTTATAGTAGCATAGTTTAAGTTATCAATTATCATTAGTTTTTATTTATTATTATATATTAACATATTAACATTAGTTTTATTATATGTTTGGGTAGAAATCAATTCTTCCCCTTACATTTTGGTCCTTCGAGCAACTTAACCACACGTGCGGGTTGGTTAAAGTGCGGGATAACAAACACGTGGCGCACTCGAATTAACGCGTGTGTGTGGTGTGGACAGTGACTTGGGACTATACGTGTCCACAAAGCATTCAGCATTCAGCATCAGCATTCAGCAACAAGCATTCAGCATCAGCATTCAGCAACAAGCATTCATCATCAGCATTCAGCATCAAGCATTCAGCATCAGCATCAAGCATTCAGCATCAGCATTCAGCATCAGCATCAGCATAAAGGTAGATGGCAAACTCCGCAGCAGCAGCAACCAAGTAAGATCTTTCCATTTCATTATCATATAATTAAGCAAGCATCATGGAAACCTTGTACCATAATCAAAAAGAACTAAACGAGGCTATCGCTAAGTTTATTGTCAATTTAAAAAAGACCGGGGCGGAAAGAAAAACAAAAGAGCATATCATAAGGCGGTTGGAAACTTTAGAAAAGCATTGGGGTGATTATGAAAGAAATCTGTTGGGTGCATATTCGCACCTTACACATAACATTATAACATAGCATAAATACGGACGCGCGGCGCCGCCGCATTCAGTTTTGCATACGTCTACCAGCAGCGCGAACAACGCGCGCCCCCCGGCATTTATAGTTTTAAGAGCATTAGTTTATAGTAGCATAGTTTAAGCTATCATATATCATTAGTTTTAGTATATGTTTGGGTAGAAAACAATTCTTCCCCTTACATTTTGGTCCTTCGAGCAACTTAACCACACGTGCGGGTTGGTTAAAGTGCGGGATAGCAAACACGTGGAGCACTCGAATTAACGCGTGTGTGTGGTGTGGACAGTGACTTGGGACTATACGTGTCCACAAAGCATTCAGCATCAGCATTCAGCATTCAGCAACAAGCATTCAGCATTCAGCAACAAGCATTCAGCATCAGCATTCAGCATCAAGCATTCAGCATCAGCATTCAGCATCAGCATCAGCATAAAGGTAGACGGCAAACTCCGCAGCAGCAGCAACCAAGTAAGATCTTTCCATTTCATTATCATATAATTAAGCAAGCATCATGGAAACCTTGTACCATAATCAAAAAGTACTAAACGAGGCTATCGCTAAGTTTATCGTCAATTTAAAAAAGGCCGGGGCGGAAAGAAAAACAAGAGAGCATATCATAACTCGGTTGGAAACTTTAGAAAAGCATTGGGGTGATTATGAAAGAAATCACAAAAGCATATTGGGGTTCAAAGCAGAGGACCACCCATATTTTCGTTATGCAGATTACGACAGCACTCGTAAGCTGTATTTAGCAGCCAAAGCTCTTGTGGACAAGCAGCTACAAGAGATAGGCACAGCAGGGGGGAATGAAGGGGATAGCATAGGCCAGAGGCCAAACGTCGAGCAAGAATCAGAAGTCCACCGCCCGAGCTCCCCAGGACTCAGCCAGCCTGGACCATCCAGGTGGCAGACATCTCCAGGTACACCAAGTAAGGGAGATCTGCTGCGTAAACAGAATATAAACTTTCTTGCATTCATGCGAACAGCAGAAAGAATAGATATAGATTCAGTTAGTGAAAAATGGGAGTTAGACGACTTCCTTGAACAATTACAATCACGGTGGGCAGCAATAGACGAGCTTCACTGGGAGATATACTTAGAATTAAATGGGGCAAATAATGATTACCAAGAGAAATTTGATAGCTACGAGAACACGTTCCTCTCATTAAAAAAGGCCATTTCTAGCAAAATATGGTCTACAAAACACAGAGCAAATATCACTCCACAAATGGAGATTCCTGAATTTAATGGATCCTACAATGAATGGACATCATTTAAAGACTTGTTTACTGAGACCATTCACAGTAATACAAGTTTATCAAACGCCCAAAAGATGCAGTTTTTGAAGGGCAAAGTACGCGGCGAGGCCGAAAGGTTAATCCAGCACCTATCCATTAGTTCAGAAAACTATATCACCTGTTGGGATATTCTAAACCATCGGTACAACAACAAAAAGCTCATTTTCACGTCACATATAAACATTCTTTTAAATTTGCCTATCATGCAACAAATATCAATAAATCATATAAAACGTTTACACGACACCACATTGGAGTGTATAAACGCGGTGAAAAATCTTGGTGTAGATGTGAGTACGTGGGACCCACTGCTCATACATATTCTATCTCAAAAACTGGACCAAGAAACACATTCACAGTATTTGGAGTCGCTAAAGGATCCGAGAGAACTTCCTAACATCAAAGAATTTCTATCATTCCTAGAGAGTAAATTTACAACTCTCGAATCATCGCGCAGAAAATCAGAACAAACACAGCAACATACAAAAAACAATAATTATCGTTTTCCAATACCTACACAAAATCCTAATTATAATAATGCATACAAAGCAGCAAATCGAAATGGTAACGCATTTGTAAAATCATATCATATTTCGACAAGCAAATGTGAAATATGCCACGCAAAAGAACACAGAATATTTAATTGTGAAAAGTTTACAGCAATGCCCTTAGAAATAAAGTTCAAATCAGTAAAAAGACTTAATTTATGTGTAAATTGTTTGTATAATCATAATGGCAAACAATGCACGTCCCACAAACGTTGTCGGATTTGCGGTGCTAAACATAATTCTTTATTGCATGATTTTACAAATCATTGTTATAATAATTCCAACATTTCGCAACCTACTACAAGTAGGTCGATGACCAACGTAACCCAAGCCAAGCACATGTCACAAAATGAAATATCAGAAATACTCCTAGCAACAGCTCTAGTTAAAGTTACATCTTCAGATGGAAGCCAGATAGTCATGAGAGCTCTAATAGATCAGGGTAGCCAACTATCCCTTATCAGTGAAAACGCAGCACAAAGATTAGCTTTGAAAAGAAAATATTGCCAGGGAACAATATTTGGGGTCGGGGAAAAAGAGCAAAATTGTAAGGGTACGATCACACTATCGTGCCAATCAATGGTTAACGATTTTACCTTTTCTGTCAATGCATTTATCATGAATAACCTTGTAAAAAATTTACCGAACAGATCATTCCAGAAGCCGACTTGGAATTACATACAAACTCTAGCATTAGCGGATTCGAACTTTAATTTATCAAGTCCGATAGACATTTTATTAGGCGCTGATATCTATTCAGTTATTATTCTAAACGGGATAATAAAGGGAGTCGAGCAAACGCAACCTACAGCTCAATTAACTCAACTGGGATGGATATTAAGCGGAAATACCACATCATACCAATGCAACATAGTTCAGAATAATATTGACGACATTAAGCGGTTCTGGGAAATAGAGGATATTGAAAACGAGACATCATTATCAGCAGAAGAGGAACATTGTATTAGGTTCTATCAATCAACTACAGAACGTCGGGAAGATGGGCGATACACTGTTAAATTGCCTCTGAAACCGGAGACGCGTGACATGTTAGGATCTTCCAAGAAAATAGCAACCGCGCAGTTTCTAAATTTGGAAAAAAGATTTTATAAACAACCAAAACTGGCAGATCAATATAGACAATTTATTGCCGAATATCAAGAATTAAATCACATGGTTCCATCTAAAAATACTTTACAGCAACACAATAACAATTCAGCATGTTTTTTACCACACCATGGAGTACAGCGTGTTGAATCAGCCACCACAAAACTAAGAATGGTTTTTAACGCGTCAGCAAAAACCTCGAGCGGTCATAGCTTGAATGATGTAATGTTCAAGGGACCCAACTTACAAAAGGATATCCAATCCCTCATTTTAAATTGGAGAATTTATCCCTACGCCTTTACAGCAGACATCGAAAAAATGTACCGACAAATCAACGTCCATGATTATGATCAATCATTTCAGCAAATTGTTTGGCGAGAAAGTCTTCACCAGCCTATTCAAACCTATCAGTTGACTACAGTCACTTATGGAACTAGGGCAGCACCGTTTTTAGCGAAGATGACCTTAAAGCAACTGGCAGCGGATGAGAGTAGCAAGTTCCCTGAAGCAGCCAAGGTGGTGCAAGAAGCATTTTATATGGACGACCTTTTGCATGGAACCTTCGATATATCAAGTGGAAAACAAGTTATATCAGATCTTCATAATTTATTAAAATCAGGTGGATTTCTATTGAGAAAGTGGATTTCAAATGAGCCCGAACTACTCGCTGGGATAGAAAGTAATCAGGAGAACACTCCGTCAACATTTTACTTTACTACCGAGAGCATGACTAAAACATTGGGATTGCGATGGGACCCAAAGACAGACAAGTTTACATTTCTCTATACAAGTGGAAATAAGCAAGCCACGCCCACAAAAAGAACTGTTTTAGCAGAGATTTCCAAATTATTTGATCCATTAGGATGGCTAGCACCTTTATCGACAAAATTAAAACTACTTTTTCAAAACATATGGTCAGCAAATTTACAATGGGATGAGGTCATACTAGAAAGAATTCACCAAGAGTGGATAAACATCATGTCAGATATACATAATATAAATTATTGTGAAATACCAAGATGGATCGGATATCAAATGAATGACGTCATCGAACTGCACGGCTTTTGCGATGCGTCTACTAAAGCTTATGCCTGTGTGATATACGCACGAATTGTTCGGGAGAATAAGGTGACCACAACACTGGTCACATCCAAAACTAGATTAGTTCCACGCAGCAAAACAATTTCTTTACCAAGATTAGAAGTTTGTGGAAGTCATCTATTAGCAAAATTAATGGAGAAAGTTATAAACAGCCTAGAAAGCAAGTTGGTTAAGGGGTATGGATGGACAGATTCGATGGTCGTGCTAGGCTGGTTGCAAGGAGATCCAGGACGCTGGAAAACATTCGTCGCGAAGATAGTTCAGAGTATAACACAGGTTATAAAACCTGACAGATGGAAATACGTCAAATCAGCAGAAAATCCTGCTGATGCAGCAAGCAGAGGGATATTAGCATCACAATTAGCAAATTCCAAATTGTGGTGGCAGGGACCAGAGTGGTTAAAATCATTTACAGAAGGCAACAACGAGCACCCTTGCTATAGCACAGAAATAGAACTTAAATCAAAACCAAAAGTTAATATTGTTCAGAAAAGTCAGGAGCGGAGCATAGTATTATTATTATTCGAAAAAACAAGTTCATTCATAAAAATAACAAGAATTTTAGCATGGATTCTACGAGCTACAAAAACAATTACATTTAACAATACAGCAAATAAGCCGTCTTGCGGATATCTCACATTACCGGAGTTGAAAAATGCAAAATGGCTTATTATAAAACACGTTCAACGAATGGAGTTTAGTTTAGATATAGAGAGTTTAAGAAAAAACAATATATTAAGCAATAATAGTAATTTAAGAAATTTGAATCCCTTTTTGGATCAAAACGGCATTTTAGGTGTCGGTGGGAGAATAAAATATGCTAAGATTTGTGACGAAATGAAGCATCCAATTATCATACCATACAGTAGTCGTCTTACAAGTCTGTTAATCGAGCAAACACACAAGTTAACCTTTCATGGGGGTCCACGACTAACTTTATCAAATTTGAGACAAAGGTACTGGGTTGTATCGGGATATAGAGCAGTTAAGAAGGAAATCAGGAAATGTGTGACATGTCGGAAGCATGACCCTATTAAGCAATATCAGCTGATGGGTAACTTACCTGAGGAAAGGGTTGATGCAGCCCCGCCTTTCTTTCATATAGGCGTGGATTACACAGGATACATCGAAGTAAAAGCAAACAAAGGACGCGGAATCAAAACTTCTAAAGGTTATATAGCATTATTTATATGTATGGTTACAAAGGCCGTTCACCTAGAATTGGTGTCGGACCTCAGCAGTTCCGCTTTTCTAGCCGCTTTGAGACGGATGGCCGCTAGACGTGGAGCGCCAAGGCACATGTACAGTGACAATGGCGCTAATTTCATAGGAGCAAGCAGGATATTAAAAGCAGAATATCATGACTTCAAAGCTAATCTTAACGACGATTTCTTCGCGGCAATTATGGAGCTTAATATCGAATGGCATTTTAACGCACCTTCGTGGCCTAGTGCTGGAGGGTTATGGGAAAGAGCAGTAAGAAGTGTAAAGCAGCACTTGAAGAGAGTCGTAGGAGAACAGAAGTTAACTTTTGAGGAATACAGCACCATATTAGCACAGATAGAAGCATGCCTAAACTCACGTCCGCTATGTCCGTTATCTGAAAATCCAGATGATTTAGACGTTTTAACACCAGCTCATTTCTTAGCAGGAAGACCTGGAATGACGATAATTGAAACCGAGCATGATGCAAGAACAAGGTGGCAATTGACCTCAAAGCTAACTCAAGATATATGGAAAAGATTTAAATCTGAATATCTTACTCAACTTTCGGTTCGCAATAAATGGAGAAAAGAGCACAAAAACATAAATATTGGCGACATGGTTACCATCCAAGATGACAACTTGCCACCTGGGAAATGGTTACTAGGTAGAGTTGTAGAACTTCATCCAGGTCAAGACGGCTTGGTAAGAGTTGTATCAGTAAAAACAAAGAATGGCATCCTTAAAAGACCTATCATCAAATTATCGGTCTTACCTTTAGCATCGGAGAACAAAGAATGAAAAAGACATAAAAGGAGAGAAGATATACAGTAATAAGTATCAACATAATTTAAGTATAAACATAATTTGAGTAACAAATGCACTCTCATTTCTTCAGAATCGTAATTTGACGTAGTCCTTTTACAACTTCGTCATAGTACGTTCACCTTAAAGTTCATCAATCGCACACATCTTGGTCAGCAAAACACAACACGCCGTCGTAACAAACGCGGGCTTATTAATGGAGTCGGATATCTCGCCAATGTATTGTTCGGAGTATTGAACGAACATTTCGCCGAACAATATCAACAAAATATATGTATATATCTCCCAGAATATAGAAGAAGATACTACAGAAAGTAAATAGCTGCCCACATCATAGACAAACACGATTGATACCCAATATGATCAGCATTATGTCTATTTCCGACTACATATCAATAAAAACACAAAAGAATATGTACAAACAGCAAGTTTCCGGTGGATGATGTATCTCTTCATCATATCTAAATTGTAAGTTATGGTCAATTATCAGTGGCCATAAATACATCAGCAAGGTTCCTGTAGCAACGGGGACGTCGTCGAGCACGCCGGGCCGGTTCGCGGTGGGCCGTGCCTACTGCCTAGCCGGAGTCGGCCACGCCGAAAAGCAGTGATAGTGCGCGATATCATAGATCGGCTGACCGTCAGCCTAGTGGTCACAATAGTGAAAATGTGTGTGAGTTGAGTACAAGGGACATAGCAAGCTCTCCTATGCCGAGGAGAGTTTATACGTTAGAAGACATTTTGTGAACTGGTTAATTTGTTATTTTGTTGTGCCCGGGAGCATGTTGGGTGCATATTCGCACCTTACACATAACATTATAACATAGCATAAATACGGACGCGCGGCGCCGCCGCATTCAGTTTTGCATACGTCTACCAGCAGCGCGAACAACGCGCGCCCCCCGGCATTTATAGTTTTAAGAGCATTAGTTTATAGTAGCATAGTTTAAGCTATCATATATCATTAGTTTTAGTATATGTTTGGGTAGAAAACAATTCTTCCCCTTACATTTTGGTCGTTATTGCAAAAGCATATTGGGGTTCAAAGCAGAGGACCACCCATATTTTCGTTATGCAGATTACGACAGCACTCGTAAGCTGTATTTAACAGCCAAAGCTCTTGTGGACAAGCAGCTACAAGAGATAGGCACAGCAGGGGGGAATCAAGGGGATAGCATAGGCCAGAGGCCAAACATAGAGCAAGAAACTGAAGTCCACCGCCCGAGCTCCCCAGGACTCAGCCAGCCTGGACCATCCAGGTGGCAGAAATCTCCAGGTACACCAAGTAAGGGAGATCTGCTGCGTAAACAGAATATAAACTTTCTAGCATTCATGCGAACAGCAGAAAGAATAGATATAGATTCAGTTAGTGAGAAATGGGAGACGACTTCCTTAAACAATTACAGTCACGGTGGGCAGCAATAGACGAGCTTCACTGGGAGATATACTTAGAATTAAATGGAGTAAATAATGATTACCAAGAGAAATTTGATAGCTACGAGAACACGTTCCTCTCATTAAAAAAGGCCATTTCTAGCAAAATATGATCTACAAAACACAGAGCAAATATCACTCCACAAATGGAGATTCCTGAATTTAATGGATCCTACAATGAATGGACATCATTTAAAGACTTGTTTACTGAGGCCATTCACAGTAATACAAGTTTATCAAACGCCCAAAAGATGCAGTTTTTGAAGGGCAAAGTACGCGGCGAGGCCGAAAGGTTAATCCAGCACCTATCCATTAGTTCAGAAAACTATATCACCTGTTGGGATATTCTAAACCATAGGTACAACAACAAAAAGCTAATTTTCACGTCAGATATAAACATTCTTTTAAATTTGCCTATCATGTAACAAATATCAATAAATCATATAAAACGTTTACACGACACCACATTGGAGTGTATAAATGCGCTGAAAAATCTTGGTATAGATGTGAGTACGTGGGACCCACTGCTCATACATATTCTATCTCAAAAACTGGACCAAGAAACACATTCACAGTATTTAGAGTCGCTAAAGGATCCGAGAGAACTTCCTAACATCAAAGAATTTCTATCATTCCTAGAGAGTAAATTTACAACTCTCGAATCATCGCGCAGAAAATCAGAACAAACACAGCAACATTCAAAAAACAATAATTATCGTTTTCCAATACCTACACAAAATCCTAATTATAATAATGCATACAAAGCAGCAAATCGAAATGGTAACGCATTTGTAAAATCATATCATATTTCGACAAGCAAATGTGAAATATGCCACGCAAAAGAACACAGAATATTTAATTGTGAAAAGTTTACAGCAATGCCCTTAGAAATAAAGTTCAAATCAGTAAAAAGACTTAATTTATGTGTAAATTGTTTGTATAATCATAATGGCAAACAATGCACGTCCCACAAACGTTGTCGGATTTGCGGAGCTAAACATAATTCTTTATTGCATGATTTTACAAATCATTGTTATAATAATTCCAACATTTCGCAACCTACTACAAGTAGGTCGATGACCAACGTAACCCAAGCCAAGCACATGTCACAAAATGAAATATCAGAAATACTCCTAGCAACAGCTCTAGTTAAAGTTACATCTTCAGATGGAAGCCAGATAGTCATGAGAGCTCTAATAGATCAGGGTAGCCAACTATCCCTTATCAGTGAAAACGCAGCACAAAGATTAGCTTTGAAAAGAAAATATTGCCAGGGAACAATATTTGGGGTCGGGGAAAAAGTAAAGGGAAAATTGTAAGGGTACGATCACACTATCGTGCCAATCAATTGTTAACGATTTTACCTTTTCTGTCAATGCATTCATCATGAATAACCTCGTAAAAAATTTACCGAACAGATCATTCCAGGAGCCGACTTGGAATTATATACAAACTTTAACATTAGCGGATTCGAACTTTAATTTATCAAGTCCGATAGACATTTTATTAGGCGCTGATATCTATTCAGTTATTATTCTAAACGGGATAATAAAGGGAGTCGAGCAAACGCAACCTACAGCTCAATTAACTCAACTGGGATGGATATTAAGCGGAAATACCACATCATACCAATGCAACATAGTTCAGACTAATATTGACGACATCAAGCGGTACTGGGAAATAGAGGATATTGAAAACGAGACATTATTATCAGCAGAAGAGGAACATTGTATTAGGTTCTATCAATCAACTACAGAACGTCGGGAAGATGGGCGATTCACTGTTAAATTGCCTCTGAAACCGGAGACGCGTGACATGTTAGGATCTTCTAAGAAAATAGCAACCGCGCAGTTTCTAAATTTGGAAAAAAGATTTTATAAACAACCAAAACTGGCAGATCAATATAGACAATTTATTGCCGAATATCAAGCATTAAATCACATGGTTTCATCTAAAAATACTCTACAGCAACACAATAACAATTCAGCATGTTTTTTACCACACCATGGAGTACAGCGTGTTGAATCAGCCACCACAAAACTAAGAGTGGTTTTTAACGCGTCAGCAAAAACCTCGAGTGGTCATAGCTTGAATGATGTAATGTTCAAGGGACCCATCTTACAAAAGGATATCCAATCCCTCATTTTAAAATGGCGAATTTGTCCCTACGCCTTTACAGCAGACATCGAAAAAATGTACCGACAAATCAACGTCCATGATGATGATCAATCATTTCAGCAAATTGTTTGGCGAGAAAGTCTTCACCAACCTATTCAAACCTATCAGTTGACTACAGTCACTTATGGAACTAAGGCAGCACCGTTTTTAGCGATGATGACATTGAAGCAACTGTCAGCGGATGAGAGTAGCAAGTTCCCTGAAGCAGCCAAGGTGGTGCAAGAAGTATTTTATATGGACGACCTTTTGCATGGAACCTTCGATATATCAAGTGGAAATAAACAAGCCACACCTACAAAAAGGCACTGCACGCCTACACGCAGCAAAACAATTTCTTTACCAAGATTAGAAGTTTGTAGAAGTCATCTATTAGCAAAATTGATGGAGAAAGTTATAAACAGCCTAGAAAGCAAGATGGTTAAGGTGTATGGATGGACAGATTCGATGGTCGTGCTAGGCTGGTTGCAAGGAGATCCAGGACGCTGGAAAACATTCGTCGCGAATAGAGTCCAGAGTATAACACAGGTTATAAAACCTGACAGATGGAAATACGTCAAATCAGCAGAAAATCCTGCTGATGCAGCAAGCAGAGGTATATTAGCATCGCAATTAGCAAATTCGAAATTGTGGTGGCAGGGACCAGAGTGGTTAAAATCATTTGCAGAAGACAACAACAAGCACACTTGCTATAGCACAGAAATAGAACTTAAATCAAAACCAAAAGTTAATATTGTTCAGAAAAGTCAGGAGCGGAGCATAGTATTATTATTATTCGAAAAAACAAGTTCATTCATAAAAATAACAAGAATTTTAGCATGGATTCTACGAGCTACAAAAACAATTACATTTAACAATACAGCAAATAAGCCGTCTTGCGGATATCTCACATTACCGGAGTTTAAAAATGCAAAATGGCTTATTATAAAACACGTTCAACGAACGGAGTTTAGTTTAGATATAGAGAGTTTAAGAAAAAACAATATATTAAGCAATAATAGTAATTTAAGAAATTTGAATCCCTTTTTGGATCAAAACGGCATTTTACGTGTCGGCGGGAGAATAAAATATGCTAAGATTTGTGACGAAATGAAGCATCCAATTATCATACCATACAGTAGTCGTCTTACATGTCTGTTAATCGAGCAAACACACAAGTTAACCTTTCATGGGGGTCCACGACTAACTTTATCAAATTTGAGACAAAGGTACTGGGTTGTATCGGGATATAGAGCAGTTAAGAAGGAAATCAGGAAATGTGTGACATGTCGGAAGCATGACCCTATTAAGCAATATCAGCTGATGGGTAACTTACCTGAGGAAAGGGTTGATACAGCCCCGCCTTTCTTTCATACAGGCGTGGATTACTCAGGATACATAGAAGTAAAAGCAAACAAAGGACGCGGAATCAAAACTTCTAAAGGTTATATAGCATTATTTATATGTATGGTTACAAAGGCCGTTCACCTAGAATTGGTGTCGGACCTCAGCAGTTCCGCTTTTCTAGCCGCTTTGAGACGGATGGCCGCTAGACGTGGAGCGCCACGGCACATGTACAGTGACAATGGCACTAATTTCATAGGAGCAAGCAGGATATTAAAAGCAGAATATCATGACTTCAAAGCTAATCTTAACGACGATTTCTTCGCGGCAATTATGGAGCTTAATATCGAATGGCATTTTAACGCACCTTCGTGGCCTAGTGCTGGAGGGTTATGGGAAAGAGCAGTGAGAAGTGTAAAGCATCACTTAAAGAGAGTCGTAGGAGAACAGAAGTTAACCTTTGAGGAGTACAGCACCATATTAGCACAGATAGAAGCATGCCTAAACTCACGGCCGCTATGTCCGTTATCTGAAAATCCAGATGATTTAGACGTTTTAACACCAGCTCATTTCTTAGCAGGAAGACCTGGAATGACGATAATTGAAACCGAGCATGATGCAAGAACAAGGTGGCAATTGACCTCAAAGCTAACTCAAGATATATGGAAAAGATTTAAATCTGAATATCTTACTCAACTTTCGGTTCGCAATAAATGGAGAAAAGAGCACAAAAACATGAATATTGGCGACATGGTTACCATCCAAGATGACAACTTGCCACCTGGGAAATGGTTACTAGGTAGAGTTGTAGAACTTCATCCAGGTCAAGACGGCTTGGTAAGAGTTATATCAGTAAAAACAAAGAATGGCATCCTTAAAAGACCTATCATCAAACTATCGGTCTTACCTTTAGCATCGGAGAACAAAGAATGAAAAAGACAAAAGGAGAGAAGAGATACAGCAATGAGTATCAACATAATTTAAGTATAAACATAATTTGAGTAACAAATGCACTCTCATTTCTTCAGAATCGTAATTTGACGTCGTCCTTTTACAACTTCGTCATAGTACGTTATCCTTAAAGTTCATCAATCGCACACATCTTGGTCAGCAAAACACAACACGCCGTCGTAACAAACGCGGGCTTATTAATGGAGTCGGATATCTCGCCAATGTATTGTTCGGAGTATTGAACGAACATTTCGCCGAACAATATCAACAAAATATATGTATATATCTCCCAGAATATAGAAGAAGATACTACAGAAAGTACATAGCTGCCCACATCATAGACAAACACGATTGATACACAATATGATCAGCATTATGTCTATTTCCGACTACATATCAATAAATACACAAAAGAATATGTACAAACAGCAAGTTTCCGGTGGATGATGTATCCCTTCATGTGGTCAATTATCAGTGGCCATAAATACATCAGCAAGGTTCCTGTAGCAACGGGGACGTCGTCGAGCACGCCGGGCCGGCTCGCGGTGGGCCGTGCCTACTGCCTAGCCGGAGTCGGCCACACCGAAAAGCAGTGATAGTGCGCGATATCACAGATCGGCTGACCGTCAGCCTAGTGGTCACAATAGTGAAAATGTGTGTGAGTTAAGAACAAGGACCTAGCAAGCTCTCCTATGTCGAGGAGATTTATACATTAGAAGACATTTTTTGAACTGGTTAATTTGTTATTTTGGTGCCCGGGAGCATGTTCGGTGCATATTCGCACCTTACACATAACATTATGACATAGCATAAATACGGACGCGCGGCGCCGCCGCATTCAGTTTTGCATTCGTCTGCCAGCACCGCGAACAACGCGCGCCCCCCGGCATTTATAGTTTTAAGAGCATTAGTTTATAGTAGCATAGTTTAAGTTATCAATTATCATTAGTTTTATTATATGTTTGGGTAGAAATCAATTCTTCCCCTTACAAGAACAGACCACCTTCGAGGTGTTGTAAAATACGACTAAGGTAAGTTGACATCAGGTAGGTAAAATACGTAAGCCAAAGTATGTGACAACATGTCTAACATGTTGTGCAGACTCTACTTAGAGTGAGATAAGGGCAGGAGGATGGTGAATCGAAAAACCAACAAATTATAATAAAAAAAGCTGAACCTCGGAGAGAATCGAACTCGCGACGCTTAAAACAGAAGGTAGGGTAACTATCACCTAAGGCAACGGGCCAGTCTATTTATTCTTATAAATCATAGGTGACACTCAACTAGCTTTTAACCGGAGCTTTTGTTGTCTTACCTGCTCAATCCATTTGGGATTAACCAGAAACGGGGATAGAATAAATTACCTTAGATTTACATTTATTATAAGACTAGCTTTTACCCGCAACTTCGTCGGCATGGACTGTGGTCGCGTGATAGTTTTATTTTTTTTATACAGCAAAAAACCCCTTATGGGTACGGCCGCCCGACGGGGACAGGCGACGGTTATGTCGGACTCGCACCGACTAAAATAACCCGTGTGCTCCACTACGCTGCTGGTGGCGGGGATATGAAGACATTGCCCCAATCCTCGCCAGCAGCAACTCTGTACCCCAGAGTGCGCCACCTCTGGGTCGGGGCTTCTCTAAAAGTGGCCCTTCCCTCCGCTGGGCGATGCATCGGGAGCACCAGATGCATCAAACGCCTCGGGGTCCTTATAGGGTGGGCATCCGATTAAACCTCGTTCATAACGCCCGGAGTTTGATAATAGCCTGATACCAACTTACCTTAATGGCTATTTACGACACATCGGTAAGAAATGAGGCATACTAAATAGATATACTTTTTAAACTGTAAATTTGGCTATATATAACTACACATATATAACACTGACTTTGTTCGGCATGTTGGCGTACGTGACAATAAGCCTATCAGCTCCAGGGGTAGCAGGTTCAATTTCCACCCAGAACCAGCATTTTCTATAAACAATTTGTTGGTTGGTTGTTGTCCAGTTCCAATCTAATGAAAAAGTATATTATTTACCAGTTGTTCGTTATCTATAACACAAGTATTAAGTTACTTACTTTGGTGACGGACGGCCGTGTGCGTAAGTGTCCCATATATTTATTAATACAACAAATACAAACCTCCCACACAAATACGCCTACTATAAAATTCTAAGTACTTTTAAAATTTTAAATTCACACAACAAAACTAGCTTTATTATGATACCCCTGCGTTCACAAAAGCTCAAGTTTGTTAGTTGTGAATATTTTATTACCCGAGGGTCACGCAAAATTTAACTCACCTCTTCATACGAGTCCTAAACAAAATGTGTCCCTGTGATTTTATTTATATGGTACATATTCTACCGCCGTATGATATCCAGCTGAGTAGAATAGACTATCTTCATCTCTTACCTAAGTGTCGAAAAAGGCGACTAAGGTAAGTTAACGTTCCTGCTCACCGTGGTTTGTGCCATGGTGGACAGGGAGGGATCATGGGCAGCCATAGCTTCCTTTTGCGATGACGTTAGTCACTAAAAGAGGCGCCAGATCGGATCCCTGAAGTAGAGCCCTTGGATCCCATCCAACGCAGGCGAGCGGGGCTCAGGCAACTCGCCGAAGTCCGCCGCGTGTCGCCTTAACGAGGACCTCCCAACATTCCAAACGGGGTCTATTGGACGCTCGCAAGGAATAGGTCCCCGAGGCGTTCGATGCATCTGGTGTTCCCGAAGCATCGATTGGCGAAGGGAGGGGTCAGTGTTAGAGAGGCCCCGACCCAGAGGTGGCGCTCCCCGAGGTACAGAGCGGCTGCTGGCACTGTTGGGGGCAATGGGTACAACGGTACCCTGTGCCCACGCTGCTGGTGGCACCAGCAGCGTGGTCGAGCACTGTCCGGTTTTTAGTCGGCGAGAGTCCGACATACCCGCCAATCATCCCCGTCGGGTTGTGACGTCCCATAATAGGTTTTCCTGGCAAAAAAAAGGGTGACCGGTCGTAAAATAAGAATCCAAATCATCTAATAACATGTTTTGCCGACTCCACTTACAGTGGCATAAGGGTCGGATAATGATGAAGATGGTATTCTATATATCTTGCTTTTAGTTTAACCACAGAATTCATCTGAGCACCTCATAGCAAATCGATAACATCAGAAACATTTTAAGCGCAACTAGGCGTGAAGTGAATGAAATGGAGCAACTTTACGAGCTAAGCGGAAAAGTCAATACGGGCTCAGTTGAAAAATGAAACCGGAGTGTTCACTTTGTAATACAGTTTATGTGCTTATTCTTAACTTGCGATATATATAGAACTTTTTAGAGATGATTGACGACTGAGAAAAAAATTACAACTTTAGTATTCTTCGTGAAGCTATATTAAATACTGATGTTATCAGTTACCTACTCTTTCTTACGAAACAAAACTTAATCGCAGAATCGCGGGCAATCGCAGAAGCATTGTCATGGTTACGAAATCCAGAGAGATCGTCACGGAAGCTATACTAGCGTCGCAGACCTTTGTCTTAAGAGCCTCCTGTGAGGCCCGGCCCCAGCTTGGGGCAGCGTGTAGTGGAGGGCTTGTGGTATAACTCGTCGTTGCTGGGACTGTGGGGAAAAGCAAGGGCCGACCGACGTCAGAAAGAAGTACAGAAGACAGACGACTTCTGTGTGTGTATTACGTGTTTGAGTTTGCTATCATTATTTGATACAAGTGTTTGTTGACTGATGAGCGTTCAGGTGTACTTCAAATACAACATATAAGGTAAGAAAATAAATTAAATTATAAAAACTTCAAAATTTTTCTTTTATATTCGCTCAATAAATTAGAAACGTTTATTTTTAAAGTCAATCAATTTATTCTTTTTAACAACTCATCAACTCTGCGCACAAATAACGTCTACGTCCAATGGCGATACTACTCTCCTCTCCGCACCGCACCGCACCTCTCCGCCCGTCACCATACCTCGCACACAGTTATTTTCACGTCTCTATGCTACAACTCTCTACGCTCTCCTCCTTTTCCTTCCGTTACAAAATAAAATAAAACTATAAGTCTGCTCACAAAACATTAATACATTTGGATTTATTTCTATTTAATATTGTGAATTAAAAAATACCCACGGTACATAGATAAGATAAACTTAAAATAATTCAATTTCGCTTTAATAAAGTACAAGTAGCTTTACCTCCGCTTTTTGTTTCATTATTTCAACCTCTTAGTCTATAATTAAGACGAAAAACTGACAATTCTGAAATAATATTTAATGTAGAGTCTGTTAAGTTTTTCTTTTTAGTTTACTGAAGAAAATTCTTTGTGTAATTACATTAAACAAAGGGGATAAGAATATTGTTTTACTTAAAAGTTACTATTGCACTATTCATTCTCCCAAATTGCAACCCAACACATCTCAAGTCACCACAAAAATCAACACAAATTCAAAATTATTCGTTTCAGTGATACCTTAATTAGAATTAAGTAGCAAAATAATGATATTATCGAATGAAAGAAATATATCAAATGAATTGAATGAATTTAATGAATGCAATTAATTGATTGCAGGAAATTAATGAAGTGATTGAATAAATGCACTTATTGATAGAGTGTGATAGTGAACGTGTGTAGTGTGGTGGCGGTAGTGGAGGTTTGTGCATGTATTTTTACGAATCCTGCAGGTATCAGGTATGAAAACGGATGGTCTACTCTACATTTAGCTTTACATGCATATATGTTCTATTTTACTTTATCGCGGATTATAGCACAATAATTTTATTACTTGGTTTAACTTTAATTTTATTTTTAAATTTTTCGATAGCTTAAATTCTAATTAAATGGTTAGATTAAATTTTATTAATAATTTAAAAGTTTTATGCCCCTTTTATTGCGTGTACAGAGAAATTATTGTCAAATAGCAAACATTACTCTGTGAGTTTACGGTTTCGTTTGTACCGAATTTAAAGCGAAATGTTTGTTGTTTTAACTGTAGTGTAATAACACTGTCTCTATTTAAATAAGCTGTATAATTTTGCGTAAATTGTTGCAGATTAACTAAGCATTTAAGTAATGGAAGATTATGTTGACGGGTGCTCGAGTTTTAGTTATATTGTTTAGTGCTTTAACGACATATATGAATACAAAAGATCAACTAAAAACAAATCACTTCTAACATTTTTTTAATTAAAAATGCATCTTTCTGCCCTTATCCCAATCTAAGTGGAGTCGGCACAACATGTTAAAAACATGATTTTGCTACATATTTTACAACCGGTCCCCTGCCTGACATCAACTTGCCTTAGTAGTATTTTACGACACCTCTTTAAGAAAGAGGGTGGTCTATTCTACTTAATCGGATACCACACGAGTCAACTTACATTAGTTGCCTTTTACGACACCTTGGTAAGAAATGAGGGTGGTCTATTCTACTCAGCCGGATACCACACGGCGGGTTGACTAACCTTAGTCGCGTTTTAAGACACCTCGGTATGAAATTAGCGTGGAGTTTTTCACTTAAAAATGCAAAATCACTTATTATTTAATACTAAAACTTGGCATGACAAAATTAAAGAAAAAATAAATACCTTAAAGAAGTAAATTATATATTCCTTCAATATAAGACGAGTGAATTAAATGTTTTCAAAAAAATTGTTATTATTTTATATTATTTTGCAGTCATCACATACATAACTTCAAACTAGATTATATATACTAATATATACATATAAGTATAACTTATTGTAAAATTGATGTTAAATCGTTCGTTTAAATCAACTAAAAAGTTTTTTACTTTCGTCATTTTATAAATCTTGCACTAGACTCGCAAACTTCATTTATTAAATCAAATGAAATCTACCTTAAACTTCCAGCTTTAACTGATTAACGTAGTCGACAGAAAACTTGAATCTTGCCATTTAAAGCGAAAACTTTTCCACGTTCCAAGTCCACGTTGAAAGTTCGGTACGGAACTAATAGCAAGTTGATCACTTCATTTCGATTACTCACCGATTACAGTTCAATTCAATTTTCACGCATCATTACTGAAACTTGGGGCTTTTGAAATAAAATAAAATAATATAATTATGTTGTTTTTAGGTCTGGGTATAAGATTCTATAATAAAATTCCGCAATCAATTTTAGCTTTGCTATTACAGCTGTTTAAAAAGATAGTTAAAAAGACGCTGATGTAGAGAGCCTACTATACTGTTGAGGATTACTTAGAAGCTAAGAATATGTGGATACTACTCTTCGACCGTGTACATAGCACATTTTATAATTTTATATTCCATATTTTCAACCAACATTTCATAATATTTTTAGATATGGGAGAACTTTAGTTCATTTCGCAATCTGACATTCTTCTTTTTTCTCTCTTTTAAGCGACGAATATGTAACTCAAAACCACTTCTGATTGAATACTGTCGGAGTTTCCATATATCCTACAATTATATTAATTATCCTACAGTTATGCAGTGAATCACAAATATCGATAAATGATATAATTTTTATAGACTGCCATTTGCTTAGAATAGAGCACCCTTATTTCTTACCACGGTGTTCTTAAAAGGCGACTAAGGTAAGTTGACGTCAGGCAGGCAGCCAGTCAATTTTTTTCAAACATTTTTTAATTAAGCAAGTTATTAAGTTAAGTCAAATAAGCAAAGTTGTTTAAAATTTATTTTAATGCGCGCTATTTACAAATATGAACATACCTAAGGTAAAAGTACCTGGGTGAGCGAGCCTAGCTTAGTATTTTTTTTATAAATTAAAAAAAGATTATATCTGGGATCGATCCTAGTGTTCTGAATTCGAGACCGCCCCTTACCTATTTGAGCTATCATGAGATTGCAATTGATAGCGAAATAATTCTTTGCTTTCTCATAAAATTATAGCAGTTTTTTCAGTGCTCGAAAACAGGCATAAAACAACATTTTTTGTTAATAAAACCTAGCTAGATCGATTTATCTCCCCCAAAATGCTTAATGCCTCTACATGCTTAATTAAAGAAAAATATACATGTACAAGACAACTTATTTAAATATTAAATATTAAAGATGATTTCATAAACTTATAGACTATTTAGTTTATAACTTACAACGAAATACATTTCACAATTTTAACTATGATTAAGTTTTATTATATTTATAATGGCGGACCTGACTTTAATTTTTAGTGCTTCATAACAATTAAATCCGCCCGGCGAGTTTTCTTCTTAATTGTTTAAAACAAAATGCAGTATTTATGATTATATGCTGTTTTTACTGAAAGAACACATTTCAGATTGCTTATTAAAATATAAAACATAATTGCTCTGATATTGTTAAATCTTCTTTGCATATTTTGCAATCCTACAGATAGAACTTTACAATCTTAGACAAGGTGATAGTAAAATTGATTTACATTATCTAGCTGAGTACAATAGACCACCGTCACCTTTCACCGAGGTGGCGTAAAAGGCAACTAAGCCAAGTTGACCCACCATGTGGTATCCGGCTGAAAACAATAGACCACCCTCATTTCTTACTCTTCTTCTTACCTTGCTGTCGTAAAAGGCGACTAAGGTAAATTGATTTCTGGCAGGCAGCAGGTCGTAAAATAGCTAGTCAAAACATGTAACATGTTGCGCCAACCCCTGTTATAGTGTTCAAGGGCAGGAGAATGATGATGTTCATAATGAATTTCAAATAATTCTTTACAAATTTTATTTTATTTTATTTTAATTTTATTTATTCGGAACAACCAGTGGCAGTTACATTAAAACATTGGAATAAACTAAATACGCTACAAAAACCATTAAATGCACTGCCTTCAGGTGCCACAGCATGCAGATCATCAATTAGTTGAAGATATCTTTAATATTTAAATGAGTTAATTTTGTATGTATATATTTTTGGAATCTTGAAAACGGTTCCAACGATTTTCCTGATTTCAGCATATAGGTGTTTTGGAGAAAAATCGGTCTAGCAAGGTTTAATGTAAAAAAAATCTTTTTATCCCTGTTTTTGGGCATTAAAAAATACTAACATATATTTTGAATATAAAACACTATTTTTGCCATAAACCGCCAAGTCAGCGTAGCTTATTCAGGGAGCAGGCAGTCTCGAGAAATGGAAATACCTAGGATCCATCCCCAACTACCTAATTATTTTTTAATTTTTAAGTATCTTTTTTTATTTTGTAAAAAAATTACCAATTAGGTACTATAAATAATGCTCTCTTTCTCTGCTAGGTACATTCTGTCTTTCATAGGTATTCAAAAATAACTTTACCACTTAACCCACTACATTTATGTACGCTATAAATTTCATACGACCCCGAATCATGATATTGTGCACAACTTTATGTAAACCGTGGGGAACAATACCGCAATTAGACGACAAGTTTAGGCTTTTGGGTCAACAGATCTTTTAGAGAGTTACGAAAGTCAAATACTAAAAACCTTTTCAAGGGGACCAGTATGTTATGTTATATTCACACAACTACGGCCTGGGATTTCATTTGCAAAGATTAGGCGAAAACTAAACAGGTTACTAAGTTACATGATATGTATGTGCAAATAAAATTCTTTCAATAATTCTCCAACCTTTATATCACTTTAATTGAGCTCAACATGTTTTAAACATTTTGTTACATGTTTTGGTTAGCTTTTTTACGGTCAGGCGCCTGTTGTAAAAGGTTACTAAGGTATGATAAGGTAAGATAAGGTAAGGTAAGGTAAGATAAGGACGTCAGACGTCAACTTATCTTAGTCGCCTTTTACGACACCTCGGCGAGAAATAAGGGTGGTCTATTCTACACAGCCGGATACCACACGGCGGGAAACCATACTAATATTATGAATGCGAAAATGTTTGTTTGTCATGCTTTTACCTGATGTTATGGAAATAGTGAACGGTATGCTAGTATAGGTTACTTTTTATTGCAGTTCTCAAAGATACGCTGAATACAAAGGGTGAAAAATAAATGTGTAATGTTCAAAATTACCTTTTCTCAGAGTGAAGTCCACAACCGAAGAAAAATACGTGTCTGTAAGATATTTTTAATATTTAAATGAGCTATTTTTAATATTTATACATTTTTCTGAATTTAGGAAACGGGTTCAACGATTTTCATGAAACTTAGTATGTAGAGGGTTTCGGGGGCGATAAATCGATCTACGCACTGAAAACATGCTAAAATGTAGAATAGAATACAAATGATATTTTAGCTGTCATTTTTAAAATTTGTCATAGCTCAGTGGATAACGGGCGTACTAAAGAAGTGAAAATACCCCGAATCGCACCCTACCTGCCCAATTATTTATTTCATTGTGTTTTTCAATTTTCATTTTTTTATATCTTTTAATAAAATTACATAAGCAAGGCTCGGCCACCCAGGTACTATATTAAATACAATGTACAATAGCTATAAAATTATCTGTACAATACGTAAATAGAAGCTCCCAAACAATTGGAGTGGTAAATCATGCTCCAGCGAACAAAGTCGATTTCAGTAACTTTGAACGGTTTAACTAACGGTATCATTAAAACTTAAATTTAAGCTATATATATAATGTCCTAATACATATATTTTACTTTTAAATTGACCTAATATACTTAATTTTAGATCATATGCTTCCGATAATTTTTTTGTAAATGTTTGAGGACTTCAGAAAAAAGTTCGAAATTCAGCATCATCGTATACCATCTTTATCGTTGTCTTTCCTTTATAATTAGAAATGGACTATTTTATTGAACGTATTATTAATTTTACTGCCGGTTCATAGAAGTGTGAATAACGAGATCATTCTACGACTAATTTTTCATTATGTACACTGTAATCTTTGGACTAATTCTAAATGACACGTCATTTATGACTGACTTTTTATTATGTTGTCACCAAAGATTACAGTGTACATAATGAGATTGACAACAATCTCATTATGTACACTGTAATCTTTGTTTTGTGACAACACATATCATAACATATTAAAAAAATGAAAATTTGCAAATTATTAACATAAATATGTTTTCAACTGTAATTCCCTCTCATTGAATTTAATTAAATAATTTAACAAAATTTTGAAATATTATATGTACCTAATTTTATTAAAAGAAATTGTTTACATAAAAAATGTACACTGTAATCTTTGTTTGTCACGTTGCACATATATAATTTATAGAATTAGGCGTTACTTTGCGGAGATCCATAATACAAAAGTAATAATAAAATTATTTTGCTATAATCCGCGATGAAGTAAAATAGAAAATATATATAATGCTTAATGCAGAGTGGACAATCGGTTATCATACCTGATACATGCAGGAGTCGTAAAAAACACATGCACACACCTCCACCACCGCCACCGTGATACACAAGCACTATATACGTTCACTATCACAAACTCAACAATCGTTTCGCCCCGCAACCGAAGCATCGTCAGGAGATAGACTCCACGACCAAAATCGCAAAGCGAAGCAATATCTTTTTTTTTTTTTTTCGAATATGACTAATGCTGTTAGCCCTAATGGCTTTGACAGCGTCACCGATAAGACGGGCGAGCGCAGAAGCATCGCCGAGAAGAGATGGATAATACAAGCGGGTGCATTACAAGCACCCGCCCTACAGGGGGCGTCGCCTTAAGGGTGTCTCCTGCGAGACCGAACCTCGGCTTAAGGCGGCGCGTTTTTGGAGGGCTGCATCTAATAAATGACTTGGAAGAAGTCTGCGTCACGGCGGCCGCGGCAGAGGGCTGCGGCCGCTTGACACAAGCAAGCGGGGACCTCGTCTTCGCCGGCGAAGACGCTGTTTGTGTAAATGTAATGTGTGTATCTTGTTGGATGCTGTGATAGCATCGTCGGGGTCGTTAAGGACGCTCTTCGGGCGCCTGTGAATCTTATTGGGGTGCCTGAACACCTTATAGTTGGACGCGGCCACTATAAGGGGGTTTGGGTGGATGGACGCTTTCTCGAAGTAAGTCGTCGAGAATCGTCTGAAAAGATCGGCTATCGTGGGTAGGTCGAGATCTCTATGGAGGTTCACGTTGCGCACGAACCACGGACAGCCAGTGGCTGTACGCATGAATCGATTTTGAAGTGTCTGCAACGGACACAGTCGTGATTTCGGGACGTGCGCGAACGTGACGCTCGCATATGTCATGATGGGTCTGATGCAAGTTTTGTAAAGTGTCACTTTGTTGCGAAGTGACAGTTTACTTGTCTTGCACAGTATCGGATAGAGGCGTCCCATGGCGAACGCTGCCCGGTTACGGACAACGCGGATGTGTCGGATAAAGGATAGGGTAGGTTCGAGGATGACACCTAAGTATTTGACTTCCTTTTGCCAATCTATGTATTTGTTGTATATGGAGACTCTAGGGGGCGTCCGGATGAAGTCCATGGCTCTCCTAGATCTCGCAAAGAACATTGCTGCGCTTTTATCGGGATTTATTTCGATTCTCCACCGGCGGAACCAGCTTCCGAGCTGGTTGGTTGCTCTTTGGAGCCTATCATTAATAGTTATGGGATCTCTACAGGTGGTATAGATTGCGGTATCGTCCGCGAACATAGCTAAGTGGGTGACTGCACTATTTTTAGTGGAGAATCGTGGGATGTCACTCGTGTAGAGCGAGTAGAGGAACGGTGCGAGTACCGAACCTTGGGGGACTCCGGCGCTTAAGGTGCGTCTTGAGGAGAGCGCACCATCAATACGATATCTAAATGAGCGATTAGTAAGATAATCGCGAATGATAAGAACGAGTCTATCGGGGATTCCTAGGTTCGCGAGTTTGTATATTAAACCCGCATGCCATACCTTATCGAAGGCTTTGGCGACATCGAAGAAGACAGTACCGGTGTACCGTTTTTTGGCGAAGCCATTGAGGACGGCTTCGGTAAGTCGGTGTACTTGTTGTACCGCGGTGTGTTTGGCACGGAAGCCGAATTGCTCATCCGGTATGAGCTTCATCGACTCCATGAACGTTATGAGTCTAGCGAGGATTACTCGCTCGTAGACTTTCCCTAAGCTGTTGAGCAGACTGATGGGTCGATAGCTGCTCGGGAGATTACTGGGTTTTCCCGGTTTACGAATACCTATTACTATTGCTTCCTTCCATTCGTCGGGGAAGGAGCAACCTAACAGGAGGGCATTAAAAATCAATACTAATAGGTTTATGAGTTGGTCGGGGAGGCACTTGAGTGCTTTGTTGGATATGGAGTCGGGGCCTGGGGACTTGCGGGTCTTCAGGTTTTGGATAATGGAACGGACTTCCTCTCCGGTAGTGGGAGTGAGCGGCTCGCTTTCGGGAGCCTTCGCGGATATCCTAGCCGCCGCCATTTCCACTTCCGAGTGGAATTCGGCGTGTTCGGGATGACCGGGATTGTTTGTACATTGTCCCTCAAGACTGTCAGCCAAGCATTCGGCCTTATCGATGTCGTCAAAAGCGACCGGACGGTTTAAACGTATCAATGGAGGTGTAGCTGCACACTGGTCTCCTCTCAGGGATTTCGCCAGTTTCCAGAAAGCCAGGTGACTCGGCGAGATCTCTGAGAGTTTGTTGTCCCAGGCGGACTGACGGTTGAGGCTGAGTTTTTCTCTAACCTCTCTTTGAAGTCGCCGGAGTGTTCTCCGGTTATCGTCTGTCGGGTATGCGTCATGGGCCCTAGTGGCGGCACGTTTACGTCTAAGTAGGTCGCGCAGGTCGTCCGGTAGTCTCCCACGACCGCGGTCGTCGGGGACTTCCTTGGAGCAACGCTCGAGTGAGTCTGTTATATGTTTCGTAAGGTGGGTAACAGCGAACTTGGCACTATCTACGGAGTCTATCTTGTCAGGAATTTGATCTAGGTTGTCTGAGTTTAGGGACTGGAGTTTCCCGCCTAATTTACTCCAGTCGATTATCGTTTTCGTGGGAGGGGTCGTGGAAGTGGATTGCCCTAACTGAATTAGAACCGGACGGTGGTCCGAGTCTAATTCATGCAGGACTTCTATAGAATGTAACTGGAGAGCTACATTTTTGAAAATGTATATATCTAACACATCTGCTCTGTTTGGATCCCCGTTAGGCGGGTATCTGGTGGGCTCGTTAGGGGCTATCACCTCAAAAGCGAGGTTTGGAAGGCCGTTGAGGCCTTGGAGTATTGTGCCGTTCCGGTTGGTTCGGCGAGAGTTCCATTGGCCATGTTTGGAGTTGAAGTCTCCGGCCAGTATTACAGAGTCGCCTAGTGCGAGAAGAGTGCGGACGTCTCTTTCGAGTACCCGTTTGGTCGGACTGAGGTATACTGATGCTAGTATGATCGGCTGATGGCCGGTCATACCCACCTGACAGACTGAAGCCTCCATGTTAGTGAGCTTTGGGGAATCAAGGGGGGAGCATAGGAGGGCTCTTTTGTAGTAAATGAGCGTGCCGCCTTTTTTGGATGACAGACGGTCATTTCTAATCAAACAGTAGTTCGCAATATTGGGATTGCGAAATTGGGGTTTTAAGAAGGATTCTTGTATTAGAAGAATATCTATATCGTGTGCAACTACGAAATCGCGGACTTCGTCCATGTGTCTGATAAGCCCGTCTGCGTTGTACGTGACGAGCTTGAGGGAGTGGGGCTTGGCCCTACCCAGTGATGGTTTGAGCTTAAAGCCTAGAGATGGCCTGCACCAAACTAGAGTGTTCGAGCAAGGCCATTAATCTGTTTTGAGGATTACTCCTCAGCTTGTTTGCCAAAATTGACAGCTCCGTAGTGTCAATCTTGGTCACTATGTCGCAAACGAGTTTCATGTCGTCAATGAAACTCGTTGCTGGGGGGGCGGCTGTCGCTTTAGGAGCGGCAGCTCTTATATTGGAGCTCAAGATGGCGGTAGCGGGTTTTGCTACCGTCTCTTGAGCCGGTTTAGCTGGCACAGCCGGCTCGGATGCCGGTTTCCTGTGCCAGGGGTTTGAGGTGGGGAGAGGCGCGGGGACGAACCTCTCAGCTGGTTTGGGGGCGGTACGGTCCGCCTTTTTACGGGTGGCCCTTCTGCCCCCTCGTTTTGCCCTAAGCGGGACTTTCGGGCAGCCGCGATAGCTCGCGGGGTGCCCTTGGGTCCTGCAGAGAACGCGGCTGGGAGGTTCCTCGGACGGAACCGTTCTGGGGCAATCGGCAGTGCCGTGATCGCCCAGGCACTTGACGCACCTAGGTCGTGCGGTGCAGTTGCGCTGTGAGTGGCCGTAAAGCTGGCAGCGATGGCACTGCCCCATTACCCCACGCGTACGCGGCGTTTCTATACGCAGACCCGACAGTCTGCATATTGTTTGAACGTTGAAGACACGTTTGCCTTCAGGACTGAGGTCGAGGACCGCGAGACAAAGTTCATAAGGAACTTTGGTCCTGTGGTGGTACATGCGGTGTACCTGTCTTACTGGAAGGCCCTGGCTGAGGAGGTCCTTCTTAATAAGGTCGCAATCTATCTCTACTGGGAGTCCGCGGATGACGACGCGAAGTTCGCGCTCGTCTTCTAAGGCGTACGTGTGATAGCCGATCTTTTCGGCATCCAGGAGCGTCGTGAGGCGACGGTGGTCCGTTGAAGACGGACATTGCACCATTATGCCCTGGCTTGTGGACCGGGCAGAGGTGAATGGGATGGACGAACTGTCCATGCGCGGGATTAACCGGTTCCACGCGTCTTTTTCCCTAACAAATAGGGGCGGCACCTTCTCCTTCCTCTCCGTCATAGGCGAGTCTTGTGGGGAGTCAGTCTGTTTTGTATTGGCCTGTGAGGCAGGCTGGGATTTGGGGGTGGGACGCGGGGCAGGTGCACCTGCGTCGTTTGTGGCCCTTTTGGGCGGGACGGTCTTGGGAGCCTTCAGCTTACGCTTCTGGCTCTTGGATAGGACGGCGGTGAAGCCGTCGTCCTCGTCTGAGGCGGATGACGCCGAGGGGGACGGGGACGGGGACTGCGAAGCATCGGATGCTTCGGCTTCCTCACCGGACTCGGATTCCGAGTCAGTCTGTTCCTCCACTTCCATGTCAGGAGACACGGAGCGGGAACGATCTTTGGCCTTCTCCGCAGAGGGGGGAGAAGGTGCCACCGGGATGCCACTCTGGCCCTGAGAGGGCGGGAGGGCTTTGGCGAGTTCCTGCAAAATGGCGGGGTGGTGCGCCTGGAGGAACGCGAAAATTGCGTCTAGTAACGGTTGCCCCGTGGGGCGCAGGGGTGGGGCCATATTGGCCCGCTAGTGTGGGGGTGGCCTCCCTGCCGGAGGGCAGGGAGGTGTGTACCTAAGAAAAAATCTAGGTCTTAGTCTCTCTCCCTTCGGGGGAAAGAGGTGAGTACCTAAATTAAAAATTAGTGTACTTACGCACGGACGGAACCACCTACGGCAAGTGTTATGCGTGAAGCACCACACTACCTAATCGAAGCACAGTGACACTAACACAATCCACTTGCACGGGAACGAACAACACTGACAGTCCAGAGTCCTTGAGCACTTTCACAATCTAACGCGGCAGGGGCGTGAGTCAGGCGGGGGGAGCGGCAACTGGATTGCGCTCGACCGAGACATCCGCACGCTACGGCGGCGATCGATGGAATCACACGAAAGCAATATCCAAATAAGTTTAGTTATATACTAATCGGTTCAACCCCACCCTTTATTTTATTTGCGAACAAGTGTAACAAGTTTGAACTAGAAACATTTATCTGCTCGTTAATGAGGGTGCCATTGTTATGTTTAATAATCTCAAGGTTTTCCAATAGGCTGAGCTTCAGTCCTTTATTGGAACACGTGTGCAATACTTCGAAACTATGGTCATTAGGGACTTTATGACCGCTTTCTATCAGATGTTTGGCGAAATGTGAATTTTGTGGTTTATTATTCCTGAAGGCAGCCATATGTTCTTTAAAACGGGTTTCAAAATTACGACCAGTGTGACCCACATATGTATCATTGCATTCAGGACATTTTATTTTATAAACACCACACTTTTTCGCGCTTGGTAATTTATCTTTATTATTGCACAGAATCTTTTTTAAAGAGTTATTACTTTTAAAACCTAATTTTATATTTGATTTGGATTTAAATATAGCTGAAATTCGTTCTGACAATGCTCCAAAATAGGTCAGACTGGCTTTGCACTTATTATCTTTGTAATGTGGCACCGCGTACAAGTGTTTTGCTAATTGCAACTTCTGTTTATTTTTTAATATGTTATGTACTAATTGCTTATCATAGCCATTAGAATGCGCCATCTGGTTGATTATTTGAAGCTCTTTGTTAAAATTCTTCTCGCAAAGAGGGACTGATTAGAGTCTATGTATATGACTGTGAAAGGCGGCAAGTTTGTGTTGCCAGGGGTGAAAAGAAGAAGCAGGTATGATCGTATCCGTGTAGGTTGGTTTGCGAAAGATCTCAAACATATGTTCATTATTGGACCGTGTAATAGTAAGGTCAAGAAAATTAAGCGAGTTATTCTGCTCTGATTCTAATTTGAAACTGATTTTGGGATGTTTGGAATTGATATTATTAATGAAAATATCAAGTTGTTTTATTGATTATTAAACATAACAATGGCACCCTCATTAACGAGCAGATAAATGTTTCTAGTTCAAGCTTGTTACACTTGTTCGCAAATAAAATAAAGGGTGGGGTTGAACCGATTAGTATATAACTAAACTTATTTGGATATTGCTTCGCTTTGCGATTTTGGTCGTGGAGTCTATCTCCTGACGATGCTTCGGTTGCGGGGCGAAACGATTGTTGAGTTTGTGATAGTGAACGTATATAGTGCTTGTGTATCACGGTGGCGGTGGTGGAGGTGTGTGCATGTGTTTTTTACGACTCCTGCATGTATCAGGTATGATAACCGATTGTCCACTCTGCATTAAGCATTATATATATTTTCTATTTTACTTCATCGCGGATTATAGCAAAATAATTTTATTATTACTTTTGCACATATATATTTTTATTTTTAACATATTTACGAATATGTTTATGTTAATGACGTGATTCATAATGACGTTGTTTCTAACTACTGTCAATCATTCATCCACATATTGTGTCAGGTTGCACCTCCATAAATACATGAAATTGAAAAATGTTATATCAAGTGAAACAATTTTTTTTATTTATAAAGCATGACCCGATTGAGTAGTAATAAATAATATATAAGAATTTTGTCTCACATCCCAGGCGACAAGCTCTTGACCCGTGAAATCGCAGCCAAGCGAACTGAATTTATCATGGGAAAAGAAACTTGTTCGAAAATTCTGATAGACTAAGTTTTTATAAAGCGAGAGAATTATACAAAAGTAATAATAAAATTTATCATCTTCCAGCCCTTATCCCACTCTAAGTGGGGTCGGCACAACATGTTATAAACATGTTGTCACATGATTTGGCTACTAACTAACCGCAGATTACTACATATTTTACGACCGGTCGCCTGCCTGACATCAACTAACCTTAGTCGTATTTTACGATACCTCGGCAAAAAAGAGGGTGGTCTATTCCACTTAACCGCATACCACACGGTGAGTCAACTTACCTTAGTCGCCTTTTACGAAACCTCGGTAAGAAATGAGGGTGGTCTATTCTACTAAGCCGGATACCACACGGCGGGTCGACTTAACTTAGTCGCCTTTTACGACAACTCGGTAAGAAATGAGGGTGGTCTATTCTACTCAGCCGGATACCACACGGCGCAATTATAAAATTATTTTAATATCCGCGATAAAGTAAAATACTAAAAATATATAAATGTAGAGTGGACAATCCGTTTTCCCATACATGTAGGATTCAAAAAAGCACCACTCCACCACGGCCACTACAATACACACGTTCACTATCAATACTATCACACTATCACTAGGAAATAGACAAAATCACAAATTGATTTTATAGTTCCTCCTAATCTTGTATGTATCTTCGCTTTTGTATTATGGATCTCCGCTAACGCCTAATTCTATAAATTAAGTTATCCAGAGAATTATATTATAGAAGTACTTGGTATTATGAGCGCCAAATAATAGTTGAATTTAAACTTTAGCAACTCATATTTCAAAAGTAATGAAATACAAAGTAACGACAATCGCAAAGAATTGTTGAGCTGCCTGACTACAATACTTAATACTTACAAACTAACAACAAAAAAGTTTTATTTATACATTTAGAATACTTGTTTTTTTTACATAAATCAAATTATTACTCTGAGCTGCGAACCTTAATTAAGTAACCTAAGTTAATTGGATTTGGCGAAAATATACTGAAACCCTAGACTTAAGATAAACTCGGGTGCGACGGAGCGAAATTAGTCGAGATAAAAAACGGAACATTAATTAACGATTGAGCAAGATATTAGTAAGTGGAAGATTTTCTATGCTGACGTGGGTTCGATTCTCTCAGATAGGCCAATATTTTCTATAAGCAATTTGTAAGTTCTTTGAGTCCGGGTGTATTTGCATATGTATTTAAGTATGTATTTATAATATTTATTTATTAAAAAATATATAAGTATATATTAACCGGTTGTCTGTCTACCATAACACAAGTATTAAGTTACTTACTTTGGGGAAAAACGACCGAGTGTGTAAGTTTCCCATATATTTATTTATTAATTTATCATTTATTTATAATTTAACTTGTATTACTGCACTCGTAATTAATACATAAAAATATCTCAAACGTCACATCACACAACGTCCATTTGTTATTGCCCACTACGCCGGGCTCTCGGCGTATTGTTTATTATTATTATTAATAAATATACGATAAATGCATATTCTTCTTTGGTGTGAAGCTATTTATATTCATTGCCTTTTATTCCACTTTAACCGGGGTCGGCACAACATGTTATAAACATGTTGTAACATTGTATTTTACGCCGCCTGCCTGACGTTAACTTATTTTAGTCGCCTTTTACGACACGTCGATAAGAAATGAGGGTGGTATATTCTACTCAGCCGGATACCACACGGTGGGTCAACTAACCTTAGTCGCCTTTTACGAGACCACGATTAGAAATGAGTTTAATCTATTCTACTCAGCCGCATACCACACGGCTTTAGTATGTAATATGTTCTTGGCGTCAAATTATGATATTTCACTACATATGTCGCCAGATTACTAACCGCATACCGTAATATCTCAAATAGCAATTAGACCCTTTGACATTTATGTAAGTGTAAATTTAGGTATAAATGGTTGACCTCATTAGTGAAAGTTCAATTTTTATAAAAGGTATGACAGCGAATTGACCTATATTTAGCGTTCAATAGATTTTCCCATTAATATTTAAAATCTATCACGCCCTGTCTGTGAAAGAAAACCTGTGTATCTTAATAGGAATCTTGGGATATGTGTAGCCTACGAATCGACATTGGAGAAGCGTTCTGGGACTAAGCTAACCCCTCTCTAAAAATGAGTTAGGTGACATTTGCCTAGCAGTGGAATTAACTTAAAATTTTCTTTAAAGAACGTGGATTACAGCGATATAATTCCATCGTTACTCGCATATTTGAATTCAGCAAAATTCATACTATTATTATCAATGCGAAAGTGTGTCTGTAAAGCTTTTACGGTTAATCCATTGGAATAATATTGGTGAAATTTGGAATAATTAAAGTTCATACGCCGGGGTAATATATAGGTTAAAAAATCCAATTTTTCTCTTAAAATCAGAGAAAAATCACATATTGTACTTAAACGCTTAAGTTGGCGTAAAAAGAACTGTGGAAACCACCAGTAATATATAACTTTGTTGTTTATTCGATTCATCCAGAATTTTCTTTACTCTTATATAAAATAATCGAAAGTATATTTAGTCGGAAATGGCGTAAAGCGAAGCGAGAAAGTGGAACGTGTTTTCGAGTCAAGTGGAAGGTCAATAGGTACAGTTCCAGTCCAGGTTTAAAAGTATTCTATAAAATATTATTTTGCATCATTTTTCTCCATAGAAATTCAATATGATTTACACTAAAAGCTGCGGCTTGAAATAAATGAACATATACGGGATATTATACATACTGTCATCCTATTTTCTTTTCATCATCCTCCTGCCCTTATCCCACTCTAAGTGGGGACGGCACAACATGTTATAAACATTTTGTCACATGATTTCGCTACGTATTTTAAGACCAGCTGCCTGCCTGACGTTAACTTACCTTAGTCGCCTTTTGAGACACCTCGGTAAGAAAGCGGGTGGTCTATTCCACTCAACCGGATACCACACGGTGGTTCAACTTAACTTAGTCGTCTTTTACGACACTCGGTAAGAAATGAGGGTGGTAGAATATACCACCCTCATTTCCTACTCAGCCGGATACCACACAGCTAATCCTATTTTATTTTATAAAGGCGAATGTTTGAGATTTTATGTATATGTGTTTGTTTCGTAATAACGCTTTGTTTTTATTTTGAAATTGTCCGTAAATTATACTTATAATCCGGGAAATTCTATAATCTTAAAGAAATGCTAATAAAACTTCTATTCGTCCATAACTAGAATTACTTAACTTTTCCATCAAATTTTCACCGTGATAACTTAAAATTTCATTATTATCCGACTCCTGTCGGCACAACAGATACATACAGAAAATACATTGAAATGGCTCTAGGCAGAATGATTAAAATAAAAACGAAATATTATAAAAAGCAAAAACATTATTCTAATTGGAAAATAATAAATACATTGCACTTTTTTCGAGTTACGAATTAGCTGAATACAATTTTTGGATTTTAGGCTTCATTTGATAGGCGAGGAGCGTAATGCATCATCAAAAGAATTTGGAAAGTTGAATGTAGAATTGAACGTCTCGATTAGTTGCCTCTTCGTGTAACGAGAGCGGCTGACTCTGTATAAAGAATCTTTTTAGACTTCGCTGACACGCTATAAATATTCTTGAGACACTTAGACATTTAAAGAAGAAGTTTGTTTGTTGAATAAGTCTATTATTATTTTGCAAAATATTTTCTAGAATAAGAATATATGGAGCATTCAGGAGTTTCAATTTTAAATTTTACAGATATCTTTAGCTCGCTGAAATGTGCAGTGGGGCAAGAGATGTGAAACAACTTGACATGCCAAATGAAATGATTGCATGACTTGAACTCTCGACCCGGTCAAGAATATATCATAATTTCGTGCCCGATGGACTGGCAATAGTATTTTTTTTATATCTTTCTAACTCTTCTTTATTAATCTGCGTAGAAAAACTAGTAGTACTAACACAGAATCACAAAATCTGTTTGTTTTTGGTTTAGTCAAATTAGCTTTGATAATATTTTATGGACCAAAAATTGGAATAGCTTTTCATTGTCAAATAAAAATGAAGTTATCCCTAAATTCAGGATTAATAAAATGGTACCAACTTTACTTTACAAAAGTTACAATAAAATTATTTTGCTGTATTCCGCGCATGTTAAGAGAATATATGTAATGCTAAGTGTATGAAGCAGGCAACAAGGTACCAAATTACAAAAATAATTCCCGTAAAAAGAGATTTTGATAAAGGCTGCATCTACAATAAAGACAAAAAAGCCCTTTTAAGATATTACGCCTGACAATATCGTATTCAAAGTCTGTTGTCTAAAGCCTACGTAAAAATAAGTAATATAGTCGAGTGAGAATAGTTCCGTTTTACGGTTTTTCGATTATTATAATCAGATTTTATAACGGAACAATGTCTTTATATTCCGTCTGTGGCATGAAGACATGTTTATTCGTCTAAAACAATAGATCCTTATGGATCTGGAATGTAATATTTGAATTACTTATATCCTTGTATATTTTCATTTGTTGTGTGTGTTTTAAGTTTTAATACAAGTTTTACTTTTGTTTCTCATATCTCCACTTAATAAGTCAAGATTGTATGTTTTTATGCTTTTTATGTAAGTTTATATGTTTTTTATGTGAGTTTGTATGTTTTTTATATGTTTTTATAACATTGTTGTAACAATATTAATTAAGCATGTTGTATTTTACTGTAATTGGGGGTACACTTAAGCCAATTTGTTTAATAGTTATTAAACTTTTGCGTGTACCTTTTTATTGGCAGACAAAAATGGGTTCCCGGCGATGCTTCTGCGCTCGCCCACTCTCTCGGTGACGCTGTCAAAGCCTTCACGGCTTTTTTTTTTAGTGTTCGAAAAAAAATAAGTCATCAGTATCATCTTCTTGCCCTTATCCTACTCTAAGTGAGGTCGGCACAACATGCTACAAACATGATGTCACATGATTTGGCTGTGTTTTTACGACCGGCCGCCTGCCTGACGTCACCTTACCTCTGTTGTATTTTATGACACCTCGGTAAGAAAAGAGGTTGGTCTATTCTACTCAGCCGTTAGCCCTTTAATAAATAAATAAATAAATATTTAAAAAAATTAAATTCAGTAATTCCTTCGTCTTTTATAACAACGCAAGCAGGATGTTCTGTTAGGTTTTCCACAATGTTTTGATTAGGTTGTAAAAAGCAAATATTCATGAAAGCCTTAAGATCTTACCATTTTGCTATGTTTATGTACATATATTTGAGAAATATACTCTGTCTTTCATACTAAGAAACATCTAAAACGTTTTAAGAGTCCATTAAAGCGCATCCTTCGAACGGCTAAAGCTTGGAAATTCTAGCGAGGATTTTAATGGCCCCGTATTTGAATACTGTTACACGAAACCATGTTTAAACATAAAAACGGATACGGCATACATAGAGTATTTAAATAAAAATTTACTTATTGTTCTTGTATTCATATCATCCTCCGGCCCTTATCCCACACTAAGTGGGGGCACAACGTGTTATGAACATGTCTTCACATGATTTAGCTATGCATTTTATGACCAGCCGCCTGCCTGGCGTCAACTTACCTTAGTCGTATTTTACTACATCTCGGTAAGAAAGAGGGTGGTCTATTATACTCAACCGGATACCGCACGGTGGGTCGACTTACCTTAGTCGCCTTTAACGACACCTTGGTAAGAAATGAGAGTGGTCTATTTTACTCAACCTTTTTTAAGCGAGTCACAATTTTTTTTGCTGAATTGAAATTTTAAACATAAACTTCTTTTGTGTTTAAAATAGTATCAATATTAAACAAAATTTATACTTACTTATTTTATACATATATTGTGAGTTAACCATAAGAGATAGAGACATGCTATCACGGACTTTTATATAGTGATTTTATATGTCTACAGCTCTCTTATACATTACTTTAGTATATCTCTTGTAGTTTGCGCAGTGCACGTGAGTAAAGCTTCCAGTAGAGTCTTTTACAACCGCGCGACCTTATCGACATATTTACATAAAACTGTAATGCACTATTAACCTAAACCTTCCGGAAGAATTGCACTACTTTTAAATAAAAACCCTGCTAAAATCTGTTTAGTAGGTTTTAAGAAAATCGATAATATACAGACAGACTGGTTTTGGGGATTTTGTTTTATAATAAGTATAGATTAATACATATATGTGTACATAATAATGCTTATTTTATATGGCGCTTATTTAAAGAACATTATGCACAACTCCTGTCTTAATTACTTTATCAACACTACTTTTCTTTGCTTATATTTCAGTTAAATTTTCTTCCGTTTTTCTCTCTGAAGATATAACTTTTTAATTTCAGTCCTCCGCGTCCAGAGATTACGCGATGTCAAGCAAGGATCTTTTAAGAAAGTCTTATTAAATTCAACTTAGTACTTTTATGACAAAAAACTCATTTAGATTCTAACTTTTGCAAGATAGGAGACAATTTAAATACATAACATAAGAAAAATCTACAAAATGGGTGAAATCTTCAATTAATCACGCCGCTTGTCCACACCTTTTAGCCGAATTGATAATATACTTTTAATACTTGTGTTAAGGGTGACAATGGTATATTATACAAGCGAACTTCTATAAATTAATCAGTAATCATACACTTTGCATTGTAAGATCAGGATAATAAACTAGATGTGAATTTGAATACTTTGAAATATAATTTGTTTAACCGAAATAATAATATATATATATATATTTCAGTTAAAACAAAAATGTTTAGACACTTTAAAAATTTGCTTGTTTAACAAACCTAAACATCAAAGATAAAATCAGACATTATCCGAATATCAGCCAAAACCATCTCATCTAAGAACTCAACGAATTGGGTAAATCCTTAGTTAGGATTTAATTAAATTTCAAGATTACTTTACTGGATAAGCTATAATTAATTTTAGTATTAGATGTAATCAATATATTAGCGTTTGAATGTTATCTATTTGGTTATTTTGTTTAAATTAAAAGTTAAGATAAAGTTAGTTGTAGCTTTTTACTATACCATGCATAAAGATTTCACGTCTACCTGAAGAGAAGATGAGAGCTTAGATCCACCACATAATAATCTATATACTCCACGGAGTTTATAGTTTATCATTTTTTTGTGGCCAACCAGAGACACAATATATCACTAACTTTTTCCATCTTTTCTGAAAAACACATAACGCGCGACGATTTATGTTTTAATACATTTATTTTACGATTTAACTGAATAAAGATATTGCTTCCTTTTTGCTACATATAAATCTCAACGATTCCCTTGATATATAAGTCCATAAATCCAATATCACCATGAAAGCTCGATATTATTTACAAACAATGGATAAAGTTTCACATAAAACCACAATATTACACCCTTGTGTAAAACAAAATGTATAGTGTCTATATAAAGTATAAGAGAACGAATATCAAATATAACAATTGAAGATAGTCCATTAGCTAGTATTATATAAGGAGTACCTAGGTGACCGAGCGTTGTAATTTTTTTAAAGTTAAAAAGAATGCAATAAAAAAAATAAAAAAGAAAGAAAAAAGGAAATTAAAAAAGAAAAAAAGCGCCGGAGGCATGTGGGTCTCGAACCGGGGGTTTTAAACTATTCAGGTCTGTTTGTTACCATTAGGCTGTCACAGCATTACGTTTGACAGCCGAATATATTATTTGCTTTCTTTTCTAATTTAGCAGTTTTTTTAGTGCCCAAAAACAAGGATAAAACAAATATTTTTTTAAATAAAAAGAAACCTAGCTAGATTGATTGTTCTCTCCCAAAACCCCTACATGCTAAATTTAACGAAGATCGTAGGAGCCGTTTCCGAGATTCCGAAAATATATTTATATATATACATACAAGATTATCTCATTTAAATATCGATCTACTGGATCTACCGGATCTACTAGGAGAGATGACTTAGGAAGGAATTTCTGCCAGAGCCATGATATAGTGTACACGGCAAAATTTGATTTAATTGTAATAAATAATGTCTATTTAACCGTGATTACAAAAATTTGTATGCAAAGGAATACGTTTATACAATATTCGTATAAGCGACAAAAACATTTCCATTCATATTTTTCTATGTAGATGACATTGTCAACACAATGGAATTCGTCAAATGTGGCCGGCCATTGAAAACAATAGCGTAAAAATCCAGTACTGGAAAACAATACGGATATGTCGGCCACGTTCAGGTTATAAAAACATTGTTTTAGCGTTAAACGTTGTTGAATAACAAAGAATTTAACTTTTTTATTATATTCTATCTGGCTGAGTGTATAGACCACCCTCATTTATTACGGAGGTATCGTAAATGGCGACTAAGCTAAGTTGACCCGCCGAATGGTATCTGGCTGAGTAGAATAGACCACCCTCATTTCTTACCGAGGCGTCATAAAAGGCGACTAAGCTTAGTTGACCCGTCGTATGGTATCCGCCTAAGTAGAATGGACCACCCTCATTCCGTACATGGATGTCGTAAAAGGCATTAACGTCAGGGAGGCGGCCGATCAAAAATCAATAACTAACCAAAACATGTAACAACAACATGTTTAAAACATGTTGTGCCGATCCCACTTAGAATGGCATAAGGACAGGACAATAATATGAGGACGTCATATACGATAACAGAAATATAATCATATTATTGTAAATAATACCAGACTTTCAAAGAATGAACTTAATATTAAGTAAGTTAAGTAATTATTCTACTAGATTCTCCGTTAACACCCTCCAAATGACGCTTAATTATTCTTCATACATAAAGGCAGAATCAACTAAAATTTAGCTGTCATGTACATCTTTGGAGCCATAAAGGCTTCATTATCCTTTGTCTTGAAAATTACTTCCTATACTCAGAACGTATTACTCGCTAAAACACACACACTGAATTTAAATAATGCAGCAGTTTAACAGAAGACCTTAAATAAGTATAATGTATAAAATCCTTCGATTAAATTAAGTCACTTGAATATATAGTCAAGACAATTATAACTAGAGCTTTTAGCCGTGTGGTATCTGGCTAAGTAGAATAGTACCACCCTCATTTCTTACCGAGCTGTCGTTAAAGGCGACTAAGGTAAGTCGACCCGCTGTGTGGTATCCGGTTTAGTAGAATAGACCACTCTCCTTCTCATCGGGGTGTCGTAAAAAACGACTTAGGTAAGTTGAAGCCCGACAGGCGGCCGGTCGTAAAAACGTAGCCAAATCATGTGACAGCATGCTTATAACATGTTGTGCCGACCTCACTTAGAAAGGGATAAGGGCAGGAGGATGATGATGATAAACTTTTATCATATGAACGAGGTGATCGATGGACGCGTCATACATACTTATAAATATGTATGACGCGTCCATCGCCTTTTACTACACCTGGATAAGAAATGAGGGTGGTCTATTCTACTCAGCCGGATACCACATGGCATTAAACATATATCTACTATTATATATCTTAATATTTAAATGAGTTAATCTTGTATATATATATATTTTCCGAATCTCGGAAACGGCTCCAACGATTTTCCTGAAATTCAGCATGTAGGAGGTTTTGGGGGAGAAAAATTGATCTAGCTAGGTTTTATGTTAAAAAAATGTTTTATCCCTGTTTTTGGGGAATTAAAAAGCACTAACATTTATATTGAATTGAATTTTCGCCATTAACTGTCAAGTCGGCGTCCTTTTCGGATAATGGGCAGCCTCGAGAAATGTGAATGCCAAGGATCGATCCCCAACTAAAAATTGTTTTTTCTTTTTTTTTAAGTTTTTAATTTTTTTTTATTATTACCCAGATATTATATATTTATGTATAGAAGATATGTTTAATGTCATGTGGTATACGGCTATATATTTATATATAGTAGATATATATTTATTATTTTAATGTAGTATGTATTTACGCCACCCTCCCAATATCAGTAGTATGACATGTGATTCATTAATTACAACGCTGAAATATCAGCTTTCATATTTATTACGTATAAATAATCAACTATCGGGAAATGTAACTCGATTACCTAATATCTGGGTTAATAAATTGAATGAAGTTCTGAATATGACGCAACTTGATATATTATATACAGACTTATTTGTGCACGTGAATTTATCTACGTCGACCTAAATATTGAAATATACAGTAGTTTATGTGATAGCTTAGTTATACTCATGTTCTTAAGCTACATCTCTGTAGCAAATTTTTGTCATTGAAAATTTTGCAGGACAGTCCTGTGTCCCGCTGTTATTTCAAAATGTCCTGCTGTTTAGAAAATTTCTCAAAATCAAAACAACTCATTTTCTTCAACCTGCTTCTTTCCACCATTGAACACAGGTCTCTACAAAAGCATACCATTTTGTTAATAAAAAAATACATTTCAACAATAATCATGATGTTCAAATTATATTTTTTTAAATATATGTATAGTTACCAATAATTAATAACAAATATATTTTATCTTACAAGTATATGAATGTATACAATATTCAGTTCCCGCCGAGATAACGTCGTGTAAAGAGCTCAAGAATAAGTGCTCCGGATGGGTTCGAAACTAGTCGGGCTAACCCGTTAGAATAAGACGTGAGTGTTGCCGGTTCTATACAATAACAATGTATACAATATATACAACTAAACTATAATTCTCATTTCATTCTATTTGTCCCGTTTTGTCTCAATGAAAATGTGATAACTAGTATTAGATTATAATATAGAAGACTATCAAGCAACAATTTGTTGTTTCTTATGTACCCAATTGCTTATGTTACATTTAATAATGATCTATTAAATGCAGTAGAAACATAGAGTTTATATACTAGAGTAGCCGTAGACTGTAAGTGAGAGTCTCACAATAAAATATTATGAGAGGAAAAATGGAACTACATGTATGTTATGTACGCTTTCTTTTCTTTTGATGTGTGTAATACACATTATACATTAAGTCACATTGATAAAGCCTCATTAGCTTTCTCTGTATTGTAATAGGGCACATATTAGGCATTACTACTCTAGTTTATTAACTCTATGACTAGAAACGAGGAAACTGTGTCAAACAAAACTGAAACACAGTAAACACAAAGTTTGACAAATAATCGTACCGGAGTTGTCAAATTCTATTTCACAAAACTTTTCCTAACACCCCAATAAGAGGATGGAGTGTTTGCAGTTAAACAAATACAAACTATTTATTTATTATGTAGGTGAAACTCATCGCAATATTTAGACGTGGCATATACGTTGTGTCAAGAATATGGACACTAATGGATCGGCTATAGTGACGCATGTCCACGATTGAGAGATTTTCGCAATATCTACTAATATATAAAGCTGAAGAGTGAAGAGTTTGTTTGTTTGTTTGATCGTGCTAGTCTTAGGCACTACTAGACCAGTGTTTCCCAACGTGCTTCCCACGACCGACAGGGAAGCAATTTATTGGTGAAGGGGGGGGGGGCAACTCATTTAAGTGCAATACTAAAGAATATATAGATTTCGGTGCCAAATTTAACAAAAAAAAACAGAAAAACTCATTGGTATTGACATTTGAACCCGTGACCCCTCGAAAGATTCGCACGGTCCCGTAGCTTTTAAAAACAAAACAGGAAAAACCGTGCTGGTTATTTCCTGTTTTGTTATTGATTGATTGATTGATTGATATTTAAGATATTTTAATTTGTGGCAAACGAAATCTCGAGACAACTAGATAGTTTTATTAAGAGATCAAGAGAGAGTTGAAATGATAGAATTTCTCTTTTGGATTAATTTGTTATATTTCAATTTAAATGTATATTTGCTAATATGCTTAGCTTTTTCGGTACCGATAAAGTTTCGATAAAAACATAGAACTGTATTTTATATTCAGATAATCCAATTCGCGAATGTGTAATACACTTATATGTATAGTAAAAATATTTCTGTAAATTCAAATTTAAGGACAATTCTGATTGCAAGCATTATCAATAATTTGTACCTTGTTTAAATTCTAACATACTTTACTTACGTTACTTAATAAATTCGAAAGAGTTTACTAAATACAGAAACGATGATCATCATCATTCTCCTGCCCTTATCCCACTCTAAGAGGGATCGTCACATGTTTTAACTATGTTGTGATGTGATTTGGCCAGTTATTTTACGATCGGCCGCCTGCCTGACATTAGCTTACCTTAGTCGCCATGTACGACACGCCTCGGTAAGACATGATTGTGGTCTATTCTACTTAGCCGGATATCACGAAATGATCATCATCTTCCTGACCTTATCCCACTCTAAGTGGGGTCGGCACAACATGTCACAAACATGTTTGTCACATGATTCGGATACGTATTTTACGATCTGCCACCTGCCTGTCATAAACTTACTTTAGTCGTATTTTACGATAACTCAGTTAAAAAGATGGTGGCTTATTCTATTAAACCGGATACAATAAATGAGTCAACTTACCTTAGTCGCCTTGATATAATATTTTTTTTTAATTATCGATAATTATACAACAATGTAATAATAAAACAAGAAAAAATATGTCAATCACAAATTTTGAACAAACAAACTCCAAATGAAAATGGAGTTGCCAAATTTATTTACCCGAAACTTTTGTAAACTATCCAATAAGCAACCAATACATGGCCAAACTAATACGGATACGGATGGACAAGTTTTGCTTCTGATTTGACACATATTTAATTAAAAGTTTTTATATTTACTACATTTTTGAAGAATTGCTTGCTGGGTTAGGTAAAACTATGAAAATTTATCATTTCTATAAAACAATAATGCAACAAGTTCACTTTAGATGGATTATCGCACTATCATCATATTTCATCATAATAAGACTTCCGCCGTGTGGTATCTGGCTGAGTAGAATAGACCACCCTCATTTCTCACCGAGGTGTCGTAAAAGGCGACTAAGGTAAGTCGACCCGCTTTATGGTATCCGGCTGACTAGAAAAGACCACCATCAAGATTGTTACCGAGGTGTAGTTAAATACGACTACGAGTAAGGTAAGTTGACGTCAGGCAGGCGACCGGTCGTAAAATAGGTAGGCAAATCATGTGATAACATGTTTGTAACATATTGTGCCGACCCTACTTAGAGTGGGATAAGGGCAAGAGGATGATGATGATCTTTTATATATTGCATAAAGCATTATATTAAACATGTCAAAATAGGAATAGTAGATTATGATACTGTTGCATAATATGGGTTCTAATAACACGAGAGTTTTTTTATAGTCACACGAGTGTTATAACACCAAGTTATGTTCAGTGTCATACACTACTTTATCTACTCTCATACTATAATACGTATAACAATATTAATAAAAACCAAACTATGTTTAAATATTGAAAAGATTTTTTAAATGTCAAATGTTAGCGCCAAGGCGCAAACATCGAGTGCGCGTGCGTGTTGCGTCGCTGCGGACTCGTTCATTGAAACCCTTTTTTTCACGGTAGAGGTTCGACCTCCTTGAGGTCCTCCTACGGTAGAGGTCCAGCTGGAGGTTGTATAAGTGTATCGGTGTATTTGGTTTCAGTTTTATAATCTTTGTATTATAGTATCAGAGTAGATAAATATTCAAATGATATTCGTGTAGTTGTTAAATAAATTGAAGACGCTTAATAGATGTAAGTTGAGATAATACAAATAAACACTAAAAGTACCAGATCCAATACTGGCATTATAAATTCGCACAAACAAAGTCATATAAGCACAAATCACTGAATATATACCTATGTCTGAATATATACGGAGTCGCTATTTATTTACGTAGTCATATTCCGTTTAACATTCTTGACAAATCTCCGTCACCGTATTCGGAGTCCTCTGAGCATTTATTTCTTGAGGTATTCTTTGGTCATTTGAAGGTTCTTCTTGGTGTGTTCTATTCTCCATCTCTGCACATTAATTATTTTCAAAACTTTGAAACTCTCTTAGAATCCTATGTTCCTAATGTTGATCACACCATTATTATGGGTGATTTTAACACATGTTTGATTAAAAATGATTCACGTGCTAATCAATTAAAAACAATTATTAATAGTTCTAATTTACACCTTATACAAGATTCACCTACTCATTTCTTCCCTAACTGTTCACCTTCACTCCTTGATTTAATAACTGTTTCTTCTCCAGAACTTGTTAGCGCGCACGGTCAATTTCCAGCAGAAGCGTTCTCGTACCACGATGCTATATACTTATCGTATAAAATTCGCCCACCCAAGGCTAAACCGACTGTTATGATGCGACGCAGTTACAAGACCTTCAACCATGAGCGTTTTTCACAGGATCTTACTAAAATTGATTGGGAATCAACTTTTAAGGCACCCACAATCGAGGAAAAAATTAATATTTTTAACTCAACTCTGGTTGAACTTTTTGATCTGCACGCACCGCTTAGACCCATTAAGCTTAAGCACATTCCTGCACCTTGGTTATCGGACGGTATTAAGGCGATTATGACCAAACGCAATTCTGCTAAGTCCAAATACAAATCGAATCCTACCGACGATAATAAACGTAAGTACAAGTATCTCCGTAATCAGTGTAATAGAATATGCAGAGATGCGCAACGAAAATATATACAGTCCTCGGTTGAAAATAAGAAATCCTCAGATGTATGGAAATTTTTAGGCTCGTTAGGTATTGGACGGCAGAGGGAAAAAATTCCCCATAATATAGATCTAAATACTTTGAACCAACATTTCTCAAATATCACCTCTAGTTGCTCTCAAAAACATATTACTATTGCTGCTTTACAGTCACAGACTAAGCCTAGTCATCCATTATTTCACTTTCACTCCATAACAGTGGACGACGTTAAAAAGCATATTTTAGCTGTCACATCGGGGGCTGTGGGTTCCGATGGTATTAGCCGGAAGATGATTGTTCTCGCATTAAATAGCATAGTACATGTACTGTGCCATATTTTTAATTTTTCTCTGTCGTCCTCTACTTTTCCGAGTACCTGGCATATGGCTCAAGTTATCCCCGTTCCTAAGGTTTCAAATCCTACATTACCTTCTCAATACCGTCCCATTTCCATACTACCTTTTTTGTCTAAAATCCTTGAACGTATTGTCCATTCTCAATTATTTATTTTTCTTTCCACTCATAATATCCTAAGTCATTTCCAATCTGGGTTTCGCCCTGGGCACAGTACTGCAACGGCACTCACTAAAGTATGTGAAGATATTCGGTACGGTATGGATAGCCAACAAGTAAGTGTAATTGCACTCCTTGACTTTAGCAACGCTTTTAACACAGTTGACTTTGATATCTTGTTGGCTATCCTAGAATCCATTAATATGTCGCCTAATGTCCTCTCTTGGATACGCTCGTACCTACGTGGTAGACAACAATGCGTTTCTTTAGAAGGACGGTCATCATCGTACTGTCCCTTGCGTGCTGGTGTTCCTCAGGGTGGTGTACTTTCTCCGCTTTTATTCACTATTTTCATTGACACTGTAACTGATCTTCTTTCCCTTCCCTTTCACCTTTACGCAGATGACTTGCAGTTGTATGTTTCAACCCCAGTTGACGATATAGCACATGGCATTGATAAATTGAATCAGGAATTGAATGTCATCGCCAATTGGAGTAGAGAAGTTGGATTATCTATCAACGCTAGTAAGTCTCAGCTCTGTATAATTGGAAGCTCGAGGCAGATCTCTAAATTAAACCTAACAAACCTTCCACCTGTTGTCTTGGATGGATCGACGCTCCCTTACAGCACTGTTGTGAAGAACCTCGGCATTCTTATGGATAACACTCTTTCATGGAAGCCACATGTCTCTGAAATTTGCCGCAGAATATTTGCAACATTGCACTTAATGAAAAAGTGGAAGAATTTTCTACCCATCAAGACAAAAATATCTCTTGCCAACAGTCTCCTGCTGCCTATTCTTGACTACGCTGATACTTGTTTCTGCGATTTATCCGAAGAGCTTCTAAATAAATTAGAACGTATGCAAAATCTTTGCATTAGATTTGTATTTGGATTGAGGAAATTTGACCACATTTCGCACTTTCGCTCTCAACTTGGTTGGCTTCCCATTAGGCGCCGTCGTGATTTTCATCTTCTTTCTCTTCTGTATAATGTCCTTTTTCATCCTTGCACACCTGTCTATTTAAAAGAACGCTTCACCTTCCTTGCAGATAACAGCTGTCTTCATCTTATTCTTCGCTCCCAATTTGATAACAAACTAAAAACACCGAAGTGCCGTTCCCAAACTTACTTTGACTCCTTTACCTCTAAAGCTGTACGTTTGTGGAATGCACTTCCAACCGAAATAAGGCACGCGAAGTCACTTTCTACATTTAAAAATAAACTTAAAGTTCACTATTTGTCTTTCTAAAGCATTTTATCTATTTGTTTTTTCTTTCTATTTTCTCTTTAATATTGATGTACTGTATTTATATTATATCTATTATATTTATACTATGCATATATATGTTAAATGTATGTTTTATATTTATATTATATATATATTTGTGTATATAGAAATGTATGTTTGATATGACTATTTATTTACTTATCTTTAAGTATATAAATATAGATATGCAAGTAGATTTAGTACGTTTTCTTTTTGCACACTCGCCACGTTCATACGTGTTATCCTATAAAAAGGGTTGCCTGGAAGAGATCACTATTCAGTGATAAGGCCGCCCTTTGTACATATACATAAGGTTAAGTTCTTTCTTGTAATTTTGTATATTTTAATGTGTAAGTGCAATAAAGTTTTAAATAAATAAATAAATGTTCTATACTGAGATTTGTATAGTATAACATGAAATTTATTTCTCTCCAGAGTGCCATATTGGGGAAGTTGGTGACGCGGTTTATTGAATATATGCGACGTTTGTATGACATAAGATCTCTCGCGATATAACTAAAAGAGTTTTATAATAGGTGCATAAAAGCGTAGGCATGTTATATATTGTTTTTATACTTTTCTTTTGACTTATTTTATTACGTACGTTTTTCAACGCATTTTAAATAAAAAATAAAACACAATTACAAGGGGTTTTTATTTTTCTATACAGAGCAAAACAAACAACAAAATCCCCAAAACAAAATCCCCAAAAGCTGTCTGTCTGTATGGGACCGATTTTTTCAAAATCTTCTTAGTGGATTTTTGAACGGTTTTTACTTAAAGATGCAATTCTTTAGAAACGCCGTGTGTTATCCGGCTGAATAGAATAGTACCAGCCTCTTTTCTTAGCGAGGTGTCGTAAAAGGCGACTAAGGTAAGTCGATCCGCCGTGTGGTATCCGGCCGAGTAGAATTGTTCACCCTCATTTCTGCCCGAGGTGTCGTAAAAGGCGACTAAGATAAGTTGACTCACCTTGTGGCAACCGGTTAAGTAAAATAGACCACTCTCTTTCTTATCGAGGCGTTGTAAGATACGACTAAGACAATTTGACGTCAGGCAGGCAGCCGGCCATAAAATACGACGCCAAATCATGTGACAACATGTTTATAACATGTTGTGCCGACCCCACTTAGAGTGGGATAAGGGCAACATGATGATGATGCAATTCTTTAGGAAGGATAAAGTTACTCAGGATTAAGTTAAGTTAATAAATAAAAAAAGAACTTTATTCAACAAAATCAACAGAGATTATTTAAAACATTTTTATATACATATAAGAACGTATGCTCAGGAAAAGGTCGTAGACTCAGCTACGAAGCTGTTTTTCAGCCTACGCCTTATGACTATGGAGGCAGCACAAATTGTCCATTTTTATATTTTATGTATCATGTAATTCCCTAGTTACATAATAGTACAATACGTTTAAATTCCCGCGGTTGAAATTTGTGCTAGAAAACTCTATTACAAACTGATTTCCACGCGGGCGTAGCTAGTACTTTTCTATATAAATAAGCCTACTATACATGTACTGTATCAGATTTGTCCGATAAATCTCAAGTCAGGCTAAGTTGGTAGTTACAACCCACCTAAGCCACTAAAAATATTTACGCAATATCCATAAATTTACAATATTATCACAGTTAATGTATAGAAACGGCTATACTCTCGTCTTATTCTAACTAACTATTAATGTCTATAGAAACTAGTCGGGCTAACCCGATAGAATAAGTCGTGAGTATAGCCGGTTCAATACATTAACATTATCACATTTTAGCTTCAAATAAACGAGCTCAAAACAATTGTACATCGCTACTGTGACTTGTAAATCTAGGTCAATCCGATATTTGGAAATTCGCCGCTTTAGGTATTCGGTGAATGGTAGCAATTAAGTGACTAATCAGTCTGAATGTTACGCTTGTTTATTTAGGAATGAAAAGGATGTCAATCATAAATTTATTTATTGGTATTTATTTATATATAATTTTTTATTATTATTATAAAATGTAAGCCGTGATGGGCGAAAGATAAACCTTTACAAAAAGCGGTGTATGTATTCACTTGTATTATTTGAGTATAGACTAGTGTTGCATGAATATAGCACAGGCTCAAACACGCACTGTTATCTCTACACGTCCACTCTCGCCTACGGACTATAATGTTACTGACGTGATGCGCTTTGAGATTTCCTTTGTACACTAGTATTAGTATGTTTGTGTATTGATTTCATGTAAATATACAAGGTAAGAATCACACATTTCAACTCATATACACTACAACAAGATATCGTGTTTTGAACTCTTGAACCAGGAATCGGTTATCGGAGGTTTTTTTTCCGTCAGTCAGTGACTTTAGTTGTCATATCACCCCAATTCTGTTTTGTCTAAGTTGATAAATTTCATGAATACATATTCAACAATCAATTCTAGTAACTAAATCACTACAATAACACAATAATAATACATATCTTCGTCACTAAAATTCTGTCTTATATTAATAAGAATAAGTAGTTTATATTGCAGTAGGTAATAGTTATTGTAACATAGAACAAAATTCCAGTAGTAATATAACTATTACTACTACAATTTTGTACTAACGTAACGTAGAATAGATTGTAGAGTAATGTATAAGTATAGTAATGCAGAAGTTGGTTAATTTGTTTTGTTACTTGTAGTTTGTAAATTTTTGCTAAGGAACGTTATGTACTGCGCAGGTCCTAATAACACAGTTTCTTAACTAATGCGTTTATTTTGGCCAAAATTGTTACATGAATATATTTTTTCTTTCCCTATAAATATATTATTATTATTTTATAATTTTTATTCTCAGCTTTTTTAGGCTGGTTTAACCTCACATACGGGCCAAGTAAATGAAGTGTGTGGTGTGTAGTTTTTAATTACGAATTTTGTTGGGTTATCGATGTGTTGTCGCTTGTTATTATTAATTTTTATTTATAATTATTATTAAGTCATATCATTTTATGTGTGTCCTTAAATAAATAAATTGAAGTGAAAATTATGGATGTACATGATTGATTTTGTAATGCACTAATTATATAAGATTTCCAGAGAGAGAATACCTTGTAACAAATTTAAGCATATTACAGAAATGTTATTACAATTAAAATTTTCTCGCAATTCAGTTCAGACTGTGGAGTACAGAAATGTATTTATATAAGCTGCTTACTGTTTCGTTTGTACTGTACTGATTTGTATTAAATATAATTTAGCGTAGATATACGTTACTCTTATTCCTTTGTGGAAATTCTAATTGTTATTTGGTAAGTTTAATTGAAAATCTCTCGTAGAAATTTAATGTAAAATAAACATGTTTATTACGAAGAATGGTGAACAGAAAAAGCTTTAGTAGAAACTGTTTGCTTTAAGTTAAGCATTAATATTTTCTGTAAACAGGAGAAACGATTTTTAATTTAATGTGTTCTTTTGGAATGTATTTGATACAGTATATTACTTTTTATCTTTTCAACAATCACTGTTCATGTTGGAATATATGAAACTTTTTTGAAATACTTTCTGCTGGAGACATGCCAACCTTGTTACGTTTAAGCCATCATAGCAATTGTTAAAGTTAAGTAAGATGTATTTAAATAAAGAACTATAATATTGTTCCTATATCACAAACACACACACATATACTGTCTGAATTAATTTGTTGTTTAATTGCTAGAGTTATATATCGTCTTTTCGTAGTATTGTTTTTTTTCTTCTATACACTGACCTATCCGGTTATTTACTGCATTTAACGTGGTAATGTTTGATTTTGTAAGTATAAATAGTGATCACCTTCCTCCTGCCCTTATCCCACTCTAAGTGGGGTCGGCATAGCATATTATAAACATGTTGTCACATGATTTGGCTACGTATTTGACGACCGGCCGCCTACCTGACGTCAATACGTCAGGTAGGCGGTCAGTAAGGTAAGGTAAATTGTACCTTAGTCGTATTTTCGACGCTTCAGGAAGAAAGAACGTGGTCTATTTCACTCAACCCGATAACACACGACGGGTCGACCTACCTTAGTCGCCTTTTACGACACCTCGGTAAGAAATGAGGGAGGTCTATTCTATTCAGCGCATACCACACGGTGAGTCGACTTACCTTAGTCGCACTTTACTAAATCTCGGTAAGAAATGATTTTATCATTAAGTGTAAATTGTAATAAAGTATTTCTTTTTAAAAATAATACTAGATAATTTTAACCGGTAAAAATCACGAAATCGAAATACATAAGAAATATACCTAGTAGCAAAGTATATAAGAATAATGGTGGTAGGTTTTTGCTGACCTAAATCAATTGAGGTAAAAATTAACAAAGTCGTTCTTTCGTTCATTAAATAATAAACAATATTATATAAACTATATATTGCTCTAATCGATTTCGCAGTCCCAACATGTCCTGTAAGAGGGGACTTATCTTTAAATGCTTGAAGTGACAAATAGTGTTCCTCAGGCCATCTTTGGGTTATCCGGATTATAAATGATCGTCCCCGATGACATCGTTTAGAGGAATATAAGTAACTTGTCAAGCCTTTCATGTAATTTGTCAATGTTATTATTTAGTATCTATATTAGTAACGAAATAATATTTATCTGCCGAAAAAGATTAAAAAATTAGAGTAATACATTTAAAATTTAGAAAATTTTACACACGTTTTACTCATCATTCTCCTGCACTTATACCACTTTAGTTGGGATCGGCACAATATTTTTTTAAACATGTTGTTACATGATTTGGCAATTTATTTACGACCGGCCGCCTGCCTATCGTCAAATTACCGTAGTCACCTTTTATGACACCTCGGTAAGAAATGTGGGTGGTATATAACTCTATTCTACTCAACCGGATAATATACGGCGGCTCAACTTACCGTAGTCACCTTTTACGACAGCTCGGTAAGAAATGTGGGTGGTCTATTCTACTCAACCGGATACTACACGGCGGGTCGACTTACTCATACGACAGACTCGTGTATATAACTTATATAAATTTAGTATATTAGTTAATCTTTGTCATGTTAGCCCTTTTTTTCGACGATATTCATTGCATTTCATGTCAAAAACCAACAAATTATTTTTAGAAAATGTTGATCCCCTGCGGGATTAAACCTGCGTCCCGTGAAACTAAATGTTTTATTTTCTAATACTTAGACACAATAACAAATGTGTTGTGTCGTCGCAATAAACACGGAAATGCACAAAGGAGTAAAATTAAGGACGACGTTTTTCCAGGTCAATGAGCACCCTTCTTTCCGGAGCGGTATATTCATCTAGAACGCTAGGTGCCTTATAAACGTATCTATCTTTTTTATTAAATTTTTCATTTAAGATATTTCTCTTTGATGTCGATTTTTGGAATTGACAATAGTGTTATTATTATAGGTATGCAGTTGAGTAGAATAGACCACCCTCATTTCTTACCGAGATGTCGTAAGAGGTGATTAAGGTAAGTCGACCCGCTGTGTGGTATTCGGCTGAGTAGAAAAGACCAGCCTCATTCCTTACCGAAGTGCTGTAAAAGGCGACTAAGGTAAGTTGACCCACCGGGTGATATCCGGTTGAGAAGAATAGACCATCCCCTTTCTTACCGAGGTGAAGTAAGAGGCGACTAAGGTAAGTCGACCCGCCGTGTGGTATCCGGCTGAGGAGAATACACCACCATAGGTGTCGTAAAATATGACTAAGGTTAGATGACGTCATGCAAACGGCCGGTCGTAAAATACGAAGCCATGTGACACCATGTTGTACCGACTTCACTTAGAGCGGGATAAGGCAGGAAAAGGATGATGACAATATTGTTATTATTTGTTCTATCGGCCTTCACAGCGTCACTAGATTCTCTAAAACATAAACACCATTTAATAAACGTTTAAATACATACAAAAATTACAAAGATCTCTCCAATCTAATCTCTCTCTAATGTAAATTGTTGTTCTAAATTATGTTGATCTAAATTAGTAATTATTACTATAAGGTGATGAATTAATTCCGCCGTGCGGTATCCTGCTGATTAGAATAGACCACCCTCATTTCTTACCGAGGTTGTCGTAAGAGGTGCCTAAGGTATGACGACCCGCTGTGTGCTATCTGGCCGAGTAGAATAGACCAACCTAGTTTTTTACCGAGATGTCGTAAAAGGCCACTAAGGTTAGTTGACGTCAGGCAGGCGGTATCAACATGTATCAACCAAAACATGTATCAACATGTTTAAAACGTTTTATGCCGACCCCCACTTAGAATGAGATAAGGACAGGAGAACGACAAAAGTAATTACTTAATTATTAAAAGTAATATTATAAATTTTAAAATAGTAGTCCGATGAATGTGTATTTGATAAAACAAACTTTGACTATTTTGGAAGTATTTCTCTACTTTCTGATAACAATACAAGAAAACCATTCGCAATATTTGATATGGGTCAACGATATATTCTGATATATCGTTGTGGGTGCTGGAATATATATTTACCGGAACATTTCTATCGGTACAAGGTAACAAATATTATAGACACATTCGCATTTCCTTCAGTTTTTTCATGAAGGTAAAACTCTCTATTAAATAACTATATAGTTTTTTATAGCCTACTTGCATTCAATGAATAGATTTTGCTACAAATTTAAAGCTAATTTCACCTAGAAAATTGGTTTTTATAATTGTAAACTGCCACAAGTTGTTTATCAAATGGACTACTCATATTAAGACTTTTATTAGCATATTTTTTTATTAATATAAATTTAATGTATTTCCATACTGTTAGAGTAACAAAGTCGTCCTTTTTTAATTTTACATTCATTAATCACTAATTAATATATTTTTTGCAGTTATACGTTGTTTTGTATATTACTAGCAATTGCCAGCGGCTCCGTCCGCGTTTAAAGATTAAAACCGTGATATAATATTTTTATTACGCAAAACGCATGCAATGAGATCTTTAAATTTTACCTTTTTCGTAATACTTTTTATGAGTGGTCCTCTATTTATCTTAGCGTGATATTATATATTATATAGCCTTTCTCGATAAATGGAATATCTTACACTGAATTAATTTTTTGAATCAGTTCAGTAGTTCTTTAGATTAGCGCGTTCAAACAATCAAACAAACAAACTCTTCAGCTTTGTATATTATTAGTACAGTATATAGTAATATTAATAAGGGAAAATTTGATAATTTACTAATACCTATATACATCTTTTAAAAAATATTTCAGGACAAAAATATATAAAACTAACCTTCACATTCTGCGACAGAAAATAAAACGAAAAGCAAAATAAATTCTAATGTACATTTTACCGCTATACTCGCCGGTCCATTGAAAAAGCAAGCGGTAACCTAGGTAGAAAAATATACTTATTGGAAGAACGTATAAGACGTTTGTTAGCAAAGCAACAATACAGTTGATGGCTGCAAAAGCATATTTGAGATCAAAGGATGTTAAAGTAATTAAATGTCAAGATGTCCAATTGGGTAAAGCTTTAAGCGGTTAAAGCGTAAAGTGGTAAGAGGTTCAAATAGGTAACTTTGTTTTTTTTTAATTGATATAAATGATTCAAATTGAAGTAAATGATTGAAAATGGTGTGAGTACCGTGTGGTATCCGGCTGAGTAGCATAGATCACCCTCATTCCTTAACGAGGTATAATAATGGGCGACTAAGGTAATTTGAGTCACTGTGTATCCGATTAAGTAGAACAGACCTCCCTCTTTCTTACCGAGCTGTCGTTAAATACGATTAAGGTAAGTTGTCATGTCTGCACGTGCAGCGTAATAGCCTTTGTATTCTAATAATATTGTAGAAGTTGATCAGTGCCTTAAAACAGGGATAAAACGACATTTTCATTAAAATCTAGTTAGATCGAGTTATCGCCCACGAAACCCTCTAAATACTAAGTTACTTGAAAATCGTTGGAACTGTTTCCGAAATCCAGAATATATGTATATCAGATTAGTCCATTTAAAGGTTAAAGAGATATACGCATTACATATAACAACGTGGAATTTATACTTAAACTGCCACTAACAGTTTAAAGTGGCTGAGACGATTTTCCAAACGTTATACGGAAGCTAATTTAAGCTTCCCACTACGTTAACGTCTGCTTGTAATTTACTACTTCCCTAAAGCGTCGCTTAGTTATTACCACCTATAACAAGCCAGCAACTTAGGCTTATGAGTTACGAAACTATAGTATGTATGGAGTTTATAGTTCAAACACTAGATGGACATTCGTTTTCTAAAGTAAAGGAATGGTGAAAAGTAACGGCGTGTTACAATCCCACAGCCTCCTCTCTCCGTTCCTGGAGAGAAGGTTTGGAGCTAAGACCTACGACGCTCCAATGCGGATTGGTAGGTTACACATATCTCCAGATTTCTCTCAAGATAAGTAGGTGTCCTCACGATGTTTTTCTTCACGCAAAAGCGTGTGATAAATTGCAATTATCAATTTGACACATAAGTTTTAATAGATAAAACTCATTGGTGCCTGCCGGGGGTTGAACTTGTAACCCTCTCGAAAGAGTCGCACGGTCATACAGCTTTAAGGAATGATTACAACCTTCTATTATATCATGTTACTTACTGTTTCTGTGCCATGCTTTGGTCACCTTCTAAACAGGAATATAGCTGGATCTCGCTTCTCCAAATTAGATACATTTGCAGAAATAGTATTATCTTTAGTAATATTTTAAAAAGATATAAAAAAATATGGAAAATAATTAAAAATTGGAAAAAAAATGAAAAAATAGTTGGGCAGGTGGAGGTCGGACCGAGGTATTTTCACCTCTCTAGACCGCCCGTTCCCCAAATGAGCTGCCAAGACTTTATGTTTGACAGCGAAATTTGTCTTTAGAATTCAACGTTAATTTTAGCATTTTCCCGAAAACAGGGATTAATAAGACATTTTTTTTTACATAAAACCTAGCTATATCGAATTTTTCTCCCCAAAATCCCCTACATGCTGAATTTCATGAAAATCGTTGTAGCCGTTTTCGAGATTTGGAAAATATATTATACATATACATATATTTACGTACAAGATTGCCTAATCGTTGAGACTTTTGTCCTTTCATCTATAGCATCATCATCCTCCTGCCATTTTCCCACTGTAAGTGGGGCCAGCACATGTTATAAAAATGTTGTCACATGATTTGGATACGTATTTTACGACCGGCCGCCTTAGCATTTAGCTTAGTTGGAGGAGTTTACAAGTTTACTAGTAATTTGTAACCCACATTGCTAGTAACCTTTAAAAAAAACATTAGTGATGATTAATTTCGTTATTATTGATATTTATTTTATTTAAGTATATATTTTGACCAATACATATGTAATTATTGTGTTGTTTTCTTTTTATTTTACATTGATTCTTTTTTAACAACTTAAAATTCCACACTTCAGTAGCGCATCAATTCGCCTGCCGTAAGGACTGTAAGTGCGACATAGAACGCAATAGATTCCACGTTTTATTACCTGCGGGCAGCAGCTCTTTAATTCTAGTATAATGTTTTATACGTTATCAAACTTTTACCTAAACGACTTTGTTATAAACTTAAGTACCAGCGTCTAACCAACGCTTTGCTTGTTCATTAGCCGAGCATAAAACAAAGGGTTACTTAATTAACTTACAAACTGTGTAACAACGTTTATCTACTTTGCTTGTTCATCAATGTAAGCATAATAGAACAATTAAATAAGTAAATGCTATTTTCTTGTAAACTGAATGTGCGTCATGCATAAGCCTGTAAGTTAATAAACTTGACATGCTTCAACTGTGGTTACTCGGTAAATTATAGAATTAAACGTTAATTTGAGATCTTTAATACAATAGTAATTATAAAATTATTTTTCTACAATCTGCGATAAAGTAAATTGAAAATATATATAGGTAATGCTAAATTTCGTACACCAAAAATAATGACAATTATTTTGCTATAATCTGCGACTGTTAAGAAAATCTATGCATTGTAGTAAAGTGTAGAAAGCTATATTCTCATACATTATACATGCAAGATTAATAACTGCACATATCACAAAACATCATCACCAATAAACTACACAAGCACTACACACATTCACTAAAACAATTGCCACGTAACCGAAGCATAATCAGAAAATCAGGAGAGAGAGTGGGATCGTTCTCTTACTCTTGAATCCTAAGTTGCTTTTTACGACACCTCGTTATCAAATGAGAGTGGTCTGTTCTACTCAGGCGGATACCACACGGCGGATCTATTTCCTAATCTTTTCCATAAATAAACTTATGGTAAAGCAATTAGTACAAGTATCTAACAAACGCGCTTTAGTTGTTCATAGTTCAAGCATATGACAAAGCTTTGTTACTGCATGAACTTTCAAACTCAGTTACCTATTCGCTTTTGGGTCAAATGATGTTATAACTGAACCAACAAATATAGGTATCTAAGTTCGTTACATTAATAATATTCATAAGAAATAATTAATAGGTATGTTCAATAGATTGATACGAGAAATTTCTATTAATATTTCTAACTTTTATCGATAATTTATAAAAATAGGCGCTTCTCTGATAGATTAATTGTTGAATTTATTGTAATTAATAAGTTTTACGAAGCCTGTTTATATCATGTTGTACGGAGATTGCACTCTACATTTAGCATAACATATAATTTCTTTTATTATAGAATATTATAGAAAAAAAGAGATTTTTATTACTTTTATTGATCTAACGTTAGACCTTACTAAATTTCTAAATGCCTCCCTTTTTTAAATGCACCGTAGTCATCGCATTTTTTTATTGATTTATAACCAACTAGAAATCATATACGTTTGAAACTAATTTTAACATTCAAAACATCATCTTATTTAACACTTCAAACAACAATTGATGTAAATTCTTGACTAAGAGCTCTGGTAGAGCTTTCACTCTACCCCTCTACCTCTTTGTCTCTCTTTGGTCGTGGAGTCTATCTCCTGATGATGCTTCGGTTGCGGGGCGAAACGATTGTTGAGTTTGTGTTAGTGAACGTATATAGTGCTTGTGTATTGTGGTGGCGGTGGTGGAGGTTTGTGCATGTGTTTTTTACGACTCCTGCATGTATCAGGTATGATAACCGATTGTCCACTCTACATTTAGCATTATATATATTTTCTATTTTACTTCATCGCGGATTATAGCAAAATAATTTTATTATTACTTTAGTATAATGGATCTCCGCAAAGAAACGCCTAATTCTATAAATTATCTTTTTCTCTCTTTACTTCTATAGATAATAAATAACAATATAAATTTAAGCATTCATACTTTTTATAAATGGCCTATAAAAAAAGACATCTGAAAGTCTATCTATTAAGCTGTCCCATCTGATTCTCTTGACCAATATTAATTGAATTTCATACAATTAAAGTTAATATTCGGGCTTAAAAAAATACTTTTTTAAGTAATATCTATCTTAAATTACTTACACGCTAGGACTATACAAATCATGCCCACGTGGAATGGTCCCAAGAATGCTGGCAGCGTTTCCGCGTTGAATCGCTAAGCTGATTCTTAGTGCGAAAAAGGAGCCAGCTCTCTTGTCACATGACGAGACGAACCGAGGTATTAAAACGGATAAACGTGAAAAAATAAAATAATAAAACCTGTTTTTTCCCTCGAGATCGCAAACCAACAAATTGACGTGAACGAGGTCGCGTGTACTTATCGTTTTTTAATAAATCGTTATTAATAAAAAGTTACTAATAACGTTGACGACTTAAAAGTCGCGACATTTTTAGAAGTCCAACGTCACGGTGGACGGTCATTATTCACGGCCGGGTAGAGGATTAGGGTGAGAAGTGACCCGGAACGTATGACGTCTTTTCACACTTGTTTGGACAAATAATGTCCACCGTATTATATTGGATAGAAAAATACCGCTTTAAAAAAGTCTACGTCATTAAATAAGCTCAAAAATTACATCCATTCATTCTCCTGCCGTTATCCTACTCTAACGGGTCAGCACAACATGTTATAAACATGCTGTCATATGATTTGACTAGGTATTATACAACCAGCCGCCTGCCTGACGTCAACTTACCTTAGTCACCTTTTACGCAACCTGGGTAAGAAATGAGGGTAGTCTATTCTACTGAGCCAGAAACCACACGGCGGGTCGACTTACCTTAGTCGCCTTTTACGACACCTCGTTAAAAAATGATGGTGGTCTATTCTACTCAGCCGGATACCACACGGCTATATCCTATCCTTTCCTACTAATATTATAAATGTCGAAGTTTGTGAATATGGATGTATGTTTATAACTCTTTCACGGCGAATCGTCTGAACCAATATCAATGAAGTTTGGCACGATTATTCCTTTTAAACTGGGTTAAAATAAAGCTTATAAATAACCTGGTTATTGTAGGAATAGGATGACATTGAAAAGCTCCATCTATTATCAACCTATCGCACGACAACAGTCCACGCGAACGAAGTCGTAGGTAAAAGCTAGTATTATAATGCGAAAGTTAGTGATTATGGATGTATGTTTGTTACCCTTTCAAGGTGACCGGCTGAAACAATATCAATGAAATTTGGCAAAATTATTCCTTATACGCTGAGTTAAAATATAGGCTATAGAAATCCTGTTAATTCTACAGGAATAGATTGACATTGAAAAGCGCCATGTATTATCAAACTATCACACGACAACAGTGCACGCAAACGAAGTTGCGGGTAAAAGCTAATATAACTATAAATGTTTTTGTGGTTAAAAAAACTATTTCCGCAAAATGAAATTCAAATTCAATATTCTTCATTCAAATAAACTTGTAAACAAGTGCTTTTGAATCGTCAACTCTACTGCTGATTCGGAAAGCTGTTCCTACCGAGAAGAGCCAGCAAGAATGTTCGCTTGGCGGTTGCTTTTTTAAAAATAGAATTCTTATGACTAGTTACATTTAGTCTTACTGTATCCACACATACTTATCTTCTAAGTAACAACAGTATAGTAGGCTTTCTGTTATAATAAAGATAAAATAAATCATGTGATACTAAGATAAAATAGCAGAAAATTTGTAAATAGTATTAAGCTTTATACCGATTACATTTGAATGAGTGTTTCTAAATAAAGACTGGTCGAATTTGTTAACATTGTGCTTATATGCCTTTATACCAGTATTATACTTTCCATTGTTACACCTACGCACCTGGAATATTGAGTAGGCCGCCCTTTTATTGTCGCGTTTTGTATACCAATCTATCAAAATCGTTTATTTATGTAAGATAAATTCATATTCACAAGATTTCTTAACTTCTTTTCTCAATACAAAGTGAAAACGTTAGAGTAGGTAGATAATAAAAAGAGGAACATCATTCTCCATTTATCCCACTAAGTGGGGCACAACATGTTATAAGCATGTTGTCACATGATTTTGCTAGGTATCTACGTCCGACCGCCAGCCTGACTTTAACTTGGTTATCGTATTTAACGACACCCCGATAAGAAAGGGGATGATCTTTTCAACTAAACCGCATACCACACGGTAGGTCAACTTACCTTAGTCCCCCTTTTACGACACTTCGGTAAGAAATGATGGTGTATTCTATTCAGCCGGATAACTCACGGTATTTTTGCTCCAAGGTTATTTATGAACATAAATTCCCGTTCAACAAAACGCGTTCTCAATGTATCACCAATCTTTTCGTTCTAAACGACAGTGATCGATTAAAACTCTGCGCTCGTTAGTCTTCAATGATTTAATCGAAGCGCCTACAAACTAGGTCATTGTTACTCAAAAGCTATCTGAGAATAAGTGCTTAAGTACCTTTGAATATCGCCATTGTCGTAAAAGTAAAGTAAAAGTAATGTCCTATTACTATCCCATAGTTGGCCATAGGCCTCCTGCCTCTTCATCTGGAGAGAAGGTTTGGAGCTTAGAACAACTCTGCTCTCTAGCTTTACACATTTTCCGAGAAGGTTTCCTTCTTGAAGTTAGGCTTGAAGTTAAGTGGACCCGCTGTGTGGTGTCTGCTTGAGTAGAATAGACCACCCACATTTTTTACCGAAGTGTAGTAAAAGGCGACTAAGGTAAGTCGACCCGTCATGTGGTGTCCGGTTGAGTATTAAGTCCACCCTCATTTATTACCGAGGTGTCGTAAAAGGCGACTAAGGTAAGTCGACTTACTGTGCTGTGTCGGGTTGAGTAGAATAGACCAACCTCATTTCTTGCCGAGATGTCATAAAGACAACAAAGGAAAGTCGACCCGCCGTGAGGTATCCGCTTGAGTTGAATAGGCCACCCTCATTTCTTACTGGGGTGTCGTAAAAAACGACCAAGGTAAGTTGACCGTCAACAGTTAGTTAACTATCCGGTTTAGTAATAAGTCCACCCTCATTTCTTACAGAGGTGTCGTAAAAAACGGCTACGATAAGTTGACCCGCCGTGTGGTGCCGGTTTGAGTAGAATAGACCACCCTCATTTCTTACTGAGGTGTCGTAAAAGGCGACCAAGGTAAGTTGACCCACCGTATTGTATCCGGTTGAACACATCCTCTTAATAATGCTTCGGTTTCAGGGCGAAACGATCGTAGAGATTGTGATGGTGAGTGTGTGTAGTGCTTGTGTGGATTTTTGTTGATGACAGCGATTTGTGATACGTGTGATGACTTGTCTTGTGTAAGGTATGTGAACTTTGCACACTTCATACACATTACATAAATTTTCTTAACAAACGCAGATTATACTGTAACTTCTGTACTATGGAATCCCGCAATGTAACGCCTCTATAAATCATTTAAAACCTTTGGGAGGATCTTGTTAGGGCAATCAAATCTTTCACGTCTACTATAAACGTCTTTATTATTTTTAAGATAAAGGTAAAATATATAAATAAACTTTGACTATGTTAATAAACCTAAAAATTCACGAGATAAAACTGTATTTCCAAAGTAACTACAGAAAGTAAAGGAATGAATAAATTTCATTCGGAAGAAATGGAGTGGAATTTATATGAAGTGAAATGTAAGAGGTTAAAATAATATTTATTTGCGTGAAAGGGTATGAACGAGGTAAAAATCTACGCCAAACTACGAGCTCGTAGATTATTTTACAGTACATAACATAACATCGCCTCTGAAGTGACTTAGGGTAGAGTACCTGGGTAACCGAGCTTTGATATTTTTTTAAAGATATAAAATTTTTTTTTAACAAAATAGAAAAGGCGCCGATGAAATGTGAGATTCGAACCCGGGTTTTGAACATTTTCGTCCGGCCGTTACCTATCGGCTATCGCAACATTACGTTTGGCAGCTTTTTAACGCATAATGATCCAGATGAAACGTCACGTCTCATTTGTCGTCAATCAAACGACAATCATCAATCGTTACAAATTCGAATCGATATACGTCAACTATTGTACGCGCGCAACATATTCCTTTATGTAAATCGCCAAAATTCGCAAATATACGTATACGCAAACGATTTGAATTTTATTCCAAGACGCAATCATCAACACAGCTTAATAAATCCTTTCCTTTCAATTCTACATTGTTCCATTTTCAATGCCCAAAAAACAAGGGATAAAACGAAATTTGTTTCGATAAACTAGATCAATTTTTCTCCCCAAAACTCCCTACATGCTGAATTTCAGGAAAATCTTTGGTTTCCTAGAATCGGAAATTATATTTATACTTATACATACAATATTGACTCATTTACATATTAAAGATAATCAAATTACAAATGCACGTCGTAAAAGACGAGTTCGCAACGTAATGTTTTCAAACTTCGTCTCATTAAAGCAACAGAGGGGTGATGTAATTAATACAGTGATTTTCGCGAACTGTTTTTAGTAATACCTTAATGCATAAAACGTTTTATGTCTATATCTAATACTTATTTTCTCTTTTTAGTTTTAGCCGAGACCTACTTTGTGATTATTAATCCATCATTATCCTGCGCTTATCCCACTCTAAGTGGGCTGGGTACATATATTGATTTAGCTGGTTTTATTTTAAAAATGTCATTTTACCTCTGTTTTCGGGGTAAAAATGCTACAATGTAGAATTGAATGAAAATGATATTTGAGCTGTCAGTTGCAAAGTTGTAATAGCTCGATGGGTAACGGGCTGATCAAAAAAGTTCAAAACCCGGGACCGAGTGTCACATGTCACCGGCCCTTTCTTTTTGGAGGATGTGCGACTCCCTTAAGAGGGATCACGGGTTCAAACTAGGGCAGATAAATGAGTTTTTCTGTTAAAACTTATGTATCTAATTGATACTTGCAATTTTTTCACACGTTTTTCAGTGCAGAAAATCATCATGAGGAAACCTGCTTATTTCTAGAGAAATCTGGAAATTTATGTGACCTACCAATATGCATTGAAGCAACATGGTGGCAAAAAATTTCAACCCTTCTCTCATAAACGGAGAGACGAGGCCTGTTCACAGGGTTTCGTAACAGGCCGTTACTTTACTTTTTTACTTTTGTAAGTAATGGAATGAAACCGATTTCTCGAACAATCTGTAAAGAAATTTCAATTATAGTTTGAAAAATCGGGTTGATTCTTTTATCATACTATTAAAGAAACTTACAGTAATTTAGAGAATAAAGAAATTTAAAGCTTAGCTTACGCCAAAAGCATATAAATTTCTGAATAGATCAAGATAGAATAAAAAAAGACTGGAAATTAGACTGAAAAACAGCTTTTTAGCTGATTCTACGACCTTTTTCATGCGTTCTTATATAAAAAAAAGTTTAAATTAATCTATGTTGTTGTTTCACTTTACTGTTCGCAATTTTACAATTATTATAAAAGTAGAAAAAAAAGCAATATTACTAATATGATATTGTTTATTAAGAGTATGTTGTTGAAGTTCTTTTAATTATTTACTAGGTTTATTTAAGATGAAAATGTTACAGAACAAAAAGAATTCATATTGCAAGCATACATTGTTTTAGTCTGCTGTCTAGACACTGACAAGGATTTCTTGAGGGTATGCAAGTAATAGGGTTGTTGACCTTCGTTTAAAATTATGCTAGAATCTTGTGTATTTTATACTATAGTTTCATATAGATTTTACTACACATTGTGATTGTTTATAAAAACAGTATTCCTAAGATGAAAATAATCACGTCGCAAATTTATTTACATTCATATCAAAAAGATTTCTCGTTTCTATGTGATGTATGTATGTTTGTCAAATCGTTGATGATAAACGGGGGTTTTTGGTTAATCGATAAAGCTAGGTTTTATTTTAAAAAATGTTGTTTTACCCCTGATATCGGGGATTGGAAAAATGCTTAAATGTAGAATTGAATGCAAATGATATTTTAGCTGTCGCTTGTAAAGTTGTGATAGCTCAATGGGTTTCAAACAAAAAGTTCAAAACCCGGGATTGAGTCCCTGAAGTCACCGGCACTTTCTTTTCTATATTTTTTAAATAACGGCACTCAGGCTCGGTCACCCACGTACTATAGTTAAATTAAATATTATGCAAGCACTTTTGAATCGTCAATGATCAATACGATTAATGAAGCTACAACTAGTTCAGAATGTTGCTCTTACCGAGAAGACCCAGCAAGAAAGTCTATTACTATTCGATAGTAGCTAGCTTCTATAGACTTTATTAAAGAGGTAAATATATGACATTGTATCTTTATGGATATCGCTAGAGCGAGACGGAAAAATGATGTTTGGATTGTGTGAAGTATGACATGCATATAAAAGGAGTAGCGCCAGAGTTAAGGCATGATAGGAGAGAATGGTTGTCATCTAGACGTTGTTTAATTAACACCTTTAATACTACATGGTGTCAGGTGTGATAATATTTTAGTACAATGTAAGAAAAATAATAGTGGTATTTAAGTAAAGTATAATTGTTAAAAAGTATAAGTGATTTTCGAAATGTCGTACGATAGTCGAGGTGTTTGTGCGGCGATACAACAACCTGCGCCGATGCGGCAAGATGGCAATATGGCTACTAATTGGAGGGAATGGAAAACGGCATTCGATTACTTTTTGATTGCTACGAATAAGGAAGCGGCGAGTGATAAAGAAAAATATGGATTGTTCATGCACTGTTTGGGCCCATATGGTCGTGAAATACTAGATGAACTCGATTTCACAGAGCAAGAGAAATACGATTTTAAAACGGTGTGTCATAAATATGGCGAGTATTGCGATCCCAAGAAAAACGTCAACTATGAAAGACATACATTTTTTGAAACATATCAGTGCGATCACAGTTTCGATAAATATATAGGACTGTTAAAAAGATTAAGCAAGAATTGTGAATTTGGAATTTTGAAAAACAGTCTCATATTAACTCAAATGATACGCGGATTAAAAGATATACAGATGCGTGAGAAATTATTAGCGAGATCGTCGATAACATTGGAAGAAGCGAGTACATGGTGTCGAGCGGCGGAGCGTGCGAGCGAGCAAGCTGCGGCATGCGCCGTGCGCGCGGAGCCGGCGCTCGCGCTGGAACCAGTTAGGCGCGGCGCGCCCGCCGCCCGCCGCCCCGCAGCGACGGAGCCCGCCGGCGCGGCGCGTGCTGTGTTGGCGGGGTGGCGAGGCCGGCGGGGCCTTGCGGCGGCTTCGTATGTTCGTGATAGTGCTAGCGTTTGTGCAAAGTGCGGCTACCGGCATAACTATAATATGCGTTGTCCCGCGTACGCGGTTAAGTGTTATCGTTGTAATAGAATAGGTCACTTTGCGAAATGTTGTCGTGAAAAATTTACGAGGGAAGTCGTTGAGGAATCGGAATTAAATCGGGTACAGTTTGGGAGTGGCGAGCAAGGCGAAAACGGTGTGATATTTATGTCAAATATTTCTATTGACGCTTCGAGTAGCGTGTATAGATCGTGGTGTGAAACCATCGAGGTGAACGGTGCTTATGTACAATTTAAATTAGATAGTGGCGCGGAAGCGTCCGTGATGTCAATATATTCATATGAAAAAGCTGGGTTTAACAAATTAAAGATTATAAAGTGCAATACTATTTTAAGGGAAATAAGTAAAAATCAGTTACCGGTTATAGGATATTTTAATGGATTTTTAAAATTTCAGAAACAAACATATTGTGAAAAAATTTATGTATTGGATAGTAATTGTAATAATTTATTAGGATTAACAGCCTGCGTGAATTTGAAATTAATTGCTAGGTTAAATAACGTTTGTATTGAGCTTGAAAAGTATGAATCTGTGTTTGAAGGTATCGGTTGTTTACCATCGGTGTGTAAAATAGTTATAGATAGGAATGTATTGCCCGTTGTTAATGCCACGCGAAAAATACCGATTATGTTACGGCCTCGTTTAAAAGAGGAATTAGAGAATATGGTTAGATTAAACATTATAAAGAAAGAGGATGGGCCGACGGATTGGGTGTCTAATATAGTTATTGTTGAGAAGCCTAATAAAAAGCTGCGAATTTGCCTGGATCCGCGGAATTTAAACCTGGCTGTTAAGCGGAGCCATTTTCAGTTGCCCACTTTGGACGAAGTATCTAGCAATCTTTCCGGTGCTAAATATTTTTCAAAGTGTGATGCGAAAAATGGGTTTTGGATGATTCGTCTTGACGAAAATAGTTCAAAACTGTGCACATTTTCAACTCCGTTTGGTAGGTATAGATTTTTGCGATTGCCATTTGGTATAAATTGTGCACCGGAAATATTCCATAGTGAAATGTATAAAATCTTTAAAATGGAAGGAGTTGAGGTGTTCATTGATGACATTTTAATTTGGGGGAGGACCAAGGAAGAGCACGATGGCCGTCTACAGAAGGTAATGGAAAAGGCAAAAGATAATGGAGTTAAATTTAACAAAAATAAATGTGTATTTGGGGTGAGTCAAATAACCTTTTTAGGTCACATTTTCAATTCCAGTGGTATATCACCGGACACAAGTAGAATAACTGCCATATTAAACATGCAAAAGCCCACAGATAAAAAATCATTAGAACGATTTTTGGGAGTCACAAACTACTTGTCCCGATTTATACCTCGATATTCGGAATTGTCGGCACCCTTGCGGGAGTTACTAGGTAAAAATGTTGTTTTTGAGTGGTCAGACAATCACGACAAAACGTTTAATTTGTTGAAGGCTAAAATTAGTAGTGCCCCAGTGCTAAAGTATTATGATCCGAAAGAAGCGGTGACAGTGTCCGTGGACGCGAGCGCGCACGGGCTCGGCGCCTGCTTGCTGCAGAGCGGGCGGCCGGTCGCGTACGCGGCCCGCACGCTCACTCCCACCGAGCAGCGCTGGGCGCAGATTGAAAAAGAACTGCTAGCAGTTGTATTTGGGTGCACGCGATTCCATCAATATATTTATGGCCATTATAAAGTTATAGTGGAAAGTGATCATAAACCACTAGAGGCTATATTGAAAAAAGCGTTAAATGAAACGCCAGCACGCCTTCAGCGAATGTTGTTGAAATTGCAGCATTATTCAATAAAGTTACAATATAAACCTGGCAAAATGTTATTTATAGCCGATACTTTATCCCGTGCGGCGACAGAAGGGGGTTGCGATCAGGACGTTTGTAAAGATGTCATTGTGCACGTTAATACTTTATATGAGAATGTACCGGCGACACCGGAGATCCTGGAGAAATTAAAGGAAGAAACAGAAAAAGATGCAGTTCTAAACGCGGTCTGCCATTATTATTATAACGGCTGGCCGAATAATAAAAGGGATACTAATAGTATTGTGCGCCAATACTGGGTCGTACATAGTGAACTCCATGTTGTAAATGGAATTTTGTTTCGAAACAACCGTGTGGTTATACCAACAGCACTCCGACAGGACATGCTCAAACGTATTCACGAGGGCCACATGGGGGTCGAGAAATGTCAACGACGTGCCCGTGACGTCATGTGGTGGCCCGGTATGAGCACACAGATTGAGCACGTCGTGCAGGCGTGTGCCACGTGCCAGCGACACCGCGCGGCCAATCCCCGCGAACCTCTCGCGCCCCATCCCGTGCCAACTTTGCCGTGGGAGGTGTTAGCGGCCGATATATTTGAACTTCGAAATAAATATTATTTGCTGGTTGTAGATTACTATTCCAAATTTGTCGAAGTATTCGATCTTTCTAATTTAACAAGTGTAACAGTTATCGAGGCTCTAAAGGACATTTTTAGTAGATTTGGAATTCCGATAAGGTTGGTGACGGATAATGGAACGCAATTTACGTCGGCACAATTTAAGTGTTTTGCTAGCACTTGGGGATTCACTCATGTAACCAGTTCTCCGCTGTACCCCCGTTCCAATGGACTGGCGGAAAGGAACGTGAGAACGATGAAAGCCATGATGTACAAGTCTTACGAAAGCGGCGAAGAATGGAAACTTGCATTATTGAATTTTCGCAATACACCTCTTACAGGAGAATCATGGTCACCGGCTCAGTTACTAATGAGCCGCCGACTGAACACTAGATTACCTTCAAAAAGTTCGCAATTGAAACCTAAAGTGGTGAGTCCGCAGGCAATGTTAGGTGATCGTTCGAATAAAATAAAACAATACAAAAAATATTATGACCGGGGTACTAAAACTCTTATTCCACTTTCGGCAAACGAACCAGTTAGAGTAAGGCGTAATAAGTTATGGGAGAAGTCTCGGGTCTTGCGTCCGGCTCGGGGAAATCGATCTTACTGGGTACAAACAGAGGACGGTGCTATTTATAGACGGAATCGTCAACATATAATGAAGTTGCCAAACCACGGGGATGACAAAAGAGACAGCGAGTCTCATCGTATGAAGTATCCCACGGGGTTAGATTGGGACACCTTCAGTGCCCCTCAAAGCGTACCAACGGGCAGTACAGTAGGCCCGGAGCCAGCGCGACCGCAGCAAACGTATAAAGTAACAAGCAGCGGTCGGGTTGTGCGTCCGCTAGTTCGATTTGCAGAGGAATACAACTATTAATATTGATTACAATAAATATTTTTTTTCTCGATGTTTATATATACCCTATATATATTTTATATGTTCTGGCTTGCTTATTCTTAAATAAGTGAGTTGAGATGAATGCTTATGTAATTAATTATGTAATTGTAACTGGTACATGTTTAAGAATATTAAAAATGTATACAACGTGCTTATAATGTAAAAATGTGTTGGTTGAAGTTATTGTAAAATTATAGTAAATTGAATTTAATATTAATATAAAATTGTCTGTTGTCGAGTATAAGGAAAAAGGGTAAAATGTATGTAATTATTAGTGAGAGTTTAAAATTATAATATTTATCATGAATCGCAAACTGTTAACAAAGTCTATGATAGGAACATGCTTGGTAGTACTTACTGTCACTTCTATTTATTATAAGGGGGAAGATGTAGTAGGTAGATATATGTTTATAATATAGGAGTGCGGGTAGGTTAGCAGATCAATACAATAAACCAGTTGTCATCTAGACGTTGTTTAATTAACACCTTTAATACTACAAAGGTAAAACATCCTATCCCACTTATAGTGAGATACGGACAAGGGAATGATAATTATCGCTTTGAAGACATTCAACTATATCTCCACCATAAATCACATCGATAGTTTGTTATCGATTCCAAGAGTTATAAGTAAATAGAAAGATAGAAATTCTTTATTGCACACACATTACATAACATAAGGTACAAAAAGCAAAAAATTTAACTAAAGAAGGATAAGGCGTGCAAAGGCGGTCTGATTGCTAAAAGCAATCACTACCAGACAACCTTTGTAGAATAAAAGAAATCGTAACATAAAAATCAGACAAGTGCATCAACAATAACAATCAACTTGGACAAGTATAATAACTAGGAATTTAAACACACTTATAAATAAAAAATACTATATACATACATATAGATAATAAATATACAGATAAGAGTAAGTGACATATAATAGTGCAACTTTTGTTAATGGTTTTGTTTTCAGGAAAAGTTTAAGCTACTTCATTATAGTAACTGACCAAACACTTGAAACCAACAAATACATTAACTGCCAGTTAAGCAGTAACAGGAAAACTCTCGAAGTGTTAATGAATCACGATAAAAGTTGTTTTGGGCGCCATCCCGCCGCCAGATGCCCCACCCAAGATCATATAAGCGTGCAGATTGCTTTGTGTGGTCTTGATTGAATTCGGGTAGGATATCCGGACTAAAAGACGCTAACGCCGTGTGGTATCCGGCTGAATAGAATAGTACCAGCCTTATTGCTTACCGAGGTGTCGTAAAAGGCAACTATGGTAAGTCGACCCGCCGTGTGGTGTCCGGCTGAGTAGAATAGACCACCCTCATTTCTTACCCAGGTGTCGTAAAAGGCGACTAAGATAAGTTGACCCGCCGTGTGGCATCCGGTTTAGTAGAAGAGACCACTTTATTTCTTACCGAGGTATCGTAAAATACGACTAAGGTAAGTTGACGTCAGGCAGGCGGCCGGTCGTTAAAACGCAGCCAAATCATGTGACAGCATGTTTATAACATGTAGTGCGGACCCCACTTGGAGTGGGATAAGGACAGGAAGATGATGATCCGGACTAAATATTCATTATTCAAATGATTTTAGAAATTTCTAGCTGTCCCAGTAGGTTCGCCCGCGTGGTAATAAAGTGTCACAAATTTTTCCCGAATTGTAATTTTGAACATAAAAGTAGTTAGTGAGTTAATAAAAGATTTTCGAATAACTTTCACCGTTTACTTAGCGCACGCAAAGAAAGCTTTAAATTTTGCCTTTTTCGCAATATTTTTTATTGCTGCTCATCTTAGAGTGATGTGATATAATCTATAGCCTTCCTCAATTAATAGACTATCTAACACTAAAATATTTTTTGAATCAGGTCAGTAGTTCCTAAGATAAGCTCGTTCAAGCAATCAAACAAACAACCTCTTCAGCTTTATATGTTAGTATATATTTAAGAATCGAGACCTAAATCTAATTCAGCTTCTGATGTGTGGTAGTCATTCTAGTAAGAACTCAGAGTTAGTAATTTCTTTTAATTTCTTTTTTGTATAGCGATACTCGTTATAAACAAGATGCCGCAATGTTATTAAGCGTATAGGCTTCTATTTTGCTTTCGCACTCGATAGCCTATTAGGCAACTGCCTCAAAAATAAGATTAGCTCATCTTAAGTGTAATAAACTTAGTGCGTAAAATTACATAAATACTTCATAAGTAGTAGACTTTACGTCGCTCAACTGCGTGCAAGTAGTGTCCATGCTAAAGTAAAAAAGTAAGTAGTACGTAGCGGCCTGTTACTATCCCACTGCTGAGAATAAGCCTCTTCTCTCCATTTTTCGAGAGAAGGTTTGGAGCTAATACATACCACGCTGCTCCATTGCGGATTGGTAGGTTACACATATCTCCAGAATTCTCTAGAGATATGCAGGTTTCCTCACGATATTTTCCTTCACCTAAAAGCGTGTGATAAATTACAATCATCAATTAGACACATAAGTTTTAACAGAAAAACTCATTGGTGTCTGCCCGGGTTGGAAACCGTGACCTCCTCGAAAGAGTCGCACGGTGTAACCGCTGGGCTACCACAGCTTCCGCTGAAGTAGCTCCCTAAAAAAGTGTGCTAAGCCACTTTAAGCATTTATTTAGCAGAAGAACTCTCATACATAAAATAAGCACGTACAAGTGTGACCTAGATTTCCTTAGCGTTTTTAACGACTGACAGAGCTTATCTAACAACGTGCCGTATTCGGTTGTTACCTAACGGTTTCAGTCTGAATAGAATCAGCATTTTAGCTAGATTTTGGCGATCTTCCAGATTTGTTCGAGTATTTTTTAACTTTCGAATTATTCGGGGAAAGTGTTGAGCAAAAAGTAATATGCGATAAAGGTTTTTTCTAACAAGATTCAGATATTAACATCTCCTCCACTTTAATCATTTTTGGCAGATTAATGATAATTTTGTAGATGGAACAGAAAACTTTCATGTTTAAAAATAATTACTTCTTAATGTAGTCTTAAATTTTTTTATTAACAAAATGTAACGTTTAATTGCGACGTAATTTCCTTAAGCGTTTCTTTATTTCTTTCTGAGATTTTTGAAAATATTTTTAACATAATACTTATTTGTTCACATATTATTTTATCAAAAGATATAGTTTAAAAAGAATTATATTAATCTTTAAGATTAATAATTACATTTTGTATTTGGTTCAAGGAAAGTTTTTATTAAAGTTAGCAAATATTGCCCTAAGCAAGCCCTAGATAAGACTTTAGAGATGTAACAAACTTAAATGTAAGTAATATTAATTTACATTTAATGAACTTTAAAGAACATGGTTGCTCTTCACAATATTATTTTCACAAAACTTGTTAAAGCAGACGTTACTACTTTATCTCAGAACTAAATAATATGAAATAGCATTTGCAGTTTTATTAGCTCTTTTAAATGGGATGTGCCACTAAGTTGTAAAGTTCGTTCAATTGAAAGGTATCCATATGAAAGCTACCATTTTGAACATACGCCCGCTACGAGTGTAAGCTATGCGTTGTGTTATTGATGTTTGTCTTCCTAAAACAAAACAATAGTTTCTTGTTTAGTTGAACTAATCCTTTTGCCTATGTCAGAAAAACCTATTATGGGACGACCCACCGTTATGTTGACCTCACACCGAATAAAAAAATGACGGTGCTCCACTACCCTGCTTGTGGCAAGGACAGGGTAACGTTGTACACATAGCCCACAACCCCGCCAGCAGCGGATCTGTACCCTAGAGAGCGCCAACTGGTCGGGGTCACTCTAAACGGTGGCCCCTCCCTCCTCTAACCGATGTATCGGGAGCACCAGATGCATCGACCGCCTCTAGAACCTCGCTCCAGCGATAAACCCCGTTCGCACCCCTGCGGCGGATGGGATCCAAGGACTCCACTTCCTGGATGCAAGGACTCGACTTCCCGAATCCATTCCGCCCCCTCCTTCCGCGAAATAACGTCCTCGCAGAAGGAGGTCATCGCTACCCACGAAGACGAGTTTTACTGACCCGACGTGACAGCATTTTAAGATAACTTATAGAATTTCTTGTCAATACCACGTAGTGTATGGGAGGATTAAAAAATGATTGTAGAAATTTGCTAGCAAATCTATATTTCAAAATTTAAAAGTCATACTAATTCATAATTAATCATCATTGCTGCACTTGCCCCACTCTAGTGGACTCGGCGTAACATATTTCTCTCTTCCATTCTCTCCTATCATTCGTCAAATCTGGCGATATTCTTTTTTATGCATGCCATACTTCACACACTCCAACCATGTCTTTTTTAGCCTAATTCATAATTAATCTTGAAAATTACTCGTAATTGTAATATTTTCTAGATTTTTCCATATATTTTCTAGTTTTCCTATATATTTTGCTCTTATATGTGTATACGTTATCAGAAACCTTTTTAAAACGTACTAAAATATTCTGAAAATCTAAAGTTGCTTACAGAATCATGTTACTGAAAGTACACTCAACTCTGTTGAACGAATTTTCTACTTTACTGAGCTTGAGTCCATGAGTTGCGAGTATAAGTTTACGTTAAAAGCGTAGTACGTCATAAGCACACAGCACTAACTCCATCAGAACTTTATTCGTCTCTCTTAGTTCGGCCAAACTATAAACGCATGGTCGGGTATATCGGGTGATTTTAGCTTGATGTTAGTTTATACCTGAGCACAAAAGGAACTGTTGAACATGTCGTGTACTGGCTAAACCGGGCCAAGCTTCGCTGCCGCCTTTAAGAATTATTAATGCAAATAGTAGGGTTTGAAAATATTTTTAATTAAAAAAAACTCGTTGCTGTGCCCGCATAAAAATCAGTATGTCACAAAGTTTTTCCCATATAAATCCCGACCCCACGGAAATTTTAAGATAAAAAAACCTATATCTTGCTGCTCCACAGCCCCCTCTGTCTTACAGTGAAATTCCCATCAAAATCGGTTTAGCCATTATGGAGCATATACTTTTAATTTACACTTTCCAAATAAATTTCATCTTTAAGCGAAAACCGTACTAAAATAGACAGAGAGTTTTGGAGACTTTTATTATATGTATATTAGAATCCAAAAGTAACAATAAAATTATTATATTTTGCTATGATCCGCGATGAAGTAAAATAGATAATATATACATATATTATGCTAAATGTAGAGTGGACAATCCGTTTTCATACCTGACGCATGCGGGATTCGTAAAAACACATGCACAAACCTCCAATACCGCCACCACAATACACAAGCACTACACACGTTCACTATCACAAACTCAACAAAGCGATGGCTGTGCGATTTTGTCATGAAGTCTATCTCCTGATAATGCTTCGGTTGCGGGGCGAAACAATTGTTGAGTTTGTGATAGTGAACGTGTGTAGTGCTTGTGTATTGTGGAGGCGGTGGTGTAGGTTTGTGCATGTGTTTCCACGAATCCTGCATGTATCAGGTATGAAAACGGATTGCCGACTCTACATTTAGCATTATATACATTTTCTACTTTACTTCATCGCGGATTATAGCAAAATATTGTATTATAGATCTTCGCAAAATAAATAAATAACTACGCCTACTTCTATAAATTATGTTAATTAGTGTGGTATCCAGCAAAGTAGAATAGACCACCATCATTTCTTACCGAGGTATCGTTATCGTTAAATATATATTTATAATATTATATTATTATAAAATACGACTAAGGTAAGTTGACGTCAGGCAGGTGGCCGGTCGAAAAAAACGTAACCAAATCATGTGACAACACGTTTATAACATGTTATGCCGACCTCACTTAGAGTGGGATAAGGGTAGGAGGATGATGAATTAGAAGAATAAAGATATATCACAATTAACGCAAGATACGTTTTTTATATAGATATATCTATTTTAAAGTAATGTGAAGTACAAATTAGAGAAACGACGAAAGCTTGCGTAATTGGCAGCAATTTTTCCCTGAACCCTTTAAAGGACAAGCTTTTGTCTGAGCCCTAGGAAAACACGGCACGTTTGTTTAACATTGAGATACGTTTTACTTTTGTTTACAGGAAAAACATGATGTCTTTGTTCCAGAAAACGTGTTTATATTACGCTTCTGCGTACGAGTATTTTTAAGTTTAAAAGTAAAATGAAATAGTTAAGTAAGTTTGAACGATCAAAGCTTATATTTTGATAAAATTCGAGAATTCATCATCATTGCAGTTAACATGTATCATCCGACTTAAAATTCTAATTGAAAATCTAAATAAATCTAAATGAATATTTAAATGAATTAATCTTGTATACATTTTGCTGAATTTTGGAAACGGCTACAAAGATTTCCATGAAATTCAGCATGAATGGGATTTTGGGAGGGAAAAATTGATCTAGCTAGATTTTATGTAAAAAAAAAATATCCCTGTTTTTGAGCATTGAAAAAACTGCTAAAAAGGTGTATATTGTAAAGTTTAAATTTGCTGTTATTTGTCAAGTTATAATAGCGTATTGGTAAACGGGCGGATCAAATATGTGAAAATACCTGGGTTCAAGACCCTGATGTACTTCTTTATTAAAGTAAACTTGGCAACAAGTGCTTTTGAAGCATTAACTCTATTGCTGGTTTGGGTGTTCCTACCGAGAAGAGCAAGCAAGAAACTCGGCGATTGCTCTTTTAAAAATAATTATTCTCACAACTAGTTACAATTACTACGTAAAATTAAAATTGTTCATGGAATTTTATTATAGGATCTTATACCCAAATGAGTTAATTGAGTAAAGAATGATTTGATTTATCATCCGACATTCTTAAGCAAATTCCACTTCTAAGCCCATCCCGTTATTCCCATTATTGTTTCCAGATACACGGCAAACTTTAATAAAACCCGGTGACGTGAGGTAAACGCTGTTTATCGGAGCGACGTAGGATATTACCCGTAATAATTGTCTCATCATGTAGGGTGGCAATGTAATTACTTGATCCGGAACTGCTTTTACAGGGGCAATAACAAAAATGTAAAACTGTAACTGTTGTGAATAGATAAGGGGGTATAAAGGGAAGGTTGATATGAGGGGAAGACACGTCTCAGTTGCTCCCTTCAATTGACAAGCTCACTTTTTTGCGGTGTACTCTACTTTTTTCATGCAGGGCCGAATTTCGATTTTAATGAACGTGGTAGATTATCTTTAATATTAAAATGAGTTAATCTTGTATATATATTTTGCGAATCTCAGAAACGGCTCCAACGATTTTCATAAAATTCAGTATGTACTGGATTTTTTAAATCGATGTAGCTAGGTATTTTTTTTCAAATTTCTTTTTATATCTGTTTAGGAGTTCTGAATAAATGCTAAAATGTTGAATAGGAAGTAAATGAAATTATAACTGTCATGTGTAAAGATGATAGCCCAATGGTAAATGGGCGAAGTAAGTAAAAATATCCGGGAATACCCTTTTCATTACCAACCTCTTTTTATTTATTTTTTGTACATATTTATAGTAAAACATTTGGGAAACATGTTTTCGTCTACTTTTCAGTGAATGAAGGAACAAAATTAGATAAATGTCTGAGATCTTACGAAAGCTGAAGTTTATGAAAAACAAGTAATTTATTCTGTTTTATCTTCGACAATAAAGTCTCGTTTAAGTACAGAACCGGAAATATATTACTTTTCTTGTCTTGTTTTCGTCAAAAGCCAAACTTTTGTCTTTAGAGTCTCTTTAGCTTGACGTAAAGAACATTATAAAAGAAGATTATTTTTTTATATACAGCTATATGGTACTTAGGGATCCCTCGATAGGAATTTCCTTTATAATATTGCCTAAGTTTAGAATGAAAAACGATACCAATTAAAAATTATACCAACAAAGTTTTAATACTAGAACGTGTGACCTATACCAAGGATTCGCAGTTTCAATTCATGCTTAATACCACAATAATTTAAGCCAATACCTAAGAACAACATCCCGCCGTGTGGTATCCGGCTGAGTAGAATAGATCACTCTCATCTCTTACCGAGGTCGTAAAAGGCGACTAAGTTAACTTGAGGTCACGCAGGCGGCCGCTCGTAAAATAACTGGCCAAACATGTAACTTAATGTGTAAACCATTTTGTGCTGACCCGACTTTGAGTAGCATAAGGGCAGCAGAATGCTTCGCCTCGTGCTCGCAACCGGAGCATTATCAGGAGATAGATTGATAGATAGATGGACCGATAGAGATAGATAGATAGATCTATCTCCTGATGATGCTTCGGTTGCGGGGCGAAACGATTGTTGAGTTTGTGATAGTGAACATCTGCGAGGCTTGTGTATTGTAGCGGCGGTAGTGGAGGTTTGTGCATGTGTTTTTAAGAATCCCGCATGTATTAGGTATAAAAACGGATTGTCCTCTCTACATCACTAAATATATTTTCTATTTTCCTTTATCGCGGATTATAGCAAAATAATTATTATTACTATTAATTCAATTGTCAATATCAATTTTATACGCATTTCGTTATCAAACAATTTTATTTCAAACACGTAAACGTCCATATGTGACCTGGTATTTTATTGAGTATAAAACCATTTATTTTATTACACCCCAAAAATAATGACAGACCTAAACAGAATTGGTTAATAAACTCATTTTCGGTTCAACCCAATATCAGATTATATTAACTTAATCCTATCAGACTTCGCAGTCTATTTAGGATTGTATGTGAAACAAAAAGAATTTCGTCAGCAATCCGTCCCTTAAATGGTGGTCCCTTCGCACGCTACAAACACTTAAGGGAAATTCCTTTTGCCGCCGTCCCGACGTCTCGGTATACAGCCTATGTTTTTCATTATCCCGACCTATAACAATAAATCTTCCACTCTTTGAATTGGGGTCAGAGAAAATTTTTCGGCGTATTGTTATCACGTACCGTTTAGTAGGCTTTTTTATTGAACTTTCAACGATATGTAAACTTGTACTGCTTTTATAGGAATAAATTTGTGTTCATATGTTTGTACCGTTAGAATAGACCACCCCCATTTGTTACTGAGATGTCGTAAAAGGCGAATAAGGTAAGTTGACCAACCGTGTGGTATCCGGTTGAGTAGAATAGACCACTCTATTTCTTACCGATGTGTCGTAAAACACGACTACGGTAATTAACGTCAGGCAGGCGACCGGTCGTAAAATATGTAGCCAAATCATGTGACAACATTTTTATAACATGTTGTGCCGACCCCAGTTAAAGTGGGATAAGGATAGGATAATATTGATGATGTTTGTACCGTTTTTGTACGACAGTAGTTACTATAGAATTATTTTGCTGTATTCCGCGTTTGTTTAGAGAATCTATGTAATATTAAGTGTATGATGCAAGCAACATTCACATACCTTATACATGAAGGGCAAATCACCACACGTATCACAAAACACCGCCACCACTACCACTCTGCACAAGCACAACGTACACTCACTACGACAATATCTACGATCCTTTAGCCTCATAACCAAAGCATCATCAAGAGTATAAGCTTGAGAGATTATAGTGAGTGTGTGTAGTGCTTATATGGTGAGTAGTTGACAGCGGCGTTTTGTGATACGTATGGCAACTGGTCCTGCATGTATAAGGTATGTGAACGTTCTCTGCTTCCTACACTTAGTATTACATAAATTATCTTAACAAAAGTGGATTATATCAAAATAATTCTATCTAACTTCTGTACTTTAGAAACCCGTAAAATTCTGCTACTATAAATTGTATTTGTGTAAATTTTAGAGTACATGTTTCAATATCACATACGCGACTTTTTATTGTAGAAAAAACCATGCTCAAAAAAACGCCCTATTTCTTCTAAAACTAGGTACTTGGAGAAAGTTATCTTACTTTTTGCATAATTTTAGCACCTGTGGTAAAACCGTTGCGCTCGTATAAATGTAAAAGCTCATTTAAGTAATTGAATGTCCCCACATAGAGTGGGATAAGGACAGGAGAATGAAGGAAGTATGAAGGAGTAGTAGAGTAGTAAGAAGGTACAGTTGACACATCCACTTTTCGATAACATTGTTATAATGGAATAAACCAAAAATGCGATGTAACAAAACAAACAAAATTATGTGATAAAGAACTTTTGAAGACGTTTAGAAAGTTGCGCAGCCAGTATAAAAATATCTTCGTAAACTTTGATTAAAGATACAAACCTATCAACTACCAATATCAATGGTATCGATATGATAATTTGAAAAGTTTGTTCGTTTCGATGTATTCGTTTATGGTTTATTTTTGGATATGCGAAATGTTATTATACTGTTTTGAAGATTTTTTGGAATATAAGTAGAGGCTTGTTACTGTTCCTCTGCTGAAGTAAATCTCGTCTCTCCCCTATAAATTAGGCACATCCAGGGATTTTTGGGATGTGGAGGATTCCTCTGGATTTTCCAGGATCATAAACGCACTATTTTAATATCAATAATCCCACTTAGAGTGGGATAAAGGCAGGAGAGATGATGATGATTTAGATATATTGTACAGTAATAAATTAATGTATTATGCATGAAGATGCAAGCAATTTACACCGATTCTATCCTTGAGTCTATCTCCTGATGATGCTTCGGTTGCGGGGTGAAACGATTGGTCAGTTTGTGATAGTGAACGTGCATGTGTTTTTACGAATCCTGCATGTATCAGGTATGAAAGCGGATTGTCCGCTCTAAACGTAGCATTATATTCATATATTTTCTATTTTACTTCATCGCGGATTATAGCAAAATAATTTTATTATTACTATTATACTATGGATCTCTCCAAAGTAACGGCTAGTAATATAAATTATTTATATTTTTAAAGCCATAAATGTAATATCAAACATAAAATATGGATTTGCTGTGCCGTGAAATTCCATTTTTCAAATAAAATGGTTAAACTCAGAAGCGTTTCTCTAAAACGTTTCTTCCTTGAAATATTCTGAGCTAAGAATTTTCTAGAGAACGATTACGTACGAGGAATTTAGATAATGGCAAAGATTATTTCAATGGACTTGGTTATGACGGGGCTGAAAGAAAATGGCCGCATAATACTGACTGAGTTGCTTTGTATAAGTAGTTCTCTTATATTCGAAGCATCTTTTCTTAGCATGCTCTTGTTACGTAAAATCAAACTCAAAACCAACTCAAAATTGATATCATTCACACACACAAATACATAATGTTAAAGGGCCGCAAACTTGTGTCGGATTGTACTTAGTTTATTACAAATATTTATTTGTTGTACGTTCTTTGGTCGATATGTAAAGAGTGGATTATATTATTACACATGTCTTATGTTTCGTGTATTTGTCTCATAATTTTTCTTATACGCCTTTTACGACACCTTGGTAAGAAATGAGGATGGTCTATTCTACTCAACCGGATACCACACAATTTAAAAACTATAGGTATATTAAAAATATATATTTAAATATAAAATTAACAAGAAACCAAAGGATTATACAAGCAAATTATTCCAACCTTTAGTGTGACTTGAATTAGTAGCAACACATTACACAAGCGCTTTCGATTAAAACTTTTAGATACAAATTGTTCCTAATTATTTCATTAAACTAAGTGTCATTAACTGGGTTTCCAACCCTTCTAAAGGCCTTGAATCTTCAAGCACAAAAACAATTTTAGAAAGGTTAAAGGTATTTTTTTAAATTTAAATTTAAGCCTTTAATCGCAGATAAAAAAGATTACATTTTGTCTTAAAGTGCCTAACCTAAAATGTTCTTCAAGAAACGATAAATAAGAACGATATAATATGGGAAACCACGTGATTCGCTTCGTGATGTGTTTGATGATGATGGTTCAATGATGATGAATTCAAATTTCATTCAATTAATTGGCAAGATAGAAATCGCTATCGAAAGTATAATAAAAATTCTATATAAAGGTATTATAAGAAGAATATTATAAAGATTATAGTTAATGGTTAATTGCGCCGTGTGGTATCTGGCTGAGTAGAATAGACCAACCTCATTTCTTACCGAGGTGTCGTAAAAGGTGACAAAGGTAAGATGACCCGCCGTGTGGTATCCGGCTGAGTAGAATAGACCAACCTCATTTCTTACCGAGGTGTCGTAAAAGGCGACTAAGGTAAGTTGACCCACCGTGTGGTATCCGGTTTTGTAGAATAGACTACCCTCTTTCTTACCGAGGTGTCGTAAAATACGACTGTGGTAAGTTGACGTCAGGCAGGCGGCCGGTTGTGAAAACTCAACCAAATCATGTAACAACATGTTTTTAGCATGTTATGCCGACCCCACTTAGAGTGGGATAAGGGCAGAGGATGATGATTTAGTTAATGGTTAATTACTTAGTTACAAACGTTGAATCGGAAGTAAATTAAATTATAGCTGTAATTTGTAATGTTGTAATAGCTCAATGGTAAACGGGCAGGCTAAAGAAGTAAAAATACCCGGGATCTAGCTCCTGTTATTACCAACCATTATTGGTTTTTTTATTTATTTATTTTATAATTTAAAAAAAATACTGAGCATGGCTCGGTCACTCAGGTTAAATTCAAATAAGTCTATTTTTGTTTATTTCTATATATTTTTCTAAATTTTGGAAACAGTTCCAACGATTTCATGATTCAGCATGTGGTTGGGAAATCGATCTAAGTTTTATTTAAAAAAATGTTATTTCATCCGTGTTTTAGAGCACTAAAAGAACTGCTAAAATAAAAATAGATTGTAAAGTTTAAATAGCGCAATGGTTAACAGGCGGATTAAATTTGTGAAAATACCTGGGTACAAGTCCCATATGTAACCGGCCCTTTCTTTCTTTTGTTTATTTATTGCATTTATTTTTTATACCTTTTAATAAAATTACCGAACACGGCTCGGTCATCCATTTACTATATATAATACAGAATATATTCCTTAAGTTATTCTTCAATGTGAACATACGTATAAAATAATAAAAGAAAATTCAACCTCTTCTGGTAAAAACTAATCACATTTCAACAATATTTCTTTTGTTGTCAGAAATGATCAAACCGTTAGTCCACTCATCTGTGAACTACTTATTTTTTGTAAGAGAAATGTTCAGTTTACTTTGCAATCATATTTTCTGAAGTATATTTTCAAGATTTTTTCTGCAATACCAATATAGATCATAGTAAACAAGTTCACGAATTTGAAATACACACACTTTTCAGTTTATACACCTTCTTTATTATCCTGCACTTATTCGTAAATGAGATCGAAAGAACATGTATTAAACATGATATTACATGACCAGTTATTTTATGACCGGCCGCCTGCCTGATGTCTACCCACCTTAGTCGCCTTTTACGACACCTCGGTAAGAAATAAAGGTGATATATTTGAAAACTTGAAGTAAATAAGGCACTAAGTACCTAAAAATTAAAATTCGAACTAAGTATGCAATTTGGTTTGGTCGCGTTTTGCGACACCTTGGTAAAAATAAGGGTGGTCTATTCTACTCAGAGAATTCTATTACAATTCTCTAGATGTATGCAAGTTTCCCCACGATATTTTCTTCTACCGAAAGCGTGTGATAAACTGCAATTATCAATTAGACACTGTAACACAACGTACTAGGAACACCTGATTCCGCAATCAAAACTAGATGGCGCCTCTCGTCGTTTGCTCCGCGCTATCGAAGTGCTTTCATAGTAATATAAGAAGTCCCCATACATTAAGTTATCAGATCGACATCGCTATCAGATCCTGGGGCTCTAATGTGCATCCTACTGGAACACTACGCCTCAGCGCGTCTGAGACGGTGCATCCTCCGTCCGGCACATCCACACCTGGAATGCCGTGAGGAACCCGTCGTCTGTCCGCGATGCTTTCCGTACTCGTGAATTAGCACGCATTCCCGCCCCCGACAGTACGTCCGTCCGGGCCACCGTGTTACAAACTGGCTACAAACGTTCGACTCCGTCGTATTAAAAATGGCGCCCAACTAGTGGCCCGAAAAGCGACCTTGAGTAAATCGTTTTAATCCGACGACCAACTCGCAGCTGAAGAGAGGCCCTAACTTCACCATACAGTCTGACGCACAATTCGACGTTGAAGAGTGACCCTGAATGCAGTTCTTGTCCAGGGGGAGGGAGAAGAGAAACATCCGCTGGAGTTAGCTATCGATCCCAAGCATCGCAGTTATAGTGCATCCAAACTGGAACACAACAGTTCAGCGAACTACAAACAGAGCATCTTCTAATACATCCTTACCAGGATTATTGTGAAGGACTCATCCGGGACACTGAGGACACATTAGAAACAACAATAATACTACATCTGTACCTAAGTGATTTGCACTTCGTCGTATTACCAACTAGCGACCAACGCGCATTCGAAGAGTGGCTCAAAGAAAATTTTATGAATCGAAGAAATGCCGAGTATTGTGAAGAAACCTAAATCAATAGAACACATCGGCAAACATATCAACTTCAGCGATATACTGTTACGAAAGACAATACATACGCCTATATCTGTTCCACTGCATCGCTTAACGAAATAGTTGAGAGACATCATTCAACCTTGTGTCACCATGGCGGCTTCTGCAGTTTTGTACAGAAGAAGGGACGGAATGAATATCCAACGGAGTTCACTACCAGACCAAGCCAGAAGGAAACTACTCAATACCATCGATACGAAGTGGTCTAGGCATCCGAGGAAACAATTTTTATCCTGTCCTACTCGTCGGGACGCCTTCGTGGACAGAGGGGGAGTTTGTAACACAACGTACTAGGAACACCTGATTCCGCAATCAAAACTAGATGGCGCCTCTCGTCGTTTGCTCCGCGCTATCGAAGTGCTTTCATAGTAATATAAGAAGTCCCCATACATTAAGTTATCAGATCGACATCGCTATCAGATCCTGGGGCTCTAATGTGCATCCTACTGGAACACTACGCCTCAGCGCGTCTGAGACGGTGCATCCTCCGTCCGGCACATCCACACCTGGAATGCCGTGAGGAACCCGTCGTCTGTCCGCGATGCTTTCCGTACTCGTGAATTAGCACGCATTCCCGCCCCCGACAGTACGTGCGTCGGGTCATCGTATTACAACACTAGTTTTAACAGAAAAACTCATTCCCCATTGAGCTATCACAACTTTACAAATAACAGAAAATTTAGGTGTCTTTCTATTTGAATTTTAGAAAAAATTTTAGTGCGCTAACAGGGATAAAACGACTTTTGAAACCTAGTTAGATCGATTTTTCGAAACCCTGTAAGTACATACTAAGTTTCATGAAAATATACATATATACATACAAGATAAACTCATTTGAATACCTATTAATTATAATATCGTCTATACTCCGATGCTTTCTATTATTATAAGTACTCGATGTCGAAATATCAATCGTTTGAAATAAAAAAGCTGGATCGAACAAAAAGGTCACCAGCTAACTGAAAAATAACATTCATATTTAAAAAGCTAATGACGTACATAAAGCACTCAAAAAAGTCATATTAAAAAAATCATAAATTAAAAATACTTTCAACAGAAAATGTACGAAACATGTTCAACGTGAAAACGTGTTCTCTCAGCAAATTGTATTAAAATTAATGCCTCACTCTCGGATGTATTTTGTGGCGGATAGTAACATTATAACATTATCATATTAAGTTAAATTATATTTTACTCCCGGATTTTATAATATAATTCGCAATAATAGTATTTCAGACTAGCACTAGTGGTACTTATAGTTTTACTAGAATTTTTCCGCGACTTCGCCTGCATGTATTTCAGCACCGAGGCTTTAAGTAGCCTATGTCATTTTTTTATTAAGATGAAAGAAAAACAAACGAAGAAACGTTCGTATAGTATCATAGTCAAATAAATATAGCTAGACACGAACCTACCGAAATAACATAAAACCAGTAACCTCCATTGGTCCAGTAACCCTACAAGTAGATTGTACCTACGTGTTTAAGCAAGACAAATTATAAGAAGCCCCTTACGCGTCTAACTATCATAATGAGTCAACGTCTAGAAAGAAACTTCAGCATGGATATTCATATTTAATTGGAACTATCGTACTGTTAACGCACACTATATACAACAACACGATATTATAGGAATACCACAATTCCCGTTCCGAGATGCACTTCTCTTGAATGACGAACAAAGACTGACTGTCACTGAAATGCTTTATCAATAGGAAGACTCAACCGGAAACAACACGTCACAGCGTTGCCACCATTTTAATCAAAAATAGGCGCGATACTCTTGTTTCATGACTGTGTTGCTATAAAATACAAAGCGGAAGTCAATGGCGACAACAGTACTCACCTGAGATACCGCTTTCGTTATCACAATAAAAAATATATATATTTGACCACTTCTAATACAAACAGATATTTAGGGTCATTTAAAAGTACATTACAAAGAACAAAATAAATCGGCCAGATATGTCACGTACGTGTGGTTTTGTTAATAGATAGTTTATCACTTAATAATCTCACCTTTTATTATTCAAAGTGATAATAATTAGAACAAAAAAAAAATATTATACGATACGAACGAACCCTTGTTCGAATCGTCGAACAATATATAGTTGCTACAAATGCTATCTTGCTTCAAGAATAAAAGGATTAATAAAATTTAACATAGACATAAAAGCCCCTATTAAACTCACAATGTAAGCAAACGATTTTTTCGTGCTGAAACCAACCGTGTAATACAAATTAGGCACCATTACGTCAAATCCGTCGCACGTTGGGAGCTTACGAAGTTGGAAGTTTTGTACAAAAATAAGACAAAAATTCGCTTGTGGATCTCAAATGTTTGATATGTTGTCACATTTAAGATCTAAGGGGGCATATAATGTACAAATTGAAATAACATCATCATCTTCCTGCCCTTATCCCACTCTAAGTGAGGTCGGCACAACATGTTATAAACATGCTGTCTCATGATTTGGCTGCGTTTTTACGACCGGTGGCCTGCCTGACGTCAACTTACCTCAGTCGTATTTAACGATACCTAGGTAAGAAAGAGGATGGTCTTTTCTACTAAACCGGATACTACACGGTGGGTCGACTTACCTTTATCGCCTTTTACGACACCTCGATAAGAAATGAGGGTGGTACTATTCTATTCAGCCGGATACCACACGGCGTTCACCCATACTAATAGTATAAATTCGAAAATCTGTCTGTCTATTACACTTTTACAGCTCCTTAGATGGAAGGTAAGGGAAAACAATACTTATGTATTGCTTGATTGGGTATTTGAACATTTAAGTTGACACGTGTGACGTCGCAGATTAAGCCTGTATTGTTATATGCTTGCTTGTATTTATATATTGCACCTGGGTGACCAAGTCTTGTTCGGTAATTTTTAGTGAGATGTAAAACAGATGGTTGAATTTTGTGAACTGACATACAGAGTTGACGAATGATAAGAGAGAATGGAAGATAAAAACATGTTGTGTTGACCCCACTTAGAGTGGTATAAGGGTAGGAGAATAAAAATGTTTTTTAATTGTATTGAAATTGTTTAGAAAAGTGCTTTTAAAATAAGCCGCTACGTCATAAATACAGACAAAATATCAAAGCTCATTCATTAAATTACAAATTGAATCGCTTCTTAAATAAAGCTATGTTCACAGTAAACAAATCTCTTAGCACGCCAGCCGGAATTGCAAAAACAAATTAGGTGGTGTTTCCACTAAATCTGTCACTCCAACGCTTAAACTTTTCGCGATCGACAGATTATATAATAGTAAACTTTTCGAGGGATGCTGTAATGAAATCGTCTCATTAGGCAAAAGCCAGTTTAATGTGAGCCACCTAAACTGTTCTTTCTTTTCATTTTTCGAAACGTTGTAGTGATAAAAATTAGGCAATTGAAATACAAGAAAATATAAAATTAAAAAAGAACGGCTTGTTACTATCCCACTGCTGGGCATAGGCCTCCTCTCTCCGTTTTTAAAGAGAAGGAAAGGAGAAAGAAAACCTACCACTTCTAGATTCTTCCGGAAGGTTTAGTTAATAGTACATTACGGTTTTTTATACATTGTGTAAAGTGGGCGCACATTGTATAAAAATCTGTCTTTGGTTAACTCAAAATAACTACTTTTAAAAATAATTACTTTCAAAATGTCACTCGCCATGCAGGCAAAGCCGCAATTACAGCTAGTATTACATAATTATTTGTTCGCAAAGAATATAATATTATTGTTACTTTTGTATTATGGCTACAAAGTTACATCAAATTCTATAAACTACCTATTTAAAATATTTTTCAAACGCGCCATTTCTAAAAAAACAGATTAATAAAATTTAAAGCTTTTATCGCTAACGCTTATCAAAACATTGTGAAAAAGAGAATAACGAACCGAAAAAGAAACTTGAAAACGAAATTTAATTATCATCCGCCATACTTAAATCATTTTCAAAGTAAACAAACCATTCACCTGATCTGTGTAACGACCTCTCCCTAAATCCGTCACGCGACGAAAGCTTACAATTTTCCACGAAGGCCAGACGCTTAATGAAATTGTCTTATTGAATTTTTTCATCTTTTCATAACTTCTTTTTATTTACTTTACATTACATTGCATTAGTACTAGGTAACCTAGTTGATTATATGTTTAAAGAAGTAGGCGTTACTTTCCAGAATTCTATAGTATAGAAGTTACAATAGAATTATTTTGCTGTAATTAGCGTTTGTTAAGATAATATATGTAATGGCTAAACGATCTTAGAGATTGTGGTAGTGAGTGTGTGTAGTGCTTGTGTGGGGAGTTTGTGTTGTCCTGAATGTATAAGGTATGTGAATGTTGTCTGTTTCAGAGACCTTGCATAACATAATTCTATTGTAACTTCTAACTACATGCTGTAGGTCGTAACGACTTTAACAGCGTTATTGAGTGGGACGACCGAGCGCAGAAGCATCGTAACATAGATCTACATTCGCACTCACACGCACAAAAACACACATACCCACTCACACCACACACACACACGCACAACTTGCACACACTCATCACACCCACACATACATTGTAATATAAAAGCTATTTAGAATATTATTTATGTTACTTTACGCTATAGATTTACATATCTTTTTAATGATTTTCTTAATTTTATTATGGAAGAGCGAGGATTTCTGTAAAGTAATGGCCTGTTACTACTGGGCATAGGCTTGGGCTTTCCGTTTTTGGAGAGAAGGATTGGAGCTCAGATCTACCATGCTGCTCCAATACGGATTGGTAGATTATACATATAAATCGCTACAAGACGTTATATACATATTTTAACATGATTTGGCTTAAAATACGGCGGCCGGTCGTAAAATACCCAGGTATTTTACGACCGGCCGCCTGCCTGACGTCAACTTACCTTAGTCGCCTTTTACGACACCTCGGTAAGATATGAGAGTTATCTATTCTACTCTGCCAGATACCACACAGTGGAACACCACAGTAACTTAACTTTTTTATATATTTCCGTGAGACATATATAAGTGCTAGAACTATAAATCGTAGACGATTTATTGTTTCTTCTCAGATGCTTTTTATCGCCTTTCCGTGTGGCTGACATTAAGGGTAACCAAATTCTTGAGGCGGCTGCTCGGAATATAGATTAAGTGGAGATACCGAACCATCTAATAATATTTTATATGCTGGCATGTAGTATAATGCGAAATGTAAGATGTTTTAACGGCCTTTGGCTGAGTTTTTACGCCCGGCCGCCTGCCTGACTTCAACTTACCTTAGTCGTATTTTAAGACACCTCAGGGGTCAAACCCGATCACCAATGAGATTTTCTGTTAAAATTTATGTGTCTAATTTATAATTACAATTTATCACACGCTTTTCGGTGAAGGAAAACATCGTGAGGAAATCTGCAATCTGCATATCTTTAGAGAATTCTGGAGATATGTGTAACCTACGGTGCTAGCTCCAAACCTTCTCTCTAAAAAACGGAGAGAAAGGTCTCTTCTCTCCGTTTTTTTCTTCATTCTCAGCAGTGGGATAGTAGCAGGCCGCTACTTACTTACTTGCATCAAGATAGAGGTGGTCTATTCTACTCAGCCGGATACCACAAGGCGGGTCGACTTTCTTTAGTCGCCTTTTACGACACCTCGGTAAGAAATGAGGGTGGTCTATTCTACTCATCCAAATACCACACGGCTAAAGATCAAAACATCTAAATCACAAATTAAAACAAATTCGAATCTAATTTTAATACTGATCATATTTCATATTACGCATTAATTAATCAAATTAACGTAGACGTGTATATAGCATTATACTCGCCAAATTATTGTAACTTGACCTAAATTCCACACGCTCGTTAGCGGAAACTGAACAATCGACCACTCGAATCTCTGCGGTCACAAGGGTGCTACGATCATTATATATTACCTAATAAATTTGACCACCAATTCAATAGCAATCAATATCCACACAGCTCACATCCATAGTAGTACCCTGTTACACTATTACTTAGTCAAAGGCCTTCTCTCCTTGAAGAGGTTTGAATATCACACTCGACACGGATTCAAAGTTTGTGAGGATGGATGTATGTTTGTTACTCTTTCACGGCGAATCCGTTGAAGCGTCATTTCTTATACTCCGGAATAACATATAGGCTATAGAAATCCTGTTAATTCAACAAGAAAAGGATGATTTGCAAAGCGCCATCTATTATCGACCTATCAGACGATAATAGTCCACGCAAACGATATAGAGATCGCTCGAGAGGACAATCCCGGGTAAACCTCGAGGCTCGAAGCCCCCATCAGCCTCAACAAGGCTGAGGAGATGACCATTTATTTTACGAAGTCGCGGGTAAAAGCTAGAACTGTATATTTCAGAGATATGTTGCGATCCAGAGCTGGTTTCCTCACAACGTTTTCCTTCAACGAAGAACACATGATAAATTTAAAATATCAATAACACATGTATGTTTTAATGAAGGCTCATTGATATCTGCCAAGATGAAATCCGTGATCTCCTGGAAAGATCACAAGGTCAAGCTCGCAAGCTATTACAGCATTTATTAACATAAATAACATAAAGTAATAGTGTCACAAATACACACAAAGATATAAGCGATCAGAAGATCGAGCTTTGCTCGGGCTCCCTGTCATAATTTTTCTCACAATTGACGGAATTTGAAAAAGAAAACGGAAAAAATGGGTGTTTAGACATCTGGTCTTAAACCGGGGTCTCCTTCTCCTGGGACCGCCAGATTTCCCACTTGAGCTATTTTAGCCTTGCAGACGATTGTGAAATTAATCTTCGTATTCTAATGATATTGTAGTAATTTTTCATTGCCTAATAACACGGACTATATGACGTTTTCTAAAAATGAAACCTCGTTAAATCAATTTTTAGCCCCCTAAACTCCCTGCATACTAAATTTCATGAAAATCGTAGAAGCCGTTTCCAAAATTCAGACTATACAAGAATTGCCTGTTTAAAGATATTACTTAAAAACGAATCTGAAGCTACGCATTACTGTTAATAATAAACAAATAAATCTAGTTCAAGATCTAGTATAGCCATGGGACCTTATTAAATTCCCAACTACTACTACTAATGCCCTTTGACACGTGAGCGTTAGTCTTTTTCATGAAAATCTATTGAAAAGATCTATTCAGCTGTAATTATCAGTTGAAATGATAGAAATAAGCAACATGCTGAGATAATAAGCAGTGTCTTCATTCTAACAATCAAATCGATCGGTAAAATGAGGTCAAATAAACACATTCGCATTTCTAACATAAACATGGAAACATGGACAAATATTTATATTATTGTAATTTTTTCTTATTATAAAATTTAGATATCATATAGTGTCGAGATATATGCGTCAAATATGTGGATCTGGGATAAAAGTTACGCTGTAGGATTCGATATGCAGGATCTGTAGTTTTCAAAACTTAGGAAATTAAAGAAATGTCAATCAGTCAAGCGGTTCAGTCTGCAGAACTGTTGCAAAATTGCGCTATAATTGATACTAATATTATAAATGCGAAGGTTTTTTTGTCTGTAAACTGTAAAAAAACTGAAAACTTAAGGCATGGTGGGCACCTCAGCACGAAACTGAAGTTTTACAACAGTCTAAAATAACATTTAAATGTCCTTTCTATGTTTGCCTGCGTGTATAAATATGCTAAAATAAGATAATGTTTATTTTTAAAACTCGAATCGTTAAATAAAAAATAACATTACGAAACATAGAGCATTACGAATTCTATAAAAAAATAAAATCTTTTGGAGAAAACAATAGGAATATAAATATTTTTGTATAAAAATGGTATCTCAGTATCTTTCGCTGCGGAATAAACTGCCAGACAGAAACCATAAATCAAGTTTCAATTGTCGGCAAAGTTTTCCAACTCTTCAGTTGTATATCTATATAGTCGCTACACTTCGCAATTAAGCAAACTAAAGCATTATTACAAAGCTTTTGAGGCTAATAATACTAAATATAAAGTTTTGCCTTATTTATAGTATAAGTATTATTAGAATTTAAATTCAAAATATTCTTTATTCAAATAAACTTGTAAACAAGTGCTTTTGAATCGTCAACTCTAATGCTGGTTCGGAAAGCAGTTCTTGCCGAGAAGAGCCAGCAAGAAACTCGGCGGTTACTCTTTTAAAAAATAATACTTATTACATTTAGTCATTTATTTTCTTGTTTGCTACATATATCCACATATTCTAGTCTTCTAAGTAATCCTCAACAGTACAGTAGGCTTTCTGTATCAGCCCCTTTTTAACAGTGTTTTTAAACTGATGTAACGGCAAAGCTAAAATTGATTGCAGAATTTTATAATAGAATCATAATTACGTTCTAAATCGGCAAGTATGACACTGGATTTGAATCTCAGATCAATCTTTAAGTTGGATATTACACTGATGGGCTTATAACTAGTCCTCTTTGCGATTTTGTCGTGGAGTGTATCTGCTGATAATGCTTCCGTTACGAGGCGAAACGATTGTTAAGATTGTGGTGGTGAATGTGTACAGTGCTTGGTTATTGTTGTGTTATTATTGGCGGATAGTGCATGATTTTTTACCCATAACCAGCCATATCATTACCAAGTGTTTTTATGCCATAGGGTCACGCGTGTTATTCTGTTTTTACATGAGGAAACCCTTGATGGCAACTGCCTTTTCCAATTGCAGCAGTTATGTCGGACTCTTACCGGCTTAAACTTCATGGTGTTCCACTTTGCTGCTTCGTAACAAGGGCACAGAAAAACCATAATTCTAGATTACGAAAAATATGAAGTACGTCGAAATCGGAACACGACAAATACGGTAGAAACTATTTAAAATGGTTTAGTTGAGGCCATAGTTTATTTTTGTCCCAGGACTTTTGGTTAGCGATCTACGCCTCTGGACATGCCAATTGGCATTGGAAAAACTACCACCCAAGCAGGTATCAATGTGTATAACTAAATCTGTAACGAAAGCTACACCGCAATCTAATACAAACTTACTAAAAAGAAAATTTACATCGATTATAAATTAGTACACAGATGCTCAAAAAAAGTCCCAGTAATCCAATACAACAAAAACTTCATTAAAAATCTGCGCATGGTTGACTTTTTACGAGCAGGGTCGTAAACACAAGTTAAAGAGTGCTGGTGCTGACCAAAGCACCAGATGGCCGTTAAATAATAATAGCCAATATATTCGTGAAAACAGTAAATATCAAGACAAAACCATAAATATCTTGAAGAAAGGATTTTAGTTTTATTACAGAAGAACCTCGATAACTTAAAGAAATGTTTCGTCCATAACTATCTACAAATTTCAGTAATTTCGAGTGGAATGTGCATTATCTTCTTGCCATTATCCCACTCCCCACTTAGTCCACACAACATGTTGTAAACATGTTGTCACATGATTTTGCTAAATATTTTACCATCAACTTACCATAGTCTTCTTTTACGACACCTCGGTAAGAAGTGAGGGTTGTCTATTGCACTCAGCCGATTTCCACACGGCGGGTCAATTTATCTTAGTTGTCGTTTACGACACCTCGGCTAGAAAATATGACGGGAAAATATGGTCTATTTTGCTCATAACTTATAAGACATTTAATTACGGAAGTTATGTGGTGTCGTAAATTTAATTCGCAATCAAGTCTTCCTTCATCATCTTTCATATATCAAAGACGAAGAACAACAGACTGAATATTAGACTTGGAGACTCACGAGCCACGAGTTGCAGTAGCTCAGTTTGACTTAGACTTACCCTTTCATAATATTCTGGGGTGGGTTGGTATTAATTTTGCAATAAATTCTAAGATATTTTAAAGCTTTTTGACTATATGCTGTTAGCCCTAACGGGTTTAACAGCGTCACCGGGCGGGACGGGCGAGCACAGAAGCATCGCCGAAGTTGCGAAATGCGGAGAGTAGAGCGCAGAAGCTCTACTAGCGTCGGGGAACGTCGTCCTAAGGGTGCCTCCTGTGAGGCCGGACCACGGCTTAGGGCGACGTGTAGTGGAGGGCTGATGGTATGACTTTGATTAGTTGACCAACCGATGTTAGAAATCTGGGACCTCGTCTTCGCCGGCGAAGACGCTGTATGTGTGTATTACGTGTTTCTGTGTTTGCGATCGTTATTTGATCGTCAGGGGCATATATTACGCTTTTTGGACGCCTATATTTTCGGTGGTCAGACGTAACTGGGATGTAGGTGGAAGCAACTGAAAAGAGAGGGTATGGGTGTACCTCGGATTTCTCGAAGTAAGACTACGAAAAACGTTTAAAGAGGTGGGTAATGGTAGGGCGGTCGAGGTCTCTATGGAGGTCAACGTTCCGCACGAACCACGGACAACCAGTGGCTGTCCGCATAAATCGGTTTTGCATTCTTTGAAGCGCGAGCAATCTGACCTTTGAAACGTGCGCGAACGCAACGCTCGCATAGGACATTATTGGTCTTATGCAAGTTTTGTAGAGTGTCACTTAGTTGCGGAGTGACATTTTACTTTTCTTGCATAACATCGGATAAAGTCGTCCCATGACATACGCAGCCTTATTGCAGACTGTGCGTATGTGCTCGTGGAAGGTCATGGAAGGTTGGAAGGTGACACCTAGGTACTTGACTTTCTGTTGCCAGTGAATTGGTGTATCGTAAAGGGAAATTTCCGTAGGTGTGTCTATGTGAGATCGGAAACGATTACCGATAATGTGCATAGCTGCACTTTTATCAGGGTTTATTTCGATTCTCCATCGGCGGAACCAGCGTCCGAGACTGTCTACCGCTTTCTGGAGACGTCTAGTGATAACTTGAGGTGGCGATATGTGGTAAATACAGCGGTATCATCCGCGAAAAGTTAAAAGCTTTCCAAATATTGCCACCTACGTGACCATACCTGGTAAAAGGTTCGAAAATTTTGAAAGAACATTGAAAGGTTGACTTTGGACATTTCGAATTTTGATCCCCATCATTCAATGTTTTGTTACATCTCAAACTCAGTTTATCACAAGGTTTTCTCCCCATTTCACTGTTGTTCTGTAAACTTGGCAGTTCCTTTGCCCAAATTACTTTTATTTTTATACAATCTGTATTCTCGACTTTGTTCCCTTCAACTCCAGTGTTAGAGTATCCGTTGTGTCGTTATTTTTTTGCTCCCGAAGTAAAAACGTGATATTTATACTATATGTAATTTCTGTATATAAACTTTAATATACCGATTTGTCATATCTGCGATAAATATTAGCAAAATAATATTTTCATTACTTTTGTATTATAGACCCCCGCAATGTAACGCCTGATTCTTTAAATTGTTTATCTATATAAGACTTTTTCACGTGTCTAATGTGACGGTGTGTAAGTGAAAAGTTTTAATTTATATACCACTAGAATGTTGCAAAGTTAAATAACTCTAGTACTATTCTTTTTGCCAGCATTAATTTTATCCCAGCTATTAATTCATCTCTAAAGGCTTGTAGAGGTCAGATGTCTGTTCCAACGTACATATACCGCACTCAAATATGGGTTAGAATAATAATCAGACCCGAGTTAACTACCGGGAACATACCAGGTCGAAGCCAGTGCCCGCAGTGATCCCGACAATGCGGGATAAAATACTGAGGGAAAGGAATTTTTAATACGTCGCATAAAAATAAGCTAATGCGAGTTAGTACCCGTTTTTATTGTTATTATCTTACTTCATTCGTTATAGGGCTAGCTTTAATCTTATGTAGAATTCGTATGACGACTTTGAATTAAAATGGTGCATCGTTTTGCTAAATTAGACTTGGAATGGAATGAAAATTTACTTCAAAGCATTTGAAGGCTTCCGATACTCTTCCAACGCTCTCTTCCAAAGTTTTATTAAGTGCATATTTTATGAAACGCTATAGTCGGTCAACAGAGACTCCTCAGTTCAAATGGAAACGTTATGCGAACAGTTTAAGTTAGTAATTGAAAGACAGCTTTCCCTTTACAATTTTATCGATGATAGAAGAAATAGAATACTTCTCTAAATATGGATGTATATAGGGTAAAGAAATAAGAAAAATATGATAAAATAAATACCCTGTGTCATTAATACAGCCTAGATATGTTAGCCTTAACGTATTATGACCTAATTATTACCATCTTAAATATATCGAAATAATAATAAGAAACCATTTCAGTTATGAAATGGGCACAATAATAAGTTCCAAAAGTAACATTGTTCGAAATTAGCTGAAAAAAAGTCATTCATACGCTTGTAAGCTGTAATAAGGCTTACCTGATCTCAACTCGAAAGGCATGATATCAAGCGTAAAAAGCGCCCCTCCCCTGCAAACTGTCTCGGTCACAGTTCCGCCCCACCACCCCGCAACATTGCACGACCGATGCACACACACACATAAACCCCCACACTTAAAGTAACACCACTTGTATCGTTGCGGAGGGTTAGTAATCTGTCAAATGGTAAGCATGACACACGGAGTGTTCTTGTTACGTCAAAAAACGATTCGGCACGGTCCGACACAGCGTCCGCAGCGCTGGCGGTCTCACTTCTGCCGCTGGGATGCGGCGCGCGCCGGCAGCGCACCCCGTCTCCATGACAACCGTCCGGGAGATCCACCTCGTCCTCTTTCGCATTCAAAAACAAAAATAGCGAAATTAATTGCGTAATCGTCTGACCGTTCTCGTCCAACTTCATTAACAAGTTCAAGAGGTCAGATTAAACGCCTGTCACAGTAACCTATATTTAAAGCGGTACTAATCTCCGGAACTGCATCCAGTTGTGGAGTGCAGCCTATGAATATTTGAATCGTTCCCAATTAAAACCGTTATGTAACTTTAAAATAGGCTAAACCCTTATGGGACTAGCTGATTGGGAATTGAATAAACTTTTTGAAAGAAATTGCAGAAGGCTTCCCGTCAATAAATTAATTTTGTGTTCATATGAAGAAAAGTATCAATGAAATACAACAAATAATTTGTTGGTCCAATTTATGGTAAATCGACAGATATATTTATCCAAGAGACAAATCTTAAAAGAAAAGAAGTTGGTAAAAGGATTTGTGTATGATACTTTATTTTCACCTTTTTAGCACGAAAACTATTAATAAGATTGCTTGAATAGAGATCTTTATTAGATCTAGAACTAATATTTTCCAGTGACTATATCAATGCTACAAGATCTTAAAGGGAAACGTTATCGAATTTTGTAGTTTCATCAAAATTTAATTTAGGTACCAAAGGATACTGAAGTTCCTAGATTTCATCTATTTCATTGATTTTGAGAAACTTACATCAGACTCTCTGACTTATTCAGGGAAGCAACTTTTCTGAGATACTATCTTTGGAAAGATTCTGGTACTACTAAATAAATAACTGGTACTAAATCACTGTCTTGTCCGTAAATACAAGGATCTTTACTTAAACCTTCTCAATAGAATCATCATACCAATAGAGCATACCCCTTCGTATTGAAGAATGGGTCGGTGATTATTTCAAGAACTGTAGTAGAAAAGCAAGGCATTAAATGATAGTGCTTTAAGAGCTCATTTGCTAATAGGAAAAGCGACCATGGATACGTAATGCAATGCACAATTTTATTGATTTTTTGTGCGTATTTCATGTCCTGTTCACGCAGAGTTCTGGATAGCCATGTGACAACATGTCTATAACATGTTCTGCCGCCCCACTTAGAGTGTGATAAAGGCAGGAAGAGATGATGATATGGATTATTGTTTTATTTATTGGACATGTGTCGTCTTATAGACATTTACAACAAAATAAATATAAAAATGGAACAAGGCGTTCAAAGTTTAATGTTCTAGGCACCGCATAATTACGGCGTTCGTAAGTTGTGTTCACATTGATGAGGGCGAACTTTACGTAAAGTATATTAAAGCACAAAAGTATTAATTATTGGCGAGAAACAGAAGTCTCATTAAAGAGTTAATTTTGTTTTATGAAGATTCACTAAAGTTTCATCTGCGAAACGAATTTCGAAGACAAAAAGTTGTTCGTTGAAATGTTAGTTGAATTTTTACACATTATACATATTTCTTTTTAAGATCGACCGACAAGCTACACCTACAATGAAATATGATGAAATTATGTGTATGAAATTTATGAACAGATTTTAGTCTTCTTATATGGAAAAAAAATATCTAAAAAGGTTTTATTTTGGATATAAAACAACACAAATTTGCTTAAATCCGCCTTAAATAAATATTAATATGGTAGAAACTAACTTTAAGATAAAATACTGTAGTTTTTGTTCTGTAGCTTCGATAAAGGAACAAAATATGCTTTGCTTGTATTGAAATATGCATTGCACGCAGTGTGCAATATTCTCACTAAATAGTGAAAATATTAAACATTCACTTACATGAATATTTCTGTTTGTTCTTTATTTATTATAAGCTAGCTTTTATCCGCAACTAAGTTCACGTTGACTGTAGTCTTGGAATAAAACAATATCTTCTAATAACTCTCCCACTGTCCAAATATATCCATAACAAAAATCAGATCCGGGAGGACGGCGAGAGAGTTTTCGTTTTATCGAGAGCATAGTTTAATTATTGTAGTATGACATTAAAAAATATATAAAAACAGCTCAAATAAATTTATCCAATAAACAAAAACCGAAATATATAAAATCTTTTTTTAAATAAATCTTTCGACGCAACTTTTGTTGATTAATAATAGATGGCGTTTTTCAATGTCATCCTATTCTTGTTGAATTAACAGGTTTTCTATAGCTACCTATATATGTTACCGCAGTGGATAAAAATAATTGTGCCAAATTTTATCTATATTGGTTCAGCGGATTCGCCGTGAAAACGTAACAGACAGACGGACAGTCTTACGTATTTATAATATTAGTAAAGATTCTGCAAATCAAAATGTAGCTTGAATAAGCCATGTTACGATATGATCCGTCGAAAAGAATGTGAAATAAGATAGACAATCTACTTATGTATTTATCTACACTAATATATAAAATTTAAGAGTTTGTTTGTTTGTTTGATTGTTTTTGGTTCATTGAACGCGCTAATCCCAAGAACGACTTGACCAATTTGAAAAATTATTTGAGTTTAACATAGTCATAATTTATCAAGGAAGGCTATAGACTATGTAACATCATAAACATGAATAAAATGGCGCCACTTTTCCCGGTCAGCAGCACTATTTATAGCCTCGCTCAATCAAATGTTCCGACACCTGACCCGACCATCTTTTTGAGCTCCGACCCCTGGATCTCCCACCGTCTACTTTCCCAGTGACCATGAGTTTCTCAAGGTTTGCAAGTTTTCGAGCAATATGTCCAAAGTATTGGAGTATTCTCTGACATAGGCGCGACTTTCTATTTCACCTTAAGCTCACTGAGAATGGAGATGTTTGCTCAGGCTATCCAGGGGACATACAACATACGCCACCAGCAAGACATTTCGCATTCATCTCACAAGCGTATAGTAAAAAGATACGACCTTTCTAGTTCTCACTAACCACCCTATTCAGATCGATGTCTAGACTTTAACGAATAAGAAACGTTAAATTTTATCGGTCTACATTGATTCCTTTCTATAGTCTATCGTTTTTATATTCAGAATGCGTATTGGAAAACTTTCCTATAAAACTTTATCTAGAAAAGCTTTTCCAAAAGAGTTTCTTGACATCGTATGATTAGGTATTTTTAAGACGCATCATCAAGCCTTATTCTTTATTAAGTTATCCTTTTTGAAACCATATACATATGTGGCGTACCCTCAACCGAATCGACGAGGCTCTATCTACCGACTGAGATATAATACATATTGTCCCAAAGAAACATAAATTCAGTATCCTCCTGGCCTTAACGACAGGCTGCCTGCCTGACGTCAATTTACTTTAATCGTATTTTATGAGACCTCAGTATTAGATGAGGGTGGTCTATACTACTCAACCGGATACCACACAGAGGGTCCACTTACGGTAATTGCCTTTTACGACACCTCTGTATGAAATGAGGGTGGTCTTTTTTACTCAGCTGGTTACCACACGACTTCCAAAAGAAAATTAATTGTTATGTAAAAATAGACAGAAAGCAATATTACGAGTATGTAGGTATAAATAAATGCGATAAACACTTTGAGCAGCGCATTTAGGTTTTCAAGTGTCTGAATATATACATTTTTGAAACTATTATAAAATGAAAAGAAAACTTAAATATACCGAGTATTTATTGTACTATCAGTCAACAGCAAGTTACCCCGTTGGGAAATCAAAAATACAAAACTTATTCTGATGAACCCACATTAATTATGTAAAAATGTTTCGAGTCTTGAAAAATTGCCTATTATTATATACTGACACCTAACAATCCGCATTGGAGCAGCGTGGTAGGTCTTAGCTCCAATCCTTCTCTCCACAAACGGAGAGAGGAGGCCTATGACGAGCAGTGGGATAGTAACAGGCCGTTACTAACTTTTACTTTTTATATACTGACAATGTTAAGGACGTGAATAATAAAAAGGCGAATAATTTTTAATATTTTGCGACTTAGTAAATAACTTGCAATAATATTACAATCTTATAGGTATATATCTGAATAGAAAGCTGAATTTCGGAAACAGCTCCAACGATTTTCATGAAACTGAGTATATGGGGGGTTGCGGGGTGATAAATCGATTTAGCAAAGTTTCATTTTTTTTAATGTCCTTTTATCCCTGTTTTCAGGCACTGAAAAACTGCTACAATATTATTGGAAAACAAAGGTCAATTACGGTGTCACTAGCAAAATCATAATAGCTCATTTGAGAATGGGTGTGAAGTGTAAATTGTCTAAAGAAGTGAAAACACCCCGGATCGAATTCAGTTATCACCACCCCTTTTTTCATATTGCATATCTTTTAATGTCATTTAAAACAATACCGAGGAAAGCTTGGTCACCCAGCTTTAAGCTTTATTGAGACTTCGAGCTCATCATATCTCATCTAATTATGTATCAGAGAGTTATAAAAACCATGACACACCTATAACATTTATTGATTAATGCATAGAACATAAGCTTTCCTACACTAGATTAATTAACTGAAAATGTAGTTTGAACAACATAATTAACATGATACACTTCAGTGGATTTCTATACCATACTATCGATTATTGAGCAGTCGAATTAACTCGCTGTTAAACCCACCAAGAGTATTAATAAAACCATGTATTTGTCATTTAATTACTATATATATATCCTCCTGCCCTTATCCTACTCTAAGTGGGATCGGCACAACATGTTATAAACATGCTGTCACATGATTTGGGTGCGTTTTACGACTGGCCGCCTGCCTGATGTCAACTTACCTCAGTCGTGTTTTACGACACCTCGGTAAGAAAGAGGGTGGCCTATTCTACTAAACCGGATACCACACAGTGGGTCAACTTACCTTAGTCGCCTTCTACGACACCTCGGTAAGAAATGAGGTTGGTCTATTCTACTCAGCCGGATACCACACGGTGGATCGACTTACCTTAGTCGCCTTTTACGACACCTCGGTAAGAAATGAGGGTGGTACTATTCTATTCGGCCTGGACCACACGACGTTTAATTACTATACAAGTAATTTATAGAAGTAGCTTTACTTAGCGGAATTCCGTAGTTCAAAAGTTATGATAAAATATTTTGCTATAATAAGCGTTAATTAAAAAAAGATCTAACGTAATAAGATAAAACTGTTCGTATACCTTATACATGCAGGATTATTTTCCGCAGGTATTACAAAACACCACTACAAACAACACATTACCTAGGATATAAGCTTCACAATAAAATCGCAAAGCAAGTCTAAGTACTGTATAAGTCGTCCTTATTCCCAAGAAACCAGCGTCGTCACTGATCTCTTACCATTTATTCTGATTTATCCCTGATAGCTCAAGAATAAGTATGTCGGTGTTAAGAACTATTTTAATGAGCAGTTCTTTTTATTGCCAACTTTCCAATAAAGACCCTGGTATTATGCATACGGAGAGAAAATAAAATGGCGTATTTCAGTGGTTCATTCTTACATTGGAAGGAATAAAACTTTTACGGTCTCTCTAAGTTACCAGATTCACGACCGATTTGTGAATTAGATAGAACGTGCCTAGTGTTCGAGCTTCAGGCTTTTTCAACGAATTACAATTACATCATTGAAATGCCCGACAAGTTGTGTGAGCTATTTCGGCTTGTGTATTAATTGCTAAAATATTATACAAGGCGTTATATTTTGCTTCGTAATTTCGACAGCAATTTTTTTATGTTTTGCCACCTTTGAATAAAGAAACAGATCGATGTGAGTTTTAGCACTGACATAGGTACTGAATGTTGACCTTCAACATTTTCCATCTTTGTAATAAAGCCTACAAAGACAAAATGGCATCCAGATGCTAACTTATTGCGTAATTATAATATACATAAATATTATTGTACAAAAAAGCGTTAGCCATAATATATTTATCGGATGAGATAATATCAAGTTAAAAATCATTATCAATTAATTATTATTATCAATTAATTCAACTTGTGTATTGAAATTGTGTTTGTTGTGTATTCAAATTTTGTATTATGTACTCCTTTTTATTGTTTATTTGATCGAAATCTCAGCAATGGAATATTATTAGACTATCATCTAGCATAACTTTTGCTAATATATTTTCACAGGATGTTTTAAGATCACGGCGAGCTTAACACTGAACATACATCTGGCCAGAATTTTTACATTTCTTAGGGCCTACCAGTTGCCAATAACTTGTCAGTTTGCTTATACGGAACATACCTGACACATATCTCGGAATCTTGCGTTTCTCAGATTTCTAATAGGCTTATTCAGCACTTAAAGTCCCTAATAATTTAACAGGTAGATCATGCGGCTGTTATTTTGTTTATCTGCTGTACAGATAAAACCTATTTAAAAATGGCCGCGATTTTAGTTTTTTTAATTTTCTTTTTAAAGACATTTATTTGTTTTTTAGTTTATTTATCGGTTAACTATTCGACACTTTATCAGTAACTTGTGAAACAGGCCCTTAGTGTAGAAACTCGAAACTGTGAGGAAACTTGCATTAAGTAGAGTATTGTTAAATTTGTACCCTGCCAATCCTCAGTGGAGCAACTAACTAGGTCTAAGCTCCTGTCGACCTGAAGTACAAGGAATCCTAGTTCAGGCGTCAATTCTAATGTAATACCTAACTTAAGAATCATCAACAAAGTAGATGTAATCGGTGTTTTAAGTATAATTAAAAATTAAACTTATTATTTTGTTAATTTAATATAACCTGTATGGAGGAGTAAATAAATAAATATATTCCTGCCTTTCTCTCCCGAGAAAAGAAAAGGCCTTCACCGACACTCATATTTATGGTTCATATTCGAACTCTGATATAACTTTGATGTGTCATAAAATAATCACATCACTACGCCGTTGAAACATACTTGAAGATTACAATGACAATTGTGACATAATACAAATAAAAGTAATTTCAACAAGCTTACACCTGAATAATTGAAGTTACAAAAGCCATAAATTATGGACTATTTCAAAACCGGAAGGTATTGTTACTGCAGTGTTCTTATAGAACTATTATTCTTAAATAGGGTTGGTACAGTATTAAATATTTTATTTTAATAATTATTGTTTAATAAAATTTTACAAAATAACCCATAATCTGCATGACACGGTAACAAATATAAACATTTATGTAAAAACCCTGAATCATATCGCCCTTTCTGAAGCATTAAGTCATATATAAACATGTTTATATATGACTTAATGCTTCAGATACGGTTCTTATTATTCTTATACGGATTTCTTTATTATTCTTCGGATACGGTGATACGTCAAATTCACGTTTGTCAAAATAGACAAAGAAAAGTTACCTCATCGAGGACTAAAGACATCTGTTAACAAAAATACAGAGGATTATTTTTAGAATTTGAACGTTTTAAAGTTATGCTGGCACTCTGTTTTTTAAATTTAAATTTATTCTCAAATCTTTCCTATTTCAGAAGAAGCCGAGACAGTTAAAAGCTAAGTATTATCTCGGCAGACAAGGGAAAAGAAGAAGAAGAATTGAAGGAATGTCTATGTAGGCAAGTTAGTGTCGCGCTTACCCACTACGTCAGTTCCGACGAAAAGTCGTAATATAGCTACTGTACTTTGTATAAACAATAGAATTCGGTAAAATTACAAAATTTCACGCAAACATATGTTTAATATAACTTCTAAATATTTATTTTTCATTATATTTCTGGAATAAAAATTATTATTTTTCAATTTAATCTACAATTTCATTATTTATTTATTATGACAAGCTAATAGCATTTTACACATACTTATTAATACTTTTCATACGGCAAGTTCTAGGTAAAACACTTTTTATTAAAAAGCTTTATTTGTTTTATATCAGCGAATGTTTTAGAGATTATATTTTAAGTAGAATGGTCAACCCTAGTTGAAAGTACAGAGAGAAAAGTATAAAATAATACAATAAAAAAATTACCATTCAAAAATAAAACCTCAGTACATATCCCAGAGCCTATAATAGTTTGCGATGTTTTGGAACTCAAGTACTTAATGTTATTTTAAAATAATGAATGGAGTTCATTGTACTACAAGTGTTTTATTTATATGTCTTGTGGGTGGTTCAGGTATATGTTGTACAAATTGTCTGACGCTATTGTTTGTTTTATAGTTGGTTCAACCTTCACGCGATCTTATATTGTTTAGAAAGCGGAAATAGATGACAATTATGTAATGTGAAAAATGATTGATTATTGAATAATGTTAAATTTAATATATCTCTATATCAAAAATTACATCAATCTGTCGGTCCGTTAGGACGTGAAAGATAAACAAACAAACACACTTTCACATTTTTAAGGGTACCTATGTATCACAATATGTATGGTGGTATAATTCAGATTTCACCTATTTACAAATATTCATGAAATATATAATAAGTATAGTTTTCAAAGTTTGTGATAAAAATCTTTTTTTGTTTTTCGTATGATAAAAAACTTAGTAACCATTAAAATTGTGTTTATTTCATTATCATAGGAAAAAGAAAAAAAAGAAAAAAGAAATGGAAACGTAGTGTAAAATATTGTAACGGAAGGAAAATGAGGAGAGCAGAAGTTGTAGCATAGAGACGTGAAGTTAGCTGTGGCGAGGTGTGCTGATGGGCGGAGAGGTGCGGTGCGAAGAGGAGAGTCAGTGGTAGCGCCATTAGTCGTAGTCAGAGTCACTAGTCGTTATTTTGGCGCGGAGTTGACAAGTTGTTGAAAAAGTTAAAATGGGTTGATTTTTGCGGAAGTTGCTTCTTATTTATTGAATAAGTGTAAAGGAAAAATGTCGTTATAATGTATAATTTTGTCAGTATTTTTACTAGTAAATTATTTGAAATCAAGCAACACAAAACACCAAATTTTAATGTCCCTTTAAAAATTATCTATACTAATATTTTAAAGAGGAAAAATTTGTACGTATGGTTGTAATGTTTTCACACAAAAACTACTGAACCGATTTCAAATATTCTTTTACCATTGGAAAGCTGCATCTTTTCTGAGCAACATAGGCTATATTACATTTTCCAAAAAAGTAAGGACCTGTTTTAAAAATGTTTTAAATGTAAGGTGTAAAAAATAAAAATTACGCGAGTGAAACCGCGGGATATTACTAGTCACACTATATAAGAATACTTCTACCTAACACACACAGCTACAATAGCAGATGGCTTCAATATATCTGCGATTTCCAAGGAATTCCCCCCTGACCTTCGCGTACAATGGAATCCAATGAATGAAAGATGCCAGGATAGATGACAGGCAGGTAAAAATGCTTTTACAAAGCGTCTGAAGCTAGGTATAGCGGCAACGTATAGAGCTCTTTTTGTTAGCGATTATTAATTATACTTTCTAAATTATAAATGACATATTTACCTGTGAACATTGGTTCAAAACCAATGAGTTTTTCTATTAAAAACTTATGTATCTAATTGATAATTGCAATTTATCACAAGCTTTTCGATGAAGGAAAACATCGTGAGGAACCTGCATATCTCTAGAGAATTCTGGAGATATGTGTAACCTACCAATCCGCATTGGTATCCGCATTTTTGTAAATTGGTTGTATTAGTTAGACTTTACGATGTCCCATAATACAATAATGATAATAATACAAAAGTTATAATAAAATTATTTTGCTAGGACTATACCAATCATGCCCACGTGGAATGGTCCCAAGAATGCTGGCAGCGTTTCCGCGCTGAATCGCTAAGCTGATTCTTTTCTTTGCGAAAAAGAAGCCAGCCCTCTTGTCATCTGAAGAGGCAATCAACTGAGGTGATAAAACGGATAAAAAAAAATTTGCACTTTGACTCCATGGCCCTAGGGTCTCGACTGCAAACGGCCCAAATATATACCTATCTCGATGTCAAGCCGTCTGGTCTCTTGGCATCATCCCGACATATTCCGGAAGGCTCGAGAACTTATTTACTTTATGTTTAACTTATTTCTAAATTACCTTCAACTATTACTATAGAAGTAATGCTCTCACGCTAATTGCAAGAGCAAAGCTGATTCAATTCAATCAAAAGATCCTTCTTATCACATAAGGAGGCAATTAATCAAGGTATTAAAACGGATTTACACTAAGTGTAATAGCCCAAATGTTTAAACTGCAAATAGAACAAATATGTTACTCCCGATGAGAGATTAATATTTGCGCCGCTTTGCGGATTCAACCATTGAGCTTTATATTATCTTATTGTTATTGAAATAAGATTCATTTTCATGTGACAAACTTTCGTTTGTACTTTAAGCTTAATTCTGATAATTCTGTGTGACAAATATTATTAAAAAAAGTCCGAGCGGCAGACCTGTCTGTTAAACCTTACTTAGAAAGAGAGTATGGTCCATGAGCGTCGTGTATTGGAATAAATAAAAATAAATTGAAGTCCGCGAGTAACCAGCTGAATAGAATAGACCAACCTCATTTCTTACCGAAATGTCGTGAAAGGCCACTAAGATAAGTTGACCCACAGTGTGGTATCCGGCTAAGTAGAATAGGCCACCCTCTTTCTTACTGAAGTCTCGTAAAAGGCGATTAAGATAAGTTGACGCCAGGCAGACGGTCGTAAAATAAGTAGCCAAATCATCTGAGAACAATTTAGGGTAGTAATATCTGGGGCTTGGTCCCTGGAGTTTCAAGTTCTTTAGTCCCCCTCTTCCCCACAAGGTTATTATAACTTTAAAAATGACAGCGAAATTAGTATTTTGTATTCAATGTTAGTTTAAGCAATTTTTTAATGCCTTAAAACAGATATGACACGATACTTTTTTTTAACTAACTTAGATCGATTTTTTCCCTAAATCCCACAATTGAATTTTTGAAAATCACAATACAATTACAACAATACAAAATATAAAAAGTTGTGATAGTGAACGTGTGCTTATGTATTGTGGTAGCGGTGGTGGAGGTTTATGCTTATTTATTTCCGAATCCTGCATGTATCAAGTATGAAAACGAATTGCCCAATTACATTAGAACCTACATATAGCATTATATATATTGTTTATTTTGCTTCATCACGGATTATAGCAAAATAATTTTATTATTACTTTTGTATTATGGATATCCGCAAAGTAACGCCATCTATATGTTAATACTAAATATTACTACAGTTACATTTAAATACAAAGTACTTACAGTTAGATATTACTATAGTTACATATAAATACACACTACTTACAGTTGAATTTTACTACAGTTACATTTAAATACACACTACTTACAGTCAAATATTACTACAGTTACATTTAAATACACACTACTTACAGTCAAATATTACCACAGTTACATTTAAATACACACTACTTACAGTCAAATATTACTACAGTTACATTTAAATACAAACTACTTACAGTTAAATATTACTACAGTTACATTTAAATACACACTACTTACAGTTAAATATGACTACAGTTACATTTAAATACAAACAACTTACAGTTAAATATTACTACAGTTACAGTTAAATACACACTACTTATAGCCAAACATTACTACAGTTACATGTAAATACAAACTACTTACAGTTAAATATTACTACAGTTACATTTAAATACAAACTACTTACAGTTAAATATTACTACAGTTACAGTTAAATACACACTACTTACAGCCAAACATTACTACAGTTACATGTAAATACAAACTACTTACAGTTAAATATTACTACAGTTACATTTAAATACAGCCTACTTACAGTTAAATATTACTACAGTTAAATTTAAATACACACTACTTACAGTTAAACATTACTACAATTACATTTAAATACACACTACTTACAGTTAAATATTACTACAGTTACATTTAAATACACACTATTTACAGTTAAATATTAGGTACTACAGTTTTATTACTACAGTTTAGTACTAATTACAGTTATAGATTAGAACCTTTTTAGCGACTAAATGATTTTATTACCTGAATACCAAAGGTCATAAAACTCGAGTAGAGCCCAGTAGCGATACAAAAAGGCACTTCTAAACCCTATTACGGCTGATAATTGAGTTTCGAGTGCCAAAAGGGCTATCTCTTTGTCACTTCACTGTCAAGTGTTGTCTTTCACTTAGGAGTCAGTTATTTTGTAATAAGAGCATAGGCCACTTAAGAGTGATTGAGTACTATACCTGCATTATTGGTACAGAAGTTTGCGCTGACTAGGTCCTGGCCAATGACAATATTCTTAATATTATAAAACCGGCAACTTTTCTGGCATAACCACAATATCGTATGCCTGTAGATGTTAATTCATCTTCCTGCCCTTATCCCTCTCTAAGTGGGGTCGGCACAACATGTAACAAACATATTGTCACATGATTTGGCTAGGTATTTTATTACCGACCGTCTGCCTGACGTCAGCTTTACTTAGACGTATTTTACAACACCTCGGTAAGAGAGAGGGTGGTCTATTCTACTAAACCGGATACAACACGGTGGGTCAACTTACCTTAGTGGCCTTTTACGACACTTCGGTAAGAAATGAGGTTGGTCTATTCCATTCAGCCGGGTACCACACGGCTCATATTATTGCTTCTTCAGTATTTATTTATAATTGCATTTTTTGTAATAAAATTTAATTGGAATTTTATTATGCGTAGGTACGCAAATATGTTCAGAGCTGATTATATGCGTCATATTAAAACGGGGCTTTAGGTGTTTTTTATGTCCACTTGTGCACACGTGCTAGGTTTTTTATAGAATCGACACGTAACGAACCGTATGCTCGGAAACCATCGCCCTACCCAGCCAGGATATCCTGTTTGAAAAATAAAAGAGCTACCCCACACCTTTATAAGAACAAAACGTTTATTAGATTAGCTGTACAAACTAATTTGTACCTTATGTAAGTAACTTAAGATATAAAATTGAATTATGATTAGCGGGAATGCGACGAGAGTTCCAAAATAAATGTTCCGATTTCAAAATATGCTCTGTATGGGTGATTGCGAAAGGATAACTTCTAGATTGGAAAAGCAAAGGCAATTTGATGGTTACAATGTGACAAGTAAAGAATTAAAGAAAAGACGAGAAGTGCAAAATTATAATGGTATTGAAATGAAAAACACGTGACCAAAGTGTGTTAAACATGAAAGTAGATAGACATGTGACTATTAAGACTAGTAAGTAAGTAAGTAAGTAAGTAAGTAGCGGCCTGTTACTATCCCACTGCTGAGAATAGGCCTCTTCTCTCTGTTTTTGAAGAGAAGGTTTGGAGCTAAGACCTACCACGCTGCTCCAATGCGGATTGGTAGGTTACACATATCTCCAGAATTCTCTAGAGATATGCAGGTTTCCTCAACTTTCCTTCACCGAAAAGCATGATAAATTGCAATTATCAATTAGACACATAACTTTTAACAGAAAAACTCATTGGTGTCTGCCCTGGTTTGAACCCGTGACCTCCTCTAAAGAGTCGCACGGTGTTACCGCTGGCCTACCACAGCTTCGACCCACCAGCATATGACTAGAGGGAGGTCTAAAAACAGATGGTTTGAAGTATGACATGAATAGAAAACGAGTAGCGCCAGAGTTGACGAACGATGGATGAATATAAGAGAAAAACATAGCCGACCCCACTTAGAGTGGGATAAGGGCAGAATGATGATTTTGTCCCAATTGTTGAAAATTTTTAAACGCATTTTGAACGCAATTTATACATGAAGGTTTTCAATACTATCGCGTTAATCAAGACGCGACAGGCGGTTTGAAGATCAAAGTGATGCAATAGCCAATACACTTAACCATTGTGATTTTTGATATTTATACAAAGAACAACATGTAAAAAAATATATGATTATCGATTTACTCCACTTAACGGTTTCTGACAGAGTATAGTTGATTCGTACAGAGAACCTGTCAAGTTAAAAACACATTGAAATAATTGTGTTCAATTAATACGGCTTAACCCCACGTTACATTAAGTTTACGATTTAGCAGTTATTTTAAACATTTTGGTAATTTTTCTTACTTACGGCATTATTTTAAGAATATTCCTTCTTTTGGTTTTAAGTAGCAGCTATTTAATTATATTGTATATTAGTCTATATTGATGGCCAAAAGTTTTAGTACCTACGTAATAAGTTGTTAGTTTTAGTCTAAATACGGAAAATAAAAAGTCTAATAAATAATCATGGTAATAACTAATGAATGATCGAATACCTAATAGATGATTCTTACTTCATTGGATTCAGGGTCAGGATTATAAACCACTATTCTTGGTTGTCTGTGTTAAGTAAATAGATGAAAACTTAATATGTGTAATTTGTAGGATATTTGAATTCCTGTTTGTGGTTTGGGAATAACCGATTTTATTACGGTTACAATACGGTCTATATTAAGAAAGATACGCCATTAACATTTTCTAAAATGTGTAGTTTTTATTGACATAATGCTTATAATAGACTGTAAGGAATAAAACATGTGACTAGAGACATGTCTATGCTCCGATTTTTTATATCAATCAATCAATCATAATCAATGTTACAGAAAATATATTACTATGTATTCATTTCTTTTTGACAATAAAAGTCTAGCATTCTATTGTTAACAAAAAGAAAAAGTTATAGCAGTTCTTTCCATTGTGCGTATTCGTGTTTGTGTATCTTCGACTAAACACTTAGCGATTTGTTAAACAGTGAGTTCCATACAATTTGTGTTGAAGGTTAGGTACTAGACCAAAGTAGACTAGGCCAAACCAGCTTCCACCTCAATCGAAAAATTATCAAGATACATATATAATATTATAGATTATATAATCGAAATAAAATATGCAAATTAATAATCACTCTTCTGGAAAACAATTATGTTTTCACACAACGTATCAAATACAAAATTCATGGAAATAGGACAAAAAATAATATAAATAATCTTAAACTTATGATGATGATGACTTAATGATCAAGACTTTAGCTTAAATATGTATGGCACATTTTAAAATCATACAGTTAGATTACATATTACTAAATAATTTGCATAACTATGTCGTATTAATTGATTTTCTAATAGCAAAAGAAAACGACCTAATATTAAATTAATACTATCATATATACTACTAGAAAATACTTTATACAATAAAAATGTGTTAACTGTATTTTTATCAACTCAAGGAGATAAAAGCATAATTTTAACAAAGCAATATGGGTAAACTAAATTGTGATTGAAACGAGGAACCACGAACCCGTGAAATTGACAAGGGACCAGTTGTCCCGATGCGTAGAAACGAATAAAATTTTGCCGATTTCATTCGATGTGTTATGAATAAATTATTTAAAAGCTGATATGTGAAGAAAAATTAGTAATGATAGAAAAATGTATAAAAGTATAACTTATTCTTTACCTATATATCACGAAACAAGTGTTATTGTGGCAAAAAGAATAATTTAGTATGAACACTCAGTTTAATTTTAAGCGAAATTTTGGTATTTCATTCTAAAAATGCACCTCATTTTAAGAATACATACTATATAATAAATACTGAATTCGGTTTGTGAGACAGCCAGACTTTCCGAAGAATAAAGTCACATTTCCTATGCTTATACATGGGAAATGAAACTTTTTTCGTGGGATATGGCGATTTATATGAATATTGGTTTGGATCAACGCTTATTCGCGATACCGTTGCAGACATTATACCACATTTTTCTACTGCATCCCATGAACCTTAAATATAATTGAAAAAGAAGGAATCTAAATCTTTTAAAATAGTAACGTTAAAATCGGATCAGTCACTTCAATTTCATCTATACGTACCTAATCATGATAATTAAAAATTAATAATTCGACTAAAAGGTTCCTTATTACTGACATGAGACATTAAAAACTACCACCATTGATTGTAATCCCTCCCGAGTCGGCACAAATTTTTCATTTCACACACGCTACAAAAACTTCGCCCCGTTCGCTCTCTTTCTGACTCATTCAATGCACGCCGGATTGCCGGCTCTTCGAAATCGTTCCATGGAAAATTAGTCGCACGTTGACCGCCGCGTCGAGTGTATCGCGCATGCGTCGAGCGTGTATCCAACTGTCATTTCGAAAGTACGTAAATAAACAAGTGATACGTTCTGTGCCTAAATTCTATTGTGTGTGATCTATTTTTGTATAAATCGATTTTGATACACTGACTGTTATTGAAGAAATTATCAATACGTGCATCGAATTTGCGAGTAAGTAATGCTTTTGTTTTTTTTTTGCGCGGACCCGGCTGTGATTTGTTTTATGCAACAAACAACCTGCAGCGTGAGATTTATTAAGTTTTTATTGAATTATCTTACCTGCATTAAAAGTTTAAATGTACTTTATTTGTCGTATTTGTTTAAAAGTTTACAGCATAGGTATAGCTTCCGTTTTGAATTTGTGAGTACAGATTGTGTAACTTTAAAAGCGGTTCGTTTTTAGGTTATTCTATCAGTATCTTCATATATTTATTATTTATTACGAAATTGAGTATGCTCATATCAGGAACCCGCATATTAGAGTATATAGGAAGGTGTGATTGCGAAGTATGTGTGTATGTGATGTTTAAGTGAATCTTTACGATGTTCGGTCGTTGTTATTGACCTTTGGTGGTCCTTACAGCAAACGGTATTTAAACACTGATATCTCTATTTATCATAACAGTTTTTCCTTATCGTTTTTACATTTGTTTCAAGTATAGTACGCCTGCATTAGGACATAGGTTTTTTGTTTGTTAACTAACGTTTAAAATCAATAATTACTACACTTTTGAGGGGGGCTTGTAAACGAAATATAGACTCGTATCACAACATTAACGCATCTGCTATCGTCCAGTTTACGAATAGATATAATTACATACTTTAAGCAGTGCCTTTTAGAGAGCATTGCAGTGAAGATACGGAATATATAAATAAATAAATAAGATATGGAGAACAACGTTCTCTTTACATTAATTTTATATCATTGTTCAGTACATATATTACGAATGCGAGTGTTTTTTGACAATCCTTAGGTCAAAAGCGGAGCAAATCGATATGATTTTGCTTGGTATGGAGGTGGCCGAATGTCTGGAGAGTGACATAGTTTTTTACTGCACTCCAGACAGAGAAAATGGCGGGCAAACGAGTGAGAGATAATGACTTGGTTATCGATTCTATGTAAGATGAATTTCGTGACTGTTCTGAATTGTATGACCTCATATCGGTAATTTTAATGCCTACTAATATGAAATTAAATACGGAAGAATAAAGTAAGTGTTCTTTTATCTCAAAATCTAACTTGTGGGCTCTCTTAGCGAAGTCAAATCGACCTATATTACTTTTATCTTTCTTTGGAGATTACTATTGCCATGAGATCCTTCCGCTATGATTATATTATTATTTTTTAGGTGGAATTTTAGATCGGTATATAAGCTTTAATTAGCCGTGAAAGCGTAACAGACAGTTCTATGTATGATCAGGGATGAACATAGACTACATATCATCATCCGCCTGACCTTATCACACTCTAAGTGGGGTCGGCACAACATGTTACAAACATTTTGTCACATGATTTGGCTTAGTATTTAACGACCGGCCGCCTGCCTGACGTCAACTTACCTTAGTCTTACTTTACGACACCTCGGTAAGAAAGAGGGTGGTCTATTCTACTCAACCGGATACCACACGGTGGGTCAACTTACCTTAGTCGCCTTTTACGACACCTCGGTAAGAATTGAGGGTGGTACTTATTCTATTCAGCCAGATACCACACGGCGTGGACACGAAACCGTTTGAAAAATAATAGAAGTCCATCGTTCGTCGACGAAGAGGACAAAAAAGATTTACAGAACTTGAGTATAATTAACATAGAAATACTAAGTACAAAACATTGCCATTAGTAAGTACAACGTAAGCATATCATAAATAATTTATTAATTAAACAACATTATGCTAGTTTGCCCTTTATTCCATAATTATATAAAAAAATATTGCCAATCCTACATTCTAAGTATAATATTACGATAGCATATCAAATATTATTCATTATTATAGCAAAAAAGTTGTTTTTTTCGAAGTTCCATAAGCTAATTGTAATTAGGTATTTGTAATGGTTCGTTGACCTTTCGTCTCGACACGCGACAAAGATAGACATGCAGTCAGAACTAGACCCAAATTAAATCGCTCGTAACAATACAAAACAAATGAGATGTCTTAAAAAAAGAATTAGAAAGTAACTTTGACAGAGACCGGAAAAGGAAATCTATACTTATAAATAAACTAGCTGGCCACGTTATTCTGGCTCCGTCTGGTTTTGAATTACCCTTGAAACAGAACTCAACAGTAAAAAAATACACCGATCGCCACGAAACTTTACTAGAACATCCGCTGTATAAGTCTAAAGATTATCTGAAAATTTCATTAAAATCTGTCCAGCCGTTTCGAAATTTATAAAGTACATATAGACACACATTCATTTTTACATATATGTATAAGATTGGCAGTTTGCAGTTGTGCGCATATCACAACAATACCATAGACATTTTAATGTTTTTTTTCTAAGTTTTATTCCTAAACACTTTGCCTTTTAAAAAAATATGACCATATCTTTATCCGCATTAATATTATCTGTATATTAGGCTTTAACAGTTAATTCGCTGGATCAATATTGATGAAATCTTGCACAATTAAAGCATAGTACCTGGTTGACCGAGCCTTGCTCGGGCTAATTAATAAAAAAAATAAAAAATAGAAACTAACTTCAAAGCGACTTGACATTGCACAGCATAGTGTATTATATTCAATAAAAAGTGTATTATATTCAATAAATAGTGTTTTATATTCAATAAAAAATTTAATATTTTTTAATGCCCAAAAACAGGGATAAAACGACTTTTTTTTAAATAAAACCTAATTAGATCGATTTTCTCCCCCAAAACCCCTACATGCCGAATTTTATTAAAAAAAAATGTTTTATCCCTGCTTTCGGGCTCTAAATTTTTTTTAAATTTACGTTGAATACAATCACTATTTTTCGCTGTCAAACGTAAAGTCATAGTCAAGGTAGTTCATTTGGGGAATGGGCGGTCTAGAGAGGTGAAAATACCTAGGATCGAGCTCCACCTGCTGCCCTATTATTTTTTCATTTTTCTATTCAGTTTTTTTTTTTACATAATTTTAAAAAATACCGAGACTAAAAAAGAATAAAAGACTCGGTCACCCAGGTACTATATACATACAAGATTAACTCATTAAAATATTAAAGATTTTTCGATCGAATTTAATAAATCCAATAATGTTTCAAATGTTTCGAAATAGATCTCAGCTGGAAGCGAGCTGCCGTTCCAGCTTCCGACCTCTCGGTAGGTTCGCATTCCTATATAATTAACACCGTTTAAAACCATGGGAAGTAAAATGTGTAGAAAACAAGAACTGTATCGGTTCAAAGAAAACAAATTGATGTTAATTGCTACAAAAAACATTGTTAATATACAAAAGAGTATATTTGCTTTCTATATTGGATAAATTGTTTGGAGAATCTTCTTTTTTTTCAAAGACATTGAACATAAGCTTATCTTTATAGTTATTCTGATAATCGACTTTAACTTAAAGCTATTGAAAATTACGAGAATCTGCTTGGTGGTTGCTGTGTCTGTATTTTTGAATGACAGGGTTTGATACCAACCATTTTATTTTATACTGGGATATAATAAAATGGCTGATAACGGCTGGAAACAAAGAGCTGGAGACCGAGTTCAGTGGCATGCTCACGGAGAGACCTATTTCCAACAGTGGACAGAGACAGGTTGTTGATGATGATAAAATAAAAACCTCGTCGCTAAGTCTAGGTCGGTTCTGGTATTGACGATTATATGAGAGATAAATATGCCTGGACATCTTCTTATAATATTTAAATTAATTATAATAATTAATTTAATTTAAATATATAATTATTATTATTACTGTTTGTAATTACCATTATTATAAAATTCTGACGTTCAAAAAGTGTATATATATACCAATTTTGAATAAAATGTTTGATTTGATGTGATTTTATTTGTTCTCTTGAACCGTTGCTATTTACTGATAAACAAAGCAGCTGAACAATTCGGTATGATGCAGATGCGGTGTAGAAACCGTGAAGTGATCTATCTAGGTTTTCGCAATTTATCTTAGATTATTCTTACTATCGAGTGGAGAGCAGTAAATACTAAATCCGTAACGAGTAAGAAAGGTTTTCTTTTTAACATGAATTTACTAATCTTGTAGTCAACACCAACTCTCCACACAAATAGTAAAAACTTGTAATTCGAATGTAATAGCTATAAGTTTTCCTTATTAAATAAAATAAAAATAAATAAATAAAATAAATCAAGCACTACACACACTCACTATCACAATCTCTACAATCGTTTTGTCCCGAAGCCGAAACGACACCAGGAGGATAGCCACGACACAATCATAACGCATTACGATTTTCAGGAGCCTATCCATCCTCCTGGCGATGCTTCGGTTTCGGGGCGAAACGATCGGAGAGATTGTGATAATGAATGTGTATAGTGCATGTGTGGAATGTAGGTGGTGGCGGTGTTTTGTGATACGTGTGGTAATATATCCTGCATTTATAAGGTGAATGTTGCTAGCTTCATACACTAAGCATAACATAGATTCTCTTAACAAACGCGGATTACAGCAAAATAATTCTATTGTAACTTCCGTACTATGGAATTCTGCAAAGTAACGCCTGCTTCTATAAATAATGTAGCTTTTATGATTCAATGTATCCTTATAGGATGTACCCTGTACGCCTTTTATTAAAGCGGTCGCAAGTTAAAAAGCAAGCTGTAAATAGTCGATCACACTTTCTAATTAAAACTTCATTTACAAGTCGTATTACCGATTAAGCTTAAATAAATTTGAATGAAAATCACATATGCGCTATTTAGTTTAACAAAGCGTGTAATTGCGTTTATATGCGCGTAATCTTTAGTTTAAAAATACATTAGGCTATTGGTTAAGGCGACACACCTGTAAGATGCCTATGCCTTTATTGTGTCACCGGTGAACGCAGAAGTATCGTCGTGATCAAGTAACGCGGTAGAGCGCAGAGCATAGAAGAAGAAAGGCATTAATGAGAAAACAATATATCTTTAATATTTCAATGAGTTAATCTTGTATGTATATATTTTCGGAATCTCGGAAACGGCTCCAACGATTTTCCTGAAATTTAACATGTAGAGGGTTTTGGGGGAGAAAAATCGATCTAGCTGGGTTTTATTTTTTTAAAATCATTTTATACCTGTTTTTGGGCATTAAAAAATACTAAAATTTATATTGAATTGAAATTTTTGCCATTAACTGTCCTACCTTAGACTCCTTTTCAGACATCTCGGAAAGAAATGAGGGTGGTCTGTTTTATTTAGCAGGGAAGCTTAAAAGAAAATAAGGTTTTAAAAATATTGCAATTTTTATCTTAAAATTGTAATGAGATTATAATTAGTATATTAATATTAAATTTTCACGGCCATAGTAATTTCAATGGCGTTGACTTCGCGGCCTCGACCCCCGTGAGAGCATGTATCAAGTATTTTTAGTTCCCATTATGTACCTACTATATGAATATATAAGCGAATCTAGAATGTGACTCATGTTAGGCAGGAAGTTACGCGAACATTGGCGCCGTCAAATATTTTCTTTATCGCCTATTAGCTGCGCCTGCGGCTTTGCCTGCGTGGAAATCACAGTATTGTAACAACGCCGCCTTGTCGCTACTGCAAGCAAGCAAGCAAGCCATGACGTCACATCTTGCCACAGCCTTTCGCGCCATTTTGACGTGGTAGACGTGACAGCCGCTGTCATTAGCAGCTAGCCCGCGAATAGCGAATGAGGGTTTACATTGATTTCATTTTTGTAATTTTTATGAAAAGAATAAAACTGATTTAGAATACTTCTTTTATTAACACAAGTAGTTTAGTAACAGTATTTAATTGGAACTAACAAAAATAGTTGATTTATAGAATTAGGCGTTATTTTGCGGAGGTCCTTTATACAAAAGTAATGAAAAAATTATTTTGCCAAAATCCTTGACACAATCCATCTTTGTCTTTTAGTCTATCTCCTGACAATGCTTCGATTACGGGAGAAACGATTGTTGATATTGTGGTGGTGAATGTGTGCAGTCCTTATGTATTGTGTTATTGGTAGTGCGTAGTAGATGGGTTGGTACAAATTCTGCATGTATCAGGTATGAGAACGGATAGTATACTCTACATTTACTATTACATATATTTTCTTTTATCGCGGATTATGGCAAAATAATATTTTCATTACTTTTGTATAAAAGTAGTTATTGTGAGTTAGCTGTAAAAGATAGAGAAAGGCTGTCTGGTACTTTTTTGTAGTATTTTTGTAGATCTACAATTCTCTAGCACATTGCTTTAGTGTATATTTGTTAGTTACGCGTCCTTTTCAACACAATTAACACAAATCCTTAACCTTTACATCACCTTTATTGAAATACTAAAATTTACTTCATGAAACCAATTCCATTATTTTATTAACTCCTTGTAGTAAATTCTGTGAACATAATTATTTACTGCGTGTAATAATTTTTTGTATGGAATCTTAAATGCTTTTCACATACATATTAGTTTTATAATAATTTGAATTTGGAACTATCTTTGGAACTGGGGTCGATGCATTGAAAATGGAATCCGAATATTTGGTAAAATAACCTTAACAAACAAGAACCCAGTCCAATAATACCGTTCTCTGACCCGAGAATACAGAGATTAATTAAGTCTACTCTTATAAGAAAGTACAAAATCCTTCTTAAATCTGGGATTAAAGGGCGCTTAGGTCCTTTACCTTATACGTTTTATAGAACTCGGCGACGTCCATTCGGTGTTGAAGAAAACCGTCCGATTTTAACAAATACTAGCCAAGTCTAGACGACTTTATTTAGTTTTTGATATTATTTTCTCACAATAGATGTTGCGCTAAATTGGTAATCCTTAACATTATATATTATTATATAACACAATGGAATAGATGTTATATATTAGTAGCAATTGCCAGCGGCTCTACCCGCGGGGAAATATTAAAACCGTAATATAGTAATTTGATAACCATAAAAATGGTTAAAGAGGGCTAACCTTAAAAGCTAGACATATGCTGTCGCGGATTTTTATTTAGAACTTGTAATACATGATTTTTGAATAACTTTCACCGTTTATTTAGCGCACGCAAGGAAAGCTTTCAATTTTGCCGTTTTCGTAATATTTTTTATTGCTGCTCCTCTCCTATTCATCTTAGCGTGATGTTATAGCCGATAGCCTTCCTCGATAAATGGACTATTTTATGCTTAAAGAATTTTTCAAATAGGTTCAGCAGTTCCTGATTAGCGTGTTCAAACAAACAAACTCTTCAGTTTTATATATTAGTATAGATTTAGCTACCGACTTTTCGTTGCTGTAAATATATCAGCCATAGACTATATCCACTATTTAGCCGTGTATTCGGCTTAGTAGAATAGACCATCCTAATTTTTTACCGAGATGTCGTAAAAGGCGTACAAAGTTCATTTTGGTGTACAAAGATTAATTCGCGAATATGATGTATTCGCGAATTAATCTTTGTTTAATTGATAAATCTGCCGTGTGGTATCCGGCTAAGTCAAATAGACCACTTTCATTTCTTACCGAGGTGTCATAAAAGGCGAATAAGTTAAGTCAACCCGCCGTGTGGTATCCGGTTGAGCAAAATAGGCCACCTACATACCGAGGTGTCGTAAAAGGCGACTAAGGCAAGTTGACGCACCGTGTAGTATCCGGTCGAGTAGAATAGACCACCTTCTTACCGAGGTGTCGTAAAATACGTCTAAAGTAAGTTGACGTCATTCAGGCGGCCATTCGTAAAATACATGGTCAAATCATGTTGTACCGACCCCACTTAGAGTGAGATAAGGGCAGGATGATGAGACTATATCTACTATACTTTTAATATATTATTGTATGTATAACATTTGTGTGTGAATAAATAAAACTTTAATATTTATATTCGGCATTGGATTTTTCTGATCACATATTGAAGTAATTTGTGATAATTGAATTTTGATTTGCGTAACTATTCCGGCCTATCGCGACATCATATGGTTAAAGCTTTCGAAGCCACACTCCTAAAGTTCCGCAAGTCAAATACCAAAGTCCACTGAGGCTAATACGTCCCCGACAACTTTTTGTTATTTGCATACGTTTGAAGTTCAGTCTCAAATGTTATATTGGGTTTATTGACTCTGCAAAGGTTTGCCATAAACATTTACTCTTACAAATCGATAAATAAAATCTATACAAATATTTTCATTATTTATAACGAAAATATACAAGTTATGGCTATCTTAAATTACTTATACGGTAGTTCTATACAAATCATATCCACGTGGAATGGTCTAAAGAATTCTAGCAGCGTTTTTGCGTTGAATCGCTAATCTGTGTACTCAATCGCGTTAGAATAACGCCAATTCGTATGGCTGAACAACGGACACTAGATGTCGCTGTTGTATACAAATTGGCGTTACACCTCGGTAATGAGAGTAGTATATTTTACTTAGCCGGATACCAACAACAATACATTACATACCACACGGCTGGTCAACTTACCTTATTCGCCTTTTACGACACCTCGGTAAGAAATAAATAAGAGTGGTCTATATTGGGGTGTAAGGGGGAAGCTAGTCCCAATCAGCTTCCTCAATTGCCAACCTCACCTGCTCGTGGTGCATCCTGCATATAAACCGACGAGGCTCTGGCGACCGGCTAATGGCGGTATAACCATTCCCTTGCTGACCCAAATGTTATAGACCGACAGCGGGCAGCAGCGTTGTCGGTGCGAAATGGTCAGCACTGCGATCACCAACCCGCATGCCAAGCGTGGTGATTACTGGCATATACCTTCATGGATATACACAATAAGCCACAGCCCCTAGTCCCCGGCAGCTCCGCTATTCCCAGCTCTGGCAGCGGTTCGGGTAACGGCGGGGCAGGGGGTGTCAAGAATCTCCGGAAGAGATTCCGCTGCCAATCCCGACGACTTGACCTGGCAACATTTAAGGCACGCACTTTGAGGGAAGACGAAAAGATAATCGAGCTGGAAGAGACGTTAGGCAAGTTGCGGTGGGATGTGATAGGATTATCTGAGGTCCGAAGAGAGGGGGAGGACACGATGATCCTAAAATCCGGCAACTTGCTGTACTACCGGGAGGGCGACCAACAGTCCCAGGGTGGTGTCGGATTTCTCGTCCACAAGTCCCTCGTCAACAGTATTGTTCAAATCGAAAGTGTGTCGAACAGGGTCGCGTTCCTTATACTCAGAATTACCAAACGGTATTCGCTGAAGGTTATACAGGTTTACGCACCGACTTCGACACACCCCGATGAGGAGGTAGAGGTCATGTATGAGGATATATCTCGAGCCATACGTACCTCTAACGCCTACTACAGTGTTGTGATGGGGGATTTCAACGCAAAGCTGGGTAAACAGAGCGGAACAGAGTCGAAAGTAGGGCCATTTGGCTATGGGCAAAGGAACCACAGGGGCCAGATGTTGGCAGATTTCTTAGAGAGGGAGAGCCTTTATGCGATGAACTCTTTCTTTGAAAAGCGACCGCATCGGAAATGGACTTGGATGAGTCCCGACGGTTCCACGAGAAATGAGATCGATTTCATCATGTCGACCAGGCGGCATATGTTCAATGATGTCTCTGTGATCAACACTGTGAAAACCGGTAGTGATCACCGTTTGGTCAGAGGCACTTTGAATATAGACGTAAAACTGGAAAGATCCAGACTGATGAAGTCTACGCTCCGACCAACTCGTGCTCATATCCAAAACCCCAAGAACTTTCAACTCTAATTGAAGAACCGCTTTGATTGCCTAGCTGACTGCGCTTCCGTGGATGAGTTAAATAACAGGCTAGTGGAAACTGTTCATACGGTGGGATCCAAGTTTTATAGGACTCACCGTAGGAAAACCAATAAATTCTCGACCCAGACTCTCAAGCTCATGGATGAGAGAAACAAAATGAAACTGCAGTCTTCAAAAGACGCGTTTGACTGCCGACTGCTCAATAGACAGATTTCTAAGGCGCAGAAACGTGACCTGCGACACTTCAACACGGAATGCATCCGAGATGCAATTGAGCGTAACAGGGGCTCCAAAGTGTTCGCGAGAGATTTGTCTATTGGACAGAGGCAGTTGGCGCGACTGAAGACCGATACCGGCAGTATCATTTCATCTCGATCTGAGATATTGAGAGAGGTTGAGAGGTTTTATGGACAGTTATACACTTCAACACAACAGTCTGTTGTCACCTTGGCAAAAGACCCTAGAGCCAAGCTGACCCGACACTATACCGAAGATATCCCGGACGTCAGCCTATACGAGATTAGTATGGCTCTGAAACAACTTAAAAACAACAAGACACCAGGTGATGACGGAATTACAGCAGAACTTTTGAAGGCCGGTGGAAAACCGATGCTCCAAGTCCTTCAGCGAATGTTCAATTCCGTCATTCACGAAGGCATTACGCCAGAAGCGTGGCACAGCAGTGTGGTGGTTCTGTTCTTCAAAAAGGGCGACAACGCTTTATTGAAGAATTACAGACCCATCTCACTGCTGAGCCAGGTTTACAAGTTGTTCTCGAGAGTCATAACGAATCGTCTCGTTCGTAGGTTTGACGACTTCCAGCCTCCCGAACAAGCTGGATTCCGAAAAGGCTACAGTACCATAGACCACATATTCACGCTGCGGCAGGTTATACAGAAGACCGAGGAGTATAACCAGCCACTTTGCTTGGCGTTTGTGGACTATGAAAAGGCCTTTGATTCGATTGAAACATGGGCTGTGTTGAGGTCACTTCAGAGATGCCGAATCGACTACCGGTACATCCAGGTGTTAAAGTGTTTGTACGAAAACGCCACTATGTCTATCCGCCTCCACGAAAAAACTACGAGACCAATCCAGCTGCGGCGAGGAGTGCGCCAGGGGGATGTTATCTCCCCTAAGCTATTTACCGCTGCACTGGAGGACATCTTTAAGCTTTTGGACTGGAGCAGATACGGCATCAACATCAACGGCGAGTACATCACTCACCTTAGGTTTGCCGACGATATAGTGATTATGGCAGAATCTTTGGAAGACCTTAACACAATGCTCGATGACCTCAGCAGAGTATCTCAACAGGTGGGCCTTAAAATGAACATGAGTAAGACGAAAATCATGTCTAACTCACATGTTCCGCTCCATCCGATCATCGTTGAGAACTCTGTACTCGAAATTGTAGACGAGTATATATACCTGGGACATACGGTCCAGTTAGGTAGGTCCAATTTCGATAAAGAGGTCAATCGTCGAATCCAACTCGGATGGGCAGCGTTCGGGAAGTTACGTGAAATCTTTTCGTCCAATATTCCTCAGTGTCTGAAGACTAAAGTCTTCGAACAGTGCGTGTTGCCAGTGATGACCTATGGCTCTGAAACTTGGTCGCTGACTATGGGCCTCATAAGAAAGCTCAGAGTCGCTCAGCGGGCGATGGAGCGAGCTATGCTCGGAGTATCTCTACGTGATCAAATCAGAAATGAGGAGATCCGTAGAAGAACCAAAGTAACGGACATAGCTCAACGGGTCGCGAAGCTGAAGTGGCAATGGGCGGGGCACATAGTTCGAAGAACCGATGGACGTTGGGGTCTCAAGGTGCTAGAGTGGCGACCCCGCACTGGAAAACGCAGTGTAGGCAGACCCCCCACCAGATGGACAGACGACCTCAAAAAGGTCGCGGGGAGCCGCTGGATCCAGGCGGCACAAGATCGTGTGGCGTGGAAATCCATGACAGAGACCTATGTCCAACAGTGGACGGCTATTGGTTGAAGAGAGAGAGAGAGAGAGGTCTATATTACTTAGCAGGATACCACACGGCGGGTCAACTTACCTTTTTCGCCTTTTACGACACCTCGGTAAGAAATGAAAGTGGTCTATTTAACATAGCCCGATACCACACGGCAGATTTATCAATTGATGTATTCGCGAATTAATCTTTGTATACCAAAATGACACTGTCATAACTTTGATATTATGGATCTCCGCAAAGTAACGCCTAAATTAATCTCTATAAATTAATTGATCTATCAGTAAAAATAATTCCCAAGTAACATGTATTGCATTAGAAATAATTAAGAGAGAATTTCAGACGTCTTTGCCAAAAAGCTATGATAACATTTGCCTTTGAAATCACAAGTCAAGGATACTTGCAGCGATTCATTATTCATTTTCAATTGCGATTGCTATTAATAATTTGGGCAATGCAATGAGCGTCTAATAAATACAGTACATTACCAAGTTACGTATTAAATATGCAAAATATGACCTAGTTAACCTATATTATTGATAACTTCGCTTAACCTAGAGTTCATTTATTTCAGAAAAAAACATTTGTATATCCTGTAAATGATCAGTTTTTATAAACATTTACATTGTTAAAACATAATCACTACATATTATAAAACAAAGTCCATATTTCCGTATGTACGCATAAAACTTTAAAACTACGCAACCGATTTTGATGCGGTTTTTTTTAATAGATAGAGTGATTCCAGAGGAAGGTTTGTACGTATAATAACATTTAATACGAAGTAGAGAAATACTGTAATTTTTGAGGTTTTTGTAAATAATTACATTTTTTTACGCTTACATTGCAAACGCAGGCTAAACCCTACGAGATTGATCAAAATGATGTACTAAGTATTTGTACACCTTGAAAAGGTCTACAGAAAAGTCCGCGATGGTATATATCTATCTCTTATGGATAACCCACAATAGCAGTTTTTTTCATTTACTTTTTACGAAAAATGATGCCATATGTTCAAAGCAATTTTATTACAATACAGCATTAATCCTTATCCAATTGAGTACCTTAAATAAATTGTTGATTTAATATAGATCAATATGGCCGTTTACAGCATTCAATTTAAGTGAACACTTTCGGAGATATTACAGATTTAAAATGCCGTGAGGACGCCGCGCTTTACCCTATAGCACTTCGAATCTTTTAGAGTTTGTTTAAAGACATTCTGTAATTAATAGTAAAAATAAAATACATAGGTAAAATGTAAAAGTAAATAAGTAAAAATGTACTATATGAGTTTAGATATTCCAAAGATAGCAGGAAATCGTTTTGGTATAGGGAGAGGAAATTGTTTTTCTCCAAATTTAACGCTTGCGGGCCACGGGCAGTAATGAATAAATCAAAACTACTGGATCGATTTGAATCATTTTTTTTACACTGACTGACATGGGATATATATTTTATACCCGTGCGAAGCAAGGGCAGGCCGCTAGTTCATAATAACTGAGAATTTTTTGAATAATAGTAAGTTGTCACCTGCAATTGGATAAAGATATTCGGATAGAGGTGGCACATTTTGTAACATAATTGTGCTAGGTGTTTTACGACTGACCGCCTGCCTGACATCAACTTACCTTAGTCGCCTTTTATGATACCTCGATAAAAAATGAGGTCAGCCATATACCAACAGGGCGGATAAACTTACCTTAGTCGCCTTTTAAGAGACCTCGGTAACAAAGAGGGTCGTCTATACTACTTAACCGGATACCACTCGGTGGGTCAACTTACCTTAGTCACCTCTTAAGAAATCTCGGTAAGAAATGTGGCTGGTGTATTCCACTCAGACGGACCACATGGCGGAAAATAGATTATAGATACTATTATCTATTAGAATTGATTTGTAGAAAAATTTGCATAATATTGTTCTCGAACAAGCTAAAATGAATTGAAATTAAAAATAATTCTTCAACGGGAACTTATTTGGTAACGTGGGAGTACTCGAGGTGCTAAATAAGAAGGAGCTGGCGCCTCAAGGATACCGGAATCGAGTTTTGAAGTATGTAACAGGAAGTTTGTATAAGAAATACTTTTGGCCGTCCCCGTCAATATACAGCAATATTCCGTGACTGCTCAAGTAAAGCTACAATTAAATGAAGCCTCGAATGTTATTCCTAGAGAAGCCATTTACTTTTAAATGGCAAATTTACATAGGTGTTTCAAATGTCAAGACATAATAACATTTAATGAATTTCTCTTAAGTTCATGACACATTTACCGGCTTAAGGTCGAATGTTATCCTCCTTAAAATATTGAATTCTAATAAAAATGCGTATTTCGTTAGTTATTTTGGTTAGTTTTACAAATCATTCTCCTGCTTTTATCCTACTCTAAGTGGAGTCGGCTCAACGTGTTATAAACATGCAGTCACATGATTTGGCTGCGTTTTTACGAGTGGCCGCTTGCCTGACGTCAACTTACCTTAGTCGCCTTTTGCGACACCTCGGTAAGAAATGAGGGTGGTCTATTCTACTTAGCCAGATATTCTACGGCTATCATCGTTTTTCATGATCTTTTATAAAAATATAAAAGTAAGTGGTGAAACTGTGTGACTGCCAACAGGTTTACGGGTTCGGGTAAAACCAGGTTTGATAAGTTTTTTTTATTTAAAAGTTTATTTAAAAGTTTGTCTTATTGATAAGTGCAATTTATTACACGATTTTCGGCTAAGGAAAATATGGTGACGAAACCTGCGTATCTCTAGAGCATTTCGGGGATATGTGTTATCTGTCAATCCGCATTGGAGTAGCGTGGTGGGTCTCCAACTCTTCTCTCCAACAATGTAGAAATTAATCAAACAATTTATTGTTTGATTAAGTTCGCTTTCAACGTGCTTATTACCTAAGTACATAAAGTATCATATATTTGATCTACAGCTTTCAACCACTTTGTCAATCTCTAATTCGAGAGCTATGATCTGGTATCACAGTATTTGATTTTCGTCGCATTTCACGATACTTCTGTATTCAAATTCAAATTCAAAATATTTTTTATACAAATAAACTTGTAAACAAGTGCTTTTGAATCGTCAACTCTATCTAACTATATTCTAACTATATTCGCTCAGTCTACCCGATGGCGCTGTAAAAGTTACTATAAATAATGGCTTCTGATGATTTCAAAAAATATCATTTAACCATAAAACTGTGCCAATTGCTAAAACCACTGTAAGACTAATCAAATTCTTTTTATATTTTTCCATATTATCCTCAGGTTTGTATAGGACACGAAGTACGCAACATATAGTTATGGTACTGGTTAATAATATAATGGGGATACGGATGTAAATTCAATAAACTATGTACCAATTACTGTTTATGAATTTTTCACTTGATTTCGCATTCGAACAAGAGCTAACACATTGCACGATTTCAAAGTATTTTAATGACTCTGACGGCTTAAGGATGTTAAATTTTTAAGAGTGAAAGATTTAGATTAAATGGAAGACTTAAATCTTGTCCGTTATCTACATTTTGGTACGTCGTCTCATGAGATATTTCAAAGGATGTGCGAAACGGTTTCCTTTAAGGTTTATATGTTTGGAACATTAAACCAAATTGACCAATTAAAGAAATTTAATAAGACAACAATCTAACGAAATTCTTAACTATCTTTTATATTTGTTAACCACAGATACAAAAAACGTTAGATGCATTTTCATGCGCTTTCAGCCGAGGTCGTTCTCAAAGGATACATTAAGGCGACGCTTACAAGGAGTGCGTCAATGCAGTAGTTACCAATTTTACCAGGTGAAGCTTCTGCGCTCGCCCGTCCTTAAGGTGACGCTGTCAAAGCCATTAGGGCTATCAGCATAGGCCAATTTATAAAAAAAGTCACATACTGGTAACATCTGAGGATATGCATACTAGAAAACCATGCATCGTTTATAAGCTCACAAAAGTTACGCCGAAAATCATCTCATACATCATCTTTAAAAGTATTCAGATACATACCGTCTGACTGTTTAACAGCGTACAGTAAGCTAAGCAATAAATCAACGAGCAATGAGAACATTACTCAGATGTTATCATCTATGAGTCATATTCAATTTTATCACGTCAGTCTAAGACATGTCGCGACCGGTCGATGCGTGTCATGAACTTGACTGATTCTACGCCATTTGTCAGTCGTATGTAACAATTAAATTGTATGGATTAGTGTAAGCCGTTGACAAAGAGAACGTTATTAGTAACCAGAGGAAGTGTCGGTTGCGGCGTGCGTGTATGAATTTTGATGTAATTGTCTGTAATTTAATGGTTGAGTTGTAGTTAATAGGAGACAGAGAACAAAAAGGTAGTGCTGAGAACTAATACATACTGTTGTCTATTATCATAAATTACTTGTAGTAAAGAAATAAATAAATTACAGGCAAATCATCCAACCTTACTTTGCTAATTTATAAAGCTCACTTTCCATATCACTAAGAAGCATGCACTATAAATATAAATTATAAATTCTGCACGTGATTCTAACGCAAGCTTAGGAAAATCTTTCTTTTTTTTGTTTTTGAGGATAAGTTTTATATCTTTAGAAAAAAGTAAGTTGTCTATTTCCAAACAAAACAGTTATATTCATTATATTATTAGAAAATTATTTACGACTTATATAAAGTTATTGTTTAGAATAAATTTAATAAAACAAATTTTTAGTTACCTGGTAATACATAATTATTTAATACAAAATAATTATTTATAAAAACAGACTTTACTTTGTGGAATTCCTTAGTACTGAAGTATGGAAGAATTATTTTGCTATAATCCGAGTTTGTTAGAAGAATCTATGTAATCCGAAGCATCATCAGGATGTTTCTGATGATGCTTCGGTTACGGGGCGAAACGATCGTAAAGATTGTCCTAGTGTGTGTAGTGTGTTGGTGGCGGCGTTTTGTGATACGTGTGGTCCTGCATGTATAAGGTAGGGGATCGTAGCCTGCTTTCTACTCTAAGCATTACATGCATTCTCTAAAACTAAATACTTCTATCAAATAATTCTATTATAACTTTTGTACAAATTCTTAGTTAAATAAGAAATCATTTCCTTATTTGAATATTAGCATATGTTATACCTTTTAAAAATTAATAAGACCCTCTCGATGCCTCAAGGAATCGATTCGCAAACTCGTTCCATTATATCTGTTCAAGTTGTTCATTTTCTTTCGCATCAGTTAATTTCTAAAGGAAGTAGCTTATTAACAGGTTTCTTTATCTTCGTGAGTCGCTTCTGATTCACGTCCAATTCCAATTCGTAATGTAGAACTAATTCGTCATCGTTAATGTGCGGTTTTGTTTGTTTCAATTTTTTTGTTTCCATTTAGTAGTGATGTTTAACATATTGTTGGCATTATAAATTTTGTAGGAAGTAATTGTATTAGCTAATTGGTTTTAAATTACTGATCACATTACTATTCAGGTATATAGTGTCATATTTTTGAAATGACAAAAATATCATGATTGGCTATTTATTATACGTTGTCATTATAATGGCATGTTTAATGCTCTAACTAATTAAATGTAATCATGATATTAAATACGCGTTTTTGTCTAAGAATGTAAAAAAAGAGTCAAAGTTGTAGATATTTAAATACACATTCAAAAATACACATTCTGTTGAGCAGCAATAGAATAGCAAAACAAAATTCATAGTAATATTCATTAGGCCGTTCGTTAAAGCAAACTAAAGCATTTTTTATGCATTTTCCGTAATAATGAATACTTTAAACCCATTTAACTCAATACATGATTTTTTGAGTTGTGCCACTGTTGCAGTACATGAGCGTTTTAATTTGAATAATGACTTAAAAAGTGACTTTACTTGAGGTAAAGTATAACAAGTCAAGTTAAAAAGTTGACAACAAAATTGAATGTCCCTGCTGTTAACCGTTAGGGATTTGCCTCATCTGGAGCCAATCCTGGCAACAGCATCAGGTCCTGCTTATCATAAATATGGATTGTCGAGACTGAACCAGTATGTAAAATTTCAGCTCAATCGGACAGCGAGAAGTAGGTTAAATTTAACTTGCAAGATTCCACCTTCACATACATATATTCCAAGTTGAATAAAAGCTTTTAATAATAACAGTACAGAAATAGATATCTTAAAACAAACTACTCACAAGCTTTCATCTAGTTCGTAAGCAATAAAACGTGGATTACTTCGCATATAATGACCCCTTGTGGTTGAACAGCGGATATCCTCCACATGTTTTGGAGGAAACAAAAAGTCGGCCATGTTTTGTACCGTACGGCTACCGTACAATTTTTTTCATGCCCTAAGGGCACATTCGCGTGCCGAAAATTACCCGCAAAGGAAATATTGAACCGCTCCTTGCAATCTTGCTAATAGTCATTCAGGAGCATCAGTAATTTCCATGCGAAAATTGTAAATGGGATAATATATTTTATCACGCAGCATTTCACGTTGATCAAAGCTAACATATTTATATCCATACATATTATAAATATATATCAATTAGCGGTTTGGACACGCGTTACTGTGGCTCAATCTAGTTTCGACTTAACCTCGAAACAAAACTATCATAAAATAATGCTCCGATCGCCACCAAACTCTCAATATGTCTGTGAAAATTTCATTAAAATCGGTTAAGTCGTTTCGGAGTTTACAAAGTTACAAGTCTTTTTTTTACAAGGAGCAAACATATATACTTAGTCTCTTACATCTATACTGATATTATAAAGAGGAAAAATTTGTATGTATGTTTGTAAGGTTTTCACACAAAAACTACTGGACTGATTTCAAAAATTGTTTCACCATTGAAAGACTGCATTTTTACTGAACAACATAAGCTATATTACATTTTCAAAAAATAGGATCCGTTATTAAATTGTAAGGTGTAAAAAATAAATATTACATGGGTGAAACCGCGAGATATTACTAGTATATGTATATATAGATTAAAACTAAAATAGATACATATTATGATTCAGTAATATCATCATTCTCTGCCGTGTGATATACGGCTGAGTAGAATACACCTTATTTTTTACCGAGGGGTCGTAAAAGGCGACTAAGCCTTAAGTTGAGCCGCCGTGTTTGTTTGTTGTCTTTGTCGGATATCCGGCTTTGTAGTATAGGCCAAATGAGTAAAGCATACAGTTTTCTGTAATCATATTATAAAACAAGACATTCTAATCTCCTAGTAATTGTCTTATTATCGGCATACCGCGGTATTGAACTCTTCCTGTCTTTTAAATGAAAATACGGTCAGCAATAACCTATCCAGTAATTACTGGTGTTGGCCGCTTCGGGCAAAAGATAATGAGTAAAGTGCCGTCAGAAGCATCGATACTTATAAACTTGTATTAGAAGCAAGCGTGTTCAATTTTAAATAATAGCCTCATTGGATTTTAGAGTTCAGTTGATGGAAACATAATGATTCCTATATTTTTATAACTAAATCTAACTTTTTATAACTAAATCTAACTTTTTATAACTAATCTAAAAATTTTGACTAAAATTGTTTGTTATATAATATAAACTAGCAGACCGCTCTGGCCTCGCACGAGTATAAAAAATATAATTTAAAATCTGTATTATCTTGGAAAACGTTCATTTAAATTATATGCTGTAAACGGCCATATTGTGATCTATATTAAATCAACAATGTATTAAAGGTACTTAATTTGATAATGATTAATGCTGTATTGTTTAAAAGTGCTTCGATAATATGGCATTATTTATCGGAAAAAGAAAATGACAAAAAATGTTATTGTAGGTTATTACCTTTTCAAGGTGTACAAATACTTAGTACATTATTTTGATAAATCTCGTAAGGTTTAGCCTGCGTTTGCAATGTAAGTTGCTTCCTCTTTAATCACTCTATCTTTAAAAAAAATCACATCAAAATATCTTGCGTAGTTTTAAAGATTTATGCATACATCGGGATATAGGGACAAACAAAGAATGTGACTTTGTTTTAAACTATGTAGTGATACAAATCTCGACTAAAATTGTTCGTTATATAAACGGGTGGTGTAAAATGGAATTCCATTTAAGCCGTCTGCGTCGTTTTAATATCCAATTTATGAGTCAACTAATTTCACCTGCGAAGGGTTACACCTTGTCAATTAGCAGAACAAGCTTTTGTAACACGGAAATTTCCATTTATATCGTCCTATTGATGTATGCCAGAATCAAAAGATCTTATAGGATTTGGTGGGCTACTATTCTCTTATCTGTTATTGTGTACTATTCCGTTTGTTGCCTTTATATTGACCTTTTGTTATAAAGCCTTTGTTCTTTTGAGTGGAGTCTTTGTCTTGATATCTGATATATGACAAAACAAAAGCTCATTCAGTTATTAACTCTCTCATTACATCTTCGAATTAGAACAAGGCGTTATTTTGCGTAGATACATAAAAAGTGAAGTAACGGTCTGTTTCTATCCCATTGCTGGACATAGGCATCTCTCTATTTTTATAAAAAAGGATTGGAGCTAAGACCTACCACGCTGTTCCAACGGATTGATAGATTACACATATCCCTAGAATTTTCTACAGATGCAGGTCCAATATTAATAGATAATAGTATCTATAGTCTACGCCGTATGGTATCAGGCTGAATAGAATAGTACCACCCTCATTTCTTACCGAGGTGTCGTAAAAGGTGACTAAGGTAAGTCGACCCACCGTGTGGTATCCGGCTGAGTAGAATAAACCAACCTCATTTATTACCGAGGTGTCGTAAAAGGCTACTAAGGTAAGTTGACACCGTGTGGTATCCGGTTTGGAAGAATAGACCACCCTTTTTCTGGCAGGTGGCCGGTCGTAAAAACGCGGCCAAATCATGTGACAGCATGTTTATAACATGTTGTGCCGACCCCACTTTAAAGTAGGATAAGGGCAGGAAAATGAAGGAATAGTATCTATAGTATTTTCCACCGTGTGGTATCCGGCACAGTAAAATAGACCACCCTGATTGCTTACCGAGGTGTCGTTAAAGGCGACTAAGGTAATTTGACGCCAGGCAGGCGGTCGGTCTTAGCAAATCATGTGACAAAATATTTGTAACATGTTGTGCCAACCCCATTATGAGTGGGATAGCGGTAGGAGGATAGTGATGATTATCATTTTATGATAATTCGCGTATATCGACTAAGGTAAGTTGACGTCAGGCAGGCGGCCGGTCGAAAAACACACCGAAATCATTTTACAACATGTTTGTAACATGTTGTGCCGGCCCACTTAGAGTGGGATAAGGGCAGGATGACATATAATTTATCGCGTATATATGTATATACATTAGCATTAATTTTGAAGTAGATACATTCACATACATTTTGTTGGTAAGTGTGAGTGTACATAAAAAGATGGCAGTTTTAAAGTTACGGTAAGTAATTAATTATAATCTGAATTTATTATAATGAACATAATAGCAGCTGTACAATTCAACATGTAGAATTTGGCCTTAACCCAGAAATTATATATGATTTTGTGTTTAAATTATTATGTTAATATAAAGCAGGTGTGACTTTCATATAAAATTATTTTTATAACATCGAAGTAGTCGATTTTTTGGGACATTGTACTGAACTGATATAGATCGGTATAACTAAATTAATGGACTATAACTAAATAAATTAATGGCACCAATTAATGTATTCTTGACAGTTGAGTATCAAGTACAAAAAATATCTTTAATATTTAATTTAATTATATGAACACCAATGACGATATAGACTATCGTAAATCGTTAATATTTAAATCAGTTAATCTTTTAAATATATACCTAGGTATATTCCGAATTTGGGGGAGGAAAATCGACCTGAAAACAGAAAACATTTTTTTTTCTTTAAAAAAAAATGTTTTCTGTTTTCGGGCACTGAAAATGTTAAATAGAAAGTAAAAGAAATTTTAGCTTTAACTTTATGAATTTTCCTTGCGACTTGTTCACTATATTTTATCGAAAGCTTGTTAGACTTCTTGGTACTAATAATTACTTGATTTTTCAGTTTTGATGGCAAATCGGTGCTTGTTCTTTAACAATCCTAATATTTTAAATAAATAAAACCAACTTTACAGTATTTATATCTTTCTTATGTGATGCAGTTCTTTAAAATAATAGGATAGGCATAAGATTCCATCAGACAATAAACTTTTTTTTACAAACAACAAGAATTTTAACATACGAATAGTTTCAGCTAACCTTCGCAGATAATAACTAAATAAAAGATACGAGTACAATAGGAATAAACATGTCATATCTATTCGTAGATCATATATGCCACTCCCGCTGATCCCGAGATCATAGGCTTTTGAATTGTATTAGTTTCGCAAAAAAGGTCATTGCCCTTCAGTCCGTTGCCTCATTAATTAGATCGCATCGTCATACGCTCGTTCACTATTCGATTTTTTAAACAATCGAATATTTTTTCATCAAAAATCGATCATTTTAAGTATCCCTTTTTATTTTTTACTCTTTTTCTTGTTTTTTAAGATTAGATATGCATTGTGAGATAATTTTAATTAATTATTGAAATAGTAAAAATTTATTTTAAAAAAATTGACTATTTCGTAACAAAATAATCGATTTTAAAAAGTAGATTATTTTTAAAGAGATAAAAATTGATTATTTATTTATCGATTTTTCTACTCCAAGTCACATCCCTATCGTTTACACAAAGATTTTGATTTCCGGCTTATCAGTTAATATTGCACGAGTTTTAGGTCGCTAGTTTAAACCTTGCTGAAAAAACTCATCATACTCCTCTATCCCACTCTAAGTGGGATCAGCACAACGTGTTATAAACATGTTTTCCCATGATTTGGCTACGTATTTTACGACTGGTCTCCTGCCTGACGTCAACTTTACTTAATCGTATTTTACGACACCTCGACGTAGGAAAACTTCGTGAAGAAACGTATATATAAACTGCTATTTCTTCTCCTTATTCATAATCATCCTCTTTCCCTATTACCACTCTAATTAGGATCGGCACAACATATCATAAACATGTTGTCACATCTTAGGCTACTTGCTTCACTACCGCCAGCCTCACGTTAATTTTGTCCTATTTTACGACACCTTTATTATATCTTCTTCTTACCAAAGTCATACCATCAACCCTCCACTACACGTCGCCCTAAGCCGAGGTTCGGCCTCACAGGAGGCACCCTTAGTACGACGTTCCCCGACGATAGTAGAGCTTCTGCGCTCTACTCTCTGCATATCGCAACCTCGGCGATGCTTCTGCGCTGGCCCGTCCCGCCCAGTGATGCTGTGAAAGCCGTTAGGGCTAACAGCATACAGTCAATTCGAAAAAAAAATATTATACGGCTAGAAGTCTAATGAAACAAATAATTCCAATTGTTAGGTCCATACTAAAAATACGGAACCCTCATATTTAACCGGTTATTCTTATTACAGGAGGCAGGTTAAGCGTCCATCAAATCACTGTTGATGATATATGATTGCTGAGATTCGGTGTAATGACGGACCGACAGCTTCCAGTCGCTTCTAAATTTGTATTTTGTTTTGTTATTTAGTAAATATAATGTATCGTGTATATTTTACTAGTAGAAAGAGTTAACTATTAGATAGTTATATAATTTAGGTTTATGATATATCGGTTTGATAAATGTAATAAAGGTTTTTTATTTGACAAAACACCGCCGCTACCGTCCCCCCCTTCCCCTGGCATTCACGAGTCGCGCCCTGCTAGCTGTTGTTATAGATGTTACATGGAGTAGAAAAAATCGATTAATAAATAATAGATTTTATTCTCTTTAAATAAATCGATTTTTTTTTTAAATATGACTATACCAAAAGGTAACTTTTTTAATTTATTCTATTTTAAGTTCTCATTCAAAGGAGGTTAAGAAAGTGATGTCTTATAAGTACGCCGTGTGGTATCCGGCTGAATATAATAGACTACTCTCATTACTTACCGAGATGTTGTAAAAGGCTAATAAGTTAAGTTGACGTCAGGAAGGCGGCCGGTCGTGAAAAATTAGGCAAATTAGGTAACAAACTGTTTAAAACCTGTTGTGCCGACCAAACTTAGAGTGGGATAAAGCCAAGAGAAAAGAAAGAAAGAGACATCTTAAACAGTAAACAGTAGGGATGTATATTTAAGTCGTATTCTTTTGAATGTTGTTTTATATTCATAAATATTCCAAACGCAGAAGTATATTTGTATTTCTATAGTGTTATTTTTAAATTAAACATGAAGCAAAGGTCTTAAACCTGCGCGGAAAACTGATTACTGATTCTGTACCAATGTTAGTATGCAAATAATTTAATACTACTTGTACGAACTCTGAATACGGCAAGAATTAACTTAGGGGCTTGCATTCCAAAGAACATGTTCTATAAAATTAACGGGGCTTCTTTGTGTATGTATGTAACTTAGTTTTATGTATCTAGCGGCCTGTTATCCCACTTCTGGGAAAAGACCTCTATTATTTACTGGAGACAAGGTTTCGATCTTAAATTAACCACGCGGATTGTTACGTTACACATATCCCAGAGATTCTACAGAGATATGCAGGGTTGCTTACGATGTTGTTCTTATAAAAAAAAAGATTAATTAGGTTCATCAAATAGGCATATAAATTTTAAAGAAGCAGTCTGTGAGTCTCTCAAGAGAGTCTACAGCTTTAGTGAAGTGAAAAAAATCGTATAATGTATTGATTCGTTTTACCCTTCCTGGATGATTCGTGCGTCCCTGATTTAATAATACCTTTCTACAGCTTGAGTTCAATACGTAGTTAATGTCAAACAGATTTTAATACTAACTAAACGAGTCGTATTTATCAAAAACATGGAGATTTTTACATATTGAAAAAGTTGAAGCTGAATTGCATTGAAATAAAAATGAAATATTTTTTGACATTCATCGTAACGGGTTTTTCTATTTCGACAAAAGTCTAAGCCGACTATCATCCCAAGGGGATGAGCGTTCGGTAATGTTTCTAAACCTCTCTCTTATTTTTCTCTTATTTTTCTCTTATTTTAATTAATTTTCTAATTGATCCTAATTGATGTATTTTTTAGAAGATATATTATAAAGAATGCAATATGAAAAAAAGCGTTATGCGATACTTGGACTCGAACTGGAGTATTCTTATTTTTTGGACCGCCGGGTTACACCACTAAGCTATTGCAACTACAGAATTGATAGTGTAATTAGCCTATGTTTCCAAATATTATTATAGCATTTTTTCAGTTCCTGGATCAAACATTATTTTTAAAAGAAACTAAGCTAGATCGATTTATCGCGAAACCCTCTGCATACTAAGGTTTCATGAAAATTGTTGGAGCCGTTTCAGAAATTGAGATTCTATATATATACAAGATTAACTCATTTCAAGATTAAAGAAAAGAAAAAAAAAGATTATTTCTTTTTGCATAAAAGAAATAATCTTTTTTGTACCCTTAAATTCAAGTATTGTTTTTTCTTTTTGGTTCTTATCTCTTAAATAGGTAACCATTATTCGCATTTGTAATTGTGTAACATTGCTCATTGATGTTATGTCATGTATGTTGGCCCAAATGTTATGTAGGCCTGTAAATAGTGTGTTATACCGTATTACAAATAATAGTAGTTTTACACTATTGGCTGTATCTTATAAAAAAATACCTTAATGTCGGAAGATTATATTTTTTTTGTTTATCTGAGGTGTTTACTTTAAATATTTTTTCTAGATTTGATCATTATCACGATGTTAGCGATAATAATAGCAACCAAGGCGACATTATCGTGTTAACCGAGGCGAGCAGCACTCGCAATTTTGTTGTTCAAACTAACCATAGTCTTAACCGCAGCCTGCCCGATTTATTTTTGATAAATACATAACAGTGATTCTTGCTCCAGATACACTATAATATAAATAACTCGCCTCTGAAGAATAAAGTCACATTTTCTATGCTTATACATGGGACATGTGACTTTATTCTTCGGATAGGGCGAACTTACTCACAACCTCGTCTTCAGTGCCTGTGGTCATAGACTTCAGAATGAAGATAAAAGTAGTCGTAAGTCACAATAAAACTATTTCTATATTCATACAATACTGTACATAAATAATGTAAATTGAAAATGTTTAAGACATTGACCTCTGTATTTCTCGATGGTTCTTCTCGGTAAGAGCGACATTCCCAACCAGTTGTAGATTCAAACGTGCTTGAAAGAGCTTATTTGAATAAAGATTTTATAGATATAATTCTATTTTAATAATGACTTGAATCTATTTTTTGGTTCGGCACATACAAAGGAAAAAACATACCTTATCATTAATACGAATTTCATCTATACTAATTTTATAAATACGAAAGTCTGTCTGTTACTCTTTGAGCGTTAATCTCCTGAAGATTTATATTTTTAATAAAAATAATTGTGTCAAGAGATGACGTTTTATTTATTTTTTCTAGTATTCTAGATAATGTGCGAGACATATCGTTTTGAATACCGTAACCCACGGAAGGCCACTGTTGGACAAAGGCATGTTATGTAGATATCACCAAACAGTCAAAAGATTTAAATCATAGTAATTAAGTGAATAATTATCTTAATGCAAATGTACGCGACAAATACGTAATCCGCACCAGTAATTTATTACCATTAATTACGCATGGGAATATTAAATGTGTTTACAATTATAACGAATTACACCTTGAACCGTATACACATATATACCTACTTCTACCGTATGCAAAACTAATGCCAGCACTTTACTATCGACGATAATCGTTGATCATGTGATCGTATAAGCGGCACGATCATCATGCAGATGTCCACATGATCGTCCGTAATATCATACTATACATGCGATCATACGTATCACCCAGCCGTACAGTTTGATTCGTCCGAAAGTCAACAATTCTCAGGTCGTAGGCGTTCATAGACGATACTTTTTTTTTTCGAATTGACTATATGCTGTTAGCCCTAACGGCTTTTACAGCGTCACCGTTACGGGGGAGTACAGAAGCATCGCCGAAGTTCCGAAATGCGGAGAGTAGAGCGCAGACTAACGTCAGGGAACGTCGTCCTAAGGGTGCCTGCTGTGAGGCCGGACCACGGCTTAGGGCGACGTGTAGTGGAGGGCTAATAGTATGACGATTAGTCATTATGGCGTTGGGAGTATGGCGAGAAGTCACGGCCGACCGACGTCAAAAAACTAGGACCTAGTCTTCGCCGGCGAAGACGCTGTTTGCGTGTATTATATGTGTGTGTGTTTGCGATCGCTATTTTGATCGTCAGGGTTATACAGGGTCAAAAGCGTCCGCTTTTTGGACGCCTATATTTTCGGTGAGTCGACCTAACAGGGACGTAAGTGGAAACCACTGTTATAAGTGGGTTCTGGTGAAAAGACGATGCTAGGTGAGTATAGTCATTTCTACACGATCGTGCTCGCCTTCAATCGTTTGTAATCGCCGATTATGGAGCGGAGCCATCATTATGGCTCCTTCAGGCGCGCGAATCCCAGTGCGTAAACTTGAGTTTAGAAATGTAAAGTAATCGTTTTTTTTCACCTGATTTTTAATTATATCCATACAAATATAACACAGATACGTTGGTCCGTTTTGGGGATGAAAGGACAAAAACAAAGTACATTTTCGCATTTATAATAATAAACAAGCGTCCTATTTTTAACCATTTTCAATAAAAAAATTTATATACAGCAAAAATGAAAGTTATATCTTAAATTACTTACATGCTCGGACTATGCAAATCATGCCCATGGAATGGTCCCAAGAAAACTGGCAGCCATTCAGCACTGAAAGTGGAAATTTATCATTATTGCCATATTTCAACTAATATACACACAAAATCATCATCATCCTGCCCTTATCCCACTCTAAGTGGAGTCGGCACAACATGTTATAAACATGCTGTCACATGTTTGGCTGCGTTTTTACGACCGGCCGCCTGCCTGACGTCAACTTACCTCAGTCGTATTTTACGACACCTCGGTGAGAAAGAGGGTGGTCTATTCTACTAAACCGGATACCACACGGTGGGTCAACTTACCTTAGTCGCCTTTTACGACACCTCGGTAAGAAATGAGGTTGATCTATTTTACTCAGCCGGATACCACACGGCGGTAATATACACACAAAATATAAAAACAATACTTCAACATTTTTTACGAATTACTCTGTCTATTGGCTATAACCTCAATTGACCTCAAAAACGTCGCGGGGGGCCGCTGGATCCAAGCGGCACAGAATCGTGGATTGTGGCGATCCCTTAAGGAGACCTATGTTCAGCAGTGGACGTCCACCGGTTGAGAAAGAAGAAGAAGAAGATTGGCTATAACTGCACGACAATCCATTTAAAAAATTTTGAATTCATCGCTAACACACTAGAGATAGGCGCGACGCGAGACTTTGCTTTATAATATGATACATACGATAGACATTGATTATGACATGAAACAAATAATGATTTAAAAAATAATGCAACTTTTAACTTTCGATAGCATATGTATCAAACATACACGCCGTGTGGTATCTGGCTGAGTAGAATAGACCAACCTCATATCTTACCGAGGTGTCGTAAAAGGCGACTAGGGTAAGTTGACCCACCGTGCGGTATCCGATTTAGTAGAATAGACCACCCTCTTTCTTACCGAGGTGTCGTAAAATACGACTAAGGTAAGTTGACGTCAGGAATGCGGCCGGTCGTAAAAACGCAGCCAAATTATGTGACAGCATGTTTATAACATGTGCCGACACATACACTTAGAATGGGATAAGGGCAGGAAGATGATGATGTATCAAACATACATATTTGTGCTATATTACACTTAGGTATTACAAGAATTTAAATAATTTATTACCATCTTTTATGCCCAGAACATTAGACGTTGCAGTTATAACAACTTTCTTTTAATCCTATATTACTAGTACCTTACTATTACAAACAAATATTATATTTGAGTTGCCAAAAAATGCAAAATTAATTTTCCTATTATGGTATAACTGGGTATTAACTATAGAAACTAAACAGTTCCCAATAAATTATGCGTAAACCACACTAGCAATTTATTACCATTAATTACACATGGGAATATTAAATGCGGTGTTTAATTATAATGAATTACCCATTGGGCTCTATATATACACCGCAGAACCATTTTGGTTTCAGACTTACATTGACTTTGTATAAACAAACAGATATTTTTAATCGCGATAAGTGTAAATGTAGATATAAAAAAAATTATACAGTTGATTGCGATAATATACGAAACCTAAGGTTTCGGAATCCGGAAGGTTTAGATTAATAGCATACCTAAAACGGTTTTATGTAAATTTTGTTGTAAAGTTATGTAAAAATTTGCTTGCAAGCTTAGTAAGCCAATAAAATGGCATTGTGTTTAACGAACACAAAAACATATAGATGTGTTAATAATGTTCGAATACATTACACATTAATAATATTAAATGAAGCTTCTACTTTAATGTAAAAATTTCGACTGTAGAATAAACTATTTTTGCCCACATTGATGAATGCAGTTTTACTAATAATAGGATGACTATACTTACGTAGTTGCTTGGATCCGCTAGACATGGCATAGGATTGTAACTATAAAGTACACGTGACGCAAATATATTAAAATCTCCGGACACTCTAGTTTAAATAATCTGCAATACTCAAGTGATAAGAGTACATAATTCTTGACGAGTAATTAAATTCGTATAATAAACACTTTCTAAAGAATATTAAAATCTATACTTATAATAAATCTGTAGAGAGGTCAATTCTGTAACTGGAATATATTTCCAAAATAACTACCAGGGGGTGATTAGGGATCGATACTGAAGCCAAAAATGCAATCAGAAATTTTTTTGTCTGTCTGTCTGTCTGTATAACCGTTATAGAAACAAAAACTACTCGACGGATTTTAACGAAACTCGGTACAATTTTTTTTCATACTCCTGAGCTGGTTATAGTATACTTTTCATCACGCTACAATCAAAAGGAACAGAGCAGTGAACGGAAATGTCGGGAAGACGGGAGAAGTTACTCCATTTTTGAGTTTCCTTTGCGTGTGCAACTTTGATGGTTAAAGCTGCACAGAAATCATGTATGACGGAATGTTCTCCTTAAAATTATATAAAAAATATCCCACAAGAGCATTTGTCTATCTTTTATGGTTGGCTCACAATAACACGTGTAACTCCCGAGAGCTTAGCAGTTCGAAGCTTTCTGGTTATATTTGTCTACTCCTACGTTTATATCGTTTATATTTATATTAATAAGCTGTGATGGCCTAGCGGTGCGACCGTGTGAATCTCTAATGATGATCATGGGTTCAAACCCGGGCAGACACCAATGAGTTTTTCTATTAAAACTTATGTGTCTAATTGATAATTGTAATTTATCACACGCTTTTCGGTGAAGGAAAACATCGTGAGGAAACCTGCATATCTCTAGAGAATTCTGGAGATATGTGTAACCTACCAATCCGCATTGGAGCAGCGTGGTAGGTCTTAGCTCCAATCCTTCTCTCTTATAACGGAGAGAAGAGGCCTATTCCCAGCAGTGGGATAATAACAGGCCGCTACTTTACTTTTTTTTTTACGTTTATATCACAAAATATATAGAGAAAAATGTAAAATGTAAATATGTAGTATATGAATTTAGATATAAGATATAGCAGGAAATCTTCTTGGTATAGGGAGAGGGGAATTGTTTTTCTTCAAATTTAACGCGTGCGGGCCACGGGCAGTAATGAATCTCTAAATTAAAACTACTGGATCGATTTTAATCATTTTTTTCACTGAGTGACATAGGCTATATATTTTATACCCGTGCGAAGCAGGGTAGGCCGCTAGTTTTTAAAATAAGAATATTCGAACACAATCGAAAATTGATTTTAATTCTTTTTTTTTATTACACTGTGAATATTATGGGCATGGACACTCACACATAATGCACAGATAACAAATCTATATTTAACTGCGGTATATGACCTTTTTTACGAAGAGCATTGCCATTGTTATGCGGTATGCGTGGCACCGTGGGCGCATGAATGGAATGCACCATAAGGCATTTATTTTTTAAAACTAGTACATTGCGTAATGTACGCAGTAATAATTTAAGCTGCTATGGTTAACAGAACATGTAAGATGACACGGTGGATAATCTAATTAGACGGATTAGGGTTTAAATTCTTAGTTTATAAGCCCTTTTTGTAGTAACGGCTTATTTCTGTCACAGATTCACGTAAGTTTTTATCATTATCATCTTCCTGCCCTTATCCCACTCTCAGTGGGGTCGGCACGACATATTATATACATGCTGTTACATGATTTGGCTGCGTTTTTACGACCGGCCGCCTGCCTGACGTCAACTTACCTCTTTCATATTTTACGACACCTCGGTAAAAAAGAGGGTGATCTATTCAACTAAACCGGATACCACACGGTGGATCAACTTACCTAAGTCGCCTTTTACGACACCTCGGTAAGAAATGAGGTTGGTCTATTCTACTCAGTCGGATACCACACGGCTCACGTAGGCTCCTATAAGTTATCTAAAAAACGTATGTGCTTACGTCACTGCTATTACCATTAGAACGGCATGGTAGTTTCTAATCAGTCCATCTCCCCAAGAATACAGGAAACATTTGTCTAGCCATGATAGTAGCAGACTGCTATTTTTGTACAATCTAGGGGTCCGGTCACGCGTTGCAGTGGCTCAGTTTGGTTTCAATTACGTTTTGGAACATATATACACACTTTCTCTGTTTTTTATTTCCATAGATTAACTAGCTTTAACTGCGACTTCGTTCACGAGGACCGTGGACTTGGAATAAACAGTAGCTTCTGTCACTCACAAATTCTCTGTCAGTCACTCTGTCAAATTTCTCCATCATAAAAACCAGATCGGGGTTAAATTGCAATTGATTCCGCTATTCGAAACGTCAACATTAAAATTCGGTTTCCTTCAAGGCATTACTGTTAATTAGCAAATATATATTATTTGCTATGGAAAAAATTGTAACAAAACTATAAAAATAATGTAAAAACTTTCTTAGCATAGTTCGCTGTATCTGTTAATGTGTGACTCAATAGGGTCTCCTACATAATATCTATTTCTTAAACTTACAGATTTGACTTTGACACATCGTGAATAAAAAACCTTGATGATATAGATAATAGATGGCACGCCGTGTGGTATCCGGCTGAATAGAATAGACCACCCTCATTTCTTACCGAGGTGTCGTAAAAGGCGATAAAGGTAAGTTGACTCACCGTCTGGTATCCGGTTGAGTAAAATAGATCACCCTCTTTTTTACTGAGGAGTCGTAAAATACGACTAAGGTAAGTTGACGTCAGGCAGGCGGCCGACCGTAAAATATGTAGCCAAATCATGTGAAAACACGTTTGCAACTTGTTGTGGCGACCCCACTTAGAGTGGGATAAGGGCAAGAGGATGATGGTAGATAGTAATAGATGGCCTTTCTTAATGTAATCATATTGCTGTCGAATTTACAGGATTTCTATAGCCTATATGCTACCCCGGTGGACAGGCATCAATTGTGCCAAATTTCATCGATATTGATTCAGCGGATTGGCAGTGAAAACGTAACAGACAGACTTGTGCATTTATAATATTAGTATGGATTATCTTCCCAATAGTAAAATTTTATTTTTTGTTTAATTTATCTCTGTTGTATTGTGCAAAAATTATTATGTATCGATCTGATTTAGATTAAAGCTAAACTGTCCGGAATAATTTAAATAAATTAATCCTCGCGGTCAAATTATCGGCCATTCCACAGACTGGAAATGAAACAAGTGGTACAAACTCGTTACGTGAGTTTGTTGACTTACTCCGCTTAACTGGTTATGATGTAATAGTGCCGTCAATGAGTGACGCATCTAGCGATTAGGTGCCGAAGTTTATTTATGTACTAGAGGTCCGGCCATGCGTTGCTGTGGCTCACACAGAATTCGACTTCCGCTCGAACAGTTCAAAGTACTCCCATTAGTATCAAACTTTACAGGATTATCAGCTTTGTCAATCTAAAGATTGTCTAAATTTTTTTTTATCAAAATCAGTCCAGCCGTTTTGGAGTCTATATAGAACATACATTCTTACCTCTTTGATAGCCCTAGCGGCATCCCGTAGTTTCGCTCTTGCCATCCCGTACACAGTTATAGAGGCAAGATAACTTTTTAACGCGTAGTTAAAAAAACGCACCTAAAAATTGTTGTTTCTTTTCACTTCCATTATTCCAATACTTTAAGATAAGGACTAAGTTTAAAAAAAACCTGTAATAATTTATTTAAATCTAACCAGTAATACATATACTTTCCCTTAATGTATACCTCATATAATGGCAGACCTATTATATTTAAGGTATATAGATTTGTGGGGTTTAAATAAAATAGGCTTTATAAGTTAATTTCTGAAAAAGGGTGGGCGTAAATTAATATATTTTTGTTGGAGTTCTACATATTGTTAATATCTAGGCGGCTTTAATTGGTACTACAAGCATAATTTCATTATTCATTGTTCTAATTCTATATTTAAACTGCCTAAGTGTAATGAATGATTCATCAAAAAATTGTTCGAAATTCAAAATTCAAACAAGGCATGGTAGAGCCCGCCATTCACCCGTCCTCTTCAAAAACTGGCAACACTACTGACAGGTGTGTTCCCGTCGTGCCCCTTTTTTCAACGTCCGTTTTGTACTAAGTTGGTATAATTAAAACGTTCAAAGATCCGTATTGAACAATATTTGATTTTAAACTTTAAATTGTACAAGATAAAGTTTAAATTGTATCGTGCCAAATTCAGAGCGGTACGAGTGTAGCGATGAATGGATCATTTCCCATACAATATGTTACAACGGTTAAAACCATCGGGTCAGGGTAAAAGCGGTTTTATTTGAATTGCTTTAGTATTAAGTTCGATCGATTAACGGCTACCATATTAAAAATATAGTCACAGGAGATTGTTTTCAATTTATTTTGGGATACGAAATCAAGGCTTTTGTGTTCCTGTGACTGAGATTTGACAATAAATAACGAGGTCTATATTTTTAGGTGACCTTTTTGAGAGAAAGATTGTAGTTAAAACTCACCTTATTGTTCTCAAGTAAATTGACTGCTTTACATGTCCTAGGTATTCTTTAGAAATAGATAAAGACGCAAAGTTATATACATGGTGAATTGTTACTATAAATTGAACATTAATGTGCTCCTGTGCTTCTGTGCGTATTAGGAAGCCATGAGAAAAACCATAAAGTTTTAATTGTTAGAAGCATTCTCATGGCAAGCAACCCTTTTTTGTGACTTATATTTCATCACATTGTCTGCTTTTAGTAGTCGCGTTTAACTGTACTACCATTAGAACCTCCATAGTAGTGGAAACTATAAAAAAAACTACAGAAATTTTATGTAAAGTGTGTATGTTCATTACGTTATTATACTAGTAATTAAAATAGTAGTAAGTAGTTTAGTGTACATATTAGGGTAGTAATCGGCAGGCCTGTAAGTGAAGTGTCGCAATAATGACAGGGAAAGATGAAACTCATTTACTTATCTTTGTCTAATCACTCATAAAAAAGAGAGACAGATTATACAGAGACAGTTTTATATGTTTTCTCTTTATTCTCAATGGACACATTTTAGGTTGGCTCCCCTACTTTAGTCTATAGTCACGTTGGCGCAACTGTGCTGCGCAGTGTTGCCATAATTTATTCTACGCTCTTGTTGTTATTAGCTGTTACTTTTATAATCCAGTTTTTAAAATAATCGTTGTAATATTTATAACGATACTAGTTTTCTAAGATTTCTATTACTCGATTCCCATATTTTTTCCGTTGGTCATAACAATATCGATTTTAACGCTTCACACGCGATAATTATTTCCTCCATACTGGATTCTTCTCACGTTAACGGTGTTAAGGCATCTTGATAATTGATTTCTGGCTCATAACTTGACGGTTGTTGAAATGAGTGCCATGAAATTCTTTTATTTATAACGAAGTATAATTTATAATTTTAAGATATACATGGTAAGAGTTAATTTTGATTGAAGCGTATAATAAAACTTTGGTAGCGAAATGCAATACAATATTGTAAATGCGATAATGTGTGTATGGTTCTATATCTTTCGTGTATGTTTCGGGGATCAGATCGTTTTAAATTTTGATAGAAAAGCCAGAGAATAGCGTATACTGCTTTTGGTTCTAAAACTCATCAGGCGAAAAACAAACAAAAATTACTATTGTTATACAGAATTATTTAGGAGTGAGGTTTCAAATTTATCTTGATATTCGATGAATTGCGAATTTTATTTACATTTTATTTTTTTACAGAGACCGTAAGTATATTAAAATGAAATCTATATCCTTATGTTAGAGAACTAAATAATATTTTAATTTTATAAGTCTGTCTCTACCAGTGACTCTAAACTGCTTGCTTTTAGAAAAGTTCTAGACACTTTAAAAAAAAACAACAATATATTACAGTCTTCTCAACTCTCATGTCTGTTATTCTAGATCTACTACAAATATCTTCTTTCATGTATAAATCGAGCTGGTAATAGGCAACTATCGGTCAAAAATATTTTTATATCATTACCATTACACAGTCGCCAGAGCCTCGGCCATCAACGAACATCGCGGAATATTGAGAGACTTTTAAGACAATCTGGAATGAACTTCCTTCCTTTTACATGTTTTTTTTTTATACTAAATTAAACCCTTTAAGATCAGTAGGTAAATTTCACGTATACACATTTGTCTTTCGTCATTATAGTTAAACGATCTCACGAATTCACGATACTGCGATTTGATATTTGCAATCGCTGGCATTTCAGGTGGAGCCACTATTTCTATTACTTTTGGCAAATGTCAGCTTGCCTATTATTCTAACCTTTGTATTGAATGTTATCCTGCTACTTCAATTGATGCCCTACGGTCTTGTTCTCTTATTTTATAATTGGTAATTTAATTTACTAGATTTTTTAAATACCTAATTTAAAGAGATAATTTAAAAACAGCAAAAAAGGGGGAAGGAACAATATTACTAATAGAATCAATATTGCATATTGTCGTTCAGAACCATTTTTATATCTCTGTAACATAACTCCTATAACAAATGAATAAAAATAAAAGACACAATGGGTTATTTAAGTCGTTAGTTCAAATCCAAGGAAGGATCATGAAGAAAAAGCAAAAAAATGTAAAAAAACTGACAAATACTGGAAGTAGAAATGTAATTTTTTTTTTCCGAATTGACTATATGCTGTTAGCCCTAACGGCTTTTACAGCGTCACCGGGCGGGTAGAAATGTAACTCGCGCGTTAGGTGCGTGGTATTAAAAGGAAGAGCCGTTTAATGCAGTGCTGCCAATATTACAATTTGTCGTTCAGAAACATTTTAATGTGTTTTAATTATTTGAGTGGTAATAGTAAGTAATTTGGTAGCAATGATAGAAAAATAGTACTAAAAGTATAACTACTTAATTAAAAGACTGTATTAAGAATTAAACTATGGAGTTTTATGGCTTATATTTAGTTTTATTTAAACTATACAAAATTGCCGACTATTATCTCGTTGCTCAAAGTCCTCATTTCTCATTTCTGAGCAAAGAACTAGATCTATGGGTCTCTTCGCTGCTTCAATGTGGATTAGAAGATGATAATAGTCCAAGTATTTTATGGTGATAGGCATGTTTCCCATGTTTTCTTTTATAAAACGCACAATTAATTGTAAATATCAATTTATTAAATACATTTTTATAGTAAACTCATAGATGGCTGATAGATTGAGCTCAAAACCCGGTGAGAATGATGTGATTAGGCTGTCAATATTATTAAATTTAAATCGATGTAACTTTTGTGGTTCGCACATCATTACAAGTAATTATACGAGTACACTGCTTTGTACAAGGTGTTTATTAAGATTTTTCGACAATATTAATACACGTTACACTTGTGGTAGTATGGCCATATTATCAAGTACTGACGTACATTAACATTAGTGTCTTGACATTATCATAACAGTGACAATTTGTATGTACGTGGATTCATGATGTCTCGTCTTCGCCATAACATAATATCGGTATTTAACAAGAGCCTTTTGTTACTATGAACTATAAATTACATGCTATCAGTTTTTACGCAACGCTAATACAACTGACCTTTGCTTCCCGTTAAGTATGAACTAGCGGTTGGGAAAAGAAAATAAATGTTGTCTAGGGCCAAAGATTATTTCACTTATATTTTATAGGGGTTTTATATGAGATATAGATGAAAGGTAAAAGGACTGTTATTTGATAAACCGAAATGTTATCTGTTTTTAAGAAGTATCCATTTTCAACTAGATCATAATTTGCGTATATTATTATTTAAGTAAAATGTACTGAAACCGCTTATGTTAGCTTCCATCTCTATTAGTTTAACCCTTCGAATAAATAGGCATATTATGCAGAACTAACCACCAAATCAAGATCACTACAAACAAACTAGTAGAATAAAAAAAGAGAAAGGAAGAGAGAAAGAGGACGAGAAAGAGAGATAGAAAGAGTGATGAGAATGACGCGCACCCAGAGAGACATACGCGCGACTTTAAAAGATGCTTCTCTAGGACGACGTTCCTCTAAACTAAAAGTCATCTGTAGTCATTGTACCACTAATTGTGCTTTTGCTCTTCACCTGAGCTGTAAAAGCTATAAAGGCACCTACACACTCATCATTCTCCTGTCCTTATCCCACTCTGGTATCCACGGTCGTATTTTGCGACCGACCGCCTACCTAACGTCAACTTAACCTAGTCGTATTTTACTATACTTAGAACCTCTTTCTATATTTTTATGTACACTCACACTTCGCAACAAAATGTATGTACCTTCTTCAAAATTAATACTAATGTATATATCATCATCTTCCTGCCCTTCTCCCAATCTAAGTGGGGTCGGACAACATGTTACAAACATGATGTCACATGATTTGGCTACGTATTTTACGACCGGTCGCCTGCCTGACGTCAACTTAACTTAGTCGTATTTTACTACACTTCGGTAAGAAAGAGGGTGGTCTATTCTACTAAACCGGATAGTACACGGTGGTTCAACTTACCTTAGTCGCCTTTTACGACACTTTGGTCAGAAATGAGGGTGGTCTATTCTACAAAAGGACAACTACACATTGTCAGTTAAAATTTTCTACCAGTGTCATGATGTGTTAGTAAATAGTTGATGTATTTATATTACTCTCAACCAAAAGTGCATATGTAATTATAGAAGATCAATCAATAAAAAACGAATGTTTGTTTTAACTCCCAAAGGCATTCGAACTGAACTGTATTTACTGACCTAAGCAAGTTTACTTTGAGTTGATAAGCGTTTGGCTCGGGGTGTATTTTACCGGGAAGGATTCTCTTGGGAAAACGTAAATGTAGGTAAAATAGATCTGAATTTTATATAAGAGAATTGAACTTTTTATGCGCCTCTCGGGCGTTGGAAGGTATTTCATTATACATAAGGATCTTTTATTTATGTATTGCAATTCGAAAACCACAGAAATTCCCTTTTTTTACCGACTTCTGGAATAGCAAAAGATAAGCTATACCTTAAGCTATTTTTTTATATAAGGCATATGCAGAGTTGAGCATTCATAACCCAAATTAATGGTCTCAAAGAAGAGCGATAATATCGCTATATATTTATTTTTTACTATAAATTTTATTATAAAGACCAATATACATTTCAGTATCTGAAACAGTGATTGTTTTATGATTTTCAAACAAATATGAAATTCATCCTTACATATGTTAAAACAAAGTTTTCCGCCACGTCTGTTTGTTCGTGATAAATTCAGAGCAATTGTAGGAGTTTTCGTGTGGATTTTAATATGACAATAATTGTTTAAAAGTTTAGAAAACGTGAAATCGTCTGGAAGATTTTATCTAAAATACTGTATAATCTGTTTGAAATATTAAAAAGCGATGTATGGTTGTGATTTTTCTCTTTTATAGGGTTACAAAAAAGAGTGCGATATCATTTATCTATCTGCTAAGGATAAAGTACTGTGTCCATACTAACTTTTTTCAAAATGGTCTTATACAATGCGGTATTTGAAATTAAGTCAAATACATTATTAATCTGTATGTACAAAACCAACTTCGTTACCTTAAAGATTTTATGCTTAAGATTGTAATGTTTTCCACCATGTAATTTAGTTTAAAATAAAAAAGTTATCTCAAAATATATTTAGGGAAGGAAAATCGAAAATAAACTGAAGCACAGAAACGCGTGAACGGATCTATAATAGTTTTTGATAAAGAACACATTTTACTATAGATGCGTCAATAGTAAAAATATACTGAAATTCCTTTGTAACTGTCTGATTTCATCGGGCACCATAACGTTGTATCGTAAAGGAATCTGGTGTATATCGCTCTCACCAGTCCATTAACCCCAGTATATCCAACAGTGATAAACGATTTACGATAGCGGAGCAAGCCGAATCGGAAACAAGGTCGTTGTGTATGGGGGGTATGCCTGGAGTAGTATTAATTATAATAGTTAATGCCGTGGAGATTTCGTGATGGTTATTTGCGGGACTACGAGTATATAGGGTGGGTGGCTTGCACCCGGGGCAGCTGTTGCACGCAATTTTGTAGTAAAAACTATAAATAACTTTTACGGTAACATGACCAACATCACTATTGAGTCGTTCAGAATTTTTATAAAAATGGCTCCTCATGTGGCTGATATGCATTTTGTACGCGGGTTTTGTAATGGAAATCCCCGCTCTGTTGTTAAAAAGTACAGACGTTGATATCCAGATAGGCAAGTGCTTGGATATCGCCCCAAGGATTATTTCCACAGTAAAATGAACCAGCTGGTGTGTGACATGGAAAAGCAGGCACCAAGCCTAGTACGCGCTGATCCTACATCTAGCATTTCTATTACAAAATCCGTGTAAAAATGCATATCGTCCTCTTGAGAAGACGCAAGATCACGTAGTCGTAGTAGTATTATCTCGTTAAAGGTTTAATTTAACCGGAACTGTTCACACAAACACAAAATACACCACGGGATAAGTAATCAAGCGACTTAATGAATAAAGTAACTCTCGCAAATATGAGCTACTTATTCATGTGGAGCGAACCCCCAAAGTTATGAGATTCGGTTTCTACGTGGGACAGCATCTTTTACTTTGTATCTAGCAAACATTACCGTATTATTGTTTCAAAGTTATAAGAGATAAGTGCCAACAATAATACGAGATATCCTGGCGAAGTGGTTTTCTGGATCACACAGGCACTGACTGGGCACGGGGTATTTAACACATACCTTTTTGCTATCGGCAAATCGATGACCGAAAACTGCTACTTTTGCTGAAAGGAAGATACCCCTAGACACGTCATTTTCGAGTGCAGTGAATTCGCACACTAGTAAAGTGGTACAGGGAGCCCACAAAGAGAACAAAAGCCCCGACAATCTAGTTCGGCAAATATTATCAAGCCAGTTGGAATAGAATAGGTGCGGATTTCTGATAAGAGGCATAATGCTTAAAAGGGGAGGTTGTTTAGTCAGTGCTAGTCGGACACTCCTTACCAGTACGAGCTGGCGAGCGTCCGTAAGTGATTTTTCCTCCCCAATGGAAAGAAGTGGGAACAATGTTTTGTGAGTTTGTAGAAATAATGTAGTAGATTGATAGTAAAGAATAAAAAGCTACAATAGTTGGACATTTTATGGACAGGTGGTCGTCCATCACCACTCCAGGTGCCACCAGTGTTAATGTAAAACCATCAGTAAGCATTGTGATAATATCAAGGGGATAGCCTAATGATTCAACGGATAAAATGTAGTTTAAATGTTACTCATGTTTGAGAGTGAACGGTAATAAAGAAATGTGGGCTAGATTTCTTTCCGCCGCATTTGCAGCCAGTTACTTTATAAGCGAGGTTTAATGTGATGTTATTTCCGATTTTACATTCCGTTACTATGTCTGACGGTTGAGCGCAAGTTTTTTTCATTATAATTGACTTTATAGAACGATTATTATGCTTTCACGATTACAGGAAAGAAATCTTGGAATACTTGGAATGCTTTAGGCAGTCAAATAGAAATTAACTTTATGTAGATATAGTTGGTATTGTTGCCTTCATTATATTTTATTTTGAGACAAGCTGTATCCTTGAGTTCGTTCGAAATAAATTAAATATTAAAATAACTTTCATTATGTTTTATTAGTTTTTCTGTGTTAAAATGGGAGACCCTAAATTAAAGCTTTATTTACGGCTTATATGTATATACTTATACTTGAACAGATTTATACTACTAATATTATAAATGCGAAGTTTGTCAGTATGGATATACTCTTTCTGAACCAATATCGATGAAATTTGGCACAATTATTCCTTATACACCGGAATAACATATAGGCTATAGAAATCCTGTTAATTCTATAGGCATAGTACGACATTGCAAAGCGGCATCTATTATCGACCTATCACACGACAACAGTCCACGCGAAGGAAGGCGCAGGTAAAAGCTAGAATTCTATAAAATTGTAATTTTTTTTCTAATCATGCGGAAAAACATTGTCTTATTAATAACTGGATTTTAAATAGGGTTTCCGGTCTGGTTTCGTGATGAGGCGCCATATACTAAGAGATATTCAAATATAATCAACCTGTTCTTGTCGCGGATAAAATATGTCCGACGGATTATTATGACATATTTCCGGTTCAGTTTTAGTGGCAATGGCCTAAAACGGTATAAAAAGTCGCAAAGAATTGACTTGAAACTAAATAGTTTTATAGTACTGTGAAGAATGTTCGGTGGGAGACAAAATCTTAATACTTTGTTAAGAGGTTTTTAGTACAAAATTGAAAAGCAGAAAAATATGGACTATTTGAGCAACATGTAAACAAGTCCTTAGGTTAATTTTGTAGAACAACGGAAGTAAATGCATTTAGTATTTGTTGGCGATGGCGCTTAATGGAAATGGTAATTGATCGAACATTAAACAAAACAATATTATGCACAAATACAAATACGTGAATATGTACTTTAATTGATTGTGCTAGAACGATGTTTGATGAAGTATGATATGATTCTTTTTATCTAAAAAAAGAGCAATTGTAATCCAATCTAATCTAATAACAACTGACAAAGAGCAGCGAAGAAAGATTGGAACCTTAGGTATTTTAAGTAATCTGAGAAGAACCTGAACAAACGCACTTAACTCTAGAGAGATTTTGGATATATGATACCCATCCGCTATCTAATCAGTCTAATATAACTAAACGGTAAATATCGAGGAATGTCTAAATATTTTTTGTCTATATATTATACCTATTCGTGCACATCAAACTGTAAAGACAAGAATCCATACTAATAAATTTGAAAGTTTGTCGTGGTGAATTTGTACTCCAATGCCAATTCGCATTGGAGTCGCGTGATAGATCTTAGCTCCAACCCTTCTCTCCAGCAATGGAGAGAGGAGGCCTATGCTCAACAGTGGGATTGTAACAGGCCGTTACTTTACTTTTTATGTATATATTACCAGTATATATACCAGTTGTCTGTCTCACATAACGGACGGAGAACTGTGTGTATAACTGACCCATATATTTATTTAAAACTATATCCATCCCATCTTTCCTCTCTTATTAGTTTCGACACTATCGATTACAGACCTGTCTACAGGAGAGTCTAAAGTAGAGTAGGGAAGTCTGCTCTATCATAATAACTCTATGTCTAAGGTACAGTTATCTGGAAGATATTAGATAAAGTTTGACGTTTTTTGTCCGTTGGCTCATGCTCAGTAGCCAGTGGAATGTTCACGCTTCGCGGCGTCTTTCGTAACAGTGTTGTACGTGCTATTGCGAATGTTTTTGTGTGGATCGGCCTTAATGGATTTGTGCTGGTGTAAAAACGTCGGAGGTTTTATATTGTCCACTGGTTGAATAGCAATCACATCACTTGATCGTTTGTTATAGCTCGTGGCTCTCTTTTTATTACTACCAGCTCTTTATTGCCATGCTTCTTTCGTATATTTTTCCGGTTTGAAATTTGCAGAACATTTTAAACACTTGCTAGCAAAATTTGGTATAGTTAAGTTACCTTAATATGTATGATTGATGTTTTATCAAGTGATCCTTAATAATCTTGGTGGGTTTGAATTACAGATAGAAGCTTATGAGATTTTTAAAAAATATTTAATCTTAACTAGCGATTTGGCCACGCGTTGCTGTGGCTCAGTCTAATTTCGAATACCCCTCGAAACATAACTCAACACTTAAAAAAAAAGGTCATCTGATAAAAAAGGTCCAGCCATTTCGGAGTCTATAAAAGACTAACATTCATCTTTATATATAACATTAACATTTAAGAGAAGCTCAGATAAATTTTCCGAACGAGGTAGAGTCGACGATTCGACGAAAGGCTTGGAAGTTTATTTTCTTACAGTATATTATGAATTTGAATGATACTTTCTCAAACAGTGTATTTTACTATTTGAAGTTTCAATATTTTTGCGGAGAGATGAGGCCTTTGCTTGGCAATGAGATAATACCTTTACTTATAGTTTTGTTTTCAAATAATCAGTCGAACTGGTCCAGCTGTAAAATGAGTGCGCAAAACGGCCAATAAAAGAAAATGATAGTAATAAGCGATATATTCGCTTAAGTGACAGTCATTGAAATATGATCGGCGATGTCGAACGGATATTGGAATTGCGAGTCATTTTGAAACTGTGTCATACAGTTTTAAAATAATAGCAAAATAAACTCGATGTTTTCTTTAGAATTTTATCGTTTTTCTACTTCTATTATAAAAAATAAATTAAAATATGCGATACTCACACACACGGTTGTCCGTCCAAAGTAAATTAATACTTGTGTTATGGGTGACAGATAACGTAAAACAACTATAAACATACTTCAATATATAAATACACAAAAAAACTGAAGAACCAAGAAATTGTGCTAAGAAAATTTTGTTCTTCGCCCGGAATCGAACCCACGACACGTGGAAGACAGGGTCATTTCTGCGAGCGCCAACAGGTCAGTCATATGAATTTGAGACAAATAAATAAAATTAACAAATTTCGACTGCCCTTCTTGTATACGTTTCCGCTGCAAATTTCTATAATAAATAAATAAATATATGGGACACTAACACACACGGTAGTCCATCCATGGTGAATATATACATATATAAATTTTAAATACATATTTAAATACAAATATACACCCAGGCTCAAAGACCAACAAATTCATTTATAGAAAATGTTGGCCCTCGGCGGGAATCGAACCCGTGACCTGCGGAGCAGAAGGCAGGGTCACTACCCACTGCGCCAACGGGCTAGTCAATCGGTCGCTGCAACTATATAGAGATGTGAAGATAGCTGTGGTGAGGTGTGGTGATGAGCGGAGAGGTGCGGTGCGGCGCGCAGAGGAGTGTGGTAGCGTCTTTTGACGCAGTCGTTATTCGTGCATGAGTTGACAAGTTAAAAAAGAATAAATTGATTGACTTCTGAGAAAATCTTTTCTTATTTTTGTTAAAGGAAAAATATCTACCTAAATATCTTTATAATGTATTAAACGAATAGATGTGGATCGAAAGCTATGTTCCGGGCATCTGGAAGAACGTGACATTCCCAGGAACGCTTACTGCGACCACACTGTTCGACGTACAAATTGATCTAGCTATTTCTTGGTATTAAACTATTACATTGAAAGTATATCTATTTGAGAGCTTTTGAGGATAATCCATGTATATTACTAGTATATCTATCTACTTGCATCACTTGGTTGAAAAACTTAACATTGACAAAATAATAGAAAAAATAGATAAAAGTATCATATATGTTAATTTAGAGTACGCCGTGTGGTATCCGGCTGCATAGAATACACTTATTTCTTACCGAGGTGTTGTAAAAGGCGACTAAGTTAAGTTGACCCACCGTGTGGTATCCGGTTGAGTAAAATAAGAAAGAGGGTGGTCCTCTTTCTAACCGAGGTGTCGTAAAATACGACTAAGGAAAGTTGACGTCAGGCAGGCGGCCGTTCGTAAAATACGTAGCCAAATCATGTGACAACATGTTGTGCCGAACTCACTTAGAGTGGGATAAGAGCAGAAGGATGATGATATGTTAATTTAGAGTATAGACTATTAAATAATTTGTAGAATTAGACGTTACTTTGCGGAGATCCATAATACATACAGTATTAATAAAATTACCTATATCAAGATAATAATTATACCAAAATTAAATAGAATAGAATAAACAAAAATCAAATAATTACATATAGCAAAATAATTTTATTATTACTTTTGTATAGTCTATTAGTTTCCAAATTACATCTAAAACCTTTTAATCAGTTAAAAACATTCTAACCTACAAAATATTTATAATATTTGCAAGAAAATGGGATCAAAATATGATTAGAACACAAAAGAAACGTTAGAAAGTTCTGTATGAATAAAAATTCCTATTATAATATTTTCTTTGAAATAACAGCATAATTTTACTCATTGTATGATTTAAAAATCGATTATAATTACCACTCGTGATGATAATTCTCCAACACAATGTGTTTCCTGGAATTGTCTATTGTCATTTTATTCTCACAATCTCAATTAATCTGATATAATTACGCATATCTCATTACCTTTGCTAAGCTAGTATTCTACGGCGTGCGACCAGAAGCATTGGTAGAGTAAAGGCTAGTACAGACTATACAGGCTTCTTTCTTTTTTAGTTAAGAAATTAGCTAAATCCTGAATAGCTTAAAGCAAGTAACACCTTGATTACGACGTGTTTTTATGTATTTATTTTGAACATTTAAGTAATTATTTCAATACATTTAATAACTTAATATATTTATTTATTATTATTTTTTACACACTGATTACATAACTATTATTGAACTCATTAATATTATAGATTTCAAATAAATTGTTATCTATAAAAAAATTATATGCAAAATAGCATAATAATGACAAAATTTTAATGATAAATTTTCACATATCGTAAAAGTTGAAATATTTTTTTCTGTTGGTATTTTTTACATTAAGGTATTTTCTATAAATTTTCGTCAATAATTCCCTTTTATAATTTTCAGCCAACATTTATTAATATTTTTTACTGATTTATTTTTAGTTTGATACTGGTACCATGAAAAGGATAATTTCCTGAAAATAAATACATTAGTTCGCTTTACATAAAGGCACAGAGATTGGCGAGATTTATGTTTAAATCGAACAAAGGCATACGAGTTTGTAGGTAATTTGCATTGCAAATTCTTAGAATTACTTCTACACCCGTACGGGTTGGCGTCAAATGAATTTATCTATGTAAGCACCTGATATGGTGTTTAAAATGAAACGTTTAGATGGTTTTGTTAACCCCAGTGATCCCAATTGACAGACATACTTATTAGTAATTTTACATTCTAATTTCTTTAGTAGCTTAAGAATCAACCTAGAGTTACGTGTAGAGTTTAATGAAGTCACTCTAAATCAATGTTTCCCAACCTTTTTTGTGCCATGGCCCACCTCTTCTTCTTATTTGACGACTGATAGACATCCACTGCTGGACATAGGTATCTTCATGGGATCTCCACACTACATGATTTAGTGCCGCTTGAATCTAGAGGATTCCCGCGACTTTTTTGACATCGTCCGTCCATCTACTAGAGGGTCTACCGTCTACCGACACTGCGTTTTCCGGTGTGGGGTCGCCAATCCAACAATTTGAGACCCAAACGCCTATCAGTGTGTTTTCCGCCCATCGCTACATCAGTTTCGCGACACTCTGAGCTATCACGGTGACTTTGGTCATTATACGGATCTCCTCATTTCAGATAAGATGATGTAGAGATACTCCGAGCATAGCTCGCTCCATCGCCCGCTGAGTGACTCTGAGCCTTCTTATGAGGCCCATAGTCAGCGACCACCCCACTAGTACTTCACCTTAGCTTTTCTAAAATTCTAATGACCTAATAAATATCAAAAACTGAAGTGATATGATTTAGGAATTTATTTGATTATTGCGTATTTATTTAAAAATTTGACACCGAATCAAAATAGAGCCAAGACTTTCTTGGCTCTACTTTTGATTTTTGCACTTTTACACTTATCGCCAAGTCAAGACCTTTCCAGAATTTTAGGGACACGTTGACGATCGGCTATGAGCTCCGGCACATTGTGACTAATTTGAACGGAATATAATTAAAAAATTTCCCTTACTCCACTCATATTTGCATACGTACACAAATAAAACAAAGCTCTACGTAAATTTAACACTCACGCATCAGAAAACTGTACGGCACCGGAAAATCCACTGGAGCGTGTTATTATTCGTACAACTTTTAGGTGTGAATTTTATTTCGCTACGAAATTTATACAGGGATTTTATTACCTTTTGTGTGGACAATTTTCTTTTATTACCCTCATTAAACTGTTCCTCTTTGGAATTTCAGAAAATGTATATTTTGTAACGCTGAAATATTCATATATTGAGGATAACATCGTAAGGAAACCTGCATATCTCTAGAGAATTCTGGAGATATGTGTAACCTACCAATCCGCATTGGAGCAGCGTGGTAGGTGTTAGCTCCATTCCTTCTTTTAAAAAACGGAGAGAATAGGCCTATTCCTAGCAGTGGGATAGTAGTAGGCAGTTTGAGGATGGTATGATGCGAGTTCATTCGTGCCAACTGAAACGTTTGAGTACCCTTAACAATGGTACTAATATACTTTTTTCGCTGTCCCCAAAAGAGTAACGAGATTATTTAATGTTATACCGGTGTATAAGCTTCATTTGTGCCAAATTTCATTAATGGGCTAGTGAGGGAACCTGGATATCTCTGGGAATCTCTGGGTGTATGTGTACCCTACCAATTGCCATTGGAGCAGCATAGTGAGTCTAAGCTCCGACCCTAATCTCCACTACCTCCTTCAACCTTAAGTTAGACGTATTCATTACGCAGATTTGCAATTATCATATGTTTGTACCTATAGATATACATCCGTATCCAAAAGTAAAAAAGGCCATTTCATTCGTTACGGACAGCACTTATACTACCATCACGAATTAACAATTGTCTGCATCTGTTATTAAATCGGCAGCACAAATTATATTTTTGTTTAGTATCAAATATTCGTGGGAACAAAGTTTGAATCACTATATATTATAAATAGAATTTTCCGCCTATAAACATTAAAACTACTGGATTCCATACAGTTTTCTCCAATAGAGAATATTAAGAAAGGTTTAAGTGTAAAATTTCCAAAAGGTTTTGGAAATCTGAAATATGGCAATTGTTCAACAAGTTACAAAAAAGTCGATCTGCTTAGGGGCATTAATCGTAAACGCTAAAACATCTTAAAATTAAAGCCCGAAAATATCAAATAAGGTTTGAGTCGAAAGGAATCGACTAGCGAAATAATGAAATGTAATATCTGGCCAAATTATTAATGACTTTGATAGTGTAACTAACTGTGCCAGCTTCGCCTGCCTGAAAATCAGTATGTCACAAAGTTTTTCCTGCGTTGAAATTTTGTACATAAAAGTAGATATAGTGAGTTAACCATATCAGATGGAGTCATGCTGTCTGAGACTTTTTTGTAGTATTATTGTAGATCTATAATTCTCTAGTACATTATTTTAGAGTATCTCTGTTGGTTTACGCTGCGCACGTGACTAAAGCTCCCAGCAGGCGAGTTTTTTTTCATAACCTCGGGATCTCTTCAAAATAATTTATATAAAACTGTAATGTGTTATTACCCTAATTCTTTCGGCAGAATCGTACTATTTTAAAGTGATAACTGTGTGTGAGAAAATCGCTCACATACTGACAGGGAGCTTTAGGAGACTTGGTTTTATAATAAGAATTGACATTAACGGCTAGATTAGACCGTGTCACTTATCTCTAACAAATTTGAAGAGCGTGGTATAATAAGCTTGACCCTTTATAAAATCCTATCATTATACCTATATCTAGTAATATAATTTTATAAAATTTATAAAACCTTCTAACATTCATTCATTTTCCCTAGATTTCGGAGACAATGTCCTGTCATTAGGGTCGGTAAGATTCTGTTCGACGAGTGTCGGTCACAAAACTTTTTGTTCCACTATAATTAGGCCGTCGTAGTAACACTTTTTTGCCAACCTTCAACCATTTCTGTGTAAAAAATCCGCAAAATAGCGAGTTAAAAGAAATGGCGGTTGAAAAAGTGACCCTTTTTCCCTAATGAAAGAACCCTAAAGGTTTTATTCTTTATTGTTTCCGAACCACTGATTACTTACAAAGCAATAAAGCCGCCAAGTAATAAAATATATGACAATTTCACTATTACACAGCTATCCATAAGTGACGGCGTTAACCATGACGGCGTGATGACCAGTCACAGTCATACCACCAGCTATCCGCTGTGTGCTTCTGCGCTTCTGCGCTTCTGCGGAGCTTCTATCCTGTAAGCTGTGAGCTGTATATTCCTCATTGCGCAACTGCGACGATGCTTCTGCGCTCTTCCGTCCCGCCCGATGACGCTGCTAAAACCGTTAGTTAACAGGATATAGTCAACACGAACCAAAAGATTATCATTAGATACATATATTTATTACTAATTTATAAACACCTTAGCATGGACGCTGAAACTCGACCTTTTTAAAGCCGTGTGATATCCGGCTGAGTAAAACAGACATTTCTTACCGAAGTGACGTAAACGGCGGCTAAAGTAAGTTGCCCCGCCATGTGGTATCCGGCTGAGTAGAATAGATAACTTTATTTCTGAACGCGATTAAGGTATGTTGATTTCATCATTGGCTAGGTCGCCTGTCAAATCATGTGACAATACGTTTGGTAGAAATTCTGCTGAACCCGCTTAGAGTGGGATAAGGGCAGGAAAATGATGATAATATAGATAATGTCTTATATTAATCTCATAGTATAATATTGTATTAAGGTAATTATAATATTGTATTGTAAGGGAAAAATTTATAAAGCAGTCATAAGACCTGTCGTATTGTATGGATCAGAATGTTGGGCAATGAAAAAGACGGATGAAAGAAGAGTACATGCAAATGAGATGAGAATGTTAAGGTGGATGTGTGGTGTGACAAAACTGGATAAAATACGAAACGAGTATATAAGGGGAAGTCTGAAAGTTGCGCCCATTATAGAAAAGTCGAGAAGTGCAAGATTGAGATGGTATGGACATGTAATGAGGATGAAAATCATGTGACCAAACGTGTGTTAAATTTGAATGTGGATGGATATGTGCCTAGAGGGAGACCTAAAAAGAGATGGTTGGATTGTGTGAAGTATGATATGCATATAAAAGGAGTGGCGCCAGAGTTAACGAAAGATAGGACAGAATGGAAGAGAAAAACATGTTGTGCCGACCCCACTAAGAGTGGGATAAGGACAGGAATATATATATAATATTGTATTATATCAATTAAGTAATTGTTATCAATAGATTATATTATTGAAATCCCTTCACAGTGTCTTACACAATGTAAACAACTATCTCTACAATTCCATTGCACAATGTAGAGATTACTCAGATTCTAACGCTTGTGTAGGCGATGTATTAATGCGTTCTAATGTACATAGCTTGAGTAAGATAAGCTTGCTTAATATAAGCGAAATATATCGATTTATTTCGACACTATAGTTCTTATTTTGAGTTGCATTAAAGTTTTATAAAGGTACTCACGACTTCGTTCGCTTCGATTTTAATTTAAAATTACTTTGTGTATTATCTATATTTTATATTGTTCTTTTCCCGTTCCCCAAGGTGAAACAGAATTTAATTTTGTATCATATCCGTATTATATATTTACGTCGTGTGGTATCACTGTGACAGAATGGCAGACAGACTGTCGCATTTACAATATTAGTATAGATGGAACATTCACTATCATGATCTTCCTGTCCTTAGCCCTCACTAAATGGGGTCGGCACATGTTTATAACATGTTGTCACATAATATCTATTCTACTTACCCGGATACCACACGGTGGGTCAGCTTACCTTAATCACCTTTTACGACACCTCGGTAAGAAATGAGGATGGTACTATTCTATTTATTTATATGGCTGTATGTTCTGTTTTATTAAAAGTAGCCACGTATACAATATTATGCGTACCACTGGCTTTTTATTTTTAAATTGATCAACAACATAAAATATAGTTATATTGAATCTCCGAATGAACATTGTATAACAAACATTAAATTTTATATGAATTTATTCGGCTTCCAATCCATTTCTGAAATTCGTTTTATTTATAGCGATTTATTTTAAATCGACGTACTTTTTGTATGAAGAAAAACTTGAATATATATGTAGCGATTAATATTATAGATAAGTAAGATTTATTTTGATTTTATAATATTTATAGTTGTATTAGAAAATATAGTCATTAAGTATATAGGCATTTCGTTTGGTTTTATAACTTATGATTTTCGTATAAAAATTTGTGACTAAATGATATCTAGTATATTTTAAAAATCATTGGCGTGTATCATTTTATTATTACTATTTTAGGTATATTAGGTTGTAATATTTTAATTATACGTATTATTTTAGTTTTTTTAAATATATTTATTAAACAACACGCATATTTGACCTAATAAAACATTGAATTCAATTGACTGTTGAAAAAGTCTTATGCGCTGGTTATTTACATTTCAAGTACTTTTTGCCACGAGGGAAACGTGAGGAAACCATCATATGTCGAAAAAACAGGATACGATAAGAAAGTATGAGAGATAGGTACCTAAACCCGCATTAGTGGTGTATTTGTGTCAAAGCTTTATAATATATCTCTTTCATATAATACTAACCTATTGTATTCCTTTTGTATACTCGTATATCGTATCCAAGTTTAGTTTAATATTTTGTTTTCCTTATTAATTTTCCTAGAAAATTTATGGAATAAAATATACAAACGTGTATTAAATACTATGAAACATATATTAAAGTGTATTTAGATATTTAAATTTCTCTGAAATCTTTTTAAGATTGCTGGATATACCCTTAAGGCTTCTTTTGAGATTAATTGATATTTACGTTGATTTTATTGCGAATTATATTTGAACTAGCGGCCTGCCCCTGCTTCGCACGGGTATAAAATATATATCCCATGTCAGTCAGTGTAAAAAAAATGATTAAAATCGATCCAGTAGTTTTGATTTATTCATTACTGCCCGTGGCCCGCAAGCGTTAAATTTGGAGAAAAACAATTTCCTTTCCCTATACCAAGAAGATTTCCTCTTTCTTCTTCTATCTTTGGAATATCTAAATTCATAGAGTACATTTTTACTTATTTACTTTGACATTTTCCCTATGTATTTTATTTTTACAATTAATTACAGAATGTCTTTAAACAAACTCTTGAAAGACGGACATAGCTGCTAAAGTCGAAGTGTTATAGGGCGAAGCGCGGCGTCCTCGCGGCATTTTAAATATCTCCGAAAATGTTCACTTAAATTACATGCTGTAAACGGCCATATTGATTTATATTAAATCAACTATTTATTTAAGGTACTTAATTGGATAAGGATTAATGCTGTATTGTATAAAAATTGCTTCAAAAATATGGGATTATTTTTCGTAAAAAGTAAATGACAAAAAATGCTATAGTGGGTTATCCATAAGAGATAGACATATACCATCGCGGACTTTTCTGTAGACCTTTTAAATATGTACAAATACTTAGTACATTATTTTGATAAATCTCGTAGGGTTTAGCCTGCGTTTGCAATGTAAGCGGAAAAAAATGTAATTATTTACAGAAACCTCAAAAATTACAGTATTTCTCTACTCCGTATTGAATGTTATTATACGTACAAACCTTCCTCTGGAATCACTCTATCTATTAAAAAAAACCGCATCAAAATCTGTTGCGTAGTTTTAAAGTTTTATGCGTACATAGGGATATATGGACTTTGTTTTATAATATGTAGTGATTATCTTTATATAAACTTAATTTAGTCTTCTTCAGCTCCGCGGGTCGTGGATTCGATTCCCGCCGAAGGCCAACATTTTCTAACAAAATATTGTTGATTCTTCGAGCCTGGGTATATATATATATATATATATATATATATATATATATATATATATATATATATATATATATATATATATATATATATATATAAATATATATATATTTAAGTATGTATTTAAAATTATATATTTACCAGTTGTCACCCATAACACAAGTATAAAGTTACTTACTTTGGGGACGGACGACCGTGTGTGTAAGTGTATTTATTATTTATTTTCATAAGCTTTAAAATTATCGTAATTTAATTTAATATTCACGAAATTCATAAATAAATAAAATAATTTAAGTAGGTATTTTTGAAGAGCGAACGCGATTTTCCCAATACACACGCTCATAATCTCATTAAACATTTAGTTAAGAAAAAATAGCATATTGATGCATAAAGGTCCGCCTACCCTGTTATAACTTGCGTGTTAAACTCGTCGTTATTAAATTAGAAAGATATGGGATATACTGCTTTCATTTTGATGCACCGATTACAGTAACACGTGTTATTTTTTTAGTACAGATCTATGATAAGACATGTTAAATACTATTGTATTCAAATCGTCAGTTTGTCTACATTGCGCTTGAAACGATGACGTCATCGTGCGGTGTGTAGGTAGCTATACCTTTACTACATTAGTAGCCGGATGGACCCGGATCGTTTACATTTCTTTATCGTCATTAGCTCCAGTATGGCTCTGAGTTGTAGGTTGTTTCAAATGGTCAAGGTCATATTGATTGTGTATCTTGAATTGAGACCAAATTGCGCACTTACCTATACTTATGCTTAAAGTATACACTTGTATAAGTGCTGCCGGGTCTGCTATTTAAATAAAAATAATAAAAAACCGGTTCGCGCAGTGCAGGAGTCGGAATTTTAGTTGCAGGAGTAAAAAATTACAACTAACAAAGTTTCAAAGTTTTTAAAGAGGCACCAAATTTTTTTAAAAGCGCTAAAATCTACATAGGAATATCCAATGATGACGTCATTTGTCCGTCGGACTAACGTTACTGAAACGCGTGTCAGATATGTGCTTTATCCTCGTAAATCAATCCAAAACGATTTTTAAATGATTTTTTATACAATAAATAATATTTTCGTATGGACATAAAGAATCGCAACATCTTATTCTAATAGCCGCATGTAGCTCACAAACCGCAGGTTGAGTACCCCTGGCGTTGTGTTAAAATAAGGGTTACTACTGTATTCACCTTAATAGCTTTCCAAAGACCGCTTTGTACGTGACTATGTTAAAATAGATAGGTTATAGTAAGTTATAAAAATACATACAAGCACACCTAAATATGAATGCAATGTTGTTATAAAAAAATTCAGTTCATTCATTAATTTGTCTGATTTTTCCTGAAATTAAAATAATTATAATTTTTAGTTTTATTAGAACGTAAAGTATTAGGGTATATTCAAATTCGTAAAGGTCCTAATAAAGTTGTTTTTATAGGTTTATTACAGCTTTTTTCTGATGCAATTAAATTATTTTCAAAAGAACAAGTTTATTTAAATTATTCTAATTATTTTTTTTTATTATTTTTCTCCTGTGTTAAGATTTATATTAGCTTTAATAATTTGAATAGTTATTCCTTATAGTTTTCATATAATTATATTTAATATATAAATGTTCTTATAATATTCTATGCTATTTAAATAATTCCTATACAAATAGATAAACTTTTAATTAATTTTAAAATGAGGCTGATATAATGATAAAAATCCTTTGAGGTAATGTTTTTGCGAACGGTTTTTATAGAAACGTCTATTCATAATAAACCGCTGTTAATTACAATTTTTTGCTCCATGCACTCTGGTCTTTGAATATGTATTTTTCTACTCCATAAATTAGCTCTGCTGAATTAATTACTTGTTATGTCTGCGATCAAATTAATTCTGCGAAAATTTCAAAATAAAGCTTCAGAGCAAATACGAATATGTGTCAATTTCAAAGTGAAAAACATTTTTTTTTCAAATTGCGTAAAAAAGTTTTAAATCGACGCTTAATTTTTTTGAGGCCAAACTTGTTTTCCACCTTTCAATATGTCCTTATGGTTAAAATTAATAACCCTCCTGCAATTATCCAATTCTAAGCGGGGTCGGCACTACATGTTATAAACATGTTGTCACATGATTTGGCTATGTATTATAAAACGGGCCGCCTGCCTGACATCAGCTTACCTTACTCGTATTTTAGGACACCTAGGTAAGAAAAAGGGTGGTCTATTCTACTCAGCCGGATACCACACGGCGGGTCAACTTAACTTAGTCGCCTTTTACGACTCCTTGGTAAGAAAGAGGGTGTTTTATTCTACTCAGCCAGATACCACACAGCAGGTCAACTTACCTTAGAAGCTTTTTGCGATACACGGCAAGTTTTGACATTATTATTGAAATTATTTAGGTAACTTCCTACAGTTTCATATATTCCGCTATTTTGAAGTCCATTAAATGTAATAGTCTTAGTATCTGTTAGTTGTTTGAGTATAGACGAGGAAATTAGCGGAAATGTTTTTATTATTGCGATGTTTTTGCACCAAGCTGAGGAATATTAATAACTGAACGCATTAATTAAACGCTTGCTTGCCTTTAACGGAACCCAAAAGATTTATACAACGATATAATAAACCGTTTTCCATTATAGTCAAAGATATAAGTTTTATGGAATGTGTGAATTTATACATCATTGTTATAGAGATAATTTTATATGAATTTAATAAGATTTTCGTAACAAAATGTTTTATTAAAATTCGTATTTATATAATTTAAAACTAATATTATGAATAACTTATATTATAGAACATTAGTATTCATAGAAATTTATACTAATATTATGAATTGGAAAGTTACTATATTTGTGAGTCTATCGTGTATTACATGTCTGAAAAGACCAATCACTCGATTTTATTTTCAGTATGTATTATTTTTATAGCGGTATGAGGTCTATGCAGACTTTTTTTATTTATAAGTCTAAGTATATATATTCAAATTCAAATTATTCTTTATTCAAATAAACTTTTAAACAAGTGCTTTTGAATCGTCAACTCTACTGCTGGTTCGGAAAGCTGTTCCTACCGAGAAGAGCCAGCAAGAAACTCGGCGGTTGCTCTTTTAAAAATATAATTCTTAATACTATTTACATTATGTCGTTACTGTCTTGTACAGGTTCAAAGAGAGCTATATCCACACATTCTTATCTTCCAAATAATCTTCAGGAGTATAGTAGGCTTTCTGTATCTGCCTCTTTTTAACAGTGTAAATATGACATAGAAAAGTTATAATATGTATATATGTGTATATGATATACAAAAGTTACAATAAAATTATTTTGCTATAATCCGCGATGAAGTAAATAGAAAATATATATAAAGCTTAATGTAGAGTGGACAATCCGTTTTCATACCTGATAGATGCAGGATTCGTAAATCCATGCACAAACCTCCACCACTGCCACTATAATACACAAGCACTACACAAAAATACACTATATTAATAAAATAATTATATTATTACTTTTGTATTATAGATCTCCGCAAAGTAACGCCTATTTCTATAAATTATACTATAATATATCAATACATTTTCCTTTTAACGATATTTCTGCGCTCTCCTCACCCAGGTGATAATAGCAGTAATGGCTAGCAAAAAAAAAAAAGTCAATTTCAAAATAAATTAAACAAAAAAACCATTCGATACAGTTCTATTATGTTGTAATATTATATTTCGCGACTACAAATCTCGAATCCTGAACTATTGTGGTTTTTTGCCTGCTATCGCCTACCAAAATAAACCAAATCAAAATATAAATGAATCATATCAATGTGTCATATTAGTTCAAGCATCTGTTTGTAATACCATATCTGAATAAACTATTAACTCTCATACATTTATTATTAAACACATTTAAATGGCGATTATACAGAAGTTTCGTCTTAGCTGCTTTAATTAAAACGGAGCACATTAATAAGCACTTTTTTACTTACTTACATTAATAAACCTCAAATCAAATCAAATAATATTTATTCAAATAAGAAGAAGAACCAGAAATAAACTTGGCGGTTAATATTTATAAAAATTAAATTTTACATTATTAACTGCAGTCTTGTATGAAGCTGAAAGGATCGTCAAATCCAGGCATTTTTTAAATCCAAATAATCTTTAACTAGATAGTCAGTTTGGATTTTCTCACACTTTAGCTTTAAAATATCCTGAATTAAGTAATTTTGACATTAATAATTCAGTGTTTTTTAATGTTCTGTTTAACAGTAATTATTTAGAAATGTAAATTTGTATATAAACATGTGAAGCTTTCTATTACACATAATAATTGCCTATGTTAACGTGTAATCATGCATATTTGTCCTAACAAGCTGTCTGTTTGAATTACTAATTGAAGCAAATTGCAAACACATTAATTGCTTGTTTATAGGCCCTTAGTGCGTTGTGATTTATGATTCATGTATAATTTAACACTTAGTAATATATAGTTGAAGTTCATACTTTGAACTATATATCAATTATTTTGATTTGAACTTAATATGGGGCGTTTCATTCTTTGTATCTATACTATGATATAGATGAACTACGATAACATGGCGCGCCCTTCCCCAAAATTCAAAACGATTGAAAGTATTTGTGAAAGTAATTACAAAGCGCCACCAATATTCGCAACGCATGTGTGCGTGCTGAGACGGCTGTCAAACAAATACAAATCTATGAATTTGTTGCTCGACTAGTTGCACGACTAGTCGACAATAATTTCTCAATATTAAAGTATGGCGTTGCACTGATATACTCTATGAAAAGGACACGTGCGTTGTCTTATGTGATGTGGCTAGTTATGATTAGTTGACCAACAAATCTGGTAATATGAGTACTGACTACTATATGCAAAATCTTTCGTAAATATGTGACTACACTTAATAAAACTAATACATACTTAGTAAGTAGCGGCCTGTTACTATCCCACTGCTGAGAATAGGCCTCTTCTCTCCGTGTTTGGAGAGAAGGATTGGAGCTAAGACCTACCACGCTGCTACAATGCGTATTGGTAAGTTACACATATCCCCAGAATTCTCTAGAGATATGCAGGTTTCCTCACGATGTTTTCCTTCGCCAAAGGTGTGTGTTAAATTGCAATTATCAATTAGATACATAATTTTCATACTTAGTAGAACATAATTTGGAGGAGGGCGCCTTGTTATCTTGGTTCATCACATGTTATACAAAAATGGCAACGGCAATATGATTAAAATTATGATACTGGAATTACTGGAGCTTTCCTCTCTACAAAAACAATAATCATGATTCAAATAGACGAAGCTAAAAATACATCGATTACCTTATAACGAGTGTCGAGCGGTTTCGACTTCCTCCCAATAATTGGATAATCATCTATTGGCTGGTGTCGGTACGATGGCCGGTTTAGTGACCGTTTCGGCACATTGAGATTGAGAGAAAAATGAACATTTATTTAAAGATTTGATTTATTGTTTTATTAAAAATAATCTTCTTTTTTTAGACATAAAAATAAATGTTACGTATACTATAAATATTCCGCAAAACTCGCCCGAGGCGTGGAATTCTCTTCCTGCATCTATCTTTCCGGACTCCTACGATTTAGGAAAGTTTAAAAAAAGAGTGAATAGGCACTTCACTGGCAAGCGCGGTCCAAATTAGGCTACATCTCCCGTTTTCCATCAGGCGAGATCGTAGTCAGGCCAGTCTCCTGTTTCCACGTGACCTGCAACCATTTTGATATCATCTTCCCATGTTAAGTATGGCCTTAATTTTTCTGGAATGTCCCCATGGGAACCACTTCACTATGTCTATTCCATTTTTGACAATGTATCTCTTAACATCTGGCCAATCATACATCTCACCAATGTACTATGTTTTATTCTTCAAGTTCAAAAAGCTTTTAACCAAATTTCATGTCCCTACTGTTAATCGTTTTAAAGTTCCGTCGTCTGGAGCCAATCCTGTCAACATCATCAGGTCATGCTTATCATAAACATGCATTTACATCGGGACTGGACCAGTACCTAAAATTTCAGCTCTATCTGACATCGGAAAGTGGGTCAAATTAAACTTGCAAGATTCCACCTTCATATACATACACGGCAAGTTAAATGAAAGCTTTTAAAAATACATTGAAATAGTAGATAAGTAGATTTAGTTTCAAAGTTATATGATTTCTCAAGCTTCAGTTAGATTTCCCTTGAGTCACCCCAGGGAGCATGTGGCCGGGGTTTTTTCGTTAAGAATGACTAACCCGTGTTTTTTTGCGTATGTCGTGATTTGGTCGATATTAATAATCTACGTATCGCCTTTTTTGTGTAAACTTTAATACTCATTTGGTACATTTCCTCCGCCTCCCATATAATGTAAACATACTGTGTCATTAAAGACTTTAAAGTAACTATTCTATTATTTATTTATGTATGTAAACGTTACTTTCACGTTTTACGCGTAATTCTATTAAAAAAATTAAAGCTACAGCCTGTTACTATCCCATAGCTGGAAATAGGTCATCTCTCTACGTTTTTGAAGAGAAAGATTGGAGCTAAGATCTACTATGCTACTCGATGCGGATTGGTAGATTACACACATCTCCAGAATTCTCTAGAGATATGCAAATTTCCTCATAATGTTTTGCTTTACCGAAAATCGTGCGATAAATTACGAACGCGATGTGACCCGTATGTTTGTATAATAATATTTTCCCTGTTCTCAAAAGGAACATATTTGACAGTATAAAGAGACTGAATGGTTACATATATCAAAATAAAAAATCTGGTACTTCTTAATATGAATTTACAATTTAATATTAACTTGTCTTTCAGTGAAACGTAGATTTTGAGCTTAATTTAAAATTTTATGTAGGAAATGGTTTCGTTAGATCAGACCACATAAAAACGTTGATAAATTTATGCTGAAAATAAAATACGAAGCATAATACGTTAATAAAAACTTTGCATCTGCAAATTAACCTTATTAAGTTGAAGCTCTCACGTTTTGCATAAATTTTTGATAATATAACTTCCCGAAATACAAGTGGAAAACGAATTGTGATAATTTAAAAAAAACAATTAATTTATATCCATTTACGAGAGCATTCACCATGACGAATTTACTTATGTTCTTACTTATATGTAAATTAGTGTAACTTAGGTATGCCAATTTGGACAAATTTTTATTACTATTATGTACTGCCTTTTTAAGCAACCAAGTTACCTTTGTATACGGTTCGACCTTATACATAGGTAATTCGATTTTAAGGCGATGTGACCCGTATGTTTATATAATAATCAATATGAATAGCGAAAGTTTAAAAGTTACCAGGGAAAATATTGTATTAATTTGCTGTATTAAGGGAAAGTTATTAGCTTAAGTTGGGTGAACTAAGTCGCTGAAACCTCTAGCATTATATAAATATTTACGTTGTCGTATAGAAAATATTATTTAACGATCTATATAAAAGACCGTACAAGTCGTACAAAAACCTGTAATTTACGTCTTTTCTCGATTATTACGTTATTTCGACTTTAACAAAGGTTGATCAATGAATTGGAACTTAAAAAGTTGCGGTTATTACCGACATTCTACGAAGCCCGCTGACGACACGGTCTTCCTAGTAGGATGTGAGCACGTAAGGTGTCTTGAACCGGAAACTGTACCAGTTTGATTGCTCTGAGCAACATTTCATGCACCGTTTTTTGTTCAAGTTCCGCGCCATAGTGTAAAAAGTCGCTTCATCCGGGAACTTGGATAATATGCCAATTATTATGAAAAATGTAATATTTTTTTATTCAAGTATCATTTGTTAATAATTAGATATGTTTTAATTATATACTACTTGTGCCAGCGACTTCGCCCGCGTAGAAATCCAATTAGTCCCAGATTTCTGACATCGGTTGGTCGTGGCTTCTTGCCACCCTTCCGTCGTCGTAGTGACTAATCAAAGTAATACCATCAGCCCTCCACTACACGTCGCCCTAAGCCGTGGTCCGGCCTCACACGAGGCATCCTTAGAACGACGTTCCCCGACGCTAGTAGAGCTTCTGCGCTCTACTCTCCGCATTTCGCAACTTCGGCGATGCTTCTGCGCTCGCCCATCCCGCTTGGTGACGCTGTAAAAGCCGTTAGAGCTAACAGCATATAGTCAAATCGGAAAAAAAAAGATTACAGCAAAATAATTCTATTGTAACTTATGTAGCTACTATAAGCTTTTTACGGGTCGTAGGATTTATTATTAAGCCCGTCATTGATTAAAATTTAAAGTAGTTTTTGTCACCCTCTAGCCTTTCAACTCTTTATCTCTAACCCTTATATAACATTGTCTATACTCTAATACCAGCACATATAATATTAATATGAAAAATGGTTGAATTTTTAAGATCGTATTGTAAACATTAAAACTTTCGAATAATTTTGCAATTTCGCCTATTTTGTCGCCTTAACCAACAACTCGACTTTTCCAGAAGTCTCTACGTCATATCGTTAACTATAATATAACTGATTCCAGTACTCTGCTTCGTTCAAACACACAAAACGATTCACCTTCGTAATTTCGAACAAGAAACATTTTCCTTGGAAATAAACAAAAGAGTAAACTCCTGTACAGAGGGAAACCTCTTTTATTACTTTCGCGTATACAATTTTCAATTACGACTCTACATACAAAGTAATAAAGAAAACCTACCTTAGTAATACTTCTGAATCTCTAGGTGACCGTTGCATTGTTTTATATCTTACTTTATAGATAATAATATAATAAAGTGGACTTCGACTTCGACTGGCCCGTTGGAGCAGTGGGTAGTGACCCTGTCTACAGATCCGCGGGTCGCGGGTTCGATTCCCGCCGAGGGCCAACATTTTCTATAAATTAATTTGTTGGTCTTTGAGCCTGGGTGTATATTTGTATTTAAGTATGTATTTAAAAAATATATAAGTATATGTTCACCAGTTGTCTGTTACTCATAAAACAAGTATTAAGTTACTTACTTTGGGGATGGGCGACCGTGTGTGTAAGTATATATTTAAAAAAAAAACGAAGATATTTATCCTTTATTATTATTCAATAAATAAAAAGTTTCTCAAAGTCAACCCATTTACTCTAATCCTGAGATAAGCGCGTTCAAGCTGTTAAACAAACAAACTCTTTAGCTTTATATAGGCACTAGCTGAACCAGCAAACGTTTTGCCATATAAATTATTGATACCCCTGTCCTATTCATCTTAGCTTGATGTTATATAAAGTATATAGCCTTACTCGATAAATGGACTATCTTGCACTTAAAGAATTTTTCAAATCGGTCTTGTATTATCTGAGATTAGCGCGTTGAAACTAACAAACTTCAGCTTTATATATTAGTATAGATATGTATAGATTGAAGTGAGCTGTGGTAGCCCAGCAGTAACACCTTGCGGCTCTTTCGAGGAGGCCAGGGTTCAAACCCGGGCAGACACCAATGAGTTTTTCTGTTAAAACTTATGTGTCTAATTGACAATTGCAATTTGTCACACGCTTATCGGTGAAGGAAAACATCGTGAGGGAAACTGCTTATCTCTAGAGAATTCTGGAGATATGTGTAACCTACCAATCCGCATTGGAGCAGCGTGGTAGGTCTTAGCTCCAAACCTTATCTCCAAAAAAACGGAGAGAAGAGGCCTATTCTCAGCAGTGGGATAGTAACAGGCCGCTACTAACTACTACACTTATCAGCTAATACATTAAAAAATAACTTAAATTTGTTTATTTTTGTTACAGATTAACCAGAAGTAATGTGCAGATAGGACGAACAAAAATAAAAAATGTATCTACAAACTGTAGTAATATTAAGTGCCTTTTTCCTTTGTAATGCAAAACTGCCGCGATTAAAACATAACACGCAATCGAACGAGCTACCACAGAATCCCGTGCAGAGCTCGAAAGCTTTACGATTACTGCAAACTGAAAGCAGAAACGAGAGAACTAATCGAATAGTCGACCAATATAGAACGCGACATAGGAGAGAATCGTTCAATTCGCGGTCCTACGAATCTGGTTTGGTATGGGCGCATACGGAACGATTGGATGACAACGGTGATGTGATTTTGCGGTGGGTGAACACAGATTCGAGTATTACGTTCAGATTGGAAGCGAGGACTCGTGGTTACGTTGGTTTAGGATTTAATTCAGCAAGGAATATGAGAGGGGCGGATCTCGTTGTCGCTTGGGTGGACGACAGGCACGGGAACGCGCAGATTTTGGTGAGTGCACCTGTTGTTTTTTTCTCACGATGCTGTTCAAGGTGGTCTTAATATATATCTTAATAAAGCTTAGTGACTTCTATTCACAAATAAAAGTATCCATAGTAATAAGATAAGGTGAGAACGTCTTCCGACGACCTTCACGTCTAATTTGCTAGAGATGAAATTTGATATAATTGAAGGTTATACACTCCCGCTGTGTGGTAGAATAGGCCACCCTCGTTTCTTACCGAGGTGTCGTAAAAGGTTAGTCACCTTTTAAGTTGACTCACCGTGCGGTATCCGGTTGAGTAGAATAGACTACCCTCATTTCTTACCGAGTTGTCATGGGGAGCAACCAAGATAAGTTGGTCCTCCGTGTGGTATCCGGTTGTGTAGAATAGACCACCCTCTTTCTTACCGAGTTGTCGTAAAATACGACTAACGTAAGTTGACGTCAGGCAGGCGGCCGGTCGTAAAATACGTAGCCAAATCATGTGACAACATGTTTAACATGTTGTACCAACCCCTCTTAGAGTGGGATAAGGCCAGGAGGATGATGATTGTATTGCTTAGTGTCTTATATCCACAAATAACAGTGTGCACACTAATATGATAATTGTGAAAATTTGTCTGTTACACTTTGACAAGTAATGCGCTGAAACAATATAGACGAAATTTTGATAGAATTGAAGCTTGTACGAGCTAGATTTGATTTGAACCCGCGACCCAGTAGTAAGGAAAACGAGACCTCAGTATTCAGAAATTACGAATGGGAAAGAAAGTGTATTGGTAGATTAATCGAATGACGTTGATCCGATTGGTATCGCGAAATAATACGTGTTCAATGTTACTGTAAAAAAATGTATTAAAATAACGTTTGTACATAAAAGGTTTCTTTAAACAAACCTGTTTTATCTTGGCAACATATCCAAAAATAATCCTCTTATAATCTGCATTCCGAAGCATTTTTATAATGTTCAGCTGTTTAGTGTAAATGAACTTGAACGTATGACTATTATTTTTTTAACTTCTGCTCGCGTATTTGTAAGCATGGACTCTAGAATTGAGATAAAAGGTGGACTTATTTTTTTATTTATATAAAAGAAAGACATAAGCAGTAAAAATAAAGCATTTCTATACTTTATATCTGTCTCGCTTTTACCCGCGACTTCGTTCGCGTGGACTGTTGTCGCGTAATGGGTCGACACTTTTAAATATCATCCTATTCCTGTAGAATAAACAGGATTTCTATAGTCTATAGTTATCCCGGTGTATAAGGAATAATTGTGCCAAATTTCATCGAAATTAGTTAAGCGGATTCGCCGTGAAAGAGTAACAAACATATATCCATACTCACAAACTTTCGCATTTATAATATTAGTAGGACTAACCGTATTTGCGGTTTAGCCCGCGTGTAAATCAGTATTTAATTGCAATTTTTAACATAAAAGTAGTTATTGTGAGTCAACCATAAGAGATAGAGACATGCTATCACGGACTTTTTTGTAGTATTTTTGTAGATCTACAACTCTCTAGTACATTACTTTAGTGTATCTTTGTTGATTTACACGGCGCACGTGATTGAAGCTTCCAGCAGTCGAGTTTTATTACAACTGCGCGACCTCCTTAACATAACGTAAAACTGTAATGTACTATTAACCTAAACCTTCCGGATGAATTGCACTACCTTTTAGTTGAAACTGTACTAAAATCCGTTCAGTAGATTTTGAGAAAACTCATCACATACAGACAGACAACTTTTTGGGGACTTTGATAATAAGTGTAGACATGGAGCCGATCGAATTAGAAAGTTCTAATGCGTTAAATTATTGCTACTAGAACGATTTTTTTTTTCATTTGCATAATTATTACGTAGATACAGGTTATACAAATTAATTATATTGAAATATTGTTTATCCTTGACACGGCAAACATATTAACAATATCAAGAATATCAGAGATACAACTTATTATGTCTAATATATTATTATTTTTGAATTATGATACAATTTGTTTTGCAATGTAAGTGTGTTAAAAACGAGAAGAAAACAAGTGTGACATATGTAGGGGCTATTATCTTTAATATTTAAATGAGTTAATCTTGTATTTATTAGCATCAATATTTAAATTATTGCAAAACCATATTTATGCTACTTTTGTATGATGACCTCCATAAAGTAACGCCTTATTCTATAAATTACCAACTAGGTCGATAATGATAAAAGAAAGATTTTGCATTAATTGCTTTTATCAAATTCCATTCGAGTTTAAAAAGTATAAAGTTCAAACACGTATGACTTTCTAAAAAATAATGTATGCTTAATTTTTATTTACAAATTTTACCGGGTTAGAAGACAAAAAAAGCCTGTCAATCGACATTTCAGCAGCGTGATTTTGCTATAATATTTCTCTTCATATAAAGTGGAGGTCCAGAAGTGGTAAAAAAAGAAAGTAAGGTGGTTCTATCACATTCCATTCGCCTTTGCAGAAGGCAATTGCTGCCTTCTAAATCTACATTTCGACGAACATACTACATCCTATAACACCAAATACTAATTCAAAATATTCTTTACTAGCAATCGCCAGCGGCTCGACTCTCGCGTGGAAAGATTAAAACCGTAATATAGTATTTTGATAACCATAAAAATGGTTAAAGTGGGTTAACCTTAAAAGCTAGACATATGCTGTAGCGGTCTTTTATTAACAACTTTTAAAGAGGAATAAGCTTGTAATACATGATTTTTGAATAACTTTTACCGTTTACTTAGCGCACGCAAGGAAAGCTTAAAATTTTGCCGTTTTCCTAACATTTTTTTATTGCTGCTCCTATCCTATTCATCTTAGCGTGATGTTATATATTATAAAGTCTATATGCCTTCCTTGATAAATGCTATCTTACGCTTAAAGAATTTTTCAAATCGGACCAGTAGTTTTTGAGATTAGCGCGTTCAAACAATCAAACAAACTCTTCAGCTTTATATATTAGTATAGATTTAAGTGGTCTGTTTTCAAAACTTTTAAATCATCAAATACTAGAGTTGACGATTCAAAAGCACTTGTTTACAAGTTTAATAAACAATTATTTGAATTCGACAAATTTTATGTATGTCCGCATCGCCAGAGAGGGTCAAAATCACTTAATTCAAAGCAATTCAATATCTCCAATATTGTAAAACATGTTTTCCGATGTTATTCAAAGGGCAATTATAATGTCGTCGCACCAGACAGGATATCAGTTTGATTTATTCAGGTCTGCCCTTAATTTATGCTTAACAAAGTCAAATATCGAGTTTACAAATATTTGTCTTTGCATAACACATATTGTTATGGGTATTAAATCTCGGCCCTGTTTGTCTCTTTTACAAACTTTCCTTTCAGACGAATTGACGAGGCTTTGGTGACTAAATAATGGCAAATAAATTCGGTACCAACTGACTGAATGATAGCAAATATTGCCTTGAGTTGTAAGTTGTGAAGAAAACATAAATATCTTCAGCAGATAACAATGACATAGTACATACAAATGATCTGCTACGATAACAGTTGTTATAATATTAAGGTTCCAACTGTAATTATGCGAGTAGGTTGGAAAAAGAGACGATCACATGTATCCTGTTAAACATGTAAGAATTATTATTAGTAATGATCCATTCGTTTTTAACATGAGGAAACCCTTTATGGGTACTGCAATCCGCGGGGGCGGTATTGCAGTTTTGCCGGACTCTTACCGGACCTCACCGGACCGGGCACAGGAATACTGAACGCATCACGTCTACACCCCTGTCAGCAATAGCATATTTGACAAGACCTCTTACAATTAAAGCCGATGCATTGGGAGCACCTAATGCATCAGCCGCCTCCAGGGACCTTTCTCCAACTAGAGTACCGAATCCCCCAATTTGGCGCTCGGACACCCCTTTTAGGGGGGCCTACGGTTATGGGCGAACCTTCTGCGGTCCTCCTCTTTTACGACGGATTGGGTTAGTCTTGACTTGCTCTCACGTAGCCTAGACCCAAAAAAGTAAAAGATTCCTGAGTTCGCCATGTATAAAGCATTCACTCACAAGCTTCATATCATAGAGTGCTGCATTATAAGTAATATCTTCAGTTACTAGTTTGCTTAATGTAGCGTGGTTTTAGGAATTTTAATATTAAAATGATTTTATGTTTTTCCACTTTACCTACAATACTAAATTTACCCGGTTATTCAAATTATATTCTAAAAGACTTCACTAAAATTCTTGCTGATTCTTATCGGAAGAAGTTCAGTTTTTGAAATCTGCGAAAGAGTTGACAATTTAAAGAAAGAAAATATAATATTTTGAATTAGAATTTATTATCAAAAAGAAAGAAAACAAAGTGTTACTCGGCTTCCGGATAAGGTTACCGACCGGATTATTTGTGAATCATTCAAAGTTTTACGTTACGTCAAAAGGTCCCCTTTCATCCCATTTAATACAGAATCCTAACAAGGTATCTACTTACGTTACCACTATATCGTTATTTGCATCCAACTATTATTATTTTGTACCTTATTGGGTGGTGTTAAGTACTGTTGTTACTGCGCAATAACTTGGTCTTTGAAACAATAGTTAGGCTGCGGTTTTTGATTGCTGTCAACGCCCTATGTACCGGACCGTGACGGCAGCCACCATCATCTTAACTGTCTCTTTTGTATACGCCCAGTTTTTTATTTCTCACTTTCCACTACTACAAATCTGATCCCTAAGCGCTGCATTTGTTTTTAGATATAATACATTTATTTTTAAAATTACAATGGTTTTGTAAGTATTAATATTTTATTCTATGTGCCCTATAGTGTCATTGGGCGAGCACAGGAGCATAGTCGAGTGTGAAAATGCGAATATAATAGTAAATGATTCACCATACTGGTATTTTAGTTTAATACATTGCGTCATATAATTATTTTAGTACTCGCTTGCTTGTTTGTATTTATCGGAATATAAAAATTACTACCTGGTTGACCGAGCTTTGCTCGATAATTTTTTACAAAATACAAAGAAGAAACTTAAATAAAAAAGAAGAAAATAATTATATAGTTGGGAAAACATATAGGGATGTCATATAGTTGTAAATAATTATTTAGTTAATAATTAATTAGTTAGTTTTTATATAAAAAAAACTATAGCCATGTGTGCTTAGTGCGAGTTTTTTTTAACCTACTCGATAGCGTTAACGTAACGTTAGTATGACGCTGCGAGAGCGTCATCTAGTGACCAAGTTCATGACACAACAATCTGCTTTGCGCGATTTAAAGGCCCCGTAAATGCGTGTCATCGACGCATAAGTAATATGTCGTGTGTATTCGTCCTTACAAACATTGTATTAAAATATTAATTTTCCTTTATATTCCTTACGTTAAAACATTTTAATACTTCAAATATCAACGGCTCTTACATTTGTATAATGTCCACTACAGCCAACGCGCTGCTGAAAGCATGTTATTAATTTTTAAACTTTACGAGCTCTGGTCAACAAGCTGTAGCATTGTAAGCTTCATGAATAACTATTGTTGCATGTAACAAACGGGCGGTGTATAATTATTTTTTTAAATGTATCACGTTGGCTTAAAGTTTGGGTCCTTTTGAATAGTTCGACACTATTTGGAAGTGGAATTGCGTCATGACATTTGTTCTTACTTTCATCTCTCAAATTTTTTTTTTTTACATCCTTATCATAAAAATGTAGGCCTAAAATCATCCTATGTATCTTTTACTGAAAAAGAGTCAAAAATACCCGTTCCATAGAGAAATCGAACATATCAATCACATATATTCTATACAGTCAATAAAACATAATAAAGTTTCGTTCGTTCCGAATTTCATTTATATCCGAATTTCATATAATTTGATATATTAAAGATTAGACTAATAACTTAGATCTAGATAACATCTTCTAGTCTACTTTCTGATTCGATCAAGCAGAGACAAAATCTCCGTATCTCCCAGCTAGCTCAGTCATTGTGCCTTTAAACATATTCATCATCTTCCTGCCCTTATCCCACTCTAAGTGGGGTCGGCACAACATGTTACAAACATGCTGTCATATGATTTGGCTGCGTTTTTACGAACGGTCGCCTGCCTGACGTCAACTTACCTCTGTCGTACTTTACGACACCTTGGTAAGAAAAAGGGTTGTCTATTCTACTAAACCGGATACCACACGGTGGGTCAACTTACCTTAGTCGCCTTTTACGACACCTCGGTAAGAAATGACGTTGGTCTATTCTACTCAGCCGGATACCACACGGCGGGTCGACTTACCTTAGTCGCCTTTTACGACACCTCGGTAAGAAATGAGGGTGGTACTATTCTATTCAGCCGTATACCACACGGCGTTGCCTTTAAACATATTGTGATTTCTAGAAAAAGATTAGTGTTCTCGTCGTAATCAGTTATCAATATATTCATCTAGACAGAGATTGTATGAAATGGTCACCAATTTTCTCGGTTTACGTTCGAAGAAAATTTCTTTATCGTCGGATATATCAGAATTCCATTTGATTCCCTAAATAAAGCCGTCCGTTCAATTGAGTTTTTCGTCTAAAAGTCGAATAAAATCCCATCTGTTTGCCTGGAATTCATTTCAAAGGCACCGTTTACTCCAACTCAAGTAATATTCTCAAATCAAAGCTTCTTTATCCTTTGTATAATTAGGAAATGCGTCTGTTCCATTATAAAAATGAAGGTATTTACTTAACATTTAAAAAACATCTGTTTTGTTTTGCGGTCTTTTGATACAAAGATGAAATAAATAGCTTTATGATATAACTAGCAATCGCCAGCGGCTCCGCCCGCGTGGAAAGATTAAAACCGTAATATAGTCTTTTGATAACCATAAAAATGGTTAAAGTGGATTGACCTTAAAAGATATATGCTGCCGTGGACTTTTATTTAGAACTTTTAGATGAGAAAAATTTTGTAATAAATGATTTTTGAATAACTATCACCGTTTACTCAGCGCACGCAAGGAAAGCTTTAAATTTTGCCGTTTTCGTACTATTCATCATCTTAGCGTGATTATAACATCAGGTTCAATTATTAGCTACAGCAAGTATTATGAGTTCGATTCCCGCTGAAGGTAAAAAAAGTAACGGTCCGTTACTATCCCACTGCTGGGCATAGGCTTCCTTTCTCCGTTTTTGAGAGATAAGGCTAAGACCTACCATTCTGCTCCAATGCGGAATAGTAGATTACACATATCCCTAGAATTCTCTAGAGATAAGCAGGTTTTATCACGATGTTTTCGGTCGTCGAAAGGATTTTGATAAATTTTAATTATCAGTTAGACATATAAGTTTTAAAAGAAAAACTCATTGGTGCCTGCCCGGAGTTTGAACCCGTGACCCAAAAGAGTCGCGTATCATAAAATTAGTTCGCTTTAATTTTTACGGTTTCTAGGCTAAAAAGTATGTGTGCTAAATGCTTGTAGTAATTTTTACATTGAGTGAGGAATATGTAAACCGGAAATTTCCATTTAAAAATCTATAGTAACATCATAAATGCACAAGTATGTCTGTCTGTCTATCTCTTAGACTTTGACGGCTAATCTAAACGTAACCGATGGAAAAATACAGAACAAATATGGCGCAATAAAAGCTTATACTCCTGGGTGGCACATATATATTTTTTAAAATATAAACAAAGTTTTTCTTTCGGGAATAGGTACAAAATTACATATTGTATTCTTCCTCCACCTGCCTTAGTCCCACTCTAAGAAGGGTCGGCGGAACATGACATAAATATGTTACCACATGATTTGGCTACGTATTTTACGATCGGCCGCCTGCCTAACGTCAACATACCTTAGTCATATTTTACGACACCTCGGTAAAAAAGAGGGTGGTCTAATAACCGGATACTACACGGTGGGTGAACATACCTTAGTCGCCTTTTAAACACCTCGACACCTCGGTAAGAAATGAGTGTTGTCTATTCTACTCAGCCGGATACCACACGGCGGGTCTACTTACCTTAGTCGCCTTTTACGACACCGCGGTTAGAAATAAGGGTGGTCTATTCTACTCAGTCGGATACCACACGTACTCATTGAGTAATTAAACACTAAGGTTGGCGCGAACGAAATTATTGGTATCACCAGTTAATTATAAATTGAAAGTTTATTACAATTCGACTGGCCCGTTGGAGCAGTGGGTAGTGACCTTACCTTCAGCTCCGCGGGTCGCGGGTTCGATTCCCGCCGAGGGCCAACATTTTCTATAAAAGAATTTGTTGGTCTTTGAGCCTGGGTGTATATTTGTATTTAAGTATGTATTTAAAAAATATATAAGTATATATTCACTAGATGTCTGTCTACCATAACACAAGTATTAAGTTACTTACTTTGGGGACAGACGACCGTGCGTGTAAGTGTCCCATATATTTATTTATTTATTTAATAGAAAACTCTCAAAATTAATTTTGCCTTCGACAATGATTATCCATAAAAGTATTTAAACAATTGCTAAACAGATTTACCCTCCCAACGAATTTACATTATTTTAATGTATAATGAAAAGATGAAGCGTTTGTAATTAGTCCGCTATGCAAATTGAGTGACGAAGATTTCATTTGCGTTAAAATACCTGACTTAAGTAAACGTAGCTTTTGTCATAGAGCCCTGTTAAATAAACACTACTTGGCTTTGATCAATAAAACTCAATTGAATTGATTAGTTTATTAATAAGAAATAAAATCTATAGATATCTTTAATATTTAAATGAGTTAATCTTGTATATATATATATTTTCCGAATCTCGGAAATGGCTCCAACGATTTTCCTGAAATTCAACATGTAGGAGCTTTTGGGGGAGAAAAATTGATCTAGCTAGGTTTTATGTAAAAAAAAAATTGTTTTATCCCTGTTTTTGGGCATTAAAAAACACTAACATTATATTGAATTGAATTTTCGCCGTTAACTGTCAAGTCGTCGTAGCTTATTCGGGTAACGGGCAGACTCGAGAAATGTGAATGCCAAGGATCGATCCCCCAGTAAATAATTGTTTTTTTTTTTTATTACCGAGCGAAGCTCGTTCACCCAGATATTATTTATAATAAAACAAAGTCCCCTAAAGCTATCTGATCGATTTTCTCAAAATCTACTGAACGGATTTAACTAAAAGATAAAGTAATTGGGTGTACGTGTAAATGTAGGGTACTCAGTTGGTCCCCTGTCCTCTAGTCAATATCTTACCGTTCTGCAATCATTCCTCAATAGATAAGTTATTTCAAATTCAATATAATAGCATTTTGTCTTTCTGTTCTGTTCCTTACATTGGGAAAGTACATTCGGCGGCTGACATAAATAATGTCACAGAATTAATTTGGAAACTTTTTGTTGATTAAAAGTGGGGAAATTGATCTGGGAAAATATTTGTCTTGGCCTTTTTTTCGTTGTTGGTTTTCATCAGAACTTCTTTACTTAATCATTTCTACACTCAACGTAAACACGCTGTTGTATACCGGATCTCATTCTAATACATGATTCATCTACAATTTCATAGGTTTTATGACATACTAACTGTCCGGCCACTGGACACAGCACTGCAGAGCTTTTGTGGGGTACTGCGGGTTCAAATCTCGGGCTTGTATACTGACTCACGTCCAAACTTATATTGAAATTGCGACCAATTCATTAAAAAAAAATGTGATGAAATTTGTTGCAATTAAAGATTATATACCGGACTATTATATATGATTAAAACAATCCCGTTTTTCCTTTCGGAAACAGGTAAAAATACATATAGGTAGTACATAATTAAGGTATTTTAGAACTTTTAATACTAAGCTCTTACAAGTGTTTAAGTTGACGCAAACGATGTCACGTGCATAGTTTATAACCTAAAATCTTATGTGCTTACTACAGATTGACCTACTTTTTTAGATTGTTACATTTACATAACATTGTTGAAGTTATTTCTTATATATATATATATATATATATATATATATATATATATATATATATATATGGCGTTAGCAGTATTTTAAGTTACGCTGTAGAGTTACTCTTTTTGGGCATTAAAAAGATAAAATAAAAGGTTTTGTGAGTCAAGTTTGAGATTTGTGTAGTTCGTATTATCTTCTTCTTGCCCTTTTCAAACTCTAACATGTTATAAACATGCTGTCACATGATTTGGCTGCGTTTTCATGACCGGCCGCCTGTCTGACGTCAACTTACCTCAGACGTATTTTGCGACACCTCGGTAAGAAAGAGGGTGGTCTATTCTACTAAACCGGATACTACACGGTGGGCCAACTTACCTTAATCGCCTTTTACGACACCCCGGTAAGAAATGAGGGTGGCACTATTCTAATCAGCCGGATACCACACGGCGTATTTGTGTAGTTCGTATATATTTGAGTATTGTTTCGTAGCGTTCGATTCCTTGTTCGTCATTGTTAATATTAAATCATAGTTCCATACACCACTCGACAGTGGTGTCGAGAATAAAGAAAGGGTCAGGCTTAAACAGTCATACTGTCATGGTCGAGGAATACACCGTCATGAACTCAATATTGGTATACGCAAAGTATCCCTTAAGTAAAGTTATAAATGTATCCTTTAAATCCGCGTAGAAGCAGCAAGGTGGGTATATGCTCCATACCATTTTAAGAAAAGAGGAAGCCTTAACGCCTTTAGCTTAGGACTGGCATAGTAACAGATTTTTCTTCAATGATATTTTGCGCGTTCCTTAATTATGAATGTTTGCGCCACTCATACTTAGTTTATTACTAACTTTGTAATTAAGACATTAATGATTTTAACGTAGTTATAATCTACATAAATAAAATTGAATCGTTTAATGTGTTGCTAAGCGCAAAACTCGAGAACGGATGAGCCATTTGCAATTTTTTTACATTCTTCTTGTATATAAACTCCTATACACCTCGAGAATTTGCTACTTACCATTGTTTTTTTAATAGTCAAAACAAAGAGGGTTAATAAATGTATAATTTGTCGTAATTGCTTTAATTATGTTACGATGACCGACTGTTAATATTTGACTCGCTTAAAATGCTATCATCATTGCTATGACTATGTATGTATATATATGTCTTTGTATATGTGACAAAAACTTAATTATTCCTAATTTTATTATGTTAAAATTATCATTTCAAAACTTGAATAAGCATATTCTAGAAGTAGTGGGTAGGTGTGTAAAGTAAACACATGTGTTTTAGTTATCCTTACTTTATAAATTAGAAATATATTAAATTAATTACATATTTAATTGGAAAAATACTTATAAATGAGTGAAATGTTCTAAGTGCTAAATGTTCTAAGTACATACCCGCTGTTAACTCCTTATAAAGTTTTTCTTAGTATTTACTAAACAACTTCACTTAACCTCAAACTAAACAAATGGATTCCATAAAACAAAGTATGGCTGAATTAACTGAGCACTTCAACAGCAGAATGGCAGAATTCCAGCAGAATCTTCAAAGTTCCATCCCGGCCACAAGTCCAAATTCAAACATAGTGGCTCAGTTTAACAGTTTCAGAAGTTTTGTTCTAAGTACGCTCGAAGCACTACAGCTACAAATACAAGTCCTTAATAAAAAACTGGATGATATGGAGATGAGAAGTAGGAAAAAAATACTGCTTGTCCACGGTGTTCCGGAAAGTAAAAATGAGAAAATTGAGGCTGTTGTATCCAAGGTTGTTTCTGACCATCTCAAGTTGCCAGATATAAAAGAAGGCAGTATCAGTCGCTGCCACCGGATGGGCTCTATTAGATCTGATAAACCGAGGGCAGTGTTAATCAAATTTCATGACTTGGCCACTAGAAATAAACTTTGGTTTAATAAATCAGGCCTCAAAAACACTGGTATAACGCTGTCTGAGTTTCTGACTAAAGAACGCCATAATGTTTTTGTGGCTGCTCGGCAACGCTTTGGGATTTCAAAGTGCTGGACTAAGGATGGACGTATAATTATTCTCAGATCAGACGGTACACTCAAATACATCTCTTCATTAGCCGAGGTCAATTCCCTAATGCCCGTAAACAACGTGCCAGCTCAAACTGTTGCTGAGCCGGTGGCTTCAACTTCTGCAGCTAACCCAAACCTCAAGACTGATAAATTAATTAGATCTAAGAAAGTGAGTAGAAGATAATGTATTTAAGATCTCTACGATCCCAAAATCTGTTGAACGAAGTGTATCATTCATATCACATTTTAATGTATTCTCTCTTCCGCATACTACTTCGTAATACTCTCTTCTTCGCGGTAGTTAATTAATTTACTATACGAGCTGTGTAGTTTCGTGATTCTATACTTTATAACATAAATTTTACAGTATATATTACACTTGAACATATTATTATTATCTTCTTGCTGGTATATGTTGATTAATTATCCTATATAGTGTATTATCTATGAATTGTATTATGATAATATCAATTATCAGTTTGACACTTTAACCATAGACTACTAATAACTAATATGCCTACAACCTACAATTAATTTTGACAGTTTAAAATATTTGCTTGTAATTCTGGCATCTAGTCTATTGGGTTTTGATGGTATTTTGTTGCCAAACGTCACACGAATAAATTAATAGACAGTGTTATTATAGTAACTAGTTTTTAATGCACTTTTGTAATTTATACTCACTATAGTTTTATAATTTATACTGACATTTGTTTGTTTTTATTCTTCTTATTTTATTTTTAAACATCACTTTAGTTATGAGTAGGCCTACTATGTACTACTAACATACTTGTAGTAATTTCTTGTTTACAGCTGGTGTGTACATGGAACAGGCAATTGTGAAATATTTGCATATTTGCTTATTTATTTATTTCTTATTTACAATTATTATATAATATATTATTATTAAGTACATTATTTAATTATTATTATTCTTTTTTTTTTATTATTATTATTATGTATTTTTATGATAATACAAATCAGCCACGTAGTGTATCTTATGACAGTCCCACTTCATCTTCTGATTGCAGCGTTCATAGTCCTCCCTTATCTTTACGTGATCTTCTCGACTCCAAATTTTCCACATTTCCTAAAAACTTTAATGTTGCCCACATAAATGCGCAAAGCATCCCATCGCACTACTCTGACCTTTTAGCCACGTTTGATCTTTCTAATATTCATGCTCTTCTGGTATCTGAGACGTTCCTTAAATCCGCGTTGCCTTCTACCTCGTACTCATTGCCAGGATTTCAGTTAATTCGCAACGATCGAACGGGCAAAGGTGGTGGCGGAGTTGCTATTTATTTGCGTAGCCATATTCCGTTCAACATCCTTGATAAATCTCCGTCACCGTATTCCGAATCCTCGGAGCATATATATTTTATGACGTCTACTGGTCCGACCATTACCCTTTAGAAATTCAATGTGATATTAACACGGTTAAGCCAAAGTCGGGAAAGCCGTGCGCCGCGATAAATAAAGTTATATGGGGAGAGCGCAATAGTAGTCAAATAGAGACATATAATAAACTATGTAATGATTTGCTAGGTCAAATAAATTTGCCAGATGAGCTTAGACAATGTTGTGATAAAATGTGTACAAATAGTAGTGTTGAACATAGAACTGAAATAGATAATTTTTATTGTAACATTGTTATGTGTCTAAAAGAGGCTTCAGTCCACGGTTACAATTGTAGATTTAAAGAGAGAGGCAGAGAAAAGCGGTGCATAATAGGTTGGAATAAACCGTTCGCGATGCACACAGGAACGCTAGACAAACGTTCTTAGACTGGGTGTGGTATGGAAGGCCAAGGTCCGGCCAAGCATACCAAAATATGCTGGAAGCTAGAAGACTTTTTAAAATAAAACTGAAATATTGCCAGAACAACCAGGAGCAATTAAAAATGGACATTCTAGCTTCAGAACATAAGAATAAAAATTTCCGTGGATTCTGGAAAAAAACTCAAAAATTAAGTCCTAAGTCTGGCGTTCCTGCTAGCATCGGGGGCGTTCAAAACCCAAAGGACATAGCAAATATGTTCCGTGAGCATTTCCAGATACATGCTCAACTGCAAAGCAAACACAAAGAGGAAGCGTTTATAGTGTCTGAGGTGCCTGACCCTGTAACTGCTGAGGATATTAGCCGGGTATTGAAAGTTATGAGAAGGGGCAAATCCCCTGGGCATGATGGCCTTAGTATAGAACATCTTGCTTACTGATGAGGACGGTGGTAGTTCCTGTTGTGAAAAATGGAACGGGTGATGTTACTGACAAAGGTAACTATCGACCGATCTCATTGGCCACTATTATAGCAAAGGTGTTTGACTGTATGTTGGAGCGACAGCTCAAAAATTATCTCCACATTCATGATGCACAATTTGGTTTTAGACCAAAACTATCTACTGAATGTGCTATTCTGTCACTTAAACATACAGTCAGATATTATACTGATAGGAGTACGCCGGTTTATGCGGCTTTTCTTGATCTCTCTAAGGCATTTGACATGGTTGGATATGATTTGCTGTGGTCCAAGCTGAAGGACACGGGCGTGCCGTATAACATAAATATATTTAAATATTGGTACAGCAATCAGACCAATCAGGTCAAATGGCTTGACGAGCTCTCTGAGGAGTACAGACTGAGGTGCGGCGTGAGACAGGGAGGATTGACCTCGCCAGCGCTCTTTAATCTTTACATTAATCAGCTCATTGAGGAACTCAGTAGCACAGGTATCGGATGTTCAATTGATGGTCACTGTATGAACAGCATCAGTTATGCAGACGATATGGTGCTGTTGAGTCCTTCGGTCAGTGCACTTCGGAAGCTGTTGTCAATATGCGAGCGGTACGCGGAGGTGCACGGTCTGCGATATAATGTGGGGAAGAGTGAGCTGCTGGTATTTCGAGCGTCCGTCCGAAAACCAGCTCACGTTCCACCAGTGAAGCTGGGGGGTGTCGCTCTTCGGATGGTATCTGAATTTAAATATCTGGGACATATTGTAACCGAGGACTTGTGTGATGACCTCGATATGGAGAGAGAAAGGAGAGCTATTGCGGTCCGATGTAATATGCTGGCTCGCAGATTTGCACGCTGCACTGTAAGTGTAAAAATTACACTTTTCAAGACCTTCTGCCAAACACTTTACACGTGCGGTCTGTGGGTCAACTATACGCAGAAGGCCTATAACGCGCTCCGAGTCCAGTACAATGACGCCTTCAGAGTGATGTTGGGGCTACCGCGCTATTGTAGCGCGTCTGCGATGTTTGCACACGCGCATACTAATGATTTTGTTTCTGTCAGGCGCAAACGAATTGCATCGCTGTTGCGCAGAGTGCGCGAGAGCTCTAACATCATGCTGAGGGTCATCAGTGATAAACCGGATTGCCCCATATTGAGGCACTGGATACTGACCCATATATATATACCGAGTGCTCCGCTTAGAAGCGGAAAATATTTAAATTAAGGCTTTTTTTTTTTTTTAAGAATTAAGATTTACTAATATAGTTTATAAGAATAATTGTTACTAACACAACATATGGATCTTATTCCGAAATAAATATTATTATTATTATTTATTTTTTTTTTGAAATTACAATCTACCATTTTAATGGCGAGAAATTTCCATTACGGGCTTTTGGCCAAGCAATGAAAATTGAAAAGTGTTTTACGTATTCATTGAAAGAAATTTTCGGACCAAGCGGCATCTATTTAGAATTACTGCTTTCTGTAAAAGTGTGAACGTGAGTGGGTGTATGTCTAACATTTTCAAGCTTTTTTGTAGGGATTTCGGTATGACTCCGGTAGAAGATAAGATTATCGGGATAGTTCGGATACAATTTACCCGCCACTGGGCTTTAATTTCAACTGAGAGGTCGGTATATTTGGCGATTTTTTCAGTGAATGTAGTTTGAATGTTGTGAGTGTTAGGTATGGCTATATCTATTAAATATACTACGCTATTCTTTTTATCATGCAGTGTTATGTCTGGACGATTGTGATGTACGGTTTTATCCGTAACAAGTGTTCGATCCCAATACATCTTATGAGTAGCAGATTCCAGAATGACTTGTGGTGTGTACTTGTAATATGCTGTTTTGTCTGTAATAAGTTTGTGTTTAAATGCTAGATATTGGCGTATGATGGCGGCAACTTGGTTATGACGATGTTTATAGTCAGTCTGAGTGATTGATTTGCAGGCTCCTGTGATATGCTGAATAGTTTCAGCACTACCATGACAATGTCGACAAAGATCACTTTGTAGTGTAGGGTCCCGTATTATGTGTTTTCTGTAATTTTTTGTATCTATTACTTGGTCTTGTATGGCAATCATAAATCCCTCTGTTTCGGGGAACAGCTCGCCTCGCTTCAGCCATGCGTTTGACGCAGTTTTGTCAACATTCACGTTGGTTAAGTCGAGGCGATGTCTTCCGTAGAGGGATTTCTGAACCCATGTGTCTAATTTTTGTTGTGCTGATGATATGTTTAATTGAAGATTGTGTTGTTTAAGATTGAGTGGTGTTAGTTTAATATCTGACTGAACAATGGTTTGGTGTAATTGTGAGTGCTGTGCTTTGTGGTGAAAAAATGTTCTGAGTAATGTGATTTGTTTATTGTGAAGATTTTGTATGTCTATTAACCCTCTCCCACCTTCGATTCTGGGTAATGTTTGTCTTTGAATGCACGCTCGTGGGTGGTGTTTGCGGTATTGTGTCATGGTAGTGTTAATTTTTCGTTGGAGATTTTTCAGGTCAGTCTGTGACCACTGTATAATCCCAAATGAGTAGGTAAGTATAGGGATAGCAAATGTGTTTATTGCTTTAATAGTGTTCTGAGAATTCAGTTTCGTATTTAAAATTTGATGTAACCTAATTTTAAATTTGTCTGTTAATGTTTTTTTAGTTTGTTTTTGATGTATTTGTCTTGTCTGTTGGTATCCTAGATATTTGTATCCCTCTATATCTACTGGTTCTATAGTTTCAAGTGTACTTAATTGGTACGGATCGTGTTCAATTTACCCTTTGTGGACGGATTGTATCTTGCACTTATCAATCCCAAATTCCATTTGAATATCTGTTGAGAAAGAGTGGGTGATAGCTGTTAGATCTTGAATTCCTGCAAGAGATGACGCGAATAGTTTTATATCATCCATGTACATTAAGTGTGTGAGGGTGTAATTGTCAAGGTCATATTTGATGTTGAAACCTTTTCGAGTATTGTTTAGCATTCTAGATAACGGGTTGATAGCTAAGCAGAACCAAAGAGGGCTTAAGGCATCTCCTTGGAATATTCCTCTTTTTACGTAAATAGGTTTTGTTTCAATCAATCCTTCTTTACTGTTTATCTTTAATGTAGTTTTCCACGTTTTCATGGTAGTTTTTAGGAAATTTATTATTACTGGGTGTATATTATAATTTTCAAGAGTGGAAATCAGCCAACTATGGGGTACGGAGTCATAAGCTTTTTTATAATCAATGTACATGGTATAAATATCTTTCTTGTTTACTATTGCATACTTTGAAACTACATTATCAATCGTCAGTTGTTCCTTGCAACCCTGACTGAGTCTGCGACACCCTTTCTGTTCCTCAGCTAAAATGTTATTTTTCTCAATGTATGCATAGATGGTCTCAGTAATACATGCTGTGATGATTTTATAAATAGTCTGTAGGCAAGTTATCGGTCGGTATTTTGCAGGGTTAATTGTGTCGGCTCTATCTTTGGGCAACATGAAAGTTATACCTTGGGTTATATAATCTGGCATTAACTCAGGGCATTGCATAAAATTATTTATATGGTTTAGTAGAAATATATGAGTGCTAGTAAATTTCTTATACCAGAAATTATGGATTTTATCCGACCCGGTTGCCTTCCAATTATGAGTTTTACTAATAACTTTTTGTAATAGTTCTAATTCAATATCGTTAAATATCATTTTCGGTAAGCTATTATACTTTTCTTTTTCATTATCTATCCATCTATTATTTTTATGTTCAACAGCGTTCGACCATATATTTGCCCAAAAATCGTGTAGGTTTTCCTTTGTAGGTGTGATTGTACTGGTGTCTTCGTTAGGTGTGTTAGCGGTTTGTGTTAGTTTTCTGTAAAATAGTTTTTCATTATTTATAAACAGTTTATTTTGTGTTTTTCTAAGAGTTGTTTCCTTATATCTTCTTAATCGGTAGGCTAATGCCCCTAACTTCTGTTTCAAAGTGTCTAAAAAATGAGTTAGTTCTGTGTTAGGGTTTTCATGTTGTGAGTGAATTTCATGCCTTTTCTTTATTCGCACTATGTGGTTTTGTAGCTTGTTACTCCTGTTTCCTCCAATGAACTCAGTTAATCTGGCTATATCTGCCCGCAAGTCATCAATCTTATTTTGTAGTCTTTTTTGCCAATGTGGTTCTGTGTATTGGGTTATATGTTGTGTAGAACGAAATTTAGCACCGTTATTTTTAGCTGCGGTGTAAGCTGCACAGTAAATTATTAATTGTAGTGTATCAAAATCGGTTTCAGGAGTAATTATTTTGGGTATAACATGATTATTTAAATAGTGTACAATGTGAGCAAATTTTTTTGATGATTTTTGTTTTGGGATGTGTTCTCGTGAAGTCGGCAACGTGTTTTTAAAACTATTTATGTATTCTGTAAAATCAATATCTATTTTATTTGCAATATCCTCTGGTAAGTGTATCTGTGTAGGCTCCAATTCTTGCACAGTTAGTGTGCCTTCACATGTCGGATGCACTGTCAATTCTGGAACACTAACATTTAGTGATTGATTTTGGTTGTGTATAGTGTCTTCATGTAAATGTGATCGTGTGCTAGCATCTTCTTGGCTATCATTGACATGACGGAGTTCTTTATGTATTTCTTTTCTTATTTGTTCTAGGTTTTCAAGTGTAATGTATTTATTATTTATTATTGCTCTTCTTTGGTCAGCAATCCGTTGCACTGAGATATGTGCTAGCTGAGGGCACTGTTTGATGACTTCTTCATGAAGAATTGAGCGATAAGTCGTCATGTTTTCTGTTTCTAGTTTTGTAATTTTGTAGTAGGTTCTAATGATTGTCTCATTGATCTCTTTACTCCAGCTCATTCTGCCCCTAGTTCTGAGAGGTAAGTTACTCTCTGCTGTATAGGTTTGGTTATTGTTTTTTAATTGAGCTTCTACTTCTAATCTAATTTCTTGAATTTTCTCAACTGATAGTAGTTTTCTATTGATAATTGCTCTTCGTTGATCTCCAATTCTTTGTTTGCTAGCACCCATTTCAGGAAATTTTTCAAGGAATTTTGCGTGTAGTGGAGGTAGATAGCGAATTGATGTGTCTGATTCTAGTGATGTAATTATGTAATAAGTACGCATAATAAAAATGTTCATTTCTTGTGTCCATCGTTTGCGCGTACTTAAGCCACCCTTGGCGGATGCAGGTTTTTCGGCGGTTCTTGCCTCCTGCACAACGCTTTCGGGGATATAGCTATTGGCTGAATGGGATGAAATTATAGATGATGGCGACGATGACCTTCTTAAAACATCTGCATATGATTGTGGTGATGATGGTAGTAATGGAAATAATGAAGATGATGATGGGGATGATGAAGGTGATATTAATGGTTGATTCTCGGCTGTAGTATTCTTCTCGGGGGGAACCCGCCTGTTCAGTCCCCCACCGCCAACGGTTCGTATGCTGAGACGTCCAGCGTCGGCTCCAGACGCGCCCCGGCGACCCCCAGGTAGCGGCCGCAAATTATATTCTCTTCGTGACATTACTTTCATAAATATATTTTTTAAACAGTTAGAAAAAGGAAGAAATAGTTAGAAGCAAAGATAGGAAAGTGGGACCGTTAGTTAGAAAGGGTATTAAGCCTTGGTGTTAGTGGCTAAATCTCATGGAGATATATGATCTAGTTGGTATGATCTATGTTTGTATCACCTTCCTCTAAGCCCCCCCACCACGTCAAGGTGGCCCCATGGGGGGGTTATTATTATTATTATTATATTCCTTGAGGTGTTATTTGGTAATTTGAAGGTTCTCCTTGGGGTGTTTTATTCCCCATCTCTCCATATTAATTATTTTCGAAACTTTGAGACCCTCTTAGAGGCCCATGTTACTAATGTTGATCACACCATTATTATGGGTGATTTTAACACATGTTTAATTAAAAATGATTCACGCGCTAGTCAATTGAAAAATATTATTAATAGCTCTAATTTACACCTTTTACAAGATACTCCTACTCATTTCTTCCCTAACTGTTTACCTTCACTGCTTGATTTAATAACTGTTTCTTCTCCTGAACTTGTTAGCGCGCATGGTCAATTTCCAGCAGAGGCGTTCTCATATCACGACGCCATATATTTATCTTATAAAGTACGGCCACCCAAGGCTAAACCTACTGTTTCTATGCGACGCAGTTTCAAAACATTCAATCGTGAGCGTTTTTTGCATGATTTAAGCCAAATCAACTGGGAATCTACGCTTGACGCTCCCTGTATAGATGAAAAGCTTAATATTTTTAATTCTACTCTGGTTGAACTTTTTGATCTGCACGCACCAGTACGGCCAATCAAGCTAAAATACGTTCCCGCGCCTTGGTTAACTGATGACATTAAGACGCTAATGACCAAACGCAATTCTGCTAAGTCCAAATACAAATCTAATCCTACTGACGATAATCTACGCAAGTACAAGTATCTCCGTAATCAATGTAACAGAGTGTGCAGAGATGCGCAACGTAAATATATCCATTCCTCAGTAGACAATAAGAAGACCTCAGAGGTGTGGAAATTTCTGGGCTCGCTAGGTATTGGACGGCAGAAGGAAAAAATCCCACATACTGTAAACTTAAATTTATTAAATCAACATTTCACTACTATAACTTCTCGTTGCTCTCAAAAAAATATTACCATCGCGGCCCTAGAGTCTCGAACTAAGCCTACTCATCCATTATTTTATTTTAATTCTGTAACTGTGGATGAAGTTAAAAAACATATCTTAGCTGTCACATCGGGGGCTGTGGGTTCCGATGGTATCAGTCGAAAGATGATCGTTCTGGCCTTAGAAAGCATATTACCTATACTGTGTCATATTTTTAATTTTTCTCTGTCGTCCTCTACTTTTCCGAGTGCTTGGCGTATTGCTCAAGTTATCCCCGTTCCTAAGATTTCAAATCCCATATTACCCTATCAATACCGTCCAATTTCCATTCTCCCTTTTTTGTCTAAAATCCTTGAACGTATTGTCCACTCTCAGTTATTTCTATTCCTCTCCAAATATAATATCTTAAATAATTTCCAATCTGGTTTCCGCCCTGGGCACAGTACAACAACGGCACTCACAAAAGTATGTGAGGACTTACGGTACGCTATGGATCACCAGCAGGTAAGTGTAATTGTACTGCTTGACTTCAGCAATGCTTTTAACGCAGTTGATCATGACGTCTTGTTGGCTATCTTAAACTCCATTAACATGTCGCCTAATGTCCTCTCCTGGATACGCTCATTCCTATTTGATAGACAACAATGCGTTTTTGTGGACGAACGTTTATCATCGTACTGCCCCTTGCATGCTGGTGTTCCTCAGGGTAGTGTACTCTCACCGCTGTTATTCTCCATTTTCATTGATACTGTCACCAAATTTCTCTCCCTTCCCTTTCACTTATACGCGGATGACTTGCAGTTGTACGTTTCTACTCCAGTTGACGACTTAACACACCGCATTACTGAATTAAATCACGAATTGGATGTCATCGCCAATTGGACTAGGGAATTTGGTCTGTCTATCAACGCTAGTAAATCTCAGCTTTGCATAATTGGTAGCACAAGGCAGATTTCGAAATTAAACTTGACGAATCTTCCACCTGTAGTCTTGGATGGATTGACGCTTCCTTACAGCACTGTTGTGAAGAATCTTGGCATTCTAGTAGATAATACCCTTTCGTGGAAGCCACAAGTCACTGAACTTTGTCGCAGAATTTTTGCAACAGTGCACTCTATGAAAAGGTGGAAGAATTTTCTACCTCTTAAGACAAAATTATCTCTTGCAAAAAGTCTTCTTCTGCCTATTCTTGATTACGCTGATACTTGTTATTGTGATCTATCAGAAGATCTCCTTAATAAATTGGAACGTATGCAAAATCTTTGCATTAGATTTGTATTTGGATTAAGGAAATTCGACCGCATTTCACACTTCCGCTCCCAACTTGGATGGCTTCCCATCAGGCGCCGTCGTGATCTCCATCTTCTTTCACTTCTATATAATATTCTCTTTCATCCTTGCACTCCCGTCTATCTAAAAGAACGCTTCACTTTCCTTGCAGGCTACAGCTGCCTTCATCTCAATCTTCGCTCTCAAAGTGACAACAAATTAAAAGTGCCGAAGTGCCATTCCCAAACTTACTTTAACTCTTTTACTCCTAAGGCTGTTCGTTTGTGGAATGCACTTCCAACTGACATACGGCATGCGAAGTCACTTCCTATCTTTAAAAATAAAATTAAAGCTTACTATTTGTCTCTGTTAAGTTATTTCTCTTTACTTATTTATTGTTCTTTTAATGTACTACTTTCCTGTATTTATATTATATCTAGTAAAATTATTATTGACATTATATAGTGTATGTATGAATAAATATATGTATTAAATATACATGTATGTATATTATGATTAATAGTTTTATCTAAGTGTATTTATATTATTATAAATACGCGAGTTTTCCTTTTGCACACCTGTCACGTTCTTCTTTTTTTTTTTTTTTACTGATAATCCTGTAAGAAGGGTTGCCTGGAAGAGATCACTACTCAGTGATAAGGCCGCCCTTTGTACGTATACATAAGTTTACTTTAAGTTCGTATGTATTTTTATGTGTTTGTACAATAAAGTTTTTATCTATCTATCTATCTATTCTAATAATTAACATCTTCGTGTTATCCATGTAAATGTTATCTATTTATAATAAATTATTTAATTTGATTTGATTTTGAAAGATAAAATAACTTATTATTGAGTTAGCGCTTGTTTTAATTGTGAATAAATTATTTTAATTACTAATAAAATTTCCATATCTTCACATCCGAAGAATAAAGATACATTTCCTATGCCTATACAAATCATATAAATCCAAATTTAAATTCAAAATATTCTTTATTCAAGTGGACTGTTTACAGTACTTTTGAATCGTCAAATGTTTTAAAGACGCTACCACTGATTCGGAACTTTGCTCCTACCGAGAAGAACCAGCAAGAAACTCGGCGGATAATCTTTTAAAAAAATAATTACCATTTGATTGATGGTTACAAGATAATCGTTCCAGCTGACTGCAGTTAAAATATGCTACTATCACTCAAATAATCCTGAATTGTAAAGTAAGCTTTATGTAGCAACATCGTTTTAAGATAATTTCTAAACTTGTGTAAAGACTACTAAGCTTTGCCCGCATGGAAATCAATGTATCACAATTTTTTTCCCGATTTAATATTTTGAACATAAAAGTAGTTATCGTGAGTTAATTATAAGAGATTTTTGAATAACTTTACCAGTTATCTTAGCGAACGCAAAGAAAGCTTTAAATTTTCCCGTTTTCAATATTTTTATTGCTGCTCCTCTCCTATTCATGTAAGCGTGATGTTATAAACTAGCCTTCCTCGATAAATGGACTATCTTACATTTAAAGAATTTTTCAAATCGGTGCAGTAATTCCTGAGATAGTGCGTTCAAAGACACAAACAAACTCTTCAGCTTTATATATTAGTATATGTAACTTTATTCTTAGGATGGGGGCGATATATATGTAAAATCCTTTCTTAGGTAATAAACTCTAATATAAAATATGTAGTCAAATAGTGTACGCAGTCTTTTTTATACAAAGACAATACGCAAATAATAAAATAAAGTAGACACTATACACGATTGCATTATCAAAGGACATTGACGGATGGTCCGAATGTGGAGGGACTGCGAGCTTATTTGCTAAGTTTATTGAATTGGCCGTGTCTGCCGAATGTCCCGACATATATATGACCTTTGTTTGGCAAGTTTATTGCTAGTAGTGTATATTGGTTAACAATTCCACAAATATTTTGCATACTCATCTATTTGTTTAGGTTTATTGATGTGATATACCATTATAGTCGTATGGTATCTGGCTAAGTAGAAAATATCACTCTCATTTCTTATCGAGGTGTAAAAGGCGACTAAGGTAAGTCAACCAGCCGTGTGGTATCTGACTGAGTAGAATAGACCACCACTTCTTACCGAGGTGTCATAAAAGGCGACTAAGGTAAGTTGACTCGCCGTGTGGTATTCGGTTGAGTAGAATAGAATACCATCATTTCTTACCGAGATGTCGTAAAAGCCGATTAAGGTAAGTCGACTCGCCGTGTGGTATCCGGTTGAATAGAATAGACCACCGTCATTTCTTACCGAGGTGTCGTAAAAAGCGTCTCAGGTAAGTTGACTCGCCGTGTGGTATCCGGCTGAGTAGAATAGACCATCCTCATTTCTTACCGAGGTGTCGTAAAAGGCGACTAAGTTAAGTCGACCTACCGTGTGGTGTCCGGTTGAGTAGAATAGACCATCCTCATTTCTTACAGAGGTGTCGTAAAAAGCGATAAAGGTAAGTTGACCCGCCATATGGTATCTGGCTGAGTAGAATAGATTATCCTCTTTCCTACTGAGGTGTCGTAAAATACAACTAAGGTAAGTTGACGTCTGGCAGGCGGCCGGTCGTAAAATACGTAGCCAAATCATGTGTCAATATGTTTATAACATATTGTGCCTACCCCACTTATAGCGGGATAACGGCAGGAGGATGATGTGATCCGTTAAAAGTTTAGCAGCTAAGAACTTCTGTATAGTCGCCATTCAAATGTGTTCAATAAAGATATATGAGAAATTAGATTACAAAGAAAGGCTTAAACTAATATTTGTATTACTACTGACTTACTATTGTATAACCTACTCTTATCCAATAAATAATATCACAATATTTTGTAGATAAGTATCTAAGAAACAAAACTGAGAAGAGTTGATTCAAATCTTTATCATTTTATATCAATAGATCCATCCAAAAAGGCGAAATAAATTAGACTACATTAAATCGATCAAATTAGTATGCCGCCTTACACGGTATGCCGTCATTCGCTTAGAATATTCCCGATGCTATCAATTGTGCGCGCGACTGTATTTTAAATCCTTATAAAGGTACAGAGTACAGTCACGTACAAATGACTCACTCGACGTCTTTTTGTCATATATTGAGGTATATATTTCTAAAACATGTGCACCTTTTAAATGATATATTTATTGTTAGTACAGTCACGTGGAAATTACTTCGTCGATGCTTCTTCATCGTTTATTAATAATTAAATTTATGTCTATGACAATGTCACTGTCATTATTATCATATCAATTTTTGCGCTTTGCGCCTTGCAAAAGTACGTAAGGCGTTTGTAGGTTTGGGTATAAGATTCTATATAAAAATTCTGCAATCAATTTTAGCTATTCCATTACAGCAGTTTAAAAACACTATTAATAAAACGCTCATACGGAAAGCCTACTATACTATTGAAGAATACTTAGAAGATAAAAATGCCTGGACGTAGCTACTCTTCGACACTGTACAAGACAGTAATAATTAATGTAACTAGTAATAAGAATTATATTTTTAAAAGAGCAACCGCCGAGTTTCTTGCTGGCTCTTCTCGGTAGGAACAGCTTTGCTGCCCGTTCCGGGCAAAACCCGAACGATGTTCAAAGAAATTACTTGAATCCATCAATTCTAAGCTACAGTCATGGCTTCAGAAGCAACTTACACCCGCGACCTTCACATCACTGTATGTAAAATCCTTTTACATACAGGAGGTCATATGTTTAGGATTTTAAGAAATAAGCAGGATTATTATACCAAAATTTCCGTATTTCTGTTTACTTTATACAAAATTTTGTTTATGAAAGTTGTGAAAACTGATCCAAATATCGTCGATAGCTTACTAACCTTACAACCTTTGTGTGTTTTAAATATCAGGTTCAATTACAATTCACGCTGTGTGGTATCCGGCTGAATAGAATAGTACCACCCTCATTTCTTACCGAGGTGTCGTAAAAGGCGACTAAGGTAAGTCGACCCGCCGTGTGGTATCCGGCTGAGTAGAATAGACCACCCTCATTTCTTACCGAGGTGTCGTAAAAGGCGACTAAGGTAAGTTGACCCACCGTGTGGTATCCGGTTGAGTAAAATAGACCACCCTCTTTCTTACCGAGGAGTCGTAAAATACGACTAAGGTATGTTGACGTCAGGCAGGCGGCCGGTCGTAAAATACGTAGCCAAATAATGTGACAATATGTTTGTAACATGTTGTGCCGACCCCACTTAGAGTGGGATAAGGGCAGGAGGATGATGTTCAATTACAATTCGATGAGTACAATAAAACCTACAATGTGTATAACCACTCTCGCTTACTTAAAGAACAGAGCAAGGAATAATAGGAAAATGATAAATTACTGTCTCCAAATATAGGTCAACCAAGTTATAGATTTAGATCGCTTTAGAACCAATGCAATCCTAGCTTAATCGTTGCGTCGCAATGTGACAATACTACCTCATTACAATATTTTGTATCATATCATCAAAGTACACGTGAAGTAGTCTCTAATCATTTTCAAATTCTCCAACACAATTTAATCGCCTTTGACCTTTATCCCTCTAAAGCCATCACAGGGCAATGAAAATCCCCCCTAAATCCCCTCAAATGATTAAACACTTGATTATATAATTTGTCATATTGTAGGCGATTTGTTTCTGATTCGCTTAGAATTGACGAAAAATTAACTATTATTATAAATTAAAACAAAATTGTATAAATAATAACAATAAATATAAATAGAAAAAAACAAACAAACAAAACCCTCTACGAACACATTTAATGAAAAAATAGTTGCCTGACTTAAACAAGAAACACGTGTCCTGTATTTGATAGTTTTATTTGGTAGCAGTAGAGTTGATGATTCAAAAGCACTTGTTTACAAGTTTATTTAAATAAAGAATAATTTGAATTTGAATTTAACCATTTTGGGTTTTTTTTTTCATTTGAATCGCTAACGTGAATCCTTGGAGAATCAATCGTTAGTTACAAGGAATAACCATTTTAGCTGAACTGTCAGATTATATCGCACGCTTACCATTAAAGTGACCGAATTCCAAAAGTTGTTTTGTCCCAAAATGCGATAAAGCGTAGCGTAGCGCCTACAAAACTTGTGAGTGTAAGGGATACCAATAACTTGGAAGAGCTAAGCTTGGAAAGCTAGCACTGGCTTTTTTATAGTTCATAGCGTGATTTCATAGATGGCATTGAAATAAGAATTACAATATATCGAACTTAAATAAGACTAATTTTGAATTCGGTCACTTTAATACTAAGCGTGCGATATAAACCTTACCATAGGTTAATGCCCGGATCTGGTACCTATAGTTTTTAATCACTAAATTATGTCCCTATTTGTTATTTACAATATGTCAAGGGAAGCCTTTCTGGGAAATATGTAACCCACCATATTATCATCATCATCGCCCACAAGAGAGCGACGTGATGGTAAAGTAAGTAACGGCCTGTGACTATCCCACTGCTGGGCATAGGCCTCCTCTCTTCATTTTAGAGAGAAGGATTGGAGCTAAGACCTACCACGCTGCTACAATGCGGATTGGTAGGTTACACATATTACCAGAATTCTCTAGAGATATGCAGGTTTCCTCACGATGTTTCCCTTCACCGAAAAGCGTGTGATAAATTGCAATTATCAATCAGACACATAAGTTTTACTAGAAAACTCATTGGTGCCTGCCCGGGGTTTGAACCCTAGACCTCCTCGAAAGAGGCGCACGGTGTTACCGCTGGGCTACCACATCTTACGTGATTGTGCTAGGTTTTAATTCTCCTCTTTTAAATATCCATGACATAAAAATTACAATAATTTTATTGTGCTCAAATTCGCGATAAATTGTTTGCCTGCTTTCTTCTCGCTCTGAAGAGAGAAAGTTTTGCTAGTTGTAGGATGGTAGTAGACCGCTACTTTTTTGAACTTCAGGAATACGCTTGAGCGATTCACGTTAATTATCTTCCTTATAAATCCACGTACATATGAACAATCCAACAAATCACCCAACGTCTAACGATTTCATTACCGCCACGTCAATTCGACACTTAAAATTCACCAAGTAACACGGCATTTTAAACGAATACAGACATAAGACACACACTTATGGCCGAATCGCTTTCGGAATAGATAATAGAGAGATTCTTCCTTATAAATAGATCTAATCGGGCCTTTTCCTGTTATAGATTCCCACGACGAGAATTGTCATTACGACGAAACAATGTGACGACTAAGTGGTATGTGAGGTGTCGCTAGAAACTTTATGTCAGCACATTACATTGTTTGCGATGCATTAACAGAAACGGTGCGAGTTGAGCATTTCTCAGAAAGCTATATGTTTTAACATATTAATATTGAACAATCTGTTTTGAGAATACTTAACACTCGGATATAATTACAGTCTTTATCAAATGAATGCAGGATGTAAAAGTTCTGTTATTATTTCGAACATTTGAATTTGAATGTTCAAATAATTTATAAAATTTGGCATTAATTTGCGGAGATCTATAATACATAAGTAATAATAAAATTGTTTAGCTATAATCCGCAATAAAGGATATAGTAAAAATATATATTATACTAAATGTAGAGTGGGCTATCCGTTTTCATACCCGATACATATGAAGGATTCGTAAAAATACATGCACAAACCTCAACCACCGCTACCACAATACACAAACGCTACACGCGTTTAATATCACAAACTCAACAATCGCAAAGATTTGTGATTTTGTCGTTGAGGAGTAAATTTATTAATTTATTTACTTATTTATGTACAATAAAAAACGTTGGAAAATCCTTATTAATAAAAAAAGTGTACAAAGGTCAACCTATTCCTAAGACAGATCTCTGCCAGCTAACCTACGAAGTGAGACTATATGTTACTTCGGTGTGTAATTATTTCAATTAGACCGGTGGATTAAATGTGAAAACTTAACTACGAGTAGATTAATGATAAAGCCGTAGATACTAGTAGATAGTAAGTTTAAAGTCTATGTAATATAGACTTGGAACTTGAGAGCTGTTTCTGAGACCTGAAGTTTGTATGTTTGCTTGAAACTTGAGCGAGCTTCAATTATGTAATCTAACATTTATCCACGTATTTCGTTTTTCGAATATAGTGAAAAAATATGAGATAAAATAGCATATTTTATATGCATGTCAATCAAATTTCTTCTAGTCCACATTTATACTTAACACTTGTTTGTTCTTATGAGCTGTGGTAGCCCAGCGGTAACACCGTGCGACTCTTTCGAGGAGGTCACGGGTTCGAACCCGGGCAGACACCAATGAGTTTTTCTGTTAAAACTTACGTGTCTAATTGTAAATTGCAATTTATCACACGCTTTTCGGTGAAGGAAAACATCGTGAGGAAACCTGCATGTCTCTAGAAAATTCTGGAGATATATGTAACCTACCAATCCGCATTGCAGCAGCGTGGTAGGTCTTAGCTCCAATCCTTCTCTCCACGAACGGAGAGAAGAGGCCTATTCTCAGCAGTGGGATAGTAACAGGCCGCTACTTACTTACTTTAAGTAAGTAAGTAGCGGCAGTGTATGTGACAAACGGAGAGAAGAGGCCTATTCTCAGCAGTGGGATAGTAACAGGCCGCTACTTACTTACTTTACTTGTTTGTTCACATGATTTTCATCCCTCTCATTATATGTCTATATCACCTTAATCTTGCACTTCTCGTCTAAAAATAGAAATCTATTCTAGACTTCTATACACTTTGACATGATTTTTACAATGGGATCGTGTTTATGAGCTTGCCTTAGTCTGTAGGTATTCGACCAGTTTATGCAACACGCATACTAATCTAGCTGAGAAGGTAATAAAATGTTGGCATTTATTAACAGAATTGTGGGAGTTTTTGCCATTGTTAAAAAAACACATCGCTGTATAAAAGATAGAAATCTAGTAGTTTTTGTGAGCGAATTTATGAATAGTTAAGTAGCATTAATTAATTATACGACCAGAGTCTGTTCTTCAGATTTATATTGTATTAAAATTAAGTAACAAGCTATTTAGCTCCGAGCATACAAATGTCAAACACACTATTTAATTAAGAGGTAAAATTTTGTAACAGTATTTTTATCTAGCATTTTAATATTATGCAGATGCCACTTTAAATAATAAAATTATAAAAATCCGCGTTTAATAGTTACCTATCGTAAATAAACATAGGGAACATACGTTTCTTTCTTGTCCTTCTCGGTAAGAGCATCTTTTCGAACCAGTTGTAGCTTTTTTAAAATTTGCCATTCTTAATTGTTTGTAAAAGTAATTTGATTTCGAATTTAAATTTGTATGCATAAAAATGGTGTATGTAAAGCTTATCAGAATTGCGCTACTGGTTGCGAAATTACAGTAGAAACTCGATAACTTACGAGTAAAATCTAAGGGAACCACATAATATCTTAATGTTACAATGCAGAAAAAAGCTGTGGTAGCCCAACGGTAACACCGTGCGTCTCTTTCGAGGAGTTCTATTAGAACTTACGTGTCTAATTGATAATTGCATAAAACATGGTGTGGAAACCTGCATATCTCTAGAGAATTCTGGAGATATGTGTAACCTACCAATCCGCACTGGAGCAGCGTGGTAGGTCGTAGCTCCTAACCTTCTCTCCAAAAGCGGAGAGAAGAGGCCTATTCCCAGCAGTGGGATAGTAACAGGCCGCTATTTACTTACTTTTTATTATTTTAAAAAGAGCAACCGCCGAATTTCTTGCTAGATCTTCTCGGTAGGAAAAGCTTTCCGAACCAGTGGGATAGTAACAGGCCGCTACTTACTTTTTACTTTAAGTAGTAGCAGTAGGTTAAAGGTATCTCTTATCAACAATAGGTGAACATGTGCAAATAACACGTTCCGAGATTTTTTTACTTTTGATGATATGATTTGGCTCCGTACTTTACGACCGGCCGCCTGCCTTACGACAACTTAATACCAGCCGGATACCACACGGTGGTTCAACTTACCTTAGTCCCCTTTTACGACACCTTGGTACGAAATGAGGGTGGTCTATTCTACACAACCGTATACCATACAGCATTAAGCGTTTATTCTTTTTATTATCAAACAAAATGAGTACATAGAACTCAATTCAAAACATGAGCCGCCGGTTATCCATAATGCAAGGTGCATACAACGTACAGACACCTGCACTTTGTTTGTACTGAGAAACATACGTAGATTTGATTCGGGTACAAAATATTTTTGTCACGTTTCAAATACAATGTAAACAATCCTTAGTTTTATTTTGCAATATATACAGGTTGGTATACATATACTGGCTATATACAGCTTTGATAGCCTAGCGGTGCCACCTTGCGACTCTTTCCATGCGAGTTGCAGGTTCAAATCCCGGGTAGACACCAATGAGTTTTTTCTATTAAAAACTTATCTGTCTAATTGATAATTGCAATTTATCACACGCTTTTCGGTGAAGGAAAACATTGTGAGGAAACCTGCATATCTCTAGAGAATTCTAGGCATATGTGTAACCTACCAATCCGCATTGGAGCAACGCAGTTAGGTCTTAGCTCCAACCCTTCTCTCCAAAAACGGAGAGAGGAGGCCTATGCCCAGCAGCGGGTTAGTAACAGGTCGCTACTTAACTTTTTTTTCTTTTACAGGTTGTTACCAACCATACGACGCTAATTTTAATCCTAGGTACCTACACGCCTTAGCAGCCTTCATAAAAAAAACAGTTAATTTAGGTAATTAATTTAGCCATAGGAATTATTTACGATTTGAATAAAAGGTACATGATATAGAAGGGTGAATAACCGTAGCCTATTCCATTCCATTTCGTATGTAATGCAATGACCTTGACCGAGCTACTACGTACAAGTGCAAAGGAGACAGAACTATAATATTACCTTGTTACCCACATCTCATTTAAATTATATTTATTTTTTTCGAAAATACATTTGTTTTAAAAACGATATTTAATGTTGTATCGTCTGTACCACTCAGTATTTCATACTACCTACGCTTTAGCTAAGTTTAATATCAATTATGAACGCTAACAATTTTTTATATCGTTCATAGACCGTAAAAGTGACACAACTTAATAAACACGTGTTTTGGACTAGCAATGTACATGTTAAATTACACTTTCTTTTCAACAGCATATCTTATAATTAAATATTATTAAATATATTCCGGCTGAGCAGAATAGACCAACCTCATTTCTTACCGAGGTGTCGTAAAAGGCGACTAAGGTAAGTTAACTCACCGCGTGGTATCCGGTTTAGTAGAATAGACCACCCTCTTTCTTACCGAGGTGTCGTCAAATACGACTGAGGTAAGTTGAAGTCAGGCAGGCGGCCGGTCGTAAAAACGCAGCCAAATCATGTGACAGCATGTTTCTAACATGTTGTGCCGACCCCACTCAGTGAGGGATAAGGACAGGAAGATGATGATCTTATAATTAAATATTAGATTGTTGGTTTAAGAAACCTTAAGAATTTTTTATACATTTTCGTTAACTGTAGCGGGGATGGTGAGACTTTGTTTTTCATAGCTAAACTTTCTTCAAAAATATGATAAAACCGAAGAGCCCGAGTGAATGGGAGTTAGGTACGCCATCTTTGCTCTTAAAGTTTGGAAGCTTTCACTCGATATTTTTATCAACGCCGTATAATACTCTCCCACAGATAACCATAGCGACCCAATCGCTTGCAAAAATTCCATATGACATTGTACCTTCCCAGCGGTTTCACCTAGCATTTGACGTCGGCATTACACGCGGCATTGTGTTCATGATTCACATGCGCAAACCATCAAGTGATTCTCAAAACTTGGCCTTTTGTGTGAACGTAGAAAGAATTTTAATGCTTCCGCCTGAACTTGGAATAAATTGCACAATAGAGTATGGTTACGCAATATCGGGCCGTGTAATAGTCAATAGTTTACCTGACGTGTGTTTAGATGCCAGCTTATTGTTATTTGTCGGTTTGATTGGTTATCTTGCTCTTTTGTTAACGTTCAAGACCGTTCGGCGTTCGGATATATAAAAGACTTGGTACATACTTGTATATATTATCCTCATATTTATACATATCTGTATAATAATCTAGATCATTATTTATTCATAAAATATAGGGACATACATCTAAGGACCGCTGTTCCAAATCCATCTTCCTGGCGAAATGGATTTGGAGAGATAGCATTTTGCAGAAATTAAACTGTAAACAGGCTGCTAATGAGAGCCTTTCTACCCTCTTCTCTGCCACGCTACTCCAATGGAGATTGACCAGTCCCTGTAATTCTGCAGACATGTAGAGTTTTCGCACTGTATTCAGCGATAAGCGCGTGTTACATTGTTCATTAATTAGACACATTAGTTATGTCATTAGTGATAAACCGGATTGTCCCATATTGGATAAAGACCCATCTATATATACCGGGTGCTCCGGTTAGAAGGGGCAAATATATAAATTAAGTTCAATTAAGTTTTACTAATACAGTTTAGAAGAATAATTGTTACTAATACAACATAATATGGATCTCATAGATAGCCTGAAATAAATAAATATTATTATTATTAGAGCCGGGGTTTACACTTACGATCCCTTGAATCATGAATCATGAAACATGAATCAAACGGTCTCACCTTTCGGCGCTCGTGCCTTAGTAGATGAGCCTATTTCTACGAAGTATTGACCAAGAGTTTACAAAATCTTCATACTAGATTTCCTTTAGTTTAAGCAGTGAGTGTACGTGGTATTCAGTTGAAGCCCTATACTGTTATGTACATAAAGTTAAATAATAAATGCTAGTCAGCACTGAGAGTCAACTTTGTTTTGCAACCTATGGTCAGTGAGCAAGTCCCGAATCCATAAGTCTCCATAATCTCTGGTAACGCGCGTTGCTTAGAGACTTGTCTGCAAGCACTCAGGGATTTTTTATAAAAAACTTGAGTGATATAGAATAGAATAATATCAATACATTAATAATATCAATACATACAATAGAATAAGATCAATACATTATGTTACTAGTAATTATTCCAAGAAAAATCTATTGTGCCTCAGCGTGTGACTGAGACTTCCATGAATCAACGTGTAGTCCAAAGTACAATATTATGATGAGTATATTACATAGTTTATCGTCCTAATCGATGGATCCACTGCTAGAATCTTAACGTTTGCCAACTTCGGACCTCACTATCTAAGGTACTATATAATAATGTTGTAATTATTGATTTAAAAATAGAGCCCTGTATAAATTCAGTACTCGCTTCAAATTCAGGTATTAATAGGTCGAAGGTAATGTATTTAACGGATATATTAGCTGTAATACGTATTACAGCTAAGGTGTAATATAGATACGTATCTAAAACAATATTTATAATTTGGATAATAAATAATTGGACTGTACAGATAAATATTAGGTTAACAAAATATTAAGGTATTTTTCGTATGTTAATTATCTTAATTTGGAATTTTATATCGCTTCATATCTTTGATTAAATCGCAATGTTAAAATAGCATTAACGAGATATCAACATCTTCCGTGAAACACTCGTATTCTTAAGGATTTATCTCGTTAATGATTCGCGACACAGATATAATCGCTTGTTCGTGACCGCCTGACCGTGAAATTTCAACATGTATTCAATATTTATAACCGATTGAATATTACGTAAATCTGTTTGTATACATAAGCAATGATACCGTGAGAACAGCCATTAAAATTCTTAAAGATAAATTATAAATTATCAATGATGGCAATGGATAAAACTGTTTATTTATTATATCACTAAGAATGAGTTTAGGAATCCGAACTGTATAGTCAATATGATAATTTACTTACGATTACCTTCAATACTAACCCAAATTAGTAACTAGAAGGATTACTGGTAGATTCAAAACTTTCGCGATTCATACTAATTATTATATAAACATATGGGCTACATCGTGTTAAAACTGAGTTACCTTTTTATAAGGTTCGACGTTTCGGCAGAGTTGAAGTTCAATTGAGGGTAGATGAAAAAAATAATATACGAGGTGTGTTCAAAAAGTATCGCGAATTTTGAATTTTCACGAGTTACATATATTCCAATTTCGACTTTTTTGTGGTGTTATGTTGGTACATATGTCTCTCACTTATGCTGACAAGTTGGGCCATTTTGAATGTTCGGTTAATTGTTGACAGCTACTTTGCTTGCACGTGTTTTGGTTCATCTTCGATTTTTACCTATTCAAAAAATGGAACAAGGAACCTGTATCGATTTTTGTGTGAAAAACGAAATTAAGTGCGCGGATGCATTCCGAGTGTGGACTGTGGCATATGGAGAAGCTACTTTGGACAAAAGCAACGTTTATCGGTGGTACAAAATGTTTTTGAAAGGCCGAGAAGATGTGAATGACGAAGAGCGTGCCGGACGCCCGAGCACTTCAACAACAGACGAAAAAATTGATGAATTGAAGAAAATGGTATTGGCCAATCTTCGAATCATCGATAGAGAAATTGCCGAGGACCTAGGCATATTGATTGGCTCGTGTCATTCGATTTTAATCGATAATTTGTGGAAAAACAAAAATTGGCTTTTGCACCTCGATAACGCCCCTGTTCACACATCGCTGCTTGTACGCGACTTTTAGGCCAAAAACAACAGACCAATGATACCGCAGCCACCCTAATCCCCAGATCTGGCCCCCTGTGACTTTTTCTTGTTCCCGAAACTGAAGAGGCCCATGAAAGGACGACACTACGCCACGATTGACGAGATAAAGACGGCATCGAAGGAGGAGCTGAACAAGATACAAAAAAATGATTTTTTGAAGTGCTTCGAAGATTTGTAAAAACGTTGGCACAAGTGTATAATATCCCAGAGGGATTACTTTGAAGGGGACAAAATAGATATTTACGAATAAATAAATAATTTTTGAAAATACACAAAATTCGCGATACTTTTTGAACACACCTCGTATATATATATAATATGTATATATATATATATATATATATATATATATATATATATATATATATATATATATATATATATATATATATATACATACATACATATCGATATTAAAGTAATACCATGCTACATATTAAAAATCTATACATATTATAAATTCCCAAAAGCTGTCTGTCTGTGTGTAATCGATTTTTTCTATATCCAACTCTATACCAAAAAAAATACGTGCAGTAGGCACGTATTTTTTTTGGTTTTTTAAAACCTAAACCTTCCCTACAAATTATTTAAGACCAAAACCAATTCTTGAGAAAGATTTAGGTTACTGACATAACAGTTAAATTCCTGTGGGATCGGGATTAGCGCGGTAAAAACATTGTTATGTACGGATTTCCAAGCGGGCGAAGTCGCTAGCACAGCTAGTATAAAAAAATAATAAACAAGATTTTAGTTATGCGGAACAACAGATTTATATACACACAGATACATTTATTTATAAATAATTATGTTTATAAATAACTCATAAATAAAATATTGTTTCACAAGACTATTGTCTATTCACTTAAGGTTTACTTTGTTCGAAATATCATTCGCTTAACTCAATAAAGCGAATGAAATTGAATGAATGAATTTTGTTTTCAGTTGTGTTCAAAAAGTCATTTTACAGGCCACTCTGTACTGATGACATGATAACATATTTTTGGAGACAAATTATATTTGTAGATAAATGAATTTAAAAAAAATTTTCCGCGAAAGTAATAAAACTTCATCTGTATTCATTTAGTGACGGATAACCGAGTCAATCTAAATATATATCATTTATATGGAAATTTGTTCAAACAATCTTATTTTATTTGTTATGGGCTATATATATTGGCCGCTAGATAACGGTCGATAATAATTCAATGAGTTATTGGTTCGCAAATTAAATTTCGACTAATGGCGCTTAGCATGTGTTACACCTACGTTATGCTAGGGCTGTCACTATATAGTTTTATTATATTTAGAAAAATATTGTTTTTTAGGCGTTCGTTAGGTTAAATGTTTTTTAAAAGAAGTGGAAATAACTTTTTAGGCATACTTTATCAATTCACTAATTTTTAACAGACAGTGTTACATTTTTACAAATATTTTATATATTTGCTATTAACTGGCTATTAAAGGCTATATTAACTTCTAAAGAATTTATATAATTAAATTTAAATATTATATAATTATAATTAATTTCAAAACTGACGCATCTTCAGATTTCAGATGAATATTTATCGTATTTGATTTATCCTTTATTGTTGGTACATGCAGTTAATTTAGACATTAAATTCCATACATACAAATAACCTATTCTCCGTTTATAACGGAAATTTATAAAGTGTTTTTGAACATATGATCAGGCATTCTTTAAGTAAAAGGCTTACTTGAGTGGTTTAAACTTTAATTTGCGTATTTGTACAATAGTATCGCGGGACGTAAATACGTTCGCAATACATTGTATAATGTATTGCGAAAAAAAGCACATCTGTCAGATTCGAATTTGAATATTTCAAAAAGGGCGGTTCGAAGTTCCTTTTCATCTTAAGGTGCAGAATTGCTTGAACATGCCCCCGGCCTTGGAAGCTTCCAGTTCCAACAGAAGAAGATAGTTTGTAGATATGAGGCTCCCAGGTCATAGGCAGAGGGCAGATCTTAGAGCAAGCGCGTCGGATCACGTAGCCTGTAGCCGTATTATTGAAGCTATCCATACTTTCACAGGAAGAAAGCGCTGATGCGACCACTTTACAGGATTATTGTCCTCTTTTTTTAGAAAGAGTGCTATAAATTTAAATTAAATACTTGAATATTATTCCACTAACTTACTCGAATGTTATCTACACCTAGCGCCTTTTCGTTGTAAAGGAAGGACAAACAACCTAACACACTGACATGTTTTAATTATTAAATATGGATTTCTTCATATACAACCCTATTGAAGAACAGGCTTTTGCATGAATTCAGTAATTCGAGGCAGAACGCCAGCGGTTCCCACGACTCAATAAAACCGCTTTATATCACATCCTGAGCTTAATTGTTGTGATTTCAGCCCACCAGACCTGTTTCGCAACGTTTGCGTATTCACTTCCTATAAAGCTCCGTCCTCACGCATTGAACTATTTATATATTTAAAGAAACAAATAAAGAAGTGTTTACAGTGACTAGTGTACATTAATATTTAAATCTTTAAACAAAATGATTTTGTCATTTTTAGGTGTTAATAAACTCCAGAAAACAGCACCTTATACATAACAAGCTTTCGCCAGCGGCTCCGCCCGCGGGAAAAGATTGAAACCGTAATATAGAATTTTGATAATCATAAAAGTGGTTAAATTAGGTTAACCCTAAAAGCTAGACATATGCTGTCGCGCACTTTTATTTAGAACTTTTAAAGGGGAATAATTTTGTAGTACATGACTTTTGAATAACTATTACCGTTTACTCAGCGCACGCAAGGAAATCTTTAAATGTTCCCGTTTTCGTACTATTTTTATTGATGCTCCTCCCCTATTTATCCTAGCGTGATGTTAATAATGTATAATAGCCTATAGCCTTCCTCAATAAGTGGACTACACTGAAAGAATTTTTCAAATCAGTCCAGTAGTTGCTGTGATCCTGAGATTATTATTATTATTGTTTTACGTTATACTATAATATCAATAATATATATACTGCAAGGATTTGTGTATAATGGGGTATTTCAAAAGAGAAAATGAAATCTTGGTCAAAAAACGATATAAAAAAATTGCAGCGACGAATGTTTTTGAAAATACCTATTTCCAGCTGTAATTGTCCATAATATATGATAAAGAAAAAACAAATTTGTATGACTAAATATAGGAAATTGTTAGCTTATTGATAAACTGTTTAATAATTTGTGTCATTTTTTTATTTTGTGTCTATAATAGCATATATTATGTTAACTTTCTTATATTAAATAACACGCATCATATGCTCAAGACAAGTTACTAGAACTTAATCATAGTTAATTGTATATATGACTTTTTCAGTATTGATATTAAATTTATACGCATCACAGTGTATACTAAGCCTTACGAAAAACAAGACATCCTTGGCAGTGAACATCATAGATGTAAACAGTAAATATCTTTTATCTCTTTTACACCTCTACAAATGATATATGGTTATCTCATTCGGTATAAATTTGAAAAGGCTAGGTAAAGTTCACTTGTGATTCGCTTGCGTGTGAACATTTTTTATGACGTTTGGCATTTTTATTACATATTGGATGCGGAGAATTTGGCGGAGTTTTTAGTTATTGTTGATATCTTTATACCAATTACCTATAAAATTTAACTAGCAATACTAACGCAGCATTGTTTCTTTTTTCGCTATATGCTTTTTGATAGTGCGCGATGCAGACGAGTAAGTGGTGTCTATCTTCGCGTTAGCGTAACGCAATTTGTACGGCGCTGGAACAACGGTCACTAGATGTCACTTTTGCAGCATCATACTAATTGGCGTTATGCTAATGCGATCGGGTACGTTAAGAAAATTCGCACTAAGAACACTAATGATGCTTCGATTACGGGACGAAGCGATTGTTGAGGAAGTAACTGCCTTTACTATCCCATTGCTTGGCGTAGGTCTCCTCTTTCCGTGTGTAAAGAGAAGGGTTGGAGATAAATCAACCGGATTGGTAAGATACACATATCGCCAGAATTCTCTTTAAATATGCAGATTTCTTCAGGATGTTTCCTTTACCGAAAATAAATTAGACGCACAAATTTTAATAGGAAAACTCTTTGGTCACGCGGTTTGAAGCAGTGACCCTCTCGAAAGAGTCGCACTGTTTCACAGCTAAGCTATCTAGATCTATGTATAGATTTTCTTTGATTGCTGATTATAGTACCTAAAATAATATTATTATTACTTTTTAAACTACTCTTACATATTTTTACTTGTATACGAAAGCCGTGTAACGTTATTAAGCAAATACGCTGAATATTGATAAAATTTAGCACAATCAAAAAATTAATACCGGGGTAACATATACGATAAAAAAGTCATTTCTTTTAGTAATAGGGAAGAAACACGTTGCGTCATTGAGGGTAATTAAACGCTAAATTACCGCTAACAAAGTCTCAGTTACCCCTAGTTTAAATATAACTATATATTCCAAGCAACAAAGAGCTAGAAGACGTTAACATTTGGTAAATGATACCGTCATTACAGAAGCCAGGTGCGCCCACACACGGCACGTGCGTCGCGACATCTGCCTGCAAAAAAAAACGAAAATACTAGTAAAATTATTTATCTGCAGTACACACCTCTGGCGCATCGCATCTGCCGTTTCGTTCAAAGCCCTTTCAGTCAGCTGTTTGTCAACAAAATTAAAAACACTTCCAATTTAACGGTCATTCTAACTTACAACGTATCCGGTTGTATTAAGGCTTAATTTGTGCCAATGTATATATTGTGACCGCAAAATATTTCTTACTAGTGGTTACGTTTAATAAAGCGATATGACGCGATAGAATAGGTTATTATCTCAGTGAAAAGTAATTATTATTTCCTTTTTATAAAACTTTTTCTTGTTTTGTGCAATATTTCAAATGTCTAATGTGGTTTTATATTTTACTAGCAATCGCCAGCGGCTCCGCTCGCGTGGAAAGATTTAAAACCGTACCGTCTTATGATACCCATAAAAGTGATTAGAGTGGGTTCATTTTAAAAGCTAGACATATACTGTCGAGGACTTTTCTTTAGAACTTTTAAAGGGGAACAATTTTGTAATACATTATTTTTAATAACTATTACCGTTTATTCAGCGCACGCAAGGAAAGCTTTTAATTTTGCCGTTTTCGTAATATTTCTATTACTGCTCCTCTCCTATTCATCTTAGCATGATGTTATATAGCCTATAAACTTCCTCAATAAATGGACTATCTTACACTGGAAGAATATTTCAAATCGGTCCAGTAGTTCCTAAGATTAGCGCGTTCAAACAATGAAACAAGCAAACAAAAAAACTCTTCAGCTTTATATATTGGTATAGATAAAATTTAGTTGTGGAATACAATATTGTATATAATATACAATGCCTGTCTTGTATTTTTTTTATCTCGGCGTAGTACAATCATTCTCTAATAAAACGCAATTCATAGTATCGTTTTGTAAGGTGCCCTTTATCTTAAGTAACTTGAAATTTTTGTTGGAATATTTACGAAATTGTTCGATCAGAATTTTTTTGAAATCACAGATATATTTTTACACCTAAGTAAAATTAAAAGTTTATTTGAAAGACATTTATTATTTCTAGGATTGCCACGGGCTAACATTCGAAGACCGTGCAGTCGCGGACGAGGTGCAGAACTACGAGCTGATATCAGGTTTTCAGAATGACACCCACACTACCGTAGAATTTAGACGGCAGCTAGACACGTGTGATAGACAGGATTTCGTTATTGGTGTGAGTAAAGTAGCCTGTTAATGTACCATTTTGAATATAAGGACTCCTTTTGTTAAGACATACGCCGCTTTGGTCCAGTGAAGTTAGCTGATTATATAGATTTACTCAGTCTTTTTGCCACTAGTATATTTCATATTTAAATGAGCTAAGTATGTAGGGTGTTTCGGGGGCGATAAATTAGAAGATTATTTGGATGATATGATAAAAATGCCTGGATTTGATAATCCCTTCAGCCTCATACAAGACTGCCGTTTAATAATGTAAAATTAAAAATGATTATAAGATTGACCGCCGAGTTACTTGCTGGTACTTCTCGGTGAAAGTAACGTTCCGAATCAGTTGTAGCTTCATTAATCATATTGATCCTTGACGATTTAAAAGTGCCAGTTAGAGGTTATTTAAATAAAGATTATTTTGTATTAATTTGGTTTGATTATCCAGTACATTAAATCATTTCATTTTTATGTTTCAGGAAGACACTACCCAAGTGCTATGGGCTCTCGGTCCAGAAGGTTCGGATGGGCAACTTCCCAGACACGTCCAGAGTGGCTCACGACCTCTGAGGCTATTACAGCCGTTGGCCAAGCCTGACTCAATACCACTTAAGAATTGGGATGTTAGGATAAGTAATGTAAGTTAACTTTGAAGACAATCCATCTAGATGTTTGATACACAAACCACATGATTGCGACCATACAAGCTCAATATTTGTATCATTTAATTTCCTACAAATAAATAGTATTTTAATTTTATAAGAGTTAATTTGACTGATCCATTGGTGCAGATGACAGTGACCCTATGTTCAGATCCATTTGCGGGTTTTATCCTCACCGACGGCCAACATTAAAAAATAAACAATTTGTCAGTTTTTCTCTAGAATGTAAAAGTAGTCCATCTTCATCTAGAATAAACGACTTAAAAAACATTGATGATCTGAATATCAAAGCAAATAATTTACTCTTTCAGTTTACAATCCCACACGTGATGGCGACGTTGTTCTGGTGTAAAGTTGTCAAAGCTCCGGAGTTATCGAGGAAACATCATATAGTTGGTTACCAACCTTTGATAGACAGTCGGCCAATAAGGAATGGGATACCAGTGTTAGAGAAAAACAGCCTATCTCCGGTTCATCATATGGTGCTATACGAGTGTGCTGGTGACCAGGATAGGAGGCAATGGAACGAGTGGGCGGATGGCGAAGGGTTCTTAGGTCCTAATCGACCGGGAGAGCTTGCGACGTGTGTCACACCGATAGCAGCATGGGCTATGGGCTCAAAAGGTATTTGTTACATCAAATCAAATCAAAATAATCTTTAATGTAATGTTTCCAAGCTCCTTTAAATCATCAAAGATTAATTAGATTAATGAAGCTACCACTAATTCTAAACTCTTACCGAGAAGCAACTAGAAACTGATATCGTCTCTTTAAGGGAGTGTGTCGAATAGTTTTTAATGACGTTTAAATGTTTTACCATAGATACCTTAATAACACCGTTTGACAAATGATTTGGTGATAGTTGGTTCGTCAATCACGCGCCGCTGTTGTCTGTCTTCATTAATTCAAAGAGCTGGTACAAATTGTTAACTTGAGGTTAGGAATCAGTAGATGACGGGCAGATATGGTTTACAACTCTTACTCTCCTCAAAGTTATAAATATTTCTCTTGTTTGCTACGGTTTAGAGAAACTTACAGAATGCAGGTTACTTCCAGAGTTCTTCAAGGAAACTATGTACGCAAACAACGCCGCCTCGTATTTAAAACGTGTAAAATATTTAAACATTTCACTTAGGGCCCAACTTCCTTAACTATGACATAATTTAAATCTCTATTACCGCCCACACCTTGAAATTTACGTCTTAAAGCTATATCGTTAACGTTGAAAGTTCATAGGAAAGTTTTGAAGTGCGTTAAGAATGAAATTTCAACCTTAATTTATATTATTACGGTTTCATTTTGTTTGATTGAGTGTTTCCAGTGAGTTTGTCTTGTTTACAGGCGAGTTCTTGCCCGAAAACGTCGGTATTCCGTTAGGTGAGAAGGGCGGTGTCTCCTATTACATGCTTGAAGTTCATTATGACAATCAGGAGCTTCATCAATGTAAGTATAGTGACTGAAAGCGGCATTTTAGTTAATTATATCGTCCCATCCGAAGAATGAAATTACAGATTTAAAAAGATCTTGCGGTTGCTTACAATTAATTAAGGTTTAGGTATAGATAGTTTTTAATTTTAGTAACTTAGAAAACCCAATTAATCAGTACATACGGAACTTAGGGTTCCGTTAGAGAAATCAAATTTTGAAAATAGTTGTTTACTGACCAACTCTACCAACTCTTTTTCATCGATTGCCTATCACATACATACTTATATTATAAATACATATGTTTATTTGTTTTGTGTTTTTCTTTTGTTTAACAATGAAATTGATAGACCGAATTTGAATTGAAATGGGGTGATTCTTTATTGAGGTAAAAGTTATAGGAGAAGAGTACAAGATAATGATTGCTTGCTTTGAGTGAGTGCTTTTTTCTCAGTCCGGAAGTCCCTGCCGAGGAAATCGCTGCAAAAGCAAGTAAAAAACTCCTAACAGGTTACCCTGTAAATGCCGCTACTGCTACTAAAATACGGAAAAAATATATTGAAACGTAATATGTATAGAATGGCACCTATATTTGGAAAGTTTTGTTTTGTTCTACAGTTTTGGACAATTCTGGCATCAGGATACACTACACATCGTCAGTTCGTGCCCATGATGCCGCTCTACTCGCCGCTGGTATAGGCATTTCGGCGTTGCACGTGATCCCACCCAAACAGCGCGCCTACCGTACCGTGGGTATCTGCAGCCCTGAATGCACTAACAACGTAAGTGAAGCCATTACTATAAACCCAGGATTATTTTAATTTTGAAAAGAGCAACCAGTTTCTTGCTGGCTCTTCTCGGTAGGAACAGCTTTCCGAACCAGCAGTAGAATTGAAGATTCAAAAGTACTTTTTATTATTTGAATAAAGAAAATATTGAATTTGAATTTACATAAAAATTTAACGACACTTTCCTGCTGTTTAGTGCAGACTCCATTTATTCGATTTATGTAGTTGATTACGCGACTTTCTTTGGTGTTTCAACACTCAAATACATTGTATTCTAAGCCGCGGTCCGGTTACATAAGGCACCATCAGTATGTCATTCCTCGACGTTAGTAGATCTCTACTCTCTGTATTTCGCAACCGAGGCATTCTTTCATACTCCCCCGACTGGTGACTCTGTAAAAGCCATTTGCTTCTTTCGTTCAAAGTTCTGGAAACAGTAATCTTTGAAAACTGTGCTGTGCCAGTGTGAAATCTTATTTCGTTCGCTGTCTGCGGACTTCATAAGTTTATAGTATCTCAGCAGAATTCGGAATAAGTTATGCTTGGAGTGTCTTTATGTAGTCAAGTCTAAATGAGGTGATCTCTAGAGAACATGAGCGACCACTATAGCCTAATGTGTTGAAACGGTGTAAGCATATTTCAAAGAACCTAAATCAGACGGTCATTATTTTATTAAGGTCTCTTAGGGTACAGAGCTTAAACAAACAAGTTGCTCCAATGCGAGCTAGGAAATCTCTGGTATGAAGGTTTCCTTTTTCACTAACCTTAAAGAACATAATAAATTGTTATAAATAATTAAGCTAATCAGTTTTGAAAGAATCCTTGTTGAAAACTTCAGTTTTGGGGGGAAGAGGCACGCGTTTTGATACGAATTCCCTCTTCCCGTTATAGATGGGGGATAAGTTTAGCTTGACCTAAATACGTTCTAAGCAAGTTGGGTGACCAAAAATTTCTTACACGACCGTAGAGACACGACCTAATATTAAAAAGAAATAGATTTAATATCAATTATCTCTTAAAAGTGAGGATAAAATTAATATATTGTCATTTAGCGTTCTTTGTTTAAAAAAAAATAATCTAAGTAATGGTAAATGTAGAATGTTATGAAAAGCACTTGTTTACAAGTTTATTTGAATAAAGAATATTTTGAATTTGAATTATAATATATACCTAGACTAGAAACAAACGTTACTTACTAGAATGCATTTTATTAGAAACGTAATTAAATTTCATGCTCAAAATAAGATTATCTGATTAGTTATTCATTGGATTTATTATGACCAAAAAATATATAAGTATTTTTAATTGCAATAAACATCATTATAAATTTCTTCAATGTCATTTCAACTCTGTTGTTTCTAAACTTTGATGGTTAAAATTAATAGATACATTCATATTCGTATATTTTATTTCAAGCATTCCAAAACAATAGGCTCATTAAGCATTTTATATAAGGCAACACTTAACAATGCACTGTTTAACATAATGCAGCATAATATATAGTCAGGTACTTTTGATCATAGTAAAGGAATATTAATCAATTATTTTCAGACTATGCCTGAAGAGGGAATCAATATTGTATCTGTTTTACTTCATGCTCACGGGACAGCTCGAAAGATATCACTCAAACACATACGAGGTACAGAAGAGCTTCCAAGAATATCTCAGGTAATATCACAATAAATTTAAGCCCATCTATTTTGTGATGTGTATATTCACGTTACAACGTAGTTCAGAGTACTGACAGAAGAGAACAACAGTAGCAAAATACAACGTAGTTGTATATCTGCACAATAGATGGCGTTGGTAGTAAATCTAAAGCTGTCCTTTTTTATGTTTAGAAATAGATGAAATAATTTAAATATGCAGGTTTAAATAGAGATTACATATTAGATTAATTTAATCATTCGTTTAGTTTCATTTATATTTACGTTTCTAAATAGTACGAAGTAATAGCCACAAATGGTTATAATAGTAAAATAGTACGTAGTTATTAAGTTTCATAATAGATGCTGTTAGAAATACCCTTCAAACATTGAAATAAAGTTAGGTGATATCAACATTTTTCAATAGATAGCATTATTCGAATTTGTTTTATACTGTAATATATTTTTATAACTTTAAATAACGAGCAAAAATTATTTATTAATAAACAGTTTCTGCTTCGTTTTACTAAATTACTTAGCTTCGGATTTACTTGAGTTTTGTTACAATATTTTTTTATTTTATTTCAACATTAAGGATATGCTTTTGTACTGTTTTTAGGAGAATAATTACGATGCACGGTATCAACAATCTCGGATAGTCCCTGGTGGAAGGAGGTTCTTCAAAGGCGACACCCTGATCACTGAGTGTACTTACGACAGCAGTTCGAGAGATAAGCCTATTCTTGGTGGATATTCCGCTACACAGGTAACAATTATTATTACATAATATTCTCTTACCAATGTTTCTTCGTTTGCCAGTTTTAACCGTTGACGCTGTAAAAGTCAGAGCTAATAACTGTTCAAAAAATAATACAAACCTTACTCATTTAATAAATTCGTAAATGGTTGTTTATTTGTATTTCTTTCGTGTCTCAACAGAATGTTTGTTATGGAGATAGCTTAAGAACTAAAAAAGGCAATTATTTATCTTGGTTCTGGAATACCGTTGCATGAAGTCACGGTCAGAACCTTATATAAAATAAGTACGTTTAGTTTAGTATGTTGTTTTTTTGAAGTTGCTCTATAGTGTGTTGTTAATGGCAATGTTGTAGCAAAAATTTAATGGACTATGAGTCCAGGTATTTACATACTTAGCGAGGGTCAAAGTTTCTAACCTTAACTAAATAGTTCTTAAAAGTTCAATTTTTTTCTGTTATTTGAATCCGAAGTTTGTGTTGTGGTAGAAATAAATATTGTTAAATGAGAAGAATTTCTAAAATGCGTGTACAATTGCTAGTCTTCTTTTATAAGTACAATGATATATGACGAAACTGCCGAGTTTCTTACTGGTTCTTCTCGGTAAGAGCACCTTTCCGAACCAGTCGTAAATTAATTGTAATTTGACGATTCAAAAGTGCTTGTAAAAGCCAATTTGAATAAAGAATTATTTGAATTTTATATTTTACAGGAAATGTGTTTATCCTTCGTTTTATATTACCCACGAACTGAACTTGCGGGTTGCTACTCAATGACTCCAGTGGTTGAATTCTTTGAGACGTTCGGTATAAAGGAGTTCTATGGACTCAGTATGATGCAAGTGGAAAAGATTTTCTTGTCCTCAGGGTAAGATATGAACGGTTAATATTTATTTGTATTAATATGATCCAACCTGGATTATTACCCAATGGACCCAATTAGTAATACTTTTTTTTAATATAACTTTTAGTTATCACTTAAATCACTCACACAAGATTAAAAATTGCCCCATAAATCATTTATGCAGCAAATTAATTTTTGCAACGATAACTAATTTTTGACTTGAATATTTTATTATTTTTTTAAATCATAATTATAGACAAGACATACGCAGTTGTATGTAATTTCAGTTTTGTATATGTGGAAAAATTTATTAACAGAAACATGGATGGCATGCCACCGGAAGTCGAAGCCAGTATACGGGAGCACAGTCTCGAGGAAACAGCTGTACAAGGGGACGACCAAGGAGTTGGTTTAATGAGTAAGTTAAAATGAAACAGTAAAGTTGAAAAGCAGAGGCCTTGTACCATCACATTCTGCAAAGGTCTCCTCACAGTTTTTAGAGAAGTATTGGAAGCTTAACTTCACCACACCACATATTCCAAGAATCCTCCAAAGATATGTAAGTGATTCCATACAGAATACTGTATGGAATCACTTACATATCTTTGGGAAATATCTCATCACCGAACAGGGCGTGATAAATTTTTCATATATATATTTTTTAATATCATTTCATCAATTCTTGTTTTTTACAGAAAAATCATTAGCCGGTAGATAGCTTGGGTTTAAAACTTTAAGTTGAAAAATTAACGTTACATATTCAATCTTGTCTGTACTTCTTTAGTTTAGATTTTTTCTAACTGCTAATTAGACTGCAATTAACTGCAAATATTTATCGTTTTATTTGTAATTTTTATTCTTAATTCTGGATACAATACGTGTCCTTGATTTGGCTCCTTATCCAATTTGTTTGATGACAAGTATCAATCTTAAAAGTTTTAAATTAAGTAAAGTGTTTCCGAAAATCATCTGTGTACATGTGTCTTTTGTCCCACAGAAGGTCTAGTGATCAAAGAGCCGACAGAGTTCCGCAACAAGACGTTTATGGCGCACCTTAACGAGATGCCGTGGTTCGAACCGCTTCTCACCGAGCAGATCGAGAAAACCCTGTCGAAGGGCTGGCATATGACTTTCTGTAAGAAGAGGGATGATAGTTGGGGAGCGGTGAGTCTTTTGGAATTTACTATCGCGAGTGGTATTCATAGATTATGTATAGAAACCGGCTTTACTCATGTTCTTGTTCTTATATTAGGTCAGCCCAAATATACTATTTATTATTTTAAATATTAGTAGGAATTATTATTTATAAAAGCATATTGGTTCTCGAGACCTTGGGTCTTAGTTGAGGTTTCTTAGTCAAAGCCTATGCTATAAGTTCAATATAAAAAATTACGTTCTAATTCCTATTATAAAATTCACCTAAACAATGACTTTTTTATTTTATTCTGTTTTCATAAGAGTCCATTTCTATTATAAAAGTATAATAGAGTAAGTGCTCATTTCTGAACGAGTAATTAATTTATTTTTCAATAGATACAAATGAATATATAATTTATAGAATTAAGCGTTATTTGCGGAGTTCCACAATACAAAAATAATATTTTTTTTTGCTATTATCCGTGATAAAGTAAATAAAAAATATATACAAGCTTGAACTAAAACACTTCACACGTGTTTGGAGGCAAAATAAATGGTGGGGGTTGAACCAATTATTATATATCTAACTATGCTTGTTGTTGATGCGTCACTTTGCGATTTTGCCGTGGAGTCTGATTATGCTTCGTTTCCGATTGGTGAGTTTGTGATCATGAACGTGTGTAGTGCTAGTGTATTGTGGTGGTGGTGGAGGTTTGTGCGTGAGTTTTTACCAATTCTACATGTATCTCGTATAAAAACGGATAGTCCACTTTACTTCAAGAATTATATATATTTTATATTTACTTTATCGCGGTATTATGTACAAATGAATACTTAAATTATTGTTTATTCCGTGTATTATTTCCAGCCTATCCAGATACAAAATTATCCGAACTTCACCGAGGTATCGAATAACGACGCATCAGAAAAATCATGTAATTATAATAACAAAAGCGTAAGATTACCTTCAAGGACCACAACAGGCGCCGCATCAAAAAATAGGCTTATGTCCTCCATAGTTTCAGTATGCACGTTGATTTTAATCGCGCGGTAATATCGTTACAAAAAGAACCAAAACCAATGGATACTGTTGTTTTTTTTTTGAAATTTTTATTGCAAGAGGTTGTTCTATTATTTAAATGTTCATGCACACTTTTGTGTGACACAAAACCTACGAAAAATTGTTTTGTTTTGCCAAATTATTGTGCCTGTTTGATATATGCGTCTGGAATATCTGTTTGATAATGTTTTTATAATTCGACGAATTCGCTATTTTTGCGAAAACGTGAAAACAGTAATGTGACTAATTCACCATTTTACGATGTCTCGAGAGAAATCGGTTTTTGTGAGATATTTGTCGCGAAAATATTGAGTGTTAAAGGTGAATTTTCACTATGACTGTTTTATATTAATAAGGAATACACGCTTAAGTTTTAAAAGCCGAATTTTATAAATAATCTATTATTGTTTTTTTGGAGGTTATAAGTAGGAATAATTTGGAAAATCCAAATCATCTTTTATATTATATCATGGATATGGTAGGATTCAAAATCGATACAACGTAAATAATATTTTATGTAAAACACATATTCTTATTATTATAAAATTTAAGCGTAAGGTTGTTAAAATTTAAGCGTGGCTTTCTTTATTGTATTTATTTACGGAGTATTGTAGAGTCGCGTTTATGAAAATTGACCTTAATAAAGTGAACATTGGCAGCTGTATTGGACTGCTACATATTTCACGTATTGTCGTGTGATTTTTTATATATTATGGGTGAATGTTTTTTGTGATTATTGTACTTATTGGATTTTGCTCACGAAATGTATTGTCATTCGGCGCAATCTTTCATCTTAGGTCTTTACTATCTCCAGTTTTGATACATATCTATAAGTTTGTGTGAATATATCGATAATGTAAATTCTGCGTGAACAATGAAGGTGAAAAAAATTGTCGCAGCGTTTTCAGAAAATTGGTAGTTTTGCAGGGCACCTAGTATTGTTTCTATCCATATGAAATATCTTTAATTTAATAAAGTAAAATACAAATTGAAAAAGTTATATTCAAGTTGATCAACGTATCCTATCTCTCACTTAACTAAATAGATGCCTTAATTTGAAATTTAAGATTTATTCCGAAAATATTTTAACCAAAATATTTACTGATTTTTATTTGATGTTGTTGATCACTGCACGTATTGATATTCACTATTGCAAATTACTTGTCTATTAAGTCTTACCTAAGTATTTTTAAGACTTTCACACACACTTATTGATTATGATTACGCGTTAAACAGCATGAAAGTTTTTTGTTTTATATCTTCTTGTCTCGTTTACTTCATGAAAAGGAGAATAAGTTTCTTTATTTTCGAGCTACAATGTAAATATTACAAGATAATATGCCACAAGACTTACACTTTGCCACGCTTTGTTGTGAATGTTTTGTAATAAGTGATGAACGATACCAAAAGTATGGTATTAATATATTTTTTTTGTATTTTACGGATGGGATTTGTTTAATTCTTGTGTCAGGTGTTTATTTCGTAAGGTTCAACGAAATTAGCGTTATATCGTTTAATAATACATTTGTATTAAGGAAGTTCCTTTTAAGAGTGTATTTTTCGTGTTTTACCAGTCAGAGGCAGGGAGAAACTTTGTATACATATGTATTGAATAGTCGTAAATTTTGTTTGGGTTATTCATTATTTGTACTTTTCTTGTCATTGTTTAATTTGTATTATTGTTGGTTCATTAAAAATGATAACCAATTGTATAATAATGTAATGTAAGTGTCGATACTCTTATGATACATGAACAACACTTCCTAAGTATAAGATATACATTCAAATAGGGCTGTGCTCTTTCGTAAATCTACTTTTGCAACGATTTTAATATTTTGATAGAATTTTTTGTAGTTTTGTTATTCAATGCAATTGCCTATTAGAGGCGTTTAATTTATGGTTGTATATAAGCGTAACTAGGGTTGAAGTTTCAGGTGCTAGTATAGAATCCGCATTTTGAGACTATCGAATGAAATATGAGTTTAAACTTTTGAAACTCATAATATCGTTTAAATATGCTCTATTTTTTTCTACTATGCTCAAGAAATTACTAAACTAGACTCTTGATCTTTTTTCCAAACTGAATATACAGAAGTGTTGAATCCATGAATAAAATCTAACAACTTTATCTCATTATTCTAAATAAGTCCATTTTTAATAGTTGTGTAGATTGGACTATATATTAGAAAAATATTGCAGCCCACAGATATTGAAACATTCATAGGCGTTTTGTCTTCTACTTTACTTTTCAATATTCATAGGAATGACTAGGTACAAAATTCTGCGATTTGTTTTGTCGCCTGAATAAAAATATTCTTGTATTTATTTATAGCTATGGTCATCTTTAAGAGATTATAAAGTAAAAAGTAAAATTTAGTCCTTTACGTACAATTTAAAATAATTGCAACAGTTTTCCAGATTTATTTTAGCTTTCAATGTATGTTTGTTATTTATATTATACTGTTGCATGATTTTGATACCTAGATTTGTTTACTTATATAATCTTCCGTTTTGCCCGAATATTCTATCAATCGCAAAATTTGGATTAAAGCCTGCTGCGACGTTTTTGAGATCATTCAAAAGGCGGATAAACTTAAGACTTTATAAGTATTTTATGATTTTCTCTCTTTCTTTTCTCTGATCTTACAAAGTATATGGGCTGCGTTAATAATTTACAATCGACTGACCCGTGTTACCCGGGTAACCGCCTATAGAAAAAGAAATTAAACTGACGAGCATTTGCAGTGATGCTTAAGTGGTTTACAAAGAATTGTATATTCTACCTAGTTACGCTTGTATTTGTCTATTGTCTATGGTTGCAGAACTAGATCTAAGTTTTCGATTCCCGAAAAGATTATCGAGTCATTCTGTTAGATGTAACATTTGCATTTTGCTATTTTTAATATATACCTCCCTAAGGTGTTAGCTGTAAGTATACGCTTAGTATTAATTAAGGTTAATTTATTTAAAAGTCAATATAACGTGTTTTATTACTTTGGAATTTTGTTTTATTGTAAATCCCATTGATTACCTTTTACCACCACCTAATGGTGAAAAGGAATTATTATTAAGGAAAAATTATTTAGGTAAGTCGTCAACGTCTAGTAATTAACTTCCTGGTTTAATGGTAATTTAAGATTTAATAAATTATATTTTAAATATTCGTTTGAATATATAGTTTGTAAAGCAATTAAAAGCTCTAATACTGGTATTAGAGCGGTATGTCATATCTGGATATTACTTACCATAAATGCAATTCAATTCTTTATTGTTGTATCTGATTCTCCATTTTCGTCCTGGATTTCTTTATAGAAACCCACTATAAGAGTTGCATCAAATCATCTTTTCGAATAGGACAGAACGCTTTTAGGATATCAAAGATAAGTAAAATTACAAAACAATAAGAAAGCGTATTTTTTGTTTTAATTTTTTATTCTAACTATAAATAAAATAAATCTAAGTATAAAAAAGTATATTCTAACTAGACAGCCATTTTAGAATATTGTAATAAACGTATGTATAATAATCAGTATTTGATTTTAGATCAAATAATCTACAATTTAAGACAAAACTAATGATACACTTTTTATGATGTGTTTAAGATTAGGTAAGATTGGATTACATAGTAAATATGTGTGAATTTTGGTGGTTAAAACATTATTTACATTGCCAATCAGGCATATAGTCTTCTGCTTTGTCTACGGTTTTGTTGATTTTGTCTTTGATTGTCGTTAATAGTGGCTGAGTTTCCTGCATTAGAGGTTCCAAATTTAGAAGTAAGACTATTAGATACCGCTCCAGAATTTAGCTGGGAGTTTTGTCCTGCATTTACACCAGTATTTTGACTTGAGCCTGAAAAGGGGCTTTCACGTTGTGGATAAGTCTGTGGGTTCTTCCTATTCTCTTCTATGGCCTTCCAATTTATTAACCAGAAAGGCTGATTATCGATTGGTAGCTTACTAAGAGCTTCGACCATGGCTCTGTCGCCCTTAGCTTCTACTGGCAGTCTTTCAGTATTCTGTTCTCCGAATCTGAATTGAAAATAATTTATTCTATTATTATGCTAAAATATTAAAAATAAATTATTATATAATTAAAGCTGTGATAGCCCAGCGGTGCGACCGTGTGAATCTCTAGAGACGATCACGGGCTCAAACCCGGGAGGACACCAATGAGTTTTTCTATTAAAACTTATGCGTCTAATTGATAATTGCAATTTATCACACGCTTTTCGGTGAAGGAAAACATCGTGAGAAAACCTGCATATCTCAAGAGAATCCTAGGGATATGTGTAACCTACCAATCCGCATTGGAGCAGCGTGATAGGTCTTAGCTCCAAACCTTCTCTCCAAAAACGGAGAGAGGAGTCTTATGCCCAGCTGTGGGAGAGTAATAGGCCGGTACTTACTTATATTATTATGTAATGCTTAGATATTATTTTATTGATTTTTTAATTACTGAATTGCTTAAGACGTGCTTCTTTAAAGGGGTCATAGGCTCGAACTTTAGACAGGCACTAACGAGTTAATATTTTAAAAAAGCCTGATTGATATTTCGCGGACAGAAAAATCGTGATGCACAAGCGATGGATAGAGTAAATAGTTTAAAGCAGTGTTTCCCAACGTAGGGCCCACGACCCACAGGGGGGTATTTCAGTTAAGGAGGGACAACTAAACACGAGTGTAAGCCTTTCGCTCCAAATGAAACAAACAAAAAAAAGCAATTTCTCCTTTCTAAAACCTATTATTTATGTTTATTAAGTGGACAATTCAATTTTTAATATAAAAATTTATATGTGTTACGTAGGGGGGTTTATACATGCTACTTAGTTAATAATTTTTAACACTGTTGGGAGACACTGGTTTTAGGGTGGGGGGGTTATATATGCTACTTAGTTAATAATTTTTAACACTATTGGGAAAAACTGGTTTAAAAATATGATGGTAATTCGAGCTTTAAGGAGGAGTGGGGTCCTAAAACGTATTGTAGCTAGATCTCACTAGGGGGACCCTTTTTAGATATCTTGAAAACCCCTTATGATCTAGGATGACTACTGCCCACGATTTTGTCTTCGTGTACTTAAGTATCGATATAAGCAATTGATGTAATTATCTCAAGCCCAGTAATTATTTTAATAAAACCCTATTTGTTCGGGCGCTAGTAAATAGCTTTATCATTTATAATATCAGTGTATGTTCAAACAAACATTACACTGTAAATCACTAAACCTCAACACGGTGGTAGTTTTTATTTCAGTTAACATTATTAATAAAAAATTGTGCTAAGGTCAACTTATCCCTAAAAGATCTCTGCCAGCTAACCGAAGTGTGACAATTTATAGTAAAGCAAACTTCTTTAAAAACATTCGGCGATTTAAAATTACTGAAAACAGTCTACTTGAATAAAATATAATTATAATTTGCGCGCGCAGTTTCAGATGAGACTTGTTTTTGATGGAGTTTTGTTTTTTTGGGATATAGAATTTTCCAGAAATAAAAATAATAAACGTATACACAGCCGACAGACCACCTATAATATTTTTTATAGGATTAAATGATAGTGTTTTTGAATAAAAATTCCTTTATTCGTGTCGAACCACAATTAACAATTATATACTAGAATGTCGGTTGCAATTATGCGGTGCACGTGATATTTAAGTGCACTGCAATAATAAACATAATTATCGTCCATATTGACCGAGTAAAATTCCTTAGGTCACAAGAAAGACTTGTAAATTATAATTTACTGTTAATATTTTTAATATTATAATATGTATGAATATGCCTTATGGAATCGGGCAGAGTAAGACCACTCTCTTTTTTACCGAGGTGTCGTAAAATACGACTAAGGTAAGTTTATTCAGGCAGGCGGCCTGTGACAAAATACGTGGCCAAATCATCTGAAAACATGTTTACAACATGTTGTACCGACGCATTGATTGTTCATTGATTTTTAATGCATATCAAATAGAGTGGAATATTTTGCAGTTGACACTTGGGTGACAATATCCACCGTGTGGTATGCAGCTGAGTAGAGTAGACCATTCCATTTTTTACAAAGGTGTTGTAAAAGGCGAGTAAGGTACGACGACCCGCCGTGTCGTATCCGGCTGAGTAGAATAGACCACCCTCTTTCATACCAAGGTGTCGTAAAATACGACTAAGTTAAGTTGACGTCAGACAGGCGGCCGTTCGTAAAATACATAGCCAAATCATGTGACAACATGTTTATATCGTGTTGTGCCGACCCCACTTATCACCTTATCCCTTGTCGTGTGCCGACACACACGACAAGGGATAAGGAGCAGGGATAAGCAGGAGAATAATTTGGGTGACAATATCTGACACATATACTCCTAGCTGGGCGCGAAAACTGATCAGTTTATCGTTGAGCTTAGAAGATGACACGAATAAGAATAAGAATCTTATTCTTCTTCTTCTTTCTCAACCGATGGACATCAACTGCTAAACATAGGCCTCCTTAAGGGATCTCCACAACCCACGATTTTATGCCAACGGCTCCCCGCGACCTTTTTGAGGTTTTCAGTCTACCTCTTTGGGGGTCTACCGACGCTGCACTTTCCGGTGCCAGGTTCCAGTACCTTAGGACCCCAACGCCCATCGGTTCTACGTACTAAGTATAATACGCGAATAGAATAGTCTTACCTATTACCGAGCTGGCTACTAGGTGTAGATACGTCAGGAAATCCGATGGGCTTCGAACCGGCGAATGAAGGCCTTTGTCCAGCCACCAACCACACCGATATCAGTAATAATAATGTTTCCTTATACGCCATCATCTATTATCAATTTAGAGAGATAAATATATGAAAGCTAAAATTAATAAATCATTTCTCATGTGGTTTCCAGTAGAATAGACCACCTTCATTTTTTTACCGAGGTATCGTTAAAGGTGACTAAGTTAAGATTCAGTCACCGTGGTATCCGGTTGAGTAGAATAGACCACCCTCATTTCCTACCTAGATATTGTAAACGGCGAATAAGGCAGGTTGACCGGGCGCGTTGTATTCGACTGAGTAGAATAAACGACCCTCATTTCTTACCGAGGTGTCTTAAAAGGTGACTAATTTAAAGTTGACACACCATGTGGTATCCGATTGAGTAGAATAGACCACCCTCATTTCTTACCAAGGAGTCGCAAAAGTCGACTAAGGTAAGTTGAACGTCAGGCATGCGATCGGTCGTAGAATACCTATCAAAATCATGTGACAACATGTTTATAACATGTTATGCCCACTTAGAGTGGGATAAGGGCAGGAGAATTATGACTTATATTTCAGCTTGGCTTTTCCCTAAAGTATAAAATTTTTACTTTTCAAAATTTAACGACGTATAAGCGGCCACAAAAGCTACGCTTAGAAAAAAAAGATCCGTCGATCCCTTTACATTACCCGAGACACAATATGCTTACGTCTAGATAAGGTAAGAAGGTAACGACCCTTCCTTACCTTGATACCTTCCTTACCCAATGAGTATCCTTCAGGTCGGCGTGGTTATATCAGATAGGGCGGACAGTTTTTCCTTTTGTGTATTACCAATAAGCTTTCCAATATCTGGGTGACCGAGCTTCGCTCGGTAATTTTTTGCAAAAAAAAAATTAAAAAAAAGAAAAAATTATTTAGTTGGGGATCGATCCTTGGCATTCAAATTTCTCGAGGCTGCCCGTTACCTGAATAAGCTACGTCGACTTGACAGCTAATGGCGAAAATTCAATTCAATATAAATGTTGGTGTTTTTAATGCCCAAAAACAGGGATAAAACAATATTTTTTTTACATAAAACCTAGCTAGATCAATTTTTCTCCGCCAAAACCTCCTACATGCTGAATTTCAGGAAAATCGTTGGAGCCGTTTTCGAGATTCAGAAAAAATATATATATACAAGATTAACTCATTTAAATATAAAGATTTAGTAAAAAAAAAAAGTGTTATAAGTTTATAAAATGCTTAAAGTTGACTCTTGCATACAATTTCATCTTCTGATTGATGATTTTTTTTTTATTTGGTTCATTAAACTGAATATAAACAGTTTAAATGTATAAAAGCAAAAGTAATAACAAATACACAAGATTATAATGAAATGAACACAATATGCAAGTATTATTTCACATAGTTCACTTGCAGTAACTTACTCTTTTAAATTACTTATGAGTTACGCTGGAATTTACACAATTTGCTTTTGACTGAGACTAAAGAAGTACAGAAAATATCTACGTCGCTTCTGTATGCGTTTAATTGAGAACAAATTCTGTATACAGGGGCATGTTGTCTAAGATTCCTGTGATATACAAATGCATATGACCTTTTTTAACAAAACATCTATAATTTAAATAAAAATCTAAATGTTCTTCCATTTAATACAAATTTAATAAATTTGATTAATTAATGGAGATTCAAAGAAATAATATTTTCAACAAAATACCGTCCCTACCGTTGAAGAGTTTCTTCGTCTGGAGCCAATTCTGGCAGTAGCATCAGGTCATGCTTATCATAAACATGCATTGTTATCGGGACTGGACCAGTATGTAAAATTTCAGCTCAATCGGAAACCGGGAAGCAGGCCAAATTTAAGGCCAAGATTCCACCTTCACATACATACACGATAATAAAACTTATGTTTTATTATTAAGCTTTTATTATTAAAAGCTTTGTTTTATTATTAAACCGTTTGGTGTCCGGTTTAGTAGAATAGACCATCCTCATTTCTTACAGAGGTGTCGTAAAAGGTGACTAAGGTAAGTTGACTCACCGTGTGGTGTCCGGTTTAGTAGAATAGACCACCCTCTTTCTTACCGAGGTGTCGTAAAATATGATTAAGGTAAGTTTATGTCAGGCAGGCAGCCGGTTGTAAAAACGCAGCCAAATCATGTGATAGGATTTTTATAACATGTTGTGCCAACCCCACTCTAAGTGGGATAAGGGCAGGAGAATATGTAATAATAATTACTAATATAATATAATTAATATATGATATACCTATAGTTAAGTTTAAAACGATAAATCATGCCTAGCGTTACTAGGTTCCTATAACTTAAACACGATCATCATTTTACCTTGGTCCTCTAAAAGTTAGTAATAAAAATATCGAACAATAAAGGTAGAAAGTCGTCATCATCTTCCTACCCTTATCCCACTCTAAGTGGGGTCGGCACAACATGTTATAAACATGCTGGCACATGATTTGGCTGCGTTTTTACAACCGGTCGCCTGCCTGACGTCAACTTACCTCAGTCGTATTTTACGACACCTCAGTAAGAAAGAGTGTGGTCTATTCTACTAAACCGGATACCACACGCTGGGTCAAATTACCTTAGTCGCCTTTACGACACCTCGGTAAGAAAAGAGGGTGGTACTATTCTATTCAGCCGGATACCACACGGCGGGTCGATTTACCTTAGTCGCCTTTTACCACACCTTGGTAAGAAATGAGGATGGTATTATTCTATTCCGCCGGATACCACACGGCGTAAAAAAAGCTTTTTAAAATTATGAAGTTTAATAATAATTACTTATAATATATAATGTAATTAATGTATGATATATAGTTATTTTAAAACGATAAACCATGTCTAACGTTATTAGGTTCCTATAACTTAAACACACAATCATTTTACCTTGGTCCTCTTCAAACAATATTTATTAGTTAAAGTTAGAAATTAAAATATCGAACAATAAAGGAAGAAAATATGAAACCTAAATCAATTTATTTAAAGCGTTAAACCTTATAGTATAATTGTAGATGTCTAAGTATTTATTCCATAGAAATAAAGTGAAAACACTCACCAATATTTAACTAAACTTAACGCAAATGGTCTATCTGCGTGCATTCATCACAAGCAACTAACAGGTTTATCAGATACAATGAACCGTAATGCAAAAACACGGCCAGTTAAAACATGGATCTTCTAAACAAGATATTGGTTATGACTTGACATGTTTATAATGAATCGTATATTCCCAGTTCCGTGTATGTTACTTGTTTTAAGCTATAGTTAATTGAGCTTTCAACGTTATCTTAATATTTAATATATATATATATATATATATATATATATATATATATATATATATATATATATATATATATATATATATATATATATTTTCCGAATCACGGAAACGGCTCCAACGATTTTCCTGAAATTCAGCATGTAGGAGGTTTCGGGGGAGAAAAATTGATCTAGCTAGGTCTTATGTAAAAAAAATATTGTTTTATCCCTATTTTTGGGCATTAAAAAACACTAACATTTATATTGAATTAAATTTTCGCCATTAACTGTCAAGTCAACGTAGCTTATTCGGTTAGCGGGCAGCCTCGAGAAATAAGAGTGCCAAGGATCGATCCCAACTAAATAATTGTTTTTTTCTTTTTTTAAAGTTTTTTTTTGTAACAAAATACCGAGCGAAGCTCGGTCACCCAGATATTATTACTTATACCTATTAAAAACGTAGTAAAAAATTCGTAAAAGTAGTATAAAAAAGTACGTCTAAGAAGAAAAAACGTTGAAAAATCCAGCTTAATGCAATTTTAGCTCCTTTAGGCTGCATAATATCAATCATATACGCCGTGTGGTATCCCGTTGAATCGAATAGTACCTTCGTTATTTCTTACCGAAGTGTCGTAAAAGGCGACTAAGGTAAGTTTATGTCAGGCAGGCGGCCGGTCGTAAAATACGTAGCTAACTCATGTGACATCATGTTTCACGTGGTAAGCCGACCCGCCGTGTGGTATCCGGCTGAGTAGAATAAACCAACTTTTTTTTATCGAGGTGTCGTAAAATACAACAAAGGTAAGTTGATATCAGGCAGCCGGCCGGTCGTATATACATAGCCAAATCATGTGACAACATGTTTATAACATGTTATGCCGACTCCACTTAGAGTGGGATAAGGGCCAGGAGAAGATGAGGAATACCAATCCAATCATATCTTTAACATTTAAGTGAGTTAATCTAGTATTATTTTATTTACTGCAAAAATGTACAAGTTATATCTATATTAAATTACTTACACGCTAGGACTATACAGATCAGACTATACAGATAGACTATACAGATAGACTATACAGCCCACGTGGAATGGTCCCAAGAATGCTGGCAGCGTTTATGTAAAGTTAATTTAATTAAGTTTAGTTAATCTTGTATATGTACATACATATATATGTATAATTTCTGAGTCTCGGTAACAGCTCCAACAATTTTCATGAGATTCAGCATGTACGGGGTTTTAGGGGGGACAGAATCGATCTAACTAGTTCCATTTTTAAAAATTTCCTTGTATCCCTGTTTTTAGGCACAAAAAAGGCAAAGGATAATTTCGCTGTCAATTGCTTTTGTGTTAAATTTGGCACCGAAATCCAGCATTACATTAGAATGGTCTGGAGCAAAATGGTGGAGTGGTGGACTAGTGTCGAGTCCATATTCAAATTGACCCCCCTCCACTCCCAAACCAAATTGGGCACTAGTGGGGCGTGGGCCCCATGTTAAAAAACACTGGTCTAAACCCTGAATCAAGGAATTACGTAGCGTGAACCTCAATTTATAAAACTTATTCAAAATCTCTGTTCATTTATAATTTCCAAATGTCTTAATTCATGAGAGATAATGATTATTACAATATAGTATAGGCTATACAACAGAATACAAAATTTCATATACAATATGTGGGAAGAATTAGGTGAATTTGCAAGCAAATAATAATAATATAATGTAAGTACATCATGTTTATAAATAGTGATGGCCCTTGCTCCGAGCAAGATAGCCTTTACACTCGTATATCTTAATTGATATACTTATCTATAATCCGTTACAATAATTGTGTATATAATGTTTTTTTGTCATTTTAGAAATAGTCTATTAATTTCATAAAGTTAATAAATTATTTTTAATAGATAGTAAGTAGATAAAATCGTATTACTAATAAAGGAAAAATATATATGATTAATTTCATATATTTTTCCTTTGATAGTCGAATAACCAAAAATAATGTTATATAAGAAATGTAGCATAAAAAGTTTAATTGCTTTTATATCAATAACACAACACGGAGCAGTGGAATCCAATTTTACTTTAAATGTCGTATTTATGAAACTTAAATCAAGTTATTTGTTTGTTATGTATTTAACATCATATAAACACATAAAAAGTAAACATACTACGTATATAGACATAAAGAAGAGAGAGGAACTATTGAACAACTAAAGCACTGACAAATATCACTTGACTGTTTCTAATTCAACGTACTTTTAATAGTATCAAACATGTACTTACGAGTATATTTAATAATTGACGCCGTGTGGTATCTGGCTGAATAAAATAGTACCACCCTCACTTCTTACCGAGGTGTCGTAAACGGTGACTAAGGTAAGTTGACCCACCGTTTTGTATCTTGTGGACCAGAATAGACCACCCTCATTTCTTATCGAGGCGTCGATACGACTAAGGTACGTTGACGGCAGGCAGGTCGGCAGTAAAATACGTAGCCAAATCATGTGTCATGTTTGTAACATGTGCCGATTCCACTTACGAGTTATATAACGGCAGGATGACGTATATTTAATAATTGATTAAAAAAAACCAATAAAGTTTGTTTGCTGTAATTGGGTAATCTAATCATATTTAATAAAAAGAATATAATTTCCATCAATTCATATTTATCCCTTATTTTAATAATCATTGCTAACAGTATCACACAGTTAACACGATAAGTTATATATTTATATATATATATATATATATATATATATATATATATATATATATATATATATATATATATATATATATATAACAGAAATGTAGATAGTGGAATTTATTGGTTAAACCCATAACCATTTGTCTATCACTTAATGTAATATAAATAATACTTCGACATGTTTATAATTTTCCCCTTCTGGTATGTCAAATTTGGAAACAAATGTAATATAAAAACTTAAAGTCGTATAATATAAATTGCGTAGAAAAATTGCTATAAAGTCTATAAAAGTATTGTCGCACAAAATTGATACAAAATTGTTTGCTCATTTTCTCCGAACGATTATTTGGTAACTAGTATTAGATAATTATAAGGCTTAAGGTACTTTACTTACAACTGGACTGTCTGTGAAGTCTTAAATAAAGATTATTTATTTATATGTTAAAATACTAAGTAATGTGAGTATAAGCATGTTTTTATCTTAAAATGCATCATCGTTAATCATCACATGAAAAAGCACTTAATTAGTCTATCATTGGCAAGATAATATCGTCTCTTAAATTGAAGTAGTGTTGGCAGATCACATTTGATAAGTGGTCAACAAAGTTTATGTCCACCCCACGTCAACAATATCTTAATGTGTTTTAATACCTGGTACCTGGTTGACCGAGCCTTGCTCAGTAATTTTTTTATAGATATAAAAAAGCATAAAAAAGTACAGGGTGACATGTGGGAATCGAACCTATAGCTATTGCGTTTGTCAGCTCAAATAATGAGTTGCTTTCTATTCCTATTTTTTATAGTTTTTTTAGTGCCCAAAAACAAGAATAGAACGAGATTTTTTTTAAATAAAAACTAGCTACATCGATTTTTCTATCCCAAAACCCCTACATGCTGAATTCCAGAAAAATGTTAGAGCCGTTTCCAAGATTCAGAAAATATATTTATATATATACGTAGAAGATTAACTTATTTAAATATTAAAGATTTTAAACAACCAAATTACGTTTCAAACTCCGAAGTAATATAAAATCACTATCAAGCAAAAATATATGTTTAGCAAAGTGACAACATAATTAAAATATATCAAAAGCATTCTTCAGCTATAACAACGAACTTAATAACTAGACTTTACATAAACAAATTTTGGCTTTTGGCCATTCGCCAAAATGCAATAAAGTCTGCTGAGTAACAAATATAAACGAAATGATGCTATTTCTCGTGTCACAGAAAATAAAGAGTTACGTACAAGGTAAACAATATACAGAGAGAACAAGGTAATATTTCTTTCTTTGTTATCTATTGTGTAATAAAAGGTCAGTTTACATAGTAAAAATGGGATACTTAAGAAAATGCGTTATTAATTTCATAATTTGTGAAAGCTATCAGACATTAATTTCGAAATCCATACATTCCCATTTAAATATCAAAAATTAGTAAATCTCCGCCTAACTTAATCACATATGAAATTATATAAATTACTATAAATAAAATGTAATGTAAGCGGCGGTAGTGGAATGGTTAGGGTAACGGACTTGCGATCAAGAGGTCGTGGTTTCGAATCCCGGCCTTTATACTACGGACGTGAACCTACTCCAAACACAAGCATTAAGCTTAGCTGGAAAGAATTAGGCGTTACTTTGCGGAGGTCCATAATATAAAACTAATGAGAATATTATTTTGCCATAATCCGCGATAATCCGCGATTTTTTTTATCAATTACCAAGTTTACTAGTAATTTGTAACCCAAATTGCTAGTAACCTTTAAAAAATAATAATAAAATGTATATACATTTTATTATTATTATATAAATTTAATTTATATAAACTTAACTAACGGCCTGTTAAATCCCACTGAGTATAGGCTTCTCCGTTTTTTCCGAAACAACCCACCAGAACTCTCCTCCTCTGCGCATTGGAAGGTTGCACGTCATCATCCTTGCGTTAATCCCGTCTGGTGACGAGGTCTGCTTTCTTTTTCGAAAAATTATCATCATATTTCAACCAATTTACACAAAACCTTTATAATGAATCTATATTATTAAAAAGTCACATAAAAATCCGTTCAGTTGTTTTACATTTTTTCGCGAATGGATATACAGACAGACGTGGCGGGGGATTTCGTTTTACAATACACAGTGATTTCATGTAAAAGTAAAACATTTATTACGGCATTTCGTTATAGAAACTAATATCAAGGCCCATAAATAATTATACTCATGAACCTATTTCAGACTATTTTTAGCTATAATGTATTTCATGTTTATTATAATTATAAATTCGTACATTACTATACATTTATCTTACATTATATATACTTTCTTCTCTGTCAACCGATGGACAACCACTTGTGGACATAGGTCTCTTCTTGGGACCTCCACACCACACGAATTTGTGCCGCTTGGATCCAGCGGCTCCCTGCGATCTTTATAAGGTCGTCAGTCCAACTCGTAGGTACCGACACTGCGTTTTCCAGTACGGGGTCGCAATTCCAATAATTTCAGAACCCAACGCCTATCGGTACTCCGCACTATGTGCCCCACCCATCGCAACTTCAGCTTAGCGACACACTGAGCTATATCGGTGACTCTTGTTTTCCTACCGCTCTCCTGGTTCTGATTTGATCACGTAGAGATACTCCGAGTATAGCTCGCTCCATCACTCGCTGAGTGACTCTTAGCCTTATACCTTAGACTCTTCTACTTTTTAGACTCTGATGTCCATAGCCAGCGATCACGTTTTAGATCCGTATGTCATCACTGGCAACACGCATGCTCGTTGTATACTGTTTGATCAACAGTGTTTGGCCTCCTTTTTCCTGATGACATTAAAATATGTAGAACCATAAGCAATTACCAGACACATCGTTGCTTCGAGATGATATAAACCGCATTAATGCATGGTGCACTCATAATGATATTATAATAAATGCTTCTAAATGTCAGTTTATCAAATTAAAAAGAAATAAAAATATTCTTCTATCTTTTGCCATCGATGGTGTAAGCGTGTACTAAAAAATATTGAAATCGTGATTGACGATAAATTAAGTTTTGTATATCACTACAATTATATAACCACCAGGATTTAAAATCATCGGATTCCTGAAGAGAATGTTCAAGGATTTTCGTTCAACTCTCATAAAAAGTTCTAGCAAGCTCCGTGATGTGGACTCTTTGTAATGAGAAATGTGAGTTGCCTCGTCATCTAACAATACAATTTCAAGACAAGTCAATTTAAAAATGTACAATATTACTAAACATCCGATCCTAATTCTAAATTATAATAATATATCAAAGTTGCTGAAGATATTGCTAATATAAATGGGTGAATGTCAAAGTCTACCCAAGTTGACCTATTCAAGTATTAATTTACTAAGCTGTTTACACGTAAGCTCTGCGCCAATTTATTTGAAGCATTTAAATGGCAAATACTGTTTTTCATTGTTGCCTACTATCGTGAACGTTGACGTCCGAACAAGTAAGTTTTATGAATAATGGTCTGCAATCACGAAACACTGGCAAAACAATAGACTTATATTGATTACATACAATATAAGGAATCAAAGATGCGCTTCGTTACTAACCTTGCTTTTATGACCCTTTTAATAATTTTTTGTATTATCATGATTGTTTCGTGACTCAGGGGTTGGTTTTGAGCTTTATCGTTTAATTTTTAATTAGCTATAGTTCTATGGATTTCACTGTGACCAGTCATTACGCCGTGGCTGAAAGGCCACAACCGAAAAACGACACGAAATTTTATCCTTTGTATTTGATCTATTACCAATCTTTTTAGTTTTAAATATGTTTGAGTTAGAAAAACAAAGATAATTATGGTTTTACTAAGTTTATTGGACGGGTTCTTATGTAGATAAATATTGTTTTCTGTTCAATTCAAATTTGAACACAATAACCTTTCATAAATAAATTGCGTACTCTATTAAATATACTATCCAAAAATAAAACTTCAAAATTTATACAGATCACTTGTGGATTTTCATGAAAGGATAGTTAAAATCAAATATAAAGCGATTAGATGTAAAATTAACCTTCTTGTCAATATATAATCAGTACCAGAGTCTTCCTGAACTTCTTTACAGCATTTTGTCCCTATTTCTAGAACTTTGGGATAAAAGTCTGTCCAAAATTCAAACGCTTTGTAGTTCACTGTTTCTGGTGTACTCATAGTAAAATTCTGTCTGTCAATTATAAAGAATCTAGGCTTTTCAATTTCAAAAGTGTCCCATTGGATTATCACACCCGAATTCGTTGGATTAGAGTACCAAGCAAAATTTGTCCACATTTTCATAATAATTTCAGAAACACTCTTATCTCTGTAGTCCCATTTATTAAAATCTTCAGGAGATGCCAAGTAGGGTAAACCAAAGGCAAAAATCAAATCAAAATTATGTGGCACTGCGATCCAATCCGGAATACCCTCGTTGGCTATATCAGAAAATGGTTTCAAATCAAATCTATACAAATAAACGGGCGAATGTTTACTTATATACTTTGCTAATTGGTAAGTCGTGGCCCCATATACTTTATCTGTGTAAAAGTCTAAAAATTGTTTACGCAGGATAGTTTCATTTGTTGTAGGAGGTATGGGCTTATAAAAAAATGCAACAGCATCTTGTATGTGATGTTGATTTGTAAAACATGAGCTATTGTCAACTGTGATGTCTGATAGAATAACTTCTTCACGCATAACATCAAACTCTCTTTGGCTAATACCAGAATCTTCACCTTTATCAAGAAGAAGACCGTCTTCCATATTAGTGAATCCAGTTAAAACAGGTACCGGACTAAATATTTCATCCATAAACATTTTGCTCGGTAAGTCTGGTAAAAATGGTTGAGATACATTACTAAAACCGCTATCTACAATAGGTTTCCAGGAAGCTAATGGTTCTCCAATATCCAATAATGCTTGATAATTTACTCTTCTTAGACAATCTAGTAGCTGAAAGGTCGGTCTGCGAAAACAACTGAACGCACTCGCTACTTTATCGACTGTTATTATCTCTTTTCGAGCAATATTTACTGTTTCTGGTGCTAAGACATTCCCACTCATAGCAATAGCCTTTTGAAAGAGTCCTGATGAATACGGCGAAATTAAATGAAGCCCGACACTAATACCACCAGCATCGTGTCCAAATATGCAAACGTTTTCCTGGTCACCTCCAAAACTTTCAATATTATTTTTCACCCAAGTCAATGCTGCTACCTGGTCTAGTAGCCCAAAGTTTCCTGGAGCCTCATTATCCAGTGTAGAAAAAAAGCCAAATATATTTAAACGGTAAGCGACGGAGACAAATATTACCTGAAATAATGAATATTTTAATAAAATCTCCGTCGTCTATTTCTCGGAGAAATTATAATAAGCTTTGTTCTTTAAATCAATAGTAGCAAGAAGCTGGTATTAGAGTCTTTGAAAAGCATTAAGTAAATTGCTAGCTGTGCATACCTTTTGCTTAAGTACTAATTGGAAGGGGTTTATATTAAGAGGGCTCCCGCGCACGAAGTCTCCTCCGTGAAACCAAACCATTGTCGGATACCCTTCTACCTTGAAATCTGTAATAGTAAAACAAATTTAATGTACATTGCCTTACAATGATATATTCACAACATATATAATTTTTTTTTTAATTATTTCATGAATTGTTTTTGTACATTTTTCTTTCACAATTTCTTTATAATATTTAAAAATTTATGCGTCTCATTATTATTACCAAGCGCTTTTCGGTGTAGGAAAACATCGTGAGGAAACCTTCATATCTCTAGAGAATTCTGTGGATATGTGTTATATTCAAATCAGTATTGGAGCTTCGTGGCGGCTTTAAGCTCTAACCCTTCTCTCCAAAAAGGAGAAGGAAGGTCTATACATATAACAAACTTTTATTTAATCAAATTATTTGGGTCAAGTTGCTAGATTAATGTTGCTCCGCCGAGCAAAGTAACAAGCGTATTGGCACGGAATCCCTGCATTAATGTTAGGAATTTATTTAGAATTATGAAGCTTGTGTACTGTTGCCATTAAGTTGTGCTTCGTTGATAATCGAGGTCAACTTTATTAGCTTTTTACGTATAACTGTAGTAATTTAAAAGTCGTTGATTTTTACAAAGATTTTCGTTGCCTTCCTGCATAGTTGAAAATATATTTAAAAAAGCTATTATTGCTCAGGGCAAGAGTTCTCACTCGAGGTCACGAGTCCAAACCCCAGACAGGCAATTTATCACATGAATATACATTCCCTCAGATTTCTCGAGAGATATGCAGGTTTCCTCACGATGTTTGCTTCACGGAAAAGCGTGTGATAAATTGTAATTCCAAAACTCATTGGTGCCTGCCCGGGCTGCTGGGCTATCACAAGTGTTTTAGTGTCATATGTTTATAATATAAGGATTTTCCATAGATAGGAAAGGTTTCATAATAGTGTTTGTAGTTAAATTAAATAAATATATGGGACACACACGGTCGTCCGTCCCCAAAGTAAGTAACTTAATACTTGTGTTATGGTTGAGAGACAGCTAGTGAATATATACTTATATATTTTTTAAATACATACTTAAATACAAATATACACCCAGGCTCAAAGACCAACAAACTCATTTATTGACAATGTTGGCCCTCGGCGGGAATCAAGCTCGCGACCCGCGGAGATGAAGGCAGGGTCACTACCCATTGCCCCAAAGGGCAAATCAGTATTTTTCATTTTGAAAACAATGACACGGCAATCACTTTTTAAGCAGTCTGCAATTGAAGTTATAAATTATATAGCCAGTAATGAGTCACAAAAAGTCAATTTCATGGAAACGTGAGTCAAGTTTGAACTGTAATTAAACCATTGAATACAACTTTGTATACTCGTAATTGACAATTCGGTTCAATCGAATGAACAATTATTTAGTTAATAATAGATTTTACATGTTCTTTTATTATCTAGTATGTTATTCAGTATTGTGATTATATAAATGATAAGAATGCGTGTATGTAGCTACTCCTCTGCTCCTCTTGAAAACAGCTTTCCGAACTAACAGTAGAGTTGACGACTCAAAAGCACTTCTTTACATACTTGAATAAAGAATACTTTGAATTAAAATATGAAATATTTAGTTTCACGTGCTAGGTGATTGGGGTGACGTGTGACTTTTATTTAAAGACAGGTTCAAACGGGGTTGATTTATTTATTTTTATTTATATAAGACACACCAACTACATGAACACAGTTGCAATTCTACAGTTACATTTTATGTATAAAGTCTTGGTTTTGCTTGAACACGTTACTTAAAGGCATGTACAGCATTCAATATTTGCCATTAAAATTAATTACCGATCGAAGTGTTTTATGGTATAAAAATATTTGTAGTAAGAATTTTAATTTTGCTTTAAATAACCAATTTAAATAACAATCAGATACATGTCAAAAAATAAAAATAAAATTAAGATAAGATATCCAATTCAACAAAGATAAAAAAGATAAAGATATAAAAGCAAAAAAAATATTGAAAATTGTAAATTGCAAATAATTCAGATTAGATCTTTAATATTTAAATGAGTTAATCTTGTGTTTATATATATATATATATATATATATATATATATATATATATATATATATATATATATATATATATATATATATATATATATATATATATATATATATATATATATATATATTTTTTCCGAATCTCGGAAACGGCTCCAACAATTTTCCTGAAATTCAGCATGTAGGTTTTTGAGTATTAAAAAACACTAACATTTATATTGAATTGAATTAAATAATTGTTTTTTTCTTTGTTTTTTAAGTTTTTTATTTTTTTTGTAAAAAATTACCGAGCGAAGCTCGGTCACCCAGATATTTTTAATTATGTCAGCAAATAATGAATTTTGTTTTTAAAAATGGTAAAGGAACCCGAAAATATTGCAATTTCTGATGTCCAGTAAATTTTATTATAATTATCCACCGCACGACTGGGGTCTGTGTGCCTAAGGTTAGTCTGATATTTTTTAACACGTAAAAAACCTGAAGGGTTGATGAGTATTTCTGTTAAAACTTGTGTCTAATTGATTTTTGCAATTTATCGCTCGCTCTTCGAATTGAATTCGAATTGGAATATACCCAGCAGTGGGATAGTAAGAGGCCGTAACTTTACTTTTATGTATCTACTGTACGTATTTCCTTACGTACGCATTATGAAAGAAAACTTTACTGTTCTTGAAAAAGGCAAAAGCAATTCAATAAATTGCCATCATAAATTACTATCATCCATCAGTCAAGAATCGATCAGCGCGGGGATAAAATAACAATTTGTGCCTAACATTTCCTTACCGGAAAATCCTCAAATTGACGGGTCAAACAAAGTGAACCAAACTCATAAGCCTTACTTAATTTCAATTGAAAAGTTATAAATCAAATTTATCTTAGCGAATTATCCTAAAATACAAAAGGGATTCATTCCCTTTGTTTAACACTTAGGGCGGACGCCATTACACGTCATACTTAATCAATGCTAATTGACGACGCTTATACACGTCGGAGATAAATAGCAATCATCATCATTCTCTTACCCTTATCCCACTCTAAGTGGGGTCGGCATAATATGTCTTCTTCTTTCATTCTCCTCTATCATTCGTCAACTCTGGCGCCACTCCTTTAACATGCATATCATTTTTCAGACAATCCATTCATTTTATTTTCGGCCTTCCCCTAGCCATGCATCCATCCATATTCATATTTAAAACTCTTTGGTCACATGACTTTCATCCCTCCTCATTACATGACCATACCAACTTAGTCTCGCACTTCTCATCTTTTCTGCAATGGGCGCAACTTTCAGACTTCCCCTAATATACTGAATCGTCGGAAATAAATAGAGATAAAGAAAAAAAACATTTGAACACAATTTACAAATTATATTACAAATACAATTGACAAAACTGTTAGGTACTAAAATAATGTTCTGTTAAAAGATATGCTATTAATTAAAACTCCCAGATTCCCAGGGCGCAACTTTCAGACTTCCCCTAATATATTCAATCGTCAGAAATAAATAGAAATATAGAAAAAAATATTTGAACACAATTTACAAATTACATTACAAATACAATTGACAAAACTGTTAGGTACTAAAATAATGTTCCGTTAAAAGATATGGTAATTATTGCAGAAACTAAAACTAAAACTAAACTAAAACTAAAACTCCCAGATTCTGCGATGATTTAATTGGTGGTGGTAAATCATTCGAACACTTGGTAGCCGCATCCTAAAATTTCTCATAAATGCTACTGTGTTCTCTTTCGTAGTACACAAATAATATTATAAAATAAAATATAAATGGCATAAACGGCAGAAGCTTGTACAAAATCCTTCAAGCTACGTCATTGTGCCGTATTAGTTTAAATTTTTGGATTGTTAGCGCCGCTCTACTTTATTTTGTTTTTATAGTATCAAAAGCAGAACGTTATTAATTGTAATTTATTTTGTATGAGAAAATGTAGTGTCGTACAACAAACATTTGAAAACCTCTATTGCGCAGCTCAAAGTGTTAAGACCTATAGAATTGCAAACATGATACCCTCAGGCGGCTTTGACATCTAAGCAATTTATACAGTGCAAATATGCGGGCCTAGGCAGCTATAATCGTACCTTTTATGTTAATATTGCGACTTGGGGCCTGAAGCACGGCAATTATATAAAGAATTATCAGTACATTTATTTGGTTCAAAGCTACGAAACTAGTTTGTACTGCTTGGAATATTAAATTAGCGTAAGCCCGAACTAATAGTTTCAAAAAGACTGAAAATATGGGAAGCATTAGGTAAATTCAGGTTTTCGTAGGTATAACGGTCATTTTTGATGAGCCCGTTGGCCAGTTAGAAAATTAGCAAATGACATTAAAGCCCAACTAGCTTTTACCCGCAACTTCGTTCGCGTGGACTGTCGCGTGATAGGTTGATAATAAGCGCCATGCTTTTCAATGGCATCCGATTCCTGTAGAATTAACAAGATTTCTATAGCCCATATGTTACTCCGGTGTATAAGTTTTATTTCATCAATTTCTTATGAAGTTAGTTTAATTTTAAACATGTTATAGAGAATTATAATAATTTTATATTTTAATTCCAATTTCAATTGAATTCAAATTTCATCAATATTGGTGCAACAGATTCGCCTTAACATAGTAACAAACATCCGGAGTACAACCGTACTTACGAACTTTTGCATTTATAATATTAGTAGGAAATAAGGTAGGATAATGTGATCGCGTTACTTATTATGGGTTCGCAGGCTTAAAACCTGGGCAGCCTTATTATCCTTATTATTTAAAAAAAAGTCTTATTTACTCAGCTTTGGTATAGTAACTCTCCAACTTTATTTATTTTGAAATATCAAAGACTAATATTTGCCTGATTTATATCAATATTAATAAAAACTAGTTTTGGATTTGTATCCCTCTCGTATTTATATAATTTTTTATATATAAATAAAGAATTTTAAAGTTCAATGGCCAAATTTGGATCGACTGAGTTCGAGCAGAAATGATTCGTAGACAATTTTACTAATTACCAATGTAATGTCACAAGATGAACTGACATTATGCAGAGTATATAGCTCAAAGAAATGATAGTCGTTGGGATAACAGGATGTTAGAACTGCGGCCCCGCATCATAAAACAGTAGACCGCCATGTAAACCTCAAGTAGCACAGGATCGTATGACGTTGAAAAATCTAGAAAAGAAATATCCCCAAAATTAATATAAAGAAACTAGCTATACTCACGTCCTATTTTGTCATTGCAGCCTCCGCCACTCAGTTCCCGCCGGTTCCCGACGCGAAAACGCATAAAGAGCTCATGAATAAGAACGCCGTATGGGCTTGAAACTAGTCGGACTCATCCGATAAAACAAGCCGTGAGTATAGCCGGTTTCTACATATTAACTATGCCCAACTATTTAAAAATAAGAAGAAATCATTTAGATATATCTTCTTCATCATCTTCTTGCCCTTATCCCACGCTAAGTAGGGTCGGCACAACATATTATAAACATGTCACATGATTTGGCTGCGTTTTTACGACTGGCCGCCTGCCTGACGTCAACTTACCTCTGTCGTATTTTACGACACCTCGGTAAGAAAGAGGGTGCTCTATTCTACTCAGCCGTATACCACACGGCGGGTTGACTTACCTTAATCGCCTTTTACGACACCTCGGTAAGAAATGACTGTGGTCTATTCTACTCAGCCGGATACCACACGGCGGGTCCACTTACCTTAGCCGCCTTTTACGACACCTCGGTAAGAAATGAGGGTAGTACTATTCTATTCAGCCGGATACCACACAGCGCCATTTAGATATATCTATTTATATCTATTATGTTTTTTGGTGCCAGAGCAGATAATTACGAACAACTAAAGTTTCCTTTCACCAAATTATTTAAATGCACAAGTTTTAAAGCAATATTAAAAGAGAAATGCTTAAACAGTATTCGAAGGTATCGTGATCCTCTCGAGACATCTATTAAAGCTTCATAATAATCTCTAATTGATGAAAAACTTTTTAAGTGGAGAAAGTGTTTGACAATTACAAGTTTACTCTGATTCAAATTTACGCTAAAAGTTCTAAAGTTTTTAATTTTCCTCAAGGACTGTCAAAACTAGATGATCTTTTCAAAGATCGATCTTTAATAAAATACTAGCTGCGCCCCCCGGCGCTTCCTTCTACGAATAGGATAGGGGTTAAGAGTAAAATGAATATGGAGAATTTAGAAAGAAATCGAGACTTAAAAATATTCTAATTTCCGCTGTTTACAATTTTTTTATTTCATTAGAACCTTCTCCTGACAATAACTAACAAAACCGTAATTTACTATAACTTAAACCTTTCCAAAGAATAGTACTACCTTTTAGTAAAAACCGTACAAAGATCAATCAATGAGAGTTAGTTTTATAATTTTAATATTAGTATTGATTTTGTTTTAAAATCAAATTTCAAATTGTTTTCGATTTGATTTGTTTGATTATTATTTATTTAGCGTCAATCTCTAATTAAATTTATATGCCTTTCTTATGTTTCCTATTTCATGCAATTTCAATGGTGTAATGTTCACCTTAATTTTTTTAAAATTTAACCGTATTGCGGCAACTTATTATCCGCTTTATTGTGACACGGTGTGCATTAAAATCGTGTGGACTTGAGTTGTAGTAAAATTAAATATAAAACTTTTAGTTAAATTACCTTGCAAAAGATTGCTATGCCATTTTTAATATCTAAGTACACGGTTGGATATTTGCTTACAGTAGATTTTCTGTTATTAATTATTTTTCTTTCGCAACTAAACTTTTAATATGGAATTGCGTATTAATTGCGTATTTATCTAGGTAAGAGTTGCTGTCATTTTGATAATGACTGTACAGGTCTATAATACGTCGGTAAGCTACGGTACATATTTAAGGATCGTTAAAGATTTACCTCTTCAAAATAGACACCTAATGTATATTTTTAATAAAAGCCTTTATAAAGAAAATTGGAAAAGGCATACTAGTTTTTTATTCATAAATTTGGTTTTCCATAAACGCAATGCTCATTATACTAAGGCTCTATTTTGTCACAGTTTTAGTATTGTAAATGAGTAAAGTGTGTGTGTTTTATTATTGTAAATGAGTAAAGTGTGTGTGTTTTATTATTGTAAATGAGTAAAGTGTGTGTGTGTTTTATTATTGTAAATGAGTAAAGTGTGTGTGTGTGTGTTTTATTATTGTAAATGAGTAAAGTGTGTGTGTTTTATTATTGTAAATGAGTGAAGTGTGTGTGTGCTTTATTATTGTAAATGAGTAAAGTGTGTGTGTGTTTCATTATTGTAAATAAGTAAATGTTAAATGTAAATGAGTAGTTGTAAATATAAGGGTAATATTTGATTTGATTTTTTATTATAATCCATATAACGTATAAGTTTCAAAAAAATTATGTTCTGATTACAATAATCATACTAAGAGATAAAAATAATGAAAAAGTTTCCGCAAATGTACCTAATCTCAGCCGTGTGGTATCCGGCTAAGTAGAATAGTATCACTCTCATTTCTTACCGAGGTCTCGTAAAAGGCGACTCAAGTAAGTTGACCCAACGTGTGGTATCCGGTTTAGTTGAATAGACCACCACCCTCTTTCTTACCGAGGTGTCGTAAAATACGACTGAGGTAAGTTGACGTCAGGTAGACGGCCGGTTGTACAAAACGCAGCCAAATCATACGACAGCATGTTTATAACATGTTGTGTCGCCCTCACTTAGAGTGGAATAAGGGTAGGAAGATGATGAAAAGTTATCTTCTAGGTTTTTAAAAAAATAAATGGTAAAATAGAAGGTAATTGTTGAAGTGGGACAGAGTTAAGATCAAAAATTCTATGAAGGCGTTTTAAATTGTATTAAGGTCGTAAATTCCACTTTACCATGAAAGTCATTAAAGATATTTCATATAGTTTCAAGTAACACATGCAAGTGATTAGCCGGGTAAATTACAAGGTGTGCCAAATTACGCAGTGTTTCCGGGGTAATTTGCACGAATGTATTATTCATACCCTGCTATGACTTTGTCGGGTGCACTTTGGGTTTTAGTATCACAATACTTCTATGCTTGAGGAACAGGTATTTTCTTCTGAGAAGTACAGGTTTCGAGGATTATAAATAAATATATATCGTATAATTACGCCATGTGGTATCCGGCTGAGTTGTATAGACCATTCTCATTTCTTACCGAGGTGTTGTAAAAGGCGACTAAAGTAAGTTGACGCTATGTAAGCTGAGTTAAGGTAAGTAGTAAAAACATGTTTCAAAAATGTTGTACCGACCCGCTTAGAGTGGTATAAGAGAAAGATGATGATGATTATGATGATGATATATATAGTTTTCTAAATCAATACTTAAATACATTACTTGAAAAATTTTAACTTTAAACCCGTATTTATTGTGGACTATTAAATAAAAAATTTATCCTTGCTTTTTAATCCGAACATTTAAATAACACTTCTATCGAAGGGTTCTTTTAGGTAAAATCAGAGAAGCCCAAACAAAAATATGATGTATTCCCGTAATAAAATATACCTAGTAAAAATACCTCTTGATGATGTACGATCAATTTGACAAATGGCCCGGATCGCACATCAAACGCGAGGTGATCAAATAAGATATAAAGTAGACCATTTTTAACCGAATGTAGCTTTATTTACAGGAAATTCACCATATATTACTAAAAGGTATTTCACCGTGTTCAACTTTTTTGATATAATAATAATAAATGTATAGAAACCGGCTATACTCACGTGTTATTTTATCGGATGAGCCCGTCTCGCAGTTCCCGCCGCGATAACGCCGCGTAAAGAGCTCATGAATAAGAGCCCCGTATGGGCTTGAAACTAGTCGGGCTAATCCGCTAAAATAACACGTGAGTATAGCCGGTTTCTATACATTAATTATGAATTACACTCACGATAGTTTATAATAATAATAAATATATGGCACACTAACACACGGTCGTCCGTCCCCAAAGTAAGTAACTTTATACTTGTGTTATGGTAGACAGACAACTGGTGAATATATACTTACATATATTTTAAATACATACTTAAATACAAAATATACATCCAGGCTCAAAGACCAACCAATTCATTTATAGAAAATGTTGGCCCTCAGCGGAAATCAGGGTAACTACCCACTGCGCCAACGAGCCAGTCGTTTAATAATAATAACGTTTAATTATTTAATTACAGAAAAATATTTTTACATCACGCATAAATACAACCCCTTATTTAATTATGGAAACGCTGTTCATAATTTTGCTGTTTAATTTTTATACAGGCCTGAACGCGTATTAACAAATATATGCGCATATAATTAGTACTAGAAAATGTTGTATACGTATTGCGTAGGTTTTTTTTGGGGTGTATAAAAATATACACAACCGTCCTTTAGGGGTTTTTTCATCAATATTTTATGACAATTATAGTCCTTGATAGCTTAAAAATAAGATTTTGTGTCTCTTAACAGGGAAATTCCCAAACCAGGGAAACCCAGATATTATATTTAAAGAATACTTGAGGTGTTTGCTTATTAAATACTTTATAGAATTATGCATTACTTTGCGGATGTCCATAATACAAAACTAACGAAAATATTATTTTGCTATAATCCGCGATAAAAGAAAATATATGTCAAAACGACCCCTTCGCTTTTGGATTTTGTCGTGGAGTCTATCTCCTGACGATGCTTCGGTTACGGGGCGAAACAAGTGTTGAGATTTTGGTGGTGAATATGTGCAGTACTTGTGTATTGTTGTGTTATCGGTGGCGGGTAGTGCATGAGTTTTTACAAAGTCTGCATGTATCAGGTATAAGAACGAAGCGTACACTCTACATTTAGCATTACTAATTTACATTTAGCGGATAATCCGCCATAAAAGAAAATAACTGGGTGACCGAGCTTCGCTCGGTAATTTTTTATTAAAAAAAAAACTTAAAAAAACAATTATTTAGTTGGGATCGATCCTTGGCATTCACATTTCTCGAGTCTGCCCGTTACCCGAATAAGCTACGTCGACTTGACAGTTAATGGCGAAAATTCAATTCAATATAAATTTTAGTGTTTTTTAATGCCCAAAAACAGGGATAAAACAATTTTTTTACATAAAACCTAGCTAGATCAATTTTTCACCCCCAAAACCTCCTACATGTTGAATTTTAGGAAAATTGTTGGAGCCGTTTCCGAGATTCGGAAAATATATATATATATATATATATATATACAAGATTAACTCATTTAAATATTAAAGATATATTATCATTAGTTTTGTTTGCTTATTATTATAACTTCAGTTTTATACAACCTTTAGTTTTACATACGAATATATTTTATATTTTCAATCAAAATTACTTGTAGTGTCACTGTTTAGTCATATCTTCGTACAAAAATTTATAAAATTTTGTCAAGCAATTATTATTGAAGAATATGTCAGAGACAAAGCTAAACTCGTTATTTTCTTTCCAAATCTACGATAAAATGGAGATATGATACTGTGTTTTTGCCAAAGAAATCTTATATTGAATGTATTACCGCAAACAGGAATAACAAAACGTTTGTTCCAGATGTTACCGAAGTTTGACTTTGATTTATCGTAAAAATAGATCAGATATTATGTTACATTATTTTTCTTTTAGTAAGTAAGTAAGTAGCAGCCTGTTACTATCCCACTGCTGAGAATAGGCCTCTTCCCTCCGTTTTTGGAGAGAAGGTTTGGAGCTAAGACCTACCACACTGCTCCAATGCGGATTGGTAGGTTACACATATCTCCAGAATTTTCTAGAGATATGCAGGTTTCCTCACGATGTTTTCCTTTACCGAAAAGCGTGTGACAAATTGCAATTATCAAGACACATAAGTTTTAATAGAAAAACTCATTGGTGTCTGCCCGGGTTTCAACCCGTGACCTCCTCGAAAGAGTCGCACGGTGTTACCGCTGGGCTACCACAACTTAGTTTCTTTTAGTTTTAGTAGATTGTTAATTGTACATTCTACTACTTGGATATGGTACCTATAATGCTTTTTAATGGTTAATCTGAATATTTTTATGTTTTTGTAGACATATATTTTTGGAAGAATCTTATTAGTATCATCGTTTAGATAAAAGAAAATCATGTTATGAAAAAACGATTGTTCCATTTTTCTATATATTTTCGTTTACGATAAGGGATCTATTTCCGTTTATCTTAAAAATATTTGTTATGGGAGAAATGTTATTCGTTAAGAACATAAAGGCGCAAGGATGTCTGAATCTATACAGAAAAACTCAATGACCTAATTTTTTAAATTGATTTTTTTCCACCTGGAAGCCAGTTCTTCAAAGCCTTAAAAAAGGGCCTTAATAATAATAATTTTATTTGAGGGTTTTGTGCCTCGAACTAAGTCTAATTGAAGATTAACCTAGTCTCAATAAATCGAACGACAAATGATATTGACGGAACACTTTTTCGATTAATCTAGCTTCAAAATCTTACTAATATTATAAATGCGAAAGTTTGTGAGTATGGATGTCTCTTTCATTGCGAATCTGCTTAACCAATATCGATGAAATTTGGCACAATAATTACTTATACACCAGAATAACATATATGTTATAGAAATCCTGTTAATTCTACAGGAATAGAATGACATTGAAAATCAACCTTTATCGTTAGATAACACAACAACAGTCCACGCGAACGAAGTTGTGGGTAAGTAGCGGCCTGTTACTATCCCACTGCTGAGAATAGACCTCTTCTCTCAGTTTTTGGAGAGAAGGATTGGAGCTAAGTCCTGCCATGCGGATTGGTAGGTTAAACATATCTCCTGAATTCTTTAGAGATATTCAGGTTTCCTCACGATGTTTTCCTTCACCGAAAAGCGTGTGATAAATTGCAATTATCAATTAGACACATAAGTTTTAACAGAAAAACTCAGAACAACTTGGTGTTTGTCCGGGTTTGAACCCGTGTCCTCCTCAATAGAGACGCACGGTGTTACCGCTGGGCTAATACTGCTTGTAAGCTTGCACAAGTTGCGGGTAAAAGCTAGTAAATATTGTTACAACATGTTTTTAATACAACCTCCTTCATAGAGTTGGCGATTAATATGAAAAAGCATTGTGGCTGTCATATTTTTATGTGTCATTCATTGAGTTGTAGCGAAAGAGTAAATGGGTTGACTCTGGGAAAACTGTTTTTTATTTATTGAATAAGTCCAAAGGAGAAATATCGTCGTTTATTATATTCAGAAGTGGGATGTAACCTAAACTCACAAATAGAGTGGACATAAGGAATATCTGGAAATTTAAAGAGTTCAAAGAAAAGACAAATGACGATCAATATCTTGAGACAACACGGAGAGTGCGAATTTCGTATAATATGAGAGATAGTTGGGATATGCGATGCTATGGAATAAAAAATGGAGTTTTTATTGGAGAGATTAATGATGGTAATTGGTATTCGGTTAATTAATTCTGTGAGATCAACGTGACGATGTGCTATGTGAGGCCTTAGACGCGCCCGTGACTTTTGTTCGATGGAACTGTCAGCTAGAATGACGATTGTTCTCTGGTTCTTTCCAGTTGTAACGATTGTTTTCTAGATTGTGGACATCTGCAACGACTGTCAGCTAGGCTCTGCCTAGAAGTGGTGATTGTTCTGTGAGCGTTATCATTTGCGAGTCTGTTTACGTGTGTATCTGCTGAGTTGGTTGCCACTAATTGAGCTGTGTTATGCCATGACAGTGATTGAGGGTGAGCTTGAGGTGCGAAATGCTTATGGTGCGAAAAGCTTAAGGAGTTGAGGAGTTGAGCTTAAAGAGTTGAGCATAAAGCGTGAGCTTAGAGTTGAGCATAAAGCGTGAGCGTAGTCCTGTCATGTCATGGCATGTGCGGTTTTCTTTTACAGATTAAAAGAGCAAGTACTGAGTTTCTTGCCGATTCTTCTCAGTACAATCAGCATTCCGAATCGGTGGTAGATTCATTCCCTGAAGTCAGCTTATGAGATTTGCGGGGTCGCAAATGTTGTCAGGATGGTCGACTGTTACAACATGTTTTTAATACAACCTCCTTCATAGAGTTGGCGATTAATATGAAAAGCATTGTGGCTGTCATATTTTTATGTGTCATTCATTGAGTTGTTGCGAAAAGAGTAAATGGGTTGACTCTGGGAAAACTGCTTTTTATTTATTGAATAAGTATAGAGGAGAAATATCGTCGTTTGTTATAATATATAAATGTCTAAAAGAATTTTAAATTCCGAGTGCCACAAAATTCTGTTTCAAGCATTTTTAAAGACAAAAAACGCGTAAAACATTATACCCAATGCTCTAGATGTGGCACTTAACGGGTGTACTAATGGCCACTCAAAGCACGATCGAAAAGCTCAGCGGTTTTTGAAGTATCTGACAAATTTTTCAGAGTTTAAGTTCGAACAGCATCATAAGGCTAAAGTGATTTCAGTGCAAATAAGAAAAGATGAAAGTAAACTTATTAGAAGTCGTTTATATAACCGTTTTTACCAGGTATTACTTAGTAATCTATTCTTATATATAAAGCTGAAGAGTTTGTTTGTTTATTTGATTGTTTGAACGCGCTAATCTCAGGAACTACTGGACCGATTTGAAATATTGTTTAAGTCTATGATAGTCCATTTATCGAGGAAGGCTATGGGCTATATCACGCTAAGATAAATAGGAGAGAAGCAGCAAGTAAAAAATATTACGAAAACGGCAAAATTTAAATCTTTCCTTGCGTGTGCTCAGTAAACTGTGAAAGTTACTTAAAAATCATTTATCACAAAATTATTCCCCTCTAAAAGTTCTAAATAAAAGTCTGCGACAACATATTTCTACCCGCTACAGCACATGTCTAACTATGTCATATGTCTAGCTTTAAAGGTTAACCCACTTTAACCATTTTTATGGTTAACAAAATACTACATTACGGTTTTAATCTTTCCTACGGAAGGAGCCGCTGGCGATTGCTAGTCATGTAATAAAAGTACACGACCATTACATGAACTTTGACAATGTAATTGTAGTAAAGTTACAAGAAGACTTTGTTTCCTTTGTAAATTTCGGAGTAATAAAATTATTTCTACCTTGGTTATTCTATTTTCGTGTACTTCATCATCATTAGATATAAAAAGATTCACTTCGACAACAATACAATTTACTTTTAATGAGATTTGTTGAGGAATATCTACGTTAATATCTTCAGTTTGTCTATTTTATTTGTATAGAAACCGGCTATACTCACGTCTTATTCTATCCGGGTTACCATGACTGATTTTTGAGCCGATCCGTGGTCCTTATTCATTAGCTTTCTAACGTTGTTATCGCGGCGAAAGCATACAATGGTCAATATAGCCGGTTTCTATACATAAAATATATTACTCACGATAGTTGAAATCCAAAAATTGAAAAGTGTCTTTAGATTTCACAAAGCACTATCGGCGTGTAGTTTTGTGAATAATACGAAAACGAAAATACCAAAAATTCGATTTACATTATTGAATATATTAAAATTTGATAAAATCGGTAAAACGGTACAATTTATTTCAAAATTTGCATTGAAATTGGATCAAATTTCAAACTCGTTATTGATATTTAATTAATAACTGAGCCGTAACGAAACGTGGCCGAGTTTTAGCTTTAGCCATAGTAATATTATAAATGCAAAAGCCTGTCTGTCTGTATCTAGCAGCTAATTTTCTGGAGCAATATTCATGCTATCTGATACAATCGAAGCTTATATACAGGGTCAATATATAGTGAAAAAAAACAGGCAAACCCATAGGTACAGTATAATAAAGATAGATTCTTTGATAAAAATGCTTAAATTTGAAAATCCTTCCAGCTTCAAAAAGACTGCGGTTAAATAATGTAAATTGAAAGTCGAGTTTCTTGCTGGTTTTTTCTCAGTGAGAGTACCATTCCGAATGTAAATGTAGCTTCATTAAATATAATTGATCCTTGCAGATTCAAAAGTGCTTGTAAAGCTTACTTGAATAAAGATTATTTTGATTTGATTTGAATTGAGGGTACGTAAGATAAATTGACGCAAATAAAATCAGTACAACTTAAGAAAAAAAATGTCAAAGAAGACGCGAATGAAATCAGTACATCTAGAGAATATAAATAAAAACAAATCGATACTATAATTTCGGTAAACAAAGATACGTTAAATTACGAGAGATTGATAAGTAAATCAAATCCCTTTTGTACGTCAAAATTTGATTTGCCAGTCGGATAAAACTATTTGATTTATCTGGCAGATCCGTAATACGAAAAAGTTGTTATGAATTAAACCGTAGTCATCAATCTAAATTATTGATGAAGTTTGCAAATCAGAGTTTGTGCTATTTATTACGTCGACATAAATCACAAAAAATTTCATACTGAATTTATCCTTAAATATAGGAATTTATGGACAATTCTGTAATACAAATAGGTCAGTTAGCGGATCTTTTGGAATATTCGTTTGTCGTGGCCAACAAATAATTTTATTTCCTTATAAGCTATTGAAAATCCACAAAAAGCTTTACCTAAAATTAAAAATTTTTAAAGCGTTGTATCTTGAATGGTGTTAAAGGTTGGACAGAATACTACGAAATATGTAAAGTTTGCAATAAACCGCATAGTTATACAGGGAAAAGGATAAGAGAGGATGACTGATCTATCCTCAAGTGGAGAAGACTTAGAAGAAGTGGAGCCTTAGTACTCAGGATGTAAGACGAATTTTACAAATTCGTCCTGAGTACTAAGGCGAGCATCGTTGTAAACTTATCTATAAAGTGTATTGCGAAAGCCTTTTCGTACTCTGTGGAGAATATTGTATAAACATATCAAATTACAGTTTAGGGACCTTAAAGTTTCTTAATTGAGACGATGTACGAACCTGCGGCATATAATTTCATGTGAAATCTCATAATCAATGAAGAGAAACTCAAACTTAGAAACCATTTGAGTATTTTGGGTTTCGTGTGAAATATAATATAATATAATATAATACTAACAGTAGTTATAATTATATACATAATTAAAACAACTAATAATATCTATAACTTGGTATTAATTTCGTTTTAAGCCAAATGCTACGTTTTTATGCAGACATCTTTTAAATGTATAATTTATGTTATTTGGCTTGATATGCCATCTCAAGCGATACAGGAATTTAAGCTGTTTACAGGTTAAGCTTGCTTATGTATTCCATGTTATGTGACTCTAAAGTTAAATAGTTTCAAATCAGCTTACAATGTATTGACCCTAATGTTGAAAGCCTTTTCAGTAGACCTTGGCAGGTTTTCCTTAAGGGTCTTAAAACTACTTTTGAGGTTTTCAACTTAAAGAACCAAATCTGTGATAAACAAGATTGTTTAAATAATAATTGTGTTATTTACCTATCATAAGTATATTAGCATAGTATTTTCCATAAATCAATGTAGTAAAATGGGACCTGTAAATGGGAAACCTGGGACCTAAAAATATTTTTTATTTTTAAAGTTCAGAATTACAGTAATGTTATATAAAAATTTGAAAACTATAGACCTACTCATATGGAAATTAATATAATGTAAAATATAAAACAGAAAAAGATTAAGAAAGTGTACAATTTCTAATACTAGAGGGTCAGTTTGATATGTACCTACGTACGTGAAACAAAAACGAGCCAAAATAGCTATGTTATCTGATGAAGGGAACATGTGGCTTTAAAAGTAGGGTAATAGAAGCGAACGTAGTTTCGGAATTTCGGTCAAAGTTTTCTTTCCACGCGGAAACCTATAACTTATTTATTTGATTAAATTATTTACTTATTTAATTTAAATGTTGCATTGAATACGTTCAAATATAACTAGAATATGTTCTGTCAGCATATTTGTTATTGATGCATCTCACCTTTTTTTTCTTTTAAGTATCACAAATCAATTTATTGAAATATTAGAACATGTAGGTTGCTAAAAATATGCTATCAACGTCATATACAAAAATATTTTGCTGAGGCTTGGTAGTTTTTGCAGCTTCGGTAATTTTAAAACACCGACGTTCAATTGTTTCGCTAATTCAAACCTGATCTAATAATAATACACAATCAACATACCGTCTGGTACGAAGACATTGAGGTACAAACAATCTTCTGAATACTCTTTTTTTCTGGGTTCATCCAATTGAGCTTCCAACAAATTCGTAAATAATTCGTCGTGTTTGTTCAAAGGGCGTTGCACGTCTTCCTTTTTTGGATCGTTTTGCATGCAATCTGGCGCGTAAATAGTGGCATTTTTTACACCTTCCCATTTAGGAAGGTCTGTGTATTCTGGAGGAGCAAATCGTCTGAATTCTAGAGGAGGCTGAGCGTATGGTATGCCTACATACGCTGCTATCCTCTTTGTCCTGAATCTTGTTATATACATCCCTGATATTGTTCCTTGAGTGGCTAAATCGATCTGTTTTGGCTCCTTTGCGCATAACAATGATGTCATTATCATTGTCAACACTATAACATGAATCATCTCGATTTCTATCACTGCCATATCTTTATCTTCCTCACACCTTGCTTCTACAGTTTCGTAATTGTACCATGTACAGCAAACATTAATCATTTGCAAATATTTACATTGTTTTGTTGTATACTTTGTATCACTGATTTTAACGGTTTAGGCGGTGGTTCAGTTTCGACGGTGGTGCGTTACTGCTTCTCGTGTAGACTTCGGCTCGTAAACAGTAGGGCTATCCGTCGTTATAGCGACCAAGGAATTGCTTGATAGTTTTAAGAGCATATAGAAGTGACCAATATTTTTTTAATGATATTTTTTTATTAAGATTTACCAATGATTCTTCGATATATTTAATACTATATTACTAGATTGATGTAATAATACATTAACTATTTACAATTGTATGAAGGCAAATATGATGATGATAATCTACGATACTTAGGTTTTTCGTAAAATGTGCAATATAAATATTCTGAATTCATATTAACCGAAAGAATTAACTATTTTTTTTATCAATTTTTTACTCGTATATTGTTACTTTTTTCTTGTTATAATACCAGTCAATTCATTTAAAAAATTAAACTTAAAACGAGCGTAAGTTTCAATTGAGCTTGAAAATTACTCCAATCCAAACTATCCAGTCCGTATGTATTATTTTCTAATTATTCCGCAATGTTAAGGGATAAACGAGTTGACGCTTGCTTTTCTTGAACTGAAATGAGACTTTTCTGTAATATGTAATTTTTCCCAACGTAAATTATTAAATCTTAATGCCATTTCTGTAACATTGTAAACTCTTTCATAAGTTGGCAGTAAGCTTACGACCTGAACGAATCGCGTGACTGAAAGCTAAGCATTGGAGTCATTGCATTCCGACTCCGGACTTTTCGTTACTTTCCATCTTCCTCTATATAGGTCAATGCGACTGAATTATTGATTTTGGATTCGCCAATATCAGAAAATCGTTATCGGTAATCCTTAACCATACGTAACATAATTACTTTTGTCTTAATTTTCGCTTTGCTTCTGTATCATCATGTAAAAGCCGTGGGTAATTTGGCGAAACTCATATTAATTCTATTTTATAAATTCTGTTATTCATTTAAGATAATTTAATGTGAATGGAGAAGGTATATTAGCTCATATCTCTGCATAACTTTCGCGTGTAGTAAAGTTTCATTTTGTAAATACTACTTTTATTGTTGGTTGATATTTAAAATTAGAATTTAAAAATCTAGTTTACCTCTTAAAATCGCGGCAGCATTAACAGTGTCGATAATATTTTTTGGTTAGATTCTTTAGTATCACGGATCTTGTTGCAATTGTATTTTTGTTTTTGTTTAAGAGTCATAATTATTCCGTCCTTATCCCATTCTAAGTGGGATCGTATTCATTCTTTCCTATCATTCGTCAACTCTAGCGCCACTCCTTTTATTTGCATGTCATACACGCAATCCAACCATATCTTTTGTGGCCTCATCTGTCCAGATTCATATTTAATACCACCAAGAAAATCATGTGACCAAAGGAGTCACATACTTTTCATTCCTCCTCGTTATGTGTCCACAACTTAATCTTGCACTTCTGTTTTTTAACTTTCAGACTTTCTGTCTCGAGAAAAAAGTCGAAAAGTATTAAAAGGTATAAAGTTATTCAAATGCTTTGTTTTTTAGTCCAAAATTTGGTTTAATATTACGGCAAAACCAATTTACAAGTAACACTACGTATATAACAGGGTCATTATCCTAATATCTTGCAGATACAATATATTCTAGTTTTAGAATAATATTCTTTAATTTTTAGTGAATAGTATTTATAATAGCGTGTACTAAATTAGTTTGTCCATGATCGAAGTGCTTAGTGTTATCGCGTCTTTCACGAAGTCCATTGCACGTGAGATTTGGTTTTACATTTGCATATGTAACAGTTGTTTTAGATTGATATCATTTAGCTATCGTATGTAATCTTGTATATAATTTAATGTTGACCACATGATTGCAATGCTTTTTTCTTATATTAGATTGATCCATATTTGGATATGCCACTTCGAGAGATTTATGACGTCTGCCTTCTGTTATGGGGCTTCTTTAACATCTTATGGTTTGTTTTGATGATCAAACGCTATAAAATCCTAAATTAAACTTTTGTAAATTACCCTAATTTTGTTTTACTATTTTTCAGAATATTAATAGACCGATAGCATAATTTGTAATATTTGAATGATTTAATCTTGTATGTATAGTATATAATATTCGGAATCTCGGAAATGGCTCCAACGATTTTCCTGAAATTCAGCATGTAGGGGGGCGCAGGTTTTGGGAAAGAAAATTTACATTAATATAAAACACCAAAAATTGCCATAAATTTTCAAGTTAGTGTAGCATATTTGGGGAACGGGCGGTCCCGAGAAATGAAAATACCGGATCGAGACCCACCTATCCAATTTTTTTTATAGTTTATTTTTTTGTTTTGTAAAAAATTATCGAGTAAGCTTGGTCACCTATGTACTTATATTAATGTAGGAATCTCAATGGACACCGCGTTAAGATTTAAAAACTTCTTCAAACCTCATTCTCTTACCTTTATCCCACTCTAAGTAGGGTTGGTATAATATGTCTTCGGCTTTCACTCTCCTCTATCATTCATCAACTCTGGTGTTGCCGATTTTTTTTAAACGCATATCATTCTTTACACAATCCATCCATCTTTTTTCGGCCTATCTCTAGTCATATATCGATCTACATTCATGTGGGAGTAGTGTCTTGCGAAAAAACTCTTGAAATCTCGTAAGGAATCTGGAATTATATAACAAAAAAAATGCGTTCGAAATTTGAAAAGTAAATTAACAACTTATATTCTTCAACTTTTGGAAAAGGCGTGTATTTAAAAATAATGGAACGTTAGAACGTGTTGTAAATGTTAATATAAATGTTTTTATATTTACATTTTATTAAATTAATTTTGTGTAAAATTTTACGCGTCAAATAACATTATATGGAACACATGAGCCGCAGTAATTACACCCTAGGTGCTATTATGAAACCCTTCGGTTCGAGCACATGGTTAAGCCTCGACTGTAATTATTAAAATTCACAGTCGTATATATAATAAAATAATGTGAATGATAATTATTATTATCCCTTTATATTTTCAGGAATAGGTATTAACATAATAATGCGTGCCGTCAAATATAAAAGAAATTTCTATATGAACCATCAATTTATATGTACATATGTTTCCTAGTACAGAATATATTTTCTTGTAATAATGCCTTAGATTTTTACGTCGTGTGGTGTAAGTGACACTATTCTACTAAGCCGGATGGCCTAGTAGAATAGTGTCACTCTCAATTCATATCGAGGTGTCGTTGTTTAAATATTAATGATATATACAATATATACATACAAGATTACTCATTTAAATATTAAAGATTACCAGTAACGCCCGTAAGCAATTTTAGCACCCTTGGTTTTCGTGATAATCAAATACAGTACACATTTTTATCATCACACGCAACAATATTTTAAATTAGGGAAACTCTCAAGGACAAACATTAGAAGGGAAAATTATATTATATTTAGTTAAAATTATAATTTAGTTTCCCTCTGTCACGGTCCCTTTCTGTATAAAACTATTTTGGGTTTTCTTTTGGTGTTATTTAGCTGAAGAAACGTGCATTTAAAAGTTCAATCAGGAAATAACTTTTTCAACTTTCTGTATAAGAGGTTTACATGTACGTTTTTTTTAAAGGCATACTAGCACAATGTTTAGAGCAATAGATGTTAAATACGAACTCAAGGTTCAAATTCCATGTTTTCAATACAGTAACAAACCAAAAAAGGAATTACAAGATAATATTTCTTTCCTTTCCTCCTGCCCTTAGCCCACTGTAAGTGGGGTCGGCACAACATGATACAAAAATGTTGTCACATGATTTGGCTATGTATTTTACGACCGGCCGCCTGCCTGACGTCAACTTATCTTAGTCTATTTTACGACACCTCGTTAAGATAGAGGGTGGTCTATTTTACTCAACCAGATACCAAGTGGCGGGTCGACTTACCTTAGTCGCCTTTTACGAGACCTGGGTAAAAAATGAGGGTGGAACTATTCTATTTAGCCGGGTACAACACGGCGTTACAATATAATATCTATCCTTAAACTAACTTTTAAGTTTCGACTTAAATATTCAAGGATACAGAGTACGTTCATAGAGTCTAGTAGAGCATAATCTGCTCTCTGTTTTACGCCCTCGACGAAGCTTCTGCGCTTGTCCGTTCCGCCTAGTGACGCTGTAAAATAATATAAAAAAATACAGTTACTTTGTAAAAAGAAACAAGATAAAAGAGTGATTAATTAATCAATTTATTAGCTGCAAAAGTATTAAACAATAAAATCCATCTCGACATTTCACCTTGAGTAGTTATCTGGATAAATAATTTGTTTTTTTCTTTTAGATTATTATAGATTACGCCGTGTGGTATCCGGCTTGATAGAATAGTATCACCCTCTTTTCTTACCGAGGTGTCGTAAATGGCGACTAAGGTAAGTCGACCCGCTGTGTGGTATCCGGCTGAGTAGAATATACCAACCTCATTTCTTACCGAGGTGTCGTAAAAAGCGACTAAGGTAAATTGACCCATCGTGTGGTATCCAATTTAGTAAAATAGACCACCCTCTTTCTTACCGAGGTGTCGTAAAATACGACAGAGGTAAGTTGACGTCAGGCAGGCGGCCGGTCGTAAAAACGCAGCCAAATCATGTGACAGCATGTTGATAACATGTTGTGCCGACCCCACTTAGAGTGGGATAAGGGCAGGAAGATGATGATTATTATAGATTATATATAGAATTTCTTATGTAGGATAGATAAGCACCTACGCCTTGTGGTATTCGGCTGAATAGAATAGTACCACCTTCATTTTTTACAGAGGTATCGCAAAAGGCAACTAAGGTAAGTTGACCCGCTGTGGTATCCGGTTCAGTAGAATAGACCACCCTCTTTCTTACCGAGGTGGCGTAAAATACGACCAAGGTAAGTTAACGTCTGGTAAGCGGCCAGCCTTAAAATACGTAGCCAAAATCATCTGACAACATGTTTACAACATGTTGTGCCAACCCCACTTAAAGTGGGATAAGGGCAGAAGGATAATGAATATTTCGAGTTAATTGTAACATTTACAAACGTTCGAATATAACATTGCATAAGCACCTTCGTTTATAGTGAAACTTAACTATAATTTATAGCGTTAAGTTACCCGAAAAATAGGTTGAAATATCATAAAAGTGACAGTGCTAATGGCAGTGAACAGGAAAACGTTAGAATTGATGGCCTTCCAGTTTTTTTATTACTGACCAGTCAGTGTTCGTTCTAGATAACAAATGTCTTTCGGCTACCATAAAATTAGATAGTTGGTTACATAAACTTTGTTTCAATGCTATCCTAATCTCATTTGAATATCTTCGAAGGTGACCCATATACTATTTGAAACGGTTGTTTTAATTTATCTATATTAAAATACTATTTCTTGCCCTTATCCCACCCTAAGTGGGGTCGGCACAACATGTTATAAACATGTTGTCATACGATCTGGCTACGTATTCTATGACCGGCCGCCTGCTTGACGTCAACTTATCTCAATCGTATTTTACGACACCTCGATAAGAAAGAGGGTGGTCCATTCTACTTAACCGGATACCACACGGTGAGTGACCTACCTTAGTCGCCTTTTACGATACCTCGGTAAGAAATGAGGGTAGTCTATTCTACTCAACCAGATACCACACAGCAGGTCGACTTTTTTTTTTTTTTTTTTAATAGGAAAAAACCCCTTATGGGTACCGCCGCCCGACGGGGACAGGCGGCGGTTATGTCGGACTCGCACTGACTAAAATAACCTGTGTGCTCCACTACGCTGCTGGTGGCGGGGATAGGGTACCTATGAAGACATTGCCCCCCATCCCCGCCAGCAGCAACTCTGTAGCCCAGAGTGCGCCACCTCTGGGTCGGGGCCTCTCTGAAAGTGGCCCCTCCCTCCGCTGGACGATGCATCGGGAGCACCAGATGCATCGAACGCCTCGGGGACCTAACTCCAGCGAGCGTCCGATAAACCCCGTTCGGATCGCTCGGAGGTCCCCGTTAGGGCGGCATGCGACGGACTTCGGTGAGTCGCCTGCACCCCGCTCGCCTGCGGCGGATTGGATCCAAGGACTCAACTTCCCGGATCCGCCCCGCCGCCTCCTTCCGCGAGATAACGTCCTCGCAGAAGGAGGCCATCGCTGAGCACGATCGCTCCCTGTCCACCATGGCGCGAACCACAGTGGGCAGGGAGAGATCGTGCCCCACCTGTGCCACGAGTTCCGCCCGCTGAACCGCCCAAGCTGGACAGTCTGCGAGCGTGTGCAGCGCCGTGTCAAGGTCGGCGCCACACTCGTGGCACTCACCAGTCGCCTCGCGCTGGGCCACCCTCCACAGATACCACCCGAAACAACCATGTCCGGAAAGCACCTGTGTCAGGCGGAAGGTGAGGACCCCATGCCTCCTGGCGACCCAGCCCTGGAGAATGGGCTGGATGGCCGAAATCGTCCAGGCTCCTGCACTGGGCGATTCAAGCCGCCGCCTCCATTGGCGGAGGAGCTCTTCCTGAGCTGCCCTCCGCCAATCCACCTCTACCGCTGCTGAGTCTCCCCCCGGTGAACGGGCTTCGACTCTACGGCGGTAGGCCTGAGCTAGCACCTCGGCCTCTAGGTCCCACGGAGGGGACCCGGCCAAGGCGCAGACCGCCTCGCCGGAGATGGTCCGGTAGCCCCGCACAAGTCTGACCGCCATGATCCTCTGCGCCCTGCGCAGCAAGGGCAAGGATCTCGCGGTCAGCCGCCCTGCCCATACGGGAGCGCCGTACAGGGCCATCGACCGAACCACCCCGGCGTATAGGCGCCGGCAGCCTGCATTAGGCCCTCCCAAATTCGGGAGGAGCCTGCTCAGGGCTCCGGCGGTCATCGTTAACTTAGGGGCGAGCCGCCGGAAGTGGGCCTCGAACGTCCATCGGCTGTCGAGGAGCAATCCCAGGTACACAGCAGGTCGACTTACCTTAGTCGCCTTTTACGACACCTTGTTAAGAAATGAGGGTGATCAATTCTATACAACCGGATATCACACGGCGGACTATTTTACTATCTATACATAAAAAAATAAAAGGCTTATATAGAAAGCCTACTGTACTATCGAGGATTACTTAGATGATAAGAATGAGTAAACAAAGCTACTCTTCGACCCTGTACAAGACAGTAATAACTAAATGTAACTAATCATAAGAATTATATGTTTAAAAGAGCAACTGCCGAGTTTCTCGCTGCCTCTTTTGTCGGTAGGAACAGTTTTCCGAACCAGCAGTAGAGGTGACGATTCAAAAGCACTTGTTTACAAGTTTACTTGAATAAGAATATTTTTAATTTGAATAAAATAGAATAGTAAAACAGTATATTAATACGTCGTGTGGTATTCAGCTTAAAAGAATTGACCACACTCATTTTTACAGAGGTGACGTAAAAGGCGACTAAGGTACGTCGACCCGCCGTGTGGTATCCGGCTGAGTAGAAAAGACTGCCCTAATTTTTTACCGAGGTGTTGTAAAAGGCGACTAAGGTAAATTGACCCACCATGTGGTATCCGGTTGAGTAAAATAGACCATCTTCTATTTTACCGAGGTGCCGTATATATAACTAAGATGACGTCAGGCAGGCGGCCGGTCATAAAATACGTAGCCAAATCACGTGACAACATGGTGTTTATATCATGTTGTGCCGACCCCACTTATAGTGGGATAAGGTCAGGAGAATGACAATGATTACTTAGAACTTAGATTTCAAATTCTCACATTTAAAGTTCGCTTTAAGTTCACTCACAAAGTTGAATATAACTCGTAGGTGACGATTTGTTTAAAAATTAATTTATTGACTGTTCATAAAACGATAACGTGTTAACGTCTATCACACTTTCTTGTGAAAAGTGAGTCATGCAAACGGAGGGGTGGTTAGAAAGTGGTGGCTATTTAACGTTACTAAGTTACAACGATCTGATAAGGTATTGGACCTCATGAATAGTGTTACCCTTGAACCGTTTGTATCGTTCTTTGCCGAGTTTCGTGAACTGGCCGAAAACTAAGGTCAGATGTCTGATATAGACTGTATTAATAAGAAACAACCGTAGAGAACGGGTTTGAAATACAACCTATTCGTAATAGAGGCGCCAAAATTTGCCTTACAAATGAAGTCAAATATGCGGTAATAAAATATAATTTTGGCTTCTTGAAAGACTCACTGTGTTGTTAATATAATAGATAAATCTTGGTACAAACAAACCCTAATTCAACCTTGTATTTGTGACATAATCTATATCTATACTTATTATAAAACAAAGTCCCCCAAAATCTATCTGTCCGTATGTGATCGATTTTTGAAAAAGTACTAAACGAGGTTTTTACGGTTTTTACTAAAAGGTACTATTTAAAGTAAGGTAGGTACTATTTAACCGAAAGGTTATTAGCACTTAACGGTTTTATGTAAATTGTGTTGAAGAGATCGCCCAAAAAACTCACCTGCTGGGAGCTATAGTCGCTTGTGTCGCATAAACTAACGGATATACACTTAAGTAGTGTACTAGAGAATTGTAGATCTACAAAATTATTATAAAAACGTTCATGACAGCATGTCATTATCTCGTATGGTTAACTCACAATAAGTAATTTTATATTCAAAAGTTCAATTAAATAAACTGATTTCCACGCGCGCAAAATAACAAACAATATCGCTTAAGTATCATTAAGGCGAAAGTCACGGAACTAACCAAGCAACTTTAAACATCTAATCTCCAGCGAGAAATTGTTAATAAAACCCCTGATTGATTACTAAGGATCAGTCAAGGCTATCTATTAGTCTAAGCAAGACAAACACAACAATAAACTACATGACAAGACATCTAATAGCAGTATCTAGGCAACGTTAAGCATCAGATTTCAGATATTTACAACTAACATCTTACCCAGAACTTCCTTCGCGTACCTTTCGGAACGATATGTCATACGCTATATATGCGGTTTTTTTTAATTCTTACTCCAATTACCACTTACATAAACACAAGAATAAAGTTATATAATTCTTATATCTTCTGTATTAAGTTCCAATATAGCAATTTATCACACTCTTTTCGGTGAAGGGAAACATCGTGAGGAAACCTGCATTTCTCTAGAAAATTCTGGGGATATGTGTAACCTATTAATCCGCATTGGAGTAGCGTGGTAGATTTTAGCTGAAATCCTTCAAAAATGGAGAGAGGAGGCCTATGGCCAGCAGTGGGATAGTAACAGGCCGTTACTTCTACCCCAACAATTCTCCTAAGATATGCAGGATTCCTCACGTAGTTGCCTTTACAGAAAAGTGAGTACTAAATTATAAATATCTATTATGCACATTTATATAAAAAAATATAAGAGCTGTGATAGCCCAGCGGTAGCACCGTCCGACTCTTTCGAGGAGGTCACGGGTTCGAACCCGGGCAGACACCAATGACTTTTTATGTTAAAACTTATGTGTCTAATTCATAATTACAATTTATCACACTCTTTTCGGTGAAGGGAAACATCGTCAGAAAACCTGCATATCTCTAGAAAATTCTGGGGATATGTGTAACCTATTAATCCGCATTGGAGTAGCATGGTAGGTCTTAGCTTAAATCCATTTCTTCAAAAACGGAGAGAAGAAGCCTATTCTCAGCATTGGGAGAGTAATAGGCCGCTACTTTACTTTACTTTTTATTTAAAGACTCATGGGTCCCACTCGAAGTTTTGAACCCCGGCGAGTAGAATAGATCACCCTCATTTCTTACCAAGGTGTTGTAAAAGGCGACTGAGGTAATTTGACTTGTCGTGTTGTATCCGGCTGAGTAGAATAGATTACCCTTATTTCTTACCACAGTGTAATAATATACGACTTTGGTAAGTTGACGGCAGGCCACCCCACTTAGAGTGGAATAAAGGCAGGAAATGATGATGACCTGGTAAAGAGTGTAAGCACATCGCCGCAATCAGGTATCATAGCTATAAGATTATATTTTGACATAATATGTTAAATATTCGCCCTTGAACGGTCCTGGCATTAAATAGTTAAACGTCAAGGTCGCTTACAAGAAAACTGGAAGGCAATTTGTTTTAACTGCCATAGTTATCGGCGATAATGTTGGGTTGGTGTTCGGTACTGGCCGTGATTGAAGGTATGAAATTTTATGCGCAAGTTATGAAATACAGAATGTAGGCGAAATTGTTAGGTGGCTTTTAATATTTTCTTAAAATGATATCTCCGTGTTATGTTACTGCGTATGTTACTCAGTTTTATGTGCAGGTATACGAAACTATACCTGCACATAAAGCTGTGGTAGCCCAGCGGTAACACCGTGCGCCTCTTTTGAGGAGATCTAGGGTTCGAACCCCGGGCAGGCACCAATGAGTTTTCTAGTAAAACTTATGTGTCTAATTGATAATTGCAATTTATCACACGCTTTTCGGTGAAGGAAAACATCGTGAGGAAACCTGCATATCTCTAGAGAATTCTGGAGATAAGTGTAACCTACCAATCCGTATTGGAGCAGCGTGGTAGGTCTTAGCTCCAACCCTTCTCTCCAAAAAATAAAAAAACGGAGAGAAGAGGCCTATACCCAGCAGTGGGATAGCAATAGGCCGTTACTTACTATACGAAACTAAACTGAACATATATTGTTGCTGACGGTACATTGGTTAAACTAAGTTGTAGTCATACAAATTTATTCTCTAACAAAAATTGCTTAAATTAAAACAACACATTTTATATCATAATCTCTTTTTTATTTGTCAACGTACTATTATTATGCTACTCAGCCGGATACCATACAACTTACCTTATTCGCCTTTTACGACACCTCGGTTAGAAATGAGGGTGGGCTATTCTACTCAACCGGATATCACACAGCGGGTCGACTTACCTTAGTCGCCTTTAACGACACCTCGGTAAGAAATAAGGGTGGTCTATTCTACTCAGCCGGATGCCACACAGCAGGTCGACTTACTTCCTTAGTGGCCTTCTAAGACACCTCGGTAAGAAATGAGAGTGGTCTATTCTACTCAGACGGATACCACAACACAGCTAGAATTTCTACACTTTTAAATTGAGTATAATATAATTTAGGTAAAACGATAGGTGATGTATACAATAGAGAAAGCAGGAACCGACATAAGCTTGCGGCTCCTGCTTTGCGCCTTGCAAAAGTACGTAATTCGTTTGTGGGTTTTGGTATAAGATTCTATAATAAAATTCCGCAATCAATTTCAGCTTTGCCATTACATCTGTTTAAAAACACTGTTAAAAAGAGGCTGATACAGAAAGCCTACTATACTCTTGAAGATTATTTGGAAGATAAGAATGTGTGGATATAGCTCTCTTTGAACCTGTACAAGACAGTAACGACTTAATGTAAATAGTATTAAGAATTATATTTTTAAAAGAGCAACCGCCGAGTTTCTTGCTGGCTCTTCTCGGTAGGAACAGCTTTCCGAACCAGCAGTAGAGTTGACGATTCAAAAGCACTTGTTTACAAGTTTATTTGAATAAAGAATATTTTGAATTTGAATTTTGAATTTGAAATTTGAATTTAAATTATACAATTTTTTTAATATATCAAAAAATATTCAGCAAAGTCTTTATAAATATGTTGTCGTTATATCACAACTTGATCGACTCACAATTTGTTATTAAAGAAAACGTTTGTTAATAACGCGATTTTACGTTGTTATTTATAAATCTTTTGCTTCGCCCTTGCTTGAATAAGAAACACAAACGTATTTTTAATACATTCACTTGTATTATTGATTTATTTTATTTTTTCTTATTTGATAATCATGTGTATATATCAACAATTTATAACTATGTTTTATTCAGTCCATTTGCATGTACTAACAGTGATCGAAGGTGGAATATACAAAATAAGTTTATTTCTTCGTTCCCTATAACTTTTATTGACAGGTAACTTTTAACCTACTAGCTTTTTCCCGAAACTTTGTTTGCGTGGACTGTTGTCGTATGAAAGGTTGATAGCAGATGGCGCTTTTTAATGTAATCCTATTCCTGCAGAACACGATATCTAAAGCTTTATATATTACCCCGGTGTATTAGGAATAATTGTGCCAAATTTCATGAATATCGGTTAATTGTATTCGCCGTGAAGGAGTAACAAACATACATCCATACTTACAAACTTTTGCATTTATAATATTTGTAGGACATTAATAGGATCAATAAAAAACCACAAGCATTTGAAACTTTATCCGTAAAAGTTGTGATTTGGAAGGCAAACTCTTCCTATAAAATTTAAAATATACTTTATTTTGAAACTAAAAAGTGACATAATCGAAAGTTTTAATTAAATAACGTGTAAAGGTCACATTGTATTTTTATGACCGTGAGCATTTTGTACTTTAATTATATGTTACTTGGTATTATTGTTATAAAATTTTCATAAATATACGTAATATAACAAAAGTGAAAGTATGTTTGGCTGTCTGTTAAGATAGAGAGCTGTTATTACACTTTCACAGATTTCAGAAAACCGCTGGACAAATATTGATGAAATTCGGTAAATTTTAACATAGACCTATTTAATGTAATGTGAGCTGAACATATAGTGTAAAAAATCCCGTTTTTCGTTCGGAAACATACTCCGTTTAAACGTCCCAAAAATTATTATTGATTTCCTATAATTGGTACTACATAATTAATTTCAGACTATTTGAATATAAAATAAATAAAAATAAGTAATGTTAAAATGTATGTAAAAATTTATGGCGGGAAAAAGTAGTAAATTCTAGTAAACACTATTTATTATTATTTTCAGATTTATATTCAAATATGGACAAAGGCTATTTTATTGTGCTCTCAGGGCTAGTCGCAGTTTGTGCTAGTCAGAGATCAACCTATGCTGGCATACGACCTGTAGGATACCCTAGAATAGAAATGACCAATCAATCTTCTGATATAATAAGTTCTGAAAACAATATCATACAAAACAGGTAAGTAAGTAACGGCCTGTTGCTATCCCACTGCTGGGCATAGGCCTCCTCTCTCCATTTTGGAGAGAAGGATTGGATCTAAGACCTACCACGCTGCTCCAATGCGGATTGGTAGGTTACACATATCCTCAGAATTCTCTAGAGATATGCAGGTTTCCTCACGATGTTTTCCTTCACCGAAAAGCGTGTGATAAATTGCAATTATCAATTAGACACATAAGTTTTACTAGAAAACTCATTGGTGCCTGCCCGGGGTTCGAACCCTAGACCTCCTCGAAAGAGGCGCACAGTGTTACCGCTGGGCTACCACAGCTTACAAAACAGGTAATCCAGATTAAACTTTTATATGTATTCACTTATACATCACGCCACCTGAAGAATAATGTTATTTATTTATTTGTTTATTCCATAGAACTACCAACATAATTACATGCGTAACTAGGTTATATTTCCTAGGGTTGCTAATAACATATTATTCTAATAAAGGTAGTCACAGCGTGCCTAAAAGGTAAAAAACGTACAATAACTATTGTAACTAAAATTGGAAGAAAAAAAATAGAAAATATGAAGTCTAACAAACTTAGGGAAAATAGCTTTACATTGATAATGGACGTATGTTACGAGAATGTTACATATATGTATTATTATTTATAATATATACATTAATGTATAATACTGGCAATCGCCAGCGGATCCGCCGGTGTGGAAAGATTAAAACAGTAATATAGTGTTTTGATAACATTTTGATAGCGCGTTCAAACAATTAATCAATCAAAAAATCAAACAATCAAACAAACAAACTCTTCAGCTTTATATATTAGTATAGATAGTCTCTGAGATTGTTACACTTCAGTCTGTAATGTAAAGTATTTTTCAGGGTCGGTGTGACAGCGAAAGAGCGCCTTCCTCTCGAAGCTCGTGGAAATAGAAACTTAATTAATCGCCTTCAAAAACTACCGCAAGACAAGCAGCCTTTCTGGTTACTCAACTGGCGAGCGTTAGAAAGAAACAGGATGCGACCACAAACGTATTCTCTCAGACGAAGTATCTATCTCGACGATATCTAGATACAAGGACATGAAGAGCAGTTTAGATAGTAAATGCTTAACCATCACAGTCTTTTTTGAATTAAGACTATCGTAAGTTGTATTCATAGTTAATGTATAGAAACAGGCTATGTAGAATTTGGTGTTACTTTGCAGAGCTGTAATAGTCCAGCGGTGAGAGCGTGCGACTCTTTCGAAGATGTCATGGGTTCCAACCCCAGGCAGGCACCAATGAGTTTTTCTGTTAAAACTTAGGTGTCTTATTAATATTTGCAAATTGAAGGAAAACGTCGTGAGGAAACCTGCATATCTCTAGAGAATTCTGGATATATGTGTAACCTGACAAACCGCATTGGAGAAGCGAGAGGTAACTCCAACCCTACTCATCAAAAATGGAGAGGGGAGGTCTATGTGCAGCAGTGTATGTAGAGCAGTTAGTAAGAAGCCGCTACTACTATAACGTGCGGATACATATTACAAAAGTAATTATAAAATTGATTTGCTATATCTATGATAAAAAAATATACGTAATATGCTAAATGCAGAGTGTACTATCCTTTTTCATAGCTGTTGGACCTGATTTGCCTTAAGTCGATCTTCTGATAATGCTTCGGTTACGCGGCGAAAAGATTGTTCGATATTCTGGCAGTTTATTCTAAAGATTTAATGAAGTTTAGAAGATACAATCGGGTGGTATCTAAGAAATTCCTCCCATACTTTTTTCGTCATAACATTTGTATGTCATCATATAAAATTTATTTGAGATCATTATACGTAACGCTCATGCTCATAGCAGCATAGCAAATACCACCATATTAGATTACTAATATATGTACTGTAATTAAATACTTCACGATATTATTAGGTACGATATTATTTTAGTAATTTAATCGTTTTGATTTCATATGTATAACCCATATTTGTCAGATTGAGAATCCGCTGGTTAAAGAGTCGGTTTTTAAACGGAATTAAGCTATTACGCCAGCGTACTCAAATATTGTTAGATGACAAAGTTAAAAATGTCTACTAAAACTGTACAGAAAGCATACCTATATGTTATCAAGTATGGTTTTATCTGAGCTGAAATTAGAATAAAGTATAATGAGAATTAAAACAATTAACTATTAAATAAAAATATTTAATCGAAATATTTAACTAGTAAGTTCTGAGTACCACTAACATAAATATAGTTTTAAATTATACTTTTTCATCTTTTATAAAAACCTTTTACAAACCTAAACTTAAACTTTATAATTCAAAAACAATACCAATTAGCGCATTTTGCAAAACTTTACCCCGTACTTTGTATGATAACGACAAGTAGCATTTTGTGTTGCTTGACCACTGATATTCGTCTGATTTTTCGAAGTTACATTATCGTAATGCGGAACATCTTTACCCTTTGTTCGAGTTTTCCATGGTTGCACTCTAGATTGCAGTATTTGAACTTTTTTGTTTAAACTTTCGACCTCTTTTACCAGTGATTCTAGCAAGGACTCCGGTGCAGGAATATTTGTTATTTGTTCATCTGGTGTCTGCAGAGCTTCATAAACACGATCAGCAACTTTTGTTACAGTTTCAAGATGGTAACCCGCAATAAATTCCACCACTGACCTTATGTTCTTTGGCAAACAGCTTATCCATACTTCTTTGACGAAATTATCGCGCACACAACAACCAGCAATGGAATTCAGGTGAGCGTAGAAATCCGATGGTTTTCGATCCCCCATTGCTTCCAAAATCATTAAATTCTTCGCTTTCTCCTCATTCTTTGCCGTAATCCGCTTAATAAGTTGTTTCTTCAAGGTAACAAAGCTGACATAACTTGGAGGATCAATGATAATATCTCGTACTTCCACTGCAGTCTCTTCATCGAGTAGCGATAGGGCGTATCTAAATTTCTGTATGTCACATTCAATATTACGTATTGCAAGTTGCGCTTCTATTTTCTTAAACCAAAGGGCTGGGCGATTCTTCCAAAAAGGTTCTCCTTGTACTTCTATATATTCGTCGTTCGATTTCGAAACAAGATGTTTTAGTTCATCGCGTTTAGGATTGTGATCTGTGTGACTTGAAGACGGGGATTGATTCATTATAATTTCGGCACAACTTCCAATTCTAATTTTAAATAATTTGCACAGTGTCGTCCTTAAGTAACGTTATCCACCGTTATTTATAATTTAAAAGATTAAGATACACAACTATGTTGAGACGTGTGTGATCTGGGGTATAAACCGTGACAACTGGCAAGGAAATAAGGCTCAAAGGGGATTAACAAATGTATACGATTACTGTCGACTGCTTTGGAATCTAATAACTTCGTTATTAAGTATCTTTGCGACTTAAATTGTAACAGAATCCCTTCTAAATATTGCTCAAAACTTAGCATTGGTGTTATGAATATTACTATTTCATATTTTATAGGGAAAAATCTACTAGTTAAATATTGGCTATCAATTTCATTTTTTTTGTCACAATATTATTATATGTTAACGAGTGAATGTGTTTTTACGACAATATAACAGACTTTAGATATTTGTGTCGTTTTTATTTTGAAATAATCAAATCTCATAAAAGATGGTATGTAACTTTCTAACACCAACGCTTTTTATGTCATATCTTCTTTATTTTTTGTGATAAAAAATAAAAATGTAAGAAATTAAGTAATGCCGTATTCCTTTCATTACAAAAGTTCTTATTCCACTTTTTTTATTATTATACATGGAAACCAAAACAAAAACCTAATAAATTAAGCTTTCATAAAATCTTACTTTAGTTTTAGTTTAAGTATATTACTGTTTGAATTTGTAAACTAATAATTAAGATTAACAATAATTAAAATGATGCCTACTGTTGGGGAAGATTTTAAACTTTCGCGATTCATACTAATTAAAATATAAACAACCGGGTCACATCGCGATAATCCCGTTACCTTTGTTTAAGGTTTTATGGATTTAAAGATTACGGTAAAGGCAGACAGATCGTTGGCACATACTGTTTACAGAAAACCCACCCACACCGATAGATACCTTCATGCCACATCGCACCATCACCCTAGGCACCTAGAGGCCGTAAAAACATCGTTGACGAATAGAGCTTATGATCTGTGCGACCCTGAACACCTTGACGGTGAATTGCAACATATTCAGGAGACACTAAAAAAGAACGGCTACACCAACAGAAAATTAATAAGACCATGCACGCGAAAGGAAAGACGTCTTGAGGTGAACAGACAGCCGGCGTTTTTACCGTATGTTAAAGGCGTCACCGACAAAATCGGAACCATGCTAAGAAAGGTTTCTATAAAGACCGTCTTCACGCCTTTACATAAGGTAGCTAGACTTTTACGCACACCGAAAGATGTCATCCCCTTCCAGACCCCAGGGGTATATAAAATTAACTGCAGTTGTGGTAGCGCATACATCGGCCAAACTAAGCGAACCATTGCTGAGCGAGTGAAAGAGCACATAGCTGCAGTTAAAAATAACCAGCCAACGAAATCAGCGATCGCAGACCATCTGCTTAATTCAGGGAGCAATCACTGGATTGAGCTTCACGATCCCAAGGTACTGTCAACTGATGCCCACTATTATGCGAGAATGGCGCGTGAAGCCATTGAGATTCGAAAGCATAATACTTTCAACCGAGAAGAGGGCTTCAGATTGTCAACGACTTGGGATCCAGTGATTAATAAATATAACTCGCGGAAAAAATCGTTGAAAGCTATATCGCGTGCAGATTATATCAGTGTGGTGTGCAAGAGACCTTATGTGGATTGTGCGGTTCAAGTGAGGGTAGATGAAGAAAATAATGACTGTAGTACTCGGGAACGAAGACGCCGCGGCGCTCCAGTCAGTTCCTGACCACGGTGGATGCAACTCTGCCGAAACGTTGAACCTTAAACAAAGGTAACGGGATTATCGCGATGTGACCCAGATGCCTACTGTTATTTAACATAAAGGATGATTCACGCTACACCGTGTCGCGACCGGGCCGTGCCACGGCCGGGGCACGGCCACCGTGCGCCGGCCGTGCCAGTCATTCATGTTACACCGGGCTGTTTGGGTTTATGATTTGCACGACTTATATCTGTGTTAAGTAGCTTTTGTCAGCAAGTGATTTCATCTATCGATAGACTTGACGCCTAAATAAATATGCTGTTTCACAATTTGAATTAGCAGCTATTGCAATTGCCATCGATGATAAAGTATTGGAAATTATTTTATTTGTTATCTAAATACTTAGGATGGCTCATGTCGTAAATCACAGAGCAAATTACACACATTCTAAACAATTTGCATTGTCCATTTTGCTGTTAAGCTGCTAAACTCACTAAGATTTGACGTTGACTGCTCTGCGGGCGCCCGGGCGCATATGTTTTATGTTACAACGCGAAGGGGCCGAACCGTGCCGGAGCCGGGAAACAATACCCACCGACATTTCAACGCCGTGCCCCGGCCGTGCACGGCCGGGACACGGCCGGGGCACGGTTAGGCATGAATCACTTCATACCAAAAGTATACCATAATGTTCGACCGTGCCCCGGACGGGGCACGGCCCGGTCGCGGCACGGTGTAGCGTGAATCATCCTTAACTTATAAGATATTAATTGTACGAGAGTCTTAATTCACGTCAAGTTTATTTTAAAATAACCATTTTTTCGTGTTTTCAGGGGTAAAACGGGATTTTTTTTTCATGTTACATGTTAGCTCGGTATTTGTACTTCAATTGTATTAAAACTTCATCAATATTGATCTAGTGGGTTGGCTGTGAAAACATAAAAATGAGAAAGCAGACTTTCTCATTTTTAATATTAGTCTTTATGTCTAGCTTCGTAATAGGAAGCGAAGCTTGTCTTATGTTTGCACGGAACCTTTGTCTCCATACTGCAGGTAATATCTCAACGATATTGAGTTTCTATTTACTTTTACATCTACTTCGAAATGGCTATATGCCAATATTAACTGCACCCTCGACTTCTTTAACGTCACTTTATTGATAAACTCGTGGTGCCCGTCTTTTCCTTCGCACCGGTTTTTATAAACCTATATGCGACCCGAGCTGTGGTAGCCTAGCGTTAAGACGGTGCAACTCTTTCGATGTGGTCACGGGTTCTATCACCAATGAGTTGTTCTGTGAAAATTTGTTAGATAATTACAATTTATCACACGCTCCTCGTTAAATAAAAACGTTGTGAGGAATCCTGCAATATATTCTGGAGATACTATTAGTCCGCATTGGAGACGAGTGGTGGATCTTAGCTTCAAATTTTAACTATTCCAAATTTTGTTAATATTGGCTCAACCCACAGACGGACAGAAACTTTGGCATCTATATTAGTATGGATTACTTACTATATTCTGTAAGTGAAAAGACCTGTTATTATCTAACTGCTTTGTATAAATCCTTTTAGGAGAGTTCAAGCTTAAACCCTTTACCAAATCCCGATTGATAGGTTACAAATATCACCACCTTACCTTATGATATTTTCTATCACTGAAAAGCGCAATTGCAAATATCATTTAGCCACATATGTAAAGAAAAGCTGATTCGAAAACGTACACACAATGACGTATTGAGTATTATATTTTTAAAAGATTTCCCATTATTCAAGGGGATCAGATGAGGAAAATAATTTCGCCATTATATCTTATAAATCTATAAGGACTCGTCATTATTCCTTTGAAAGGAAATAATCAATTCAAATGACTCTGTCATTGAAATTGATTATTTCTAGCCTTTTATTCGCTTGATTTACTTGCAACTTTACTGTTTAAATACGCAAAATTATGTATTTAAATGGTTCTTTCTATTCCCGAAGGGAAAATGTTTTTTTTATCCTGTATGTTATTCTGGTATATGGTATTTTTTTTAATTGACTGTATGCTGTTAGCCCTGACGGTTTTTTCAACGTAACCGGGAAGGACGGGCGAGCGTAGAAGCATCGTCGAGGTTGCGAAATGCGAAGAGTATAGCGCAGAAGCTCTACTAGCGTCGGTTTTGGGAGAGAAAATCGATCTAACTAGGTTTATTAGGAAAAAAAAATAGAATCTAAAGCTTAAATTTTTGCTGTCATTTGTCAAGTTGTAATAGCGCAACGATAAACGAGCGGATTAAATATGACAAAATACCTCGGTTCAAATAACACATGTCACCGACTCTTTCTTTCTTTTTTATCTTTTAATTGCATTTTTTTTAATCTTTACCAAATTTTAAGTAACCGAGCAAGGTTCAATCACCCAGATACTTTAATTTGAGCACAAAAACAATATAAAAAGTTAAAATAACGTACAAAACAAACATTTTTAGTATAATAGTTATTGAATATTTTTATCCAAAACCATTTTGCACGAAAACATTGTTAAATCGATGTGAACGAAAGCTGACATTTTAACACGAAAATTTCGGTAGGTGTTTGAAAATAATGGTTGTTTGCTGGCATAAAACTAAGTCGACTGTACACAGCAGTGCATGTTAAACTCTTTGTTGACGTTTTGAGGCGCTTTGTAGATACGGTGATGTATCCTGCTAATGCTATTATATTTAAATAGACGGGTAGAATGTATAGTTATTCTAGAATTCGCCAGCGGCTCTGCCCGCATGGACAGATTAAAACGTTTAAAGTGGATTAACCTATAAAGCTAGACATATGCTGTCGCAGACTTTTAATTAGAACTTTTAGAGGGCGATTACGAATACATGATTTTTGAATAACTATTACCGTTTCAGCGCACGCAAGAATAACATTAAAAAAAAAGAAAAAATAAATAAATCAAATAAAAAAATGGCCTATCTTACACTGAGATAATTTTTCAAATCGGTCCAGTAGTTCTTGTCCAATGGCAAATGGCCGCATCCGGCAAACAGCGGAAGTATGCATCTGTCATCGACAGTTATATATTTGTGCCGTTTACAATTGAGACCCTAAGGCCGGGCCGTGTTTTAACCCCTCGGTTAATTGCCACTTTGGGTGACAAGAGGGCAGCTTCTTTTTCGCACAAAGAATCAGCTTAGCGATTCAGTGCGGAAACGCTGCCAGCATTCTTGGGACCACCATTCCACGTGGGCATGATTAGTATAGTCCTAACGTGTAAGTAATTTAAGAGATATATAACTTGTACATTTTTTGCTGTAAATAAAAATCTATAACCTTTTAATCAAACGTTGAATATAATAAGAAAGTTTTATGACTTCAAACTCTTTTTATACTTTACGAAATTTTAAAATAGCTAAGAAAATTGAGGAGCTTATAAGAAATTTCTCACATTCTCAGTAACACACTTCGGAGAATACCTTTAATAGAAATTGTTATAAAGGAAGAGCCGCGGCACTAAATCTTAGCTCAAAGAAGCCTTCACACTGATATCTATTTCCCGGCTTTCCCATAAAGTCCTGTCTTCATTATATTTTATGCATCTTCATAATATTAACTTAGGTTTAAAAAATCAAGATAACTTTTACAGTTTTTTCACTTTTACATAAATAACTAGTTTTACCCGCAACTTCGTTCGCGTGGACTGTTGTCGCATGATAGATTGATAATAGATGTCATCCTATTCCTGTAGAATTAACAGGATTTCTATAGCCTATATGTTACCCCGGTGTAAGAAATAATTGTGCCAAATTTCTTCGATATTGGTTCAGAGAATTCGCCCTGAAAGTAACAAACATATATCCATGCTCACAAACTTTCGCATTTCTAATATTAATAGGATAAAATTTTGAATATTCACGTTGAATGAAAATAGAGCGAGGACTGAAGAATCTTACTTCTTAATCTAAACTTATCGTTAAAATAGCTAGTGTGTTAGCTTTGTCTTTAATGTTAATCAATCACTAGTAGTTAGTTTTATAGTATCACTCTCGTCACTCAATAAACGTCCACTGTTGTTTTTTTTGTCGAAAAACGACAGAAACTATTATTTAATACAAACATATGTTTGTCCGTGTCATAAATGTATTTTTATGTCACGTTAGTTAAATCAATCTGTGTGTTTGTAGCGGCCTAATTCTCTCCCACTGCTGTGAATAGGCCTCTTCTCTCAGTTTTTGGAGAGAAGGTTTGGAGTTAAGACCTACCACGCTGCTCCAATGCCGATTAGTAGGTAATACATATCTCCTGAATTCTCTACAGATATGCAGATTTCCTCACGATGTCTTCACCGAAAAGCGTGTGATAAATTGCAATTATCAATTAGAAACATAAGTTTTAACAGAAACTCATTGGTATCTGCTCGGGCTCGAGCCCGTGACCTCTTCGAAAGAGTCACCCGATGTTACCGCAGGGCTATAACGGCAACTGTGCTTTGCTTAGTTAAATAGACAACACTTAATAATAATATTTAATATAAAAAGCATATACATATAGTATTATACACATTATTGCAATGCACAAAAGCTTTTTGGTATAATTTACTAAAAGCGTCGTTACTAAGCAACTGTCTTATTAATTCTAGTATAATAATAACTGAACACCAAATTTTCTCTCTGAGATACATAATGTACATGTGGAACGTGCATAATGGATGCATCGACCGCTTCAGGGGACACGTCAACCTAAACGACACACTGTGTCAACTGGATTTTCTCCTCGTATAATAAAGTGATATTACGTCAAGCCTCAAGCCCTTCCGGCACATGAGTACGGTATAGTTTATTTTTATGTACTCATGAAAATGTTTTCTTAATAAATTGCAATAAAATAAGTTTTTTACATCATTCTCCTGCCCTTATTCCATTCTAAGTAATAATAATAATATTTATTTGATAATAGTAATAACACACAATTTATAAGCCACCTTTTATGTATATAATTATAATCTTAGTCTCAAATGTTAAGACACTTAAGTTAAGACAGTTAAGACAGTTCCCATTCTAACATGTTTTAAACATATTGTCACTTGATTTTACGACCAGCCGTCAGCCTGACGTCAATTTACCTTAGTTGTATTTTACGACACCTCGATTAGAAAAAGGGCGGTCTATTTTAATCAATTGGATACCACACAGTGGGTCAACTTATCTTAGTCGCCTTTTACGACGCCCAGGTAAGAAATGAGGTTGGTTTATTTTGCTCAGCCGAATACCACACGGCGGGTCGACTTACCTTAGTCGCCTTTTATGACACCTGCGTAAGAAATGAGGTTGGTTTATTCTACTCAGTCGGATACCACACGGCATAATAAAATACCTTTTTTACTAAAACTTTTTGGCCAGCCGACCCAATGAAGCAAGTGACGAGAGTTGAGTGTTATAAATGTCCAAAGCTTTGCAGCCCCAGTGACGCTTCCGTACCGCCAAAATGAAACGGATGTGACGTCAGTTATGCCGCCATATTGTCGCTTCCTACCGTAATGAGTGAGTATGTTTCAATATAAGCCGTAGCCAGTCAATGCTGGATGTCTTCTGATACAGTAAAAGTGTATTAGTCATTACTTTGTTTGATTTTTATTCCATTAAAACTAACTATTACAATTTTTCGGGACCCAATCGTTTTTGAATGTTCTGTTACGTAAATATTTCAGAGACTAATGTCATGAGAAGTCAAAATTCTCCTGCCCTTAACCACTCTAAGTGGGATTAATAAATTTTTAAAGCTATAAGACTTAAGCTCTCACAAAGAAAAACTACTATATACTTCTTAATGTCATGAGAAGTATACTTTGCTTTATAACGCAGGTTTAGTTTGTGAGAGCTGAAGAGTCGGATAGCTTAAGGAAAGCTGGCTCCTGTTCGCACAAAGACAGAAGTTCCTGTTCGTCAAGTAATTCGACGCAATCAGAATTATTGGAACTTTGACATAGGAGCAAACGTTATTTCCTTTAAGTATACTTTCACTTACATATGTTCCTATAAATACCTATAAAGTAAAATACGTAAGATACAAATGTAGAGATCTCTAATTCCGTTATCAATAATGTTGTTACTGGTATAAAATACAACTTTCAAATAGTTGGGTCAATAATATAGAATGTCGCCGTCATTATGTGTGAAAATTTGAAAGATTTAATGGGTTGACTTTTCAGAAAATTGCTTCTTATTTATTGAATAAGTCAACGATCACGTTGTTATTGAACGTTATTTATTGAATAAGTAAGGTAAGTTGTTATAAATTAGTCTCCATGCTCACCATTCATTTCCACAGAATACTCAAGAGCACATCTCCGACCTACAGCCATTTTTATACAATGACCTCCCGCGCAAGCCGCCATCTTTGATACCAGTTTTATCCGTATTGTCAACATAAAATATATTGAATAACTGCTAATGCTTTCAAAAACAGTAAACCTTACACAAATATATAAAAAAATTCTTTATATCAAATGCAATTCCGAGTTAAAAAGAAAGATGATAAATAGTTTTATAATGAACTACCTGTGCTAGCTTCGCCTGCATGGAAATCAATGTGTCACGAAGTTTTTCCCGAATTGATATTTTTAACATAAATGTAGTTATCGTGAGTTAATTATAAGAGACTTTTATATAACTTTCACCGTTTACTTAGTACATGCAAGGAACGCTTTTAAATTGTGCCGTTTTCGCATTATTTTTTGTTACTCTCTCTGAGCGTGATGTTATAAACTCCATAGCCTTCCTCGATAAATGGACTATCTTACAATCAAATAATTTTCAAATCGAAACAGTAGTTTTTGAAATTAGCGCATTCACACAAATAAACAAACTTTACAGCTTTATATATTAGTATAGATAAAGAGATAGAAATTACAATGAAATAACTATTTCATTGTAATTTCTATCTCTTTATCTATACTAATATATAAAGCTGAAAAGTTTGTTTATTTGTGTGAATGCGCTAATTTCTATTTTTTTAACCCAACAATTGAAGTCGCCCATTATCCGTCTATAACTCATTGCTTTGTAATGGTTAGGTAAATATTTAATCAAGAATATAAACGTTTAATTTGCTTTGTAGAAAGCCTTTCAATTAAATTGTTTGAAATATTAAGAGCTTCCAAAGACAGTACAAGTAAAATAACTAAGCTATTGTTATTTATTTGAGATCATTGTTGGAAAATTCAACGTTAACTCTCTTAAGTTGAAGTTATTATGGTTATAAATAATTATTAAGCCGAGAGAGACAGAATTGTCAAGGATTCACGGATTATTCTGTCCTAAATTGATATTTATAATTCATCTGGTACTTTGCTATGATGAAAAAAATTGTGATGCCAAAGCTGACAATTTAAAAACACCTGGAGATTTTTTAAAGATATTGTGGTACTTCACAATTTGTATTACTAGTAATAAGCTCAATACCAATAATATCAAGGCGAAAGTCTGTCTGTTTGAAACTCTTTAAGATTAATAAAATTTAGCACAACTAAAGGTTACGATACGTTACCATATAGAATAAAAAATAACCCTTTTTCTTCCAGAAACAGGGAAAGGAACATAGTTGAGGAAACTTAAACGTTTTTTTTTTGTAATCTTACTAATATTATATATGGGAAAGTCTGTCTGTCTGTCTGTCTGTCGGTTCCGTTTTCACGGCCAATCCGCTGAACCAATATCGATGAAATTTGGCATAAATATTCCTTATATACCGGGGTAACATATAGGCTATATAAATCCTGTTAATTCAACAGGAATTAAATTCAGGAGCAATTAAATGCGATGACATTCAAAACGCCATCTATAATAAACCTATGGAACTAATTTTTATTTACGATGTGTCAAAATCAAGTCAAATCTGTATTTACGAAGTATTTAGATTCCAAGTTTTTCGGGTTACGTCAAAAGAGTTATCTTTAAAGAGTATTTATATTTTATTTTATTTTATTCGTTTACTCGGCCAATTTAACTTAGAAAATTTAACATTGTAATAACAATGGATTATTAATATAAGTAATAGGGGTTATTTAGTAAAATAAATAAACTAATAATATTATAAATGCGAAAGTCAGTATGTAACGTTTTCATGGTCAATTTGCTGAACCAATATAGATGAAATTTGGCAAAATTAATGTTTATATACCGGGGTAAAGTATAAAAATCTTAAAAAAAGTTATTATTATTATTTTTTAAATATTTCGGTTTTTGTTTATTTCATAAACCGGAGAAAAATATTTAATAAAAAAGAGACCGCCAGAATGATGTATGTAACATCTTTTGGCCCAGACCAGAGTAATAATTTCAGTGTTGTTAAATAGAAAAATATTTGTTATCTTAGTATCAATTATTATTTTATTTTATATTTATTTATTATAGTTTGAGGTTATGTACATGTATAATAAGATAGGATTTGTGGTGAAAATATAACAATAAGCTATAATCATTTAAGTTCAAGTAAAATTTAATCATATATAATTTTTGTTGTCAAAAAAACAGACGTTTCAAGAAAACGCATTCTTTATTTATTTATTTATTTTTATTTATTTTTACTAGGTCCGCCAACAGAATTAAGTGTAATTTAAATATTAAAGTAGACACAGCTTAGGGTTTATAAGTTTACACATAATGCCAATTATAGGCAGACACAGCATGCAACTTAAACATGTACGATGACATTATATTTTAAAAATTAGAAACTAAGTATGAGAAAACTATATAAATAAAAACTGATTAAAATGGATTTTTAAATAGATATTAGCAAGAAACTGACATTACAAATATGATAATTAAAGTATTTTAGTTAATTTATTTCTAAAAACGTTGAGGCTGTCGTAGAACACATCGATAGTCTTATCCTTCGATACCAATGCCTTGTACGTTCGGCTCAACCTTGGTATCAAAGAGTGGTGTCCTAGATTCGATTTGTACCCTTTTTGAGTGAACAGTGCAATGGGAAACCGTGGCATACGAGAAGGTATATTAAAAGATATTCGACCCAATAATGCAGAGTTGTCGATGGCTCCGTTCACTAGTTTGTGTAGGAAAAGCATATCGTGTAATTTGCGCCTATCTGAGAGTGAAATTAGGTTCAATTTTTTTAATCGACTATTGTAAGGTAATCTTTTATGCGGTCCTATAGAATAAAAACGTGTGAAACGTCGCTGTATGCTTTCTAAGCGATCTTTGTGGATTTGGTAGTTCGGGTTCCATATAACTGTCCCATACTCTAATTTACTTCTGACTAACGTGTTATATAAGAGTTTTTTAGTACTAAGTTTTTTAAATGACTTGGCATTTCTAAACAAGAAGCCTAACATTTTGCGCGCAGATCTGCAAACATTATCTATGTGAACGTTGAATCGCAGCTTAGCATCGATCGTAATTCCCAGATCTTGAATACATTCTAATCTCTTGAGAGGGCTATTATTTATCACGTATTTAGCATAAAGAGCACAACGCTTGCGAGTTAAAGTTATGAAAGAGCATTTATCCGGATTAAGATCCATACCATTTAAGTAACACCAATCGACAACCCTACCTATGTCTTCCTGTAAAGAGAGGACATCATCGTCTTTTGATATCACTTTGGCAATTTTCAAATCATCCGCAAAAATAAAGCATTTTGAGTTATAAAAGCACTTGGTGACATCGTTAACAAAGATGTTGAATAGGAGAGGGCCAAGTATTGATCCCTGAGGAACGCCGGACGACACATTGTATGTGTTGGATGAATATCCTTTAATGACTACGTGAGAATTCCTATCAGACAGATATGAAGTAAGCCAGGATAAAAGCGATCCTCCTATACCAAAGGCAGAAAGTTTGGACACTAGCAGTTTGTGATTAACTCTGTCAAATGCTTTCGATAAATCCATATAGATTGCATCTACTTGTTGCCTCGAATCTACCGGGTCAATCACGTAACTCATAAAATTTGATAGATTCGTGATAGTGGATCGTGCGCTAACGAAGCCATGCTGGGATTCTGAAATTGCATGACGAACATGACGTGATAGAATAGGATGCAGTAAGGACTCAAAAACCTTCGACAAAGCTGATAATATGGAAATTGGTCTATAATTGGAAATATTTTCACGGCTGCCTTTTTTATGGACCGGTACTATTCTAGCCCGTTTCCATATATTTGGAAAACAACCAGTTTCCAAAGATTTGTTAAATATCAGGCTAACAGGTAGTGATAGAGGAACTGCACATTTGTTTATGAATAATGGAGGTAAATCATCAGGTCCGGCTCCCTTCCTTGCATCAAGTCTTTTTAGTTTCTGAATAACTTCATCGATAGTTATGTTAACAGAGCAGAGAAAGTTATTACAAGGTATTATGAGATCACAATCTTTGTAAGGGGGGTCGCTTCCGGCAAAAACTGATGAGAAAAACTCACCAAAAAGATTGCATACATCGAGGCCACTCGTAGCCACTTTGTCGCCAAAAAACATTCTAGTAGGATACGTGTTTGGCGATTCTCTGACGTTTTTTAAATGCGTCCAAAAATTTTTGGGGTTACTTGGCAAATTTTGTTCAATCATATCAATATATTTATTATAGCAGTCATGAATTAAAATGTTACACTCAAGTCTTAAGGATTGGAACTTAAGTTTGTCTAATGGATTATTATAAATTTTAGACTTTAGACGATATTTGTTCTTACGTTTCAGTACCGAGATAAGTTTATAACTGTACCAGATAGGAAATTTTTTATTTTTGGGTTTACACGTGGGGACGTGCTTTTCAATAAGTGACTTTAATTTATCATAAAAAATAGTTATCATCATATTAACATCCTTGCAATTTAGAAACAAGTCAGCCCAGGGTGTATTGTCTAGTTTTTTATTAATAGAGTCATAGTCTGCCTTATAGAAATTGTATTTTTTAACGAATTTTTCAACTATAGTAGGAGTCCTACTAAGTTTAAGTTTTATTGTTAAAGGTGGGTGATGGTTGTCGACTAAACTTATGGGATTAGGATTTTTAATAACTAATGTTTCTAAAGTATTAGACAATACCAAATCTAATAACCTTTCGTTACAGTTGACTATAGAATTGAATTGTTTTAAGTTATGTTCCTCGAAAAAATCAACGACCATGGAATCCAAACTGCAACTACTAGAGGGATGCAGGTAATTGAATTCTGACATTTTTGACCATGATAAATTACTAATATTAAAATCCCCTACTATTAACACGTGCGCATTATTATTAATAATTTTAGACGTATTGATTAAGAATTTATTTAGTGTTTCTTTTTTAACTGGTGGTGGTAAATATAAAACGCAAATGGCAATCTGAGTTGGTTTTCCATCTATTGTGAGGTCTGCAGTGATCCATAGATCCTCGCAATGACTGTCCCATTGTGAGACTCGGCAAGAATTTAGACTACTTTTAATTGCAATCATTACTCCTCCACCATTTTTTAACTTGTTAGTGTCAGTTTGTTCCCTATCCCTTCTGTATACAGTGTAACGGCTGTCAATAAACTCACCATCGAATACTCCGCTATTGAGCCAGGTTTCTGTAAAAATTATAACGTCAAAGTCATTAGATAGGATATTAAGCTTTACCTCTTTCGTTTTACTACGAATTCCTCTAACGTTTTGGTAATACAATCTTAAAAAATTGAATGAAAAAATATAATATTTAATAAGAGACTAGATTTAGATTACAATCCTTTAAGATAGCAACTGTTCTAACTGATCAGTGCTACGCACTATTATATGTTCCGAGTCATCCGACTTTCTCAGAAAGACACGGCCATTTTTTATCCAGACGAATTTGTAATTTAATTTCTTAGCTGTTAATCGGGCCGAAGCGTGTAACTTCTTCAATTCAGGAGTTAAGTGCTCCATTATATAAATAGGTTTCTTTTCTCCTCCTATTTCAATGTGACTCGTATTGAGTTTGTCTTCTTTATTCTTCTTATTATATTTTATTACTCCAGCTAAAAATGTGTCGCGGACTCGTGGACTTGAAAATTTTACAATCACAGAACGTGGACGCGTGCTAGTTGGATTTATTTTGGCAACCCTAGTGCACTTGTGAATATCTGCGTCCGCGATACTGCTGCCGGTTATTTTCCCAATTTGAGAGATGATGATCGGTAAATTTTCGGTTTTATATTCCGGTATACATTGTATCTCCAAATTACTCAATCTCGAGTGCTGTTCCATGTTACTAAGACGTGCGTTAATGTCCTTTATAGTCAATTTAAGGATTTTATTTTCATCTTTTAACTCGTTTACCTGAGAAAATTTAGCTTGAAGCTCCTTTTTTAAGTCCTCATATTGTTGATTGATAAAGCACACAGATTCTTTAATCTCATTCATTTCTTTAAAAATTTCCGTATTTTTTCTGTCTATTATTTTCGTCATATTCTTTTCCATTTCCGTCAACAGTATTTTCATTTCATCTTGTATTAATTGCTTTACGTTCTCGAGAGTAAAAGATTCTGAAACTTGAGTGTTGGTAATAGGCCGTGCGCGTCTAAGTGTGATGTTGGAAGTGGGGCTTGTGTCACGTTGATAGACGATCGAACCGCGAACCGGTGTGTTTGAATTATCTCCTTTTGGTTCATTAGAACGACATGAGGGGCACATCCAATTAGCTTTGTAGTCTACAGAGAGCTGTTTGTATTTTTTGTTTGCAGCATGGATACAATCGAAGTGGTAACGTAAACTGCATGTAGTGCATTTAAGTTGTTCAGGAGTTGAGAGATCGGAAGAACATGCAGCGCATTTTTTTGGATTGTTTGTTTTAGTGCTCATTTTAGAATCCTGGTGAAAATTTAAAACAAAACAGTCACTGTGTAGTATTGCTCTAATTATTTGCCAGGCGTTACAATGCACCACACTGCGATTCTCGTTCTTTGTGACGTAGATGCGAGCCAAGCGCGAGTTGTCGTAGGTCAGGATTTTGTGAAAAAAAGGATTTTTCGATAATTAAAATGGCAAAAACTCACGATCCCCACGTCCGATTCTTACGATCCAAGCACCAAACACAAGCCTATGTTTTACACTTTACAATAAACTAACTCTTAGTTACCATTGGACACTTCATATATATAATTTAGATTAAGATTTACAGATCGGCTGTTTTACAACGTCATCGTACGATCGCGTTGATGGTAGCTGGTTCTTAAACGGTCTTTAGTTAGTAGTCTATGGCAAGTACGAAATAAATGACTTTTAATTGACATGTATTGGGAAGTAAGTTTTATTTAATTTAATCCCATAGAAATTAAGCCATACTGCTAATGAAAAAATATTTTATTTCTAAACACCATTTTTAATATTTGAAAAGTCATTACAGTTAATAAAGTCAAGTTTAATATATTTTCCTATACCTATTTAAAAATATTATGTTAACAAAAACATAATTTAAATTTAATTTTTCGTATTTATACTAAAAACTTTGGAATCCAGCGCCATACGTATAGGTAACTTAAAAAAAAACAATTTGACAGTTGATTCGTTACGTATAAATGTTATTATTAAATAAATTTCTAACACGTTTCCAAAGCTTATAATATTTATAGATATATTTAATGCCAGAAAACATTATGAATTTTTCATGTATATAAAGTTTTTGTACTCCTTTTACTGCGCTATTTTAAAATATATTTCGTGTAAGTACGGGTTATTTACTAAAATTATTATATTAAGCTCTTGATCAAACAATAAATCCCTCTGATTCATCCCGGATCGATCTAATTTTTGTGATTGAGATATTTGAAGGTTTGGATGGTGACAGAAGCCACTCCTAATTTCAAGACTACAGTCCACGCGAACGAAGTTTCGCGGGTAAAAGCTAGTTGACTATATGCTGTTAGCCCTAACGGCTTTTACAACGTCACCGGACGGAACGGGCGAGCGCAGAAGCATCGTTGAAGTTGCGAAATGCGGAGAGAAGAGCGCAGGCGCTCTACTAGCGTCGGGGAACTTAAACGTTTAAATAAACGCAAACGACGAGGCAGGTGCCATACCCTTAGTACTACTATATGGAAGCATTGCATAGCATGCATTCAGATAGACTTATATTGCATCTATTGAACCTTACACCTGATGCAGCAAAAATCTGTATAACAAGGATTTGCGTTTGGGGAGTGTGGTGAAATGTATGCACTTGTATTGTTTAAGTAAAGTGTTGTGTGAATATAGCAAAGGCTCAAACACACACTAACACTATGCGTCCACGTCCACTCCGCATACGAGCTCTGATGTTACTGACGTGGTGCGCTTTGAGATTAATGAGGTTCCCTTTGTACACTAATATTAGTATGTTTATGTGTTGGTATATTCATGTATGTATTATGTATGTCAAACGTCCTGTATATAAAACATACATCAATATACCAATACATAAATATATAAGGTAAGAATTACACATCTCAACCTACATACACTACAGGGAGGGCTTATTAAATAAATTAATTTGAATATTCTTGTATTATATTATACTTACCTTGCGTTTGAACACACAACACAGAAGATGTCATAGAGCCAGCAACACAGAAGCACTGTGTTGCTGGCTCTATGACTTACCTTGAATGAATGACCTTGATTTGATGAATTGAATGATTTACCTTATATTATGGCAACATTTTTTAATAATTGCTACATTATTTCGTGTTGTGTTGATCTTACAAAGACTTTGTTTATCGTTCATAATAATATCAAATATTCCACAATATTTTAACTTTTCACTATTTTCAGTTTTTAGTCTATATCCCAGCAATAGCGTTAAGCAAAAGTGTAAGTCCCTAGTAGAGGTATAAACAAGTCTGCTTGCCAAGTATGACAACCCAAGAGAAACCCACGCAATTTGTATGATAATTTTACTTGGATGCAGTTGTAACATTAATGCAGCTCGCTTGCAAATATGCTTTGATCTTCACCGTGCACACTTTTTGACTCAGATATGCATAGCTTGGAATAAACACTATCACAAACTCTAAAGTCCTTTCGCCCTGCAACCGAAGCATCATCAGGAGATACTCCACGACAAAATCTACATTTAGCATTAAATATACCTATATTTTATTTACGTAATCGCGGAATAAAGCACAAAAATTTCTTTATTACTCTTGTATTATAGGCGCAAAGTAACGCCTAATTCTATAAATTACGTAAGACGTTGTTTCTATATGTTACACCGAAAATTAAAACGAATGAATGATATTATGAAAATTTGAAAATTTGTATCATAAATAAAAATAGTAAAAAAAGTAAGTAAGTAACGGCCTGTTACTATCTTACTGCTGCATAAGTCTCCTCTGTCTGTTTTCGGAGGAAGGATTGGAGCTAAGACGCTGCTCCAATGCGGATTGGTAGGTTACACATATCTCCAGAATTCTGTTTGGAGAATTCAGAAGATTATCCATGTTTTATAAGATTCTACGTTATTAATCAGTTTCAATATTAAAATTTAATTACTATTCTATTTTAACTACGAGTATTATGCATGTTTGAACTGAGTAAAGTCAGTGAAACAAGCGGGGCTACCGGACCATCTCCGGCGAGGCGGCCTGCGCCTTGGCCGGGTCCCCTCCATGGGACCTAGAGGCTGAGGTGCTAGCTCAGGCCTACCGCCGTAGAGTCGAAGCCCGTTCACAGGGGGGAGACACAGCGGCGGTAGAGGTGGATTGGCGGAGGGCAGCTCAGGAAGAGCTCCTCCGCCAATGGAGGCGGCGGCTTGCATCGCCCAGTGCAGGAGCCTGGACGATTTCAGCCATCCAGCCCATTCTCCAGGGCTGGGTCGCCAGGAGGCATGGGGTCCTCACCTTCCGCCTGACACAGGTGCTTTCCGGACATGGTTGTTTCGGGTGGTATCTGTGGAAGGTGGCCCAGCGCGAAGCGACTGGTGAGTGCCACGAGTGCGGCGCCGATTTTGACACGGCGCTGCACACGCTCGCAGACTGTCCAGCTTGGGCGGCTCAGCGGGCGGAACTTGTGGCACAGGTGGGGCACGATCTCTCCCTGCCCACTGTGGTTCGCGCCATGGTGGACAGGGAGCGATCGTGGGCAGCGATGGCCTCCTTCTGCGAGGACGTTATCTCGCGGAAGGAGGCGGCGGGGCGGATCCGGGAAGTCGAGTCCTTGGATCCAATCCGCCGCAGGCGAGCGGGGCGCAGGCGACTCGCCGAAGTCCGTCGCATGCCACCCTAACGGGGACCTCCGAGCGATCCGAACGGGGTTTAACGGACGCTCGTTGGAGTAAGGTCCCCGAGGCGTTCGATGCGTCTGGTGCTCCCGATGCATCGTTCAGCGGAGGGAGGGGCCACTTTCAGAGAGGCCCCGACCCAGAGGGGGCGCACTCTGGGCTACAGAGTTGCTGCTGGCGGGGATGGGGGGCAATGTCTTCATGGGTACCCTATCCCCGCCACCAGCAGCGTAGTGGAGCACACAGGTTATTTTAGTCGGTGCGAGTCCGACATAACCGTCGCCTGTCCCCGTCGGGCGGCGGTACCCATAAGGGGTTTTTTCCTGTATAAAAAAAAAAAAAAAAAAAAAAAAAAAAAAAAAAAAAAAAAAAAAAAAAAAAAAAAAAAAAAAAAAAAAAAAAAAAAAGTGAAACAAGCACATATTATTTGAGGAATAAAGCATGATTTATGGCAACACAGTTACATAAATATAAAATTTATACATGCCACTCAAGGGTCATAAAAAGTCCATATTAATTCTAGCTCAACATAAACTTTATGATGATATTTCAGCGCGAGTTCGGCGGGAAAACGTAGCATTACGTCGAATAACTTGTTTTTCGCTTTTATGAGTATATTTGATATTTACGACGTTTTATTGAGTGGCTTTAGCTAAGTCAAAAGGATCGTAATTTGGTCATTCATAATTTCGCGGTATGAAATGTTTTTTTTTTCAATAGCCATGATAGAAATATTAATATAGGTTTTACGACAAAATGGTAATGCATTTTGTCGTGGACCTTAACCTCCTGAAGATGCTTCGGTTAAGGGGCGAAACGATCGCAGACATTGTCGTAATGAGTGTGTGTAGTTCGTTATGTAATGTTTGGACTGTGACTGGGCCTGCAAGTCCTATATTCAATATGTCCATTGTCCTATACTCCCAAAACATATTTTTGGCGGAAAGAGAAGAAATTTTTAATACCTTTTCATCATCATTATTCTCCTGCCCTTATCCCACTCTAAGTGGGGTCGGCAAAACAGGTTATAAACATGTTGTCACACGATTTAGTTAGGTATTTTACGACCAGACACCTGACGCCAACATATCTTAGTCGGCTTTTGTGATACTTCTGTAAGAAAGAGGGTGGTATATTGTCCTCAGCCGGATATTACACGACCACTCAACTTACTTTACTAACGTTTCACGACACCTCGGTAAGGAATGAGGGTAGACCAACTCATTCTTTACCTTTTTCCTTACCTTCCTTCTACTCAACCGGATACCACAATCAACTTACCTTAGTCGCCTTTTACGACACCTCGGTGAGAAAGAGGGTGATCTATTCTGCTTAGTCAGATACCACATGGTAGGTCAAATTAACTTAAGCGCCTTTTAAGACACCTCGGTAAAAAATGAAGATGGTCTATTCTACTCGGCCCGATACCACACGGCTTAGATTCTTAATACCTTTTGTAGAATAAAAAAAGTTTTCATAAGAAACCAGATGCAGTTATATTGAAAGCGTACATACAATAAATAATGAAAAAGTAATTACAAGGCTACTTAATTAATACAGACACGTTTCGACGATCCGGCTCCCGGCTGATTGCGCATTTTATATTAATGAGAGGAATTTCTTTTCAACAATGGCGAAAATACTATTTAGCGAACATGTTAATGACATTCAAATCTAAATCATAAAGTATGACCAAACAAGATATAGATTTCTACACTTATTTTAAGTTTGCTTTTATTACATATAGCTAGCTGTGCTATGCAGCTTTACCACGGAGCCTGATACAGAAAGCTTACTAGTTGTAGATTATAATATTAGCTATATTATAATTTTTAAGGCTTTTCGACCTTATGCATATAAGAATTATGTTTTGAAAAGAGCATTCGCTGAGTTTCTTGCAAGCTCTTTTCGGTAGGAGTAACTTTTCGAACTAGTTGTAGTGTTTACATTTCGTAAGCACTTGTTTAGACGTTTACTTGAATAACGAATATTTTTAATGTGAATATATAAGCCGCTAGCTGTGCCAGCAGCTTTACCCGCATCGAAATCAGTGTGTCACAATTTTTTTAGAATTGAAATATTTAACATAAAAGTAGTTGTCGTGAGTTAATAATGAATAAGAGATTTTTGAATGACTTTCACCGTTTACTTATCACACGTAGGCATTTAAATTTTGCCGCTCCTCTTCTATTCATCTTAGCGTGATAAGTGGAGTCAAAGAATTTTTCAAATCAATCCAGTAATTTCGGAGATAAGCGCGTTCAAATAATCAATCGAACAAACTCTTCAGCTTTACATATTAGTATTGATTTCCTGCTAACAGTAGATCTGGTAAAGTCATTGTGAGAAGAAATAAATAATATTTAACAGTTAGGGCCTTTATCCACCAAAGCGGAGAGTTTAGATGTTTTTTTTTATTTAAACATTTTTAAAGAAATAATAAATTAATTTAAAGAAGAAACAAAGAAGATGTTTAATGAAATCACATATCGTCATACCAACATTTCTCCACTTAGCTTTTGTCATTTGCCAGAAAAAGAACTTTTTTGAATTCGGTCACTTCAATACTAAGCGTGCAATAATACCACATATCTATCTCAATAATACCACACCTTCTAGAGGTCAGCACTGTTGCAGATTAATGCTGTAGGAGCCGTTTTTTAAAACACATATTTCTCGGTCCCTGAATAAACCTGCGAACAATTTATAAGATTCCGATATTTTTACCTTTAAATCATCAGAACCTTTCCTCTCACACTCGTTCTGTTCATTACCTTAGGAATATTGAAAATTATATTTACATTGTTTAATACGTAAAGAAACATAGCCGTGTGGTATCCGGCTGAGTAGAATAGACCACCCTCATATCTTACCGAGGTGTCGTAAGTGGTGACTAAGGTAAGTCGACCCGCCGTTTTGTATCCGGTTGAGTAAAATAGACCTACCTCATTTCTTACCGAGGTGTCGTTAAAACGACTAAGGTAAGTTGACCTCAAGCAGGAGGCCGGTCGTAAAATACGTAGCCCAATCATGTGATAACATGTTTGTAACATATTATGCCGACCCCACTTAGAGTAGGGGAAAGGAGGATGATCAATACGTAAATAATAATAATATAGGACAATTACACACACGGTCGTCCGTCTCCAAACTTAATACTTGTGTTATGGTAGACAGACAACTGGTGAATATATACTTATATATTTATAAATACATACTTAATACATAATCAAAGACCAACAAATACATTTATAGAAAATGTTGGTCTTCGGCGGGAATCGAACCCGCAACCCGCAGAGCTGAAGGCAGGATCACTACCCACTGCGCCAACGGCCAGTCGCAAAGAAACAGTCATCATTTATGTATAGATATTTCATCAAATATGTAGCAGATTCACTGAGCTGGTTTTCTTTGGTATGCGAAAGCTAGAATCAAAGAGGATAATTGCGAAAGTTGGCTGACACAAAGGACTGTAGAAACACGGGTGGGTGCTATATAAAAGGCTACTTAATGAGTACCGCTCTTTAAGGCGTTACAAAGGCGATTTTATACAACTGTAACAGATGATTATAAGCAATATTTAACAATAATTTATAGAATTAGGCGTTACTTTGCGGAGATCCATAATACAAAAGTAATAATAAAATTATTTAGCTATAATCCGCGATGAAGTAAAATAGAAAATATATATAATGCTAAATGTAGAGTGGACAATCGGTTATCATACCTGATACATGCAGGAGTCGTAAAAAACACATGCACACACCTCCACCACCGCCACCGTGATACACAAGCACTATATACGTTCACTATCACAAACTCAACAATCGTTTCGCCCCGCAACCGAAGCATCGTCAAGAGATAGACTCCACGACCAAAATCGCAAAGCAATCGCGGATTATAGCAAAATAATTTTATTATTACTTTTGCAATATTTAACAATTGAGTGTGTGAAGTACAGATTGTATGGATTAGGGATAATTGAAAAAATATATATTGCAATTGTCCTTTACGATAAACCGTTCAAATACCGTACGAAAACCTCATTTAATTCAATGAAATAACAAGCCTTATTAGAACGTTGTGATACGCCGTGTGGTATCCGGCTGAATAGAATAGTACCACCCTCTTTTCTTACCGAGGTGTCGTAAAAGGCGACTAAGGTAAGTCGATCCGCCGTGTGGTATCCGGCTGAGTAGAATAGACCAACCTGATTTCTTACCGAGGTGTCGCAAAAGGCGACTAAGGTAAGTTGACCCACCGTGTGGTATCGGGTTTAGTAGAATAGACCACCCTCTTTCTTACCGAGGTGTCGTAAAATACGACAGAGGTAAGATGACGTTAGGCGGGCGGCCGGTCGTAAAAACGCAGCCAAATCATGTGACAGCATGTTTATAACATGTTGTGCCGACCCCACTTAGAGTGGGATAAGGGCAGGAAGATGACGATGATTAGAGCGTTGTGATATTAGCAGGCAATCACTTCGATTTATGTATTTATCTACACGTTGGAATTACATGGCTGATTTTATATCATAGTCTGGTCAAATGAATGAACAATTGCAGCAGTTTATTATTACCACCGTTATTTTATTTATTACTAGCTGTGCCAGTAGATTCGCCCGCATGGAGCAAAAAAGTATCGTGAAAGTATAAAAGATTTTTGATTAACTTTCACCGTTTACTTAACGCACGCAAGAAAAAACTTTAAATTTAGCCGTTTTCGCAATATTTTTTATTGCCGCTACTGCCCTTTTCCTCTTAGCGCGATGTTATATAGTCTATAGCCTTCCTCGATAAATGCACTATACACTTACACATACACTTACAATTAAAGAATTTTTTAAATCATTCCAGTAGTTCGTGAGATTAGCGTTCAAACAATCAAATAAACTCGTTAGCTTTATTATTAGTATATATGAAGTCATTTTATAAAAGTCATATATTTTTTTCGATTTTTCAATCATGTGTCACCTTGACCTTTGGTGACACATGATCAGGGTGACCTTCAAGACGCTAGGAGCAAATTTAGTTCCGGACCCCCATTACATTCAACGTGTTAATACCACCTAATTTTTAAATAGCTGTATTAGAATAAAATTTAATATTCACTTGCAAATGTCTATAAAGGTAAATAAATTTAAAAAGGTTTATAGGTATTTTCACAAAAATTTGTTTTGACTTAATTTCTGCTACTCATTTTTATGCTCAAATCCAAAAATGTTTTCAGAAAATTTATGTGAACAAAATGTAAGTTGAGTTAGGTCGATTCAATATAAATGGATGCGTCATTTTTCATATAATACTAAACAGGAGTGGCACAGCCTGGCTGTGACAGTGTTTGTCAAATTTGGCGGATGTTAACCTATTGTGACCGATGGGATTTGCAATATAATGAAATAAGTAGTAATTTTTTACAAAAATAAAAAAATAAAAATAATTGAGAGTGGGTCTCGATCCTAGGTCGATCGATCGGTTTTTTTCTAGAGACCACCTGTTCCCCGAATAAGCTACGCTGACTTGATAGTTTTCGGCAAAAATACTGTTTTATATATTCAATTGTATTTTTTTAATGCCCAAAAAGAGATAAAACCTTTTTTTTTAAATAAAACCTAACTAGATCGATTTTTCTCCCCCAAAACCTCCTGCATGCTGAATTTTAGGAATTTGGAGCCGTTTCCGAGATTCCAAATTTAAAAAAAAAAATTTAAACAGATTGTTTGAGTACAAATCAATCGGTCAAATGCATTTTCCATTTTCTTGTGTGCCGTTGTTATTTATCGCAAATAACGTAATAACTCGCTCAAATAACATAAAAATAAAATACATCTACGTTAGTATACATTTATACGCGCATAATAAAAACACTCCAATTGACACCATTTCTCAAACTGACAGCGTCTGGGAATAAAACATATACTAGTTCATCTTTAAGGGAGCAATATAACGCTCATCCCTATTCGAATTCTCTTAAGCGATTCGTGACATGAATTTCAAAGAATATGGCGACGTGGTATAAGATTCTATTCTCTAGATAGATTCTATATCTCTTTGAGTCTTGAAACTGGTTTGGTTTTTCAGTTCATACTAGTTGTATATGCGCACTAGTACGGGCATCACGTAGGTAGTTATCGATTCGACTACAAGTTGCCTATAATCAAAATATTAAACTCAGTATGGTGACGTGGTATTAGATAATTCTATATCTCTTTGAGTCTTCAAACTGTTTTTTTTTCAGTTCATATTAGTTATATATGCGCACTAGTACAGACATCACGTAGGTAGTTATCGATTCGACTATAAGTTGGCTATAGTTGAAATATTAAACTCAATATGGCGACGTGGTATTAGATAATTCTATATCTCTTTAAGTCTTCAAACTGGTTTGGTTTTTCAGTTCATACTAGTTGTATATGCGCACTAGTACGGGCATCACGTAGGTAGTTATCGATTCGACTACAAGTTGCCTATAATCGAAATATTAAACTCAGTATGGTGACGTGGTATTAGATAATTCTATATCTCTTTGAGTCTTCAAACTGTTTTTTTTTCAGTTCATATTAGTTATATATGCGCACTAGTACAGACATCACGTAGGTAGTTATCGATTCGACTATAAGTTGGCTATAGTTGAAATATTAAACTCAATATGGCGACGTGGTATTAGATAATTCTATATCTCTTTAAGTCTTCAAACTGGTTTGGTTTTTCAGTTCATACTAGTTGTATATGCGCACTAGTACGGGCATCACGTAGGTAGTTATCGATTCGACTACAAGTTGCCTATAATCAAAATATTAAACTCAGTATGGTGACGTGGTATTAGATAATTCTATATCTCTTTGAGTCTTCAAACTGTTTTTTTTTCAGTTCATATTAGTTATATATGCGCACTAGTACAGACATCACGTAGGTAGTTATCGATTCGACTATAAGTTGGCTATAGTTGAAATATTAAACTCAATATGGCGACGTGGTATTAGATAATTCTATATCTCTTTAAGTCTTCAAACTGGTTTGGTTTTTCAGTTCATACTAGTTGTATATGCGCACTAGTACGGGCATCACGTAGGTAGTTATCGATTCGACTACAAGTTGCCTATAATCAAAATATTAAACTCAATATGGTGACGTGGTATTAGATAATTCTATATCTCTTTGAGTCTTCAAACTGTTTTTTTTTCAGTTCATATTAGTTATATATGCGTACTAGTACAGACATCACGTAGGTAGTTATCGATTCAACTATAAGTTGGCTATAGTTGAAATATTAAACTCAATATGGCGACGTGGTATTAGATAATTCTATATCTCTTTAAGTCTTCAAACTGGTTTGGTTTTTCAGTTCATACTAGTTGTATATGCGCACTAGTACGGGCATCACGTAGGTAGTTATCGATTCGACTACAAGTTGCCTATAATCAAAATATTAAACTCAGTATGGTGACGTGGTATTAGATAATTCTATATCTCTTTGAGTCTTCAAACTGTTTTTTTTTCAGTTCATATTAGTTATATATGCGCACTAGTACAGACATCACGTAGGTAGTTATCGATTCGACTATAAGTTGGCTATAGTTGAAATATTAAACTCAATATGGCGACGTGGTATTAGATAATTCTATATCTCTTTAAGTCTTCAAACTGGTTTGGTTTTTCAGTTCATACTAGTTGTATATGCGCACTAGTACGGGCATCACGTAGGTAGTTATCGATTCGACTACAAGTTGCCTATAATCGAAATATTAAACTCAGTATGGTGACGTGGTATTAGATAATTCTATATCTCTTTGAGTCTTCAAACTGTTTTTTTTTCAGTTCATATTAGTTATATATGCGCACTAGTACAGACATCACGTAGGTAGTTATCGATTCGACTATAAGTTGGCTATAGTTGAAATATTAAACTCAATATGGCGACGTGGTATTAGATAATTCTATATCTCTTTAAGTCTTCAAACTGGTTTGGTTTTTCAGTTCATACTAGTTGTATATGCGCACTAGTACGGGCATCACGTAGGTAGTTATCGATTCGACTACAAGTTGCCTATAATCAAAATATTAAACTCAGTATGGTGACGTGGTATTAGATAATTCTATATCTTTTTGAGTCTTCAAACTGTTTTTTTTTCAGTTCATATTAGTTATATATGCGCACTAGTACAGACATCACGTAGGTAGTTATCGATTCGACTATAAGTTGGCTATAGTTGAAATATTAAACTCAATATGGCGACGTGGTATTAGATAATTCTATATCTCTTTGACTCTTCAAACTGGTTTGGTTCTTCACTTCATATTAATCGTAAATAGTTATCGATTCGACTAGATGTTGACTATAATCGAAATATTAAACTCAATATGGCGATGTGGTATTAGATAATTCTATATCTCTTTGAATCTTCAAACTGGTTTGGTTTTTCAGTTCATATTAGTCGTATATGCGCACTAGTACGGGCAACTTGTAGGTACTATCGATTCGACTACAATTTGGCTTTAAGAACTATTAGACTAGCTGTTTTTGTTTGTTTGTAATCTCTTTATTGCATTAATAAAAATAAATATAAAAAAATATAATTTGCAATGGCGGACTTATTCCGGAATCGGAATCTCTTCCAGCCAACCAGACTAAAATTTAAAAAAAGGCAAATATATATATTAAGTTTAGAAGAATTAAATTAAAAATTTACTTAAAACTTAACCAATAATAACAAACAGAAAATGGACCTTTTAATTATATCAAATAAAATAATATTATAACATATAATATTATTATTTTTGCCACTTTATTCGCATTTTTAATGCTAAAATACACTTAATCAGGTAAAGCTTTTTTGTTCTCATAGTAAAAGAAGAATTTTTATCCTGTATATAAGCTTCATTCATCATTCTTCTGCCCCTATCCCAATCTAAGTGGGGTCGGTACATTATGTTATAAGCATGTTGTCACATGATTTAGCTACATGTTTTACGACCGGCCGCCTGCCTGACGTTAAGTTACTTGAGTCATATTTTACGCCACCTCAGTCAGAAATAGGGTGGTCTATTCTACTAGCCGGATAACACTCAGCAGGTCAACTTACCTTAGTGGTCACGACACCTTGGTAAGAAATGAGGGTATGGTAATGGTATGGTATTTCAGCTTTATTATCACCAAATTTCATTTTTGTTGCCTTAGTGGATCAGCCGTAGAAGGGTAACAAGCAGACAGACAAGCAGTTATTTATAATATAGTATAGCTTGGAGGCTTGAGAATCCTGGCTTGGAGAATGAATGAATTACGATTTTATTCGTGGAGCCTATCCTCCTGATGATGCTTCGGTTTCGGGGCGAAACGGTCGTAGAGATTGTGGTGATGTTGCCGCAGGGTTGCCTGTCTATCGTTCTTCTACAGGATATATTTCAGGGAGTGGCTCTCCATAACCTTGTTCCTCCATCGCCTTTCTATTATCGCACCGCAAGGCACCGGGAGAATTTCCACCCACATCATCGTTCTGCCACGAAGGCGCACGGAGCGCTTCGCGTTCTCTTTTTTGCGCATAGCAAGAGAATGGAATTTACTCCCGGCATCAATATTTCCCACTTCATTCGATATGGGTCTCTTTAAAGCAAGAGTGAATAGGCATCTTCTAGGCAAGCGCGTTCCATCTTAGGCTACATTATCGCTTACATCAGGCATGATTGCAGTCAAGCGCTCGCCTATTCTGCATAAAAAAATAATGACTGTGTAGTGCTTTTGTCTCCGCACAAGCACTATGGCACTGTTTGTTTAGGCGGCGTTTTGTGATGCGTTTTGTGGTACGGATACGACTTGTCCTGCATGTATAAGGTATGTGAATGTTGCCTTCTTCATACACTTAGCATTACATATATTCTCTAAACAAACGTGGATTACTGGAAAATACTTTATTGTAACTTTTGTTTTATGGAATTCCGCAAAGTAACACCTGCTTCTATAAATCACTGACTCATCATCTTCCTGCCCTTACCCCACTCTAAGTGGGGTCGGCACAACATGTTACAAACATGTTGTCATATGGTTTGGCTAAGTATTTTACGACCAGCCGCCTGCCTGACGTCAACTTACCTTAGTCGTATTTTACGACTCCTCGGTAAGAAAGAGGATGGTCTATTTTGCTCAACCGGATACCACACGGTGGGTCAATTTACCTTAGTCGCCTTTTACGACACCTTGGTAAGAAATGAGATTGGTTTATTCTACTCAGCCGGATACCACACGGCGGGTTGACTTACCTTAGTCGCCTTTTACGACACCTCGATAAGAAATGAGGGTGGTACTATTCTATTCAGCCGGATACCACACGGCGTCTATAAATCAAATCAAAATAATCTTAATTCAAATAAGCACTTTTGAATCGTCAAGGATCAATATGATTAATGAAGATACAACTGGTTCGGAATGTTGCTCTTACCGAGAAGAACCAGAAAGAAACTCGGCGGTCAATCTTTTAAACATTTTGAATTTTATCACTGACTATAGAGTCAGTATTTATGCGTGCATGCAATCAAAGGGTATTTCGAGCAAGTCATACTCACCTGGGTATATAGCAATAACCGCAAATGATTTCATCGATAGCTGGGGTTCACCGCATAATTGCTTGCAGAGCATTGCTCAGGCGAATATTGTTTGTAACCAACCAACGCTTATAATATGACTTTGTACATAAGAACAGTACAACATTGTGCTCAGTCTTATAATAAAAAAAGCTGTGATAGCTTAGCTTGCTTTAATCTTTCATTAGAGAAAATCTATGTAATGCTAAAATTTAAGTGTAGCGTCTAGGATCCCTAAAACGCTTGTACTACACTGAAAAGCTTCGCGGGTTCGATTCCCGCCGATGGCCAACATTTTCTATACATCAATTTGTTGGCCTTTGAGCTTGGGTGAAAAAAATATGTAAGTATATATTCACCAGTTTTCTTTCTACCATAACACAAGTATTAAGTTATTCACTTTGGGGACCGACGACCGTGTGTGTAAGTGTCATATATATTTATTTATTTATTTATTATTTTGAATTGGCTTGTAATTTGGAACAAATTGATTACTTGGTATTAGTAGTTAATTTTTATTATATTTTATATTATCTACAGCTATTTACATAAAATATGTATAAGTATGTAAAAAACTTAATCTATTAATAAATCCAAACAGATTATATCATTTTACATAAAATAATCTTGGTTAAGAGAATTTCATAAAGAATGAACGAAAGCTGCGATAATGACGTGATGTGCGTGTTTGTGTATTGTGTGTATATGTGTGTGTGTGTGTGTGTGTGTGTGTGTGTGTGTGTATGTGTGTGTGTGTATGTGTGTGTGTGTGTGCGCGCGTTAATTAGTTGTTGAGTTACTCTGAGTCGGTACTTGAGCATTCACTAAATTACTGTCGGGTTGTCTTAATATATCTTTATCAGGGTTGATAAAGACACTTGGCCTTATGGGGTACGTTTGCTGGTTCTTTCTGTTATCTTCTAGAGGTTTCCTGTTTATGTACCAGAAAGGTTGGTTGTCTAGAGGTAGATTTCCAAGCTGGTTAAACAACACTCTATCACCCAGAGCTTCGACGGGTAAGCGTTCAGTTGTGACGTTTTGTTCCTCGCCAAATCTGAAATTTTTAAATTTAAACTATCGTCAGTAGTGTTCATAGTTAATGTATAGAACCGGCTATACTCACGTCTTATTCTAGATAAGACGTGATATATCTATCATGATATCACTATAGATATCTATCACGTCCCGATAAAATAAGACGTGAATATAGCCTAAACATAAATCTGAAATTAATTTCAACACGTTTAATTCCACAATATTAATAAATATTTTTTGTGTAATAACGGAGATACTATCAGAACTCTGTAGTTCAAATAATTATTTGAAATAATGCATTTTTTGTTAAAAAATATTTTTAATTAAAAAAAGGAAAAGTATTATTTTGGTAAAATTATTATTTATAAGTGAAGTAAAATATGTATATATGTTTTAAAAATACTTTAATTAGAAATCTTTAATATTTAAATGAGTTAATGTTGTATGTATATATGTATTTCCCGAATCTCGGAAACGGTTCCAACGATTTTCATGAAATTCAGCATTTAGGGGGTTTTGGGGGAGAAAAATTGATCGATCGATAGCTAGGTTTCATTTAAAAAATGTTGTTTTATCCCTGTTTTCGGGAAAATGCTATAATTTTCGCTATTCAATGTCAAGTCACGATAGCTCATTTTGGGAACAGGCGGTCAAGAGAGGCAAAAATACCTAGGTTTGAGCCCCATTTCATCAACTATTTTTTTGGTTACTTGGTTACCCAGGTATTAAACTGTTATTAAAACTACGAACGCCATCTTTGTTATGACAAATGATTGAATTAATAAATTGTACGAGGAGTTTGGATTCTTACTAACTCTGAAGAGATAGTGAGTAAGAAGTAATATGAATAGGTAGTATATTTTTATATAGTAATTTAATTCTGGAATTTCTATTATTTCATTCTAAAGTTTTTTGAACATTTTTTTTTATTACTAGGATTATTTTTTTACTTAAAGGTAATATAAATAAATTTATAACCTGTTCCCTATACTACTATTTTGTGAGTTTGCTGAAGTAGTGGTTTCAATTACAGGAAAACCTATTGGTCTTCGTCCAGCGTATGGTGACCTCTGGCTGGCACAAATTGCAACCAGCGCTGAGAACACGATAAGATGGCTTTTCGCCATGTTGATTAATGTATCTGGAAAATTAAACATTAATTAGTAAAGTTGTATAATTAATTCATTGTTCTTTTCCCGTTTATCTTCGCCAACGTTTTCGTTTTACTGCATTGTTAAAGGATTTATTGTACTAACAATTAAATTTTTATTTGGTCTTTACAGAATGAAGGCTAACCTAATCTATTTAAAAATTTAGAACTTCATGACGAATATTTAAGACTATCAAGATGTAAAAAGATTGTGTAATTTTGGGGTTTGGTAATGTCAGCATTTATAATATTCATCATCCTCCTGCCCTTATCCCACTCTAAGTGGGGTCGGCACAACATGTTATAAACATGCTGTCACATGATTTGGCTGCGTTTTTACGACCGGCCGCCTGCCTGACGTCAACTTATCTTAGTCGTATTTAAAGCAAACCTCAGTAACAAAGAGGTTGGTCTATTCTACTAAACCGGATACCACACGGCGGGTCGACTTACCTAAGTCGCCTTTTACGACACCTCGGTAAGAATAGAGGTTGGTCTATTCTACTCAGCCGGATACCACACGGCGGGTCATCTTACCTTAGTCACCTTTTACGACACCTCAGTAAGAATTGAGGGTGGTACTATTCCACACGGCGTGTCAGTATTTTTGATATTTTTGATTGATTATATTTGATTATTAGTGGTAAAATAAGTATGGTGCTATTACAAATAGTAATATGTAAAACCAAGATAAAAGAGTCACCTAAAAACAGCAGTCCTGTTTTACAGAACACCTGAATGTGATGAACAATCATATAAGAAATAGTATTTATTTTTAATGTTTTTTTAATGATAACATAACATTATTGACGTTACTACTATTACCTTTGATAATTTTAATACATTGTATTCGAAACACGTATTAGTACGATTTCTGACGATTGATAGTGGAGCGCGGGCACGTAGGGGTTGGTCAACTTGGTCAACATGGTTTTTAGGTACAAGAATCTTTAATATATGTAATATTTAATGTACGTCGGGGTTTTGGGGGAGAAAAATTGATCTAACTAGGTTTTATTCTAGGTTTTATTTCTATAAAAAAAACGTTTTATCCCTTTTGAGCATCAAAAAATACTAAAATTTACATTCAATACAAAACACTATTTTTGTCGTATATTATCAAGTCAATGTAGCGTATAGGGAAACTGGCGGTCTTTAGAAATGAAAATACCTATGAGCCCTACCTACCCAATTATTTTTTCCTTTTTTTTAATTTACTTTTTTATATCTTTTACCGAAAAATTAAAATTACCGAGCAAGGCTCATATAAATCGTATGTGACAAAATAAATAAATTTACGCGCAAAACGCGTACTAAAATTCAAACTGGTAAAATAATTTTATATTCGATTGTGTAAGCTAGGTCTAAGTATATTTTATTTATTCAAATAAACGTCTTAAAACTAGTCCAACCAGTTATTAAATTAAACAACTAGTTCACAAAAAGCCAGTCTAATCAGTTTTATATAATAACGTTTATTTTTAATTGAGTGATTGATATTAATATTTATATATTGTAAGCCAACAAGCAGTATGCAAAATAAATATTGGGTTTGCGCGAATGTTTAACAATTTAGCAATTTGAAAATTAACGGCCTGTTACTATACCACTGTTGGGTAGGGCATTGTCAGGTCTTCTCATTCCGCTTTTGGGGCCAAGGATTTGAGCTTTGACATACTACACCTTTCCAATGCGGAATGGTAGGTATTTTATATTTCCAGAATTCTCTGACATGCAGGTTTCCTCACGATATTTTCCTATACCGATAAATTGCAATTAACCACTCAAATTTTAAGAAGAAAAACCTTATCTGCTCGGGGTTCGAACCTATGACCCCCTGAAAAAAGACATACTGTCTCACGGAACAGCGTTAGTAGTATGCAATAGAATTCTGAAAAACTTCAAATTCGTCGGACAAATCTATTTTTTAGACAGATGTTATTTTTGGAATAACTATTGAAATGGTTTCTATATTAAAAGTTTATACTTAATGAAACTCGTATGACGTTTTATTATTCAATTTTTATTACCTACTATGATATCACAATACCTTATTGTTCTCATGGGAGTGGGAAAAACTTATAATTATATGTTAGTGCAAACAAATCCAATTCCAGTTGTTTTTCGTATGATGGTATATGACGCGTGTTATCCGGTTAAGTAGAAAAGACCACACTCATTTCTTACCGAGGTGTCATAATATGCAACTAAGGTAAGTTTACCGACCGTGTGGTATCCGGCTGATTAGAATAGACCACCCTCTTTCTCACCGAGTTGTCGTAAAAGGCGACTAAGGTAAGTTAACGTAAGGCGGCTAGTCGTAAAATACGTAGCCAAATCATGTGAGAACATATTGCCGACTCCACTTAGAGTGGGATAATTGCAGGAGAATGATGATGATGCTATGTGACAGTACTTATCAACTGAAATTTCACAAAAGGTGATTTTTTATTGACTCAAAATATTCTTATTTAAAGTAAACCTGCAAAGGAGTTTTGAATAGCCAATTTTCCTGCTGGTGACTAGCAAGAAACAAGGCGGTTACTCTTTTCAAAATATAATTGTTATAATGAGTTATATTTTGTAATAGCCATCTTGTACAAGGTCGAAGAATAGCTAAATTCACGCATTTATGTCATTTATATAATCCCAATAATGTAGTAGGCGTTCTGTATCAGCCACATTGCGATACTTATTTTGAATTGCTATAATGGCAAGTCTATAAATGTGAGGTGAAATGACTATTGTAGTTTGACGAGTGCGTCAATCGATCATAAATCATAAATCGATTTATCATAAATCAAATTGAAATCTTTATGACCTACCAGTTTACCTATTTATCATTAGACAAGTTTAAAAAATGAACCAGTTAGTAATCAAACCAGTTCACTAACTGGCTTTATTACTTACTGGTTACTTAATTTATGATAAATCGATTAATTATCTGATGACGTACATTAACAGAATGGTAAACTTTGCACAGTATTTTCGATACAATAATGAAGACATACATTATATTAATACGTATATAAATGAGTTATAAACGAGTTAGCGCTAAGATAGCGTGTACATTCGCAAAGACCGGAAATATATACTAAGATTGTTTTATTAGAAATAGTGATCACCCAGTGGTCAAAATTCGACCATAATTTAAACTATAAGTTATTTAATATAAATTATAAAAATATAATGTACAAATATTATTAATTTTATCGCAATTTAGTCTTTGACAGTAGTTCTACTGTTGCGATAAACACAGATTTCGTCAAGGCTGTCATAAAACAGTATCCTATGTTTATTTCAGTACTTTATGTGTATAGACAAAATGATAAAAGAGAAACAATTTGACCACAGTATTGTTAATGATTTAATTGTTGATTTACCAGTATTTTTGTTTTATATTAAAGATAACAATACCTACTTTAATAACAGTATTTTAAAGATAACAAATGCACAAAGAAAGATTTGACTAAAGGTTCAGTATGAGTTAGCTTGTAGATCATACTACTATTTCTATTAGGAAAACTAATAAATACAGTCTCGTACTGAGGATTTGCGGGTTTTGTTACAGACCGGCGTGCCTTGCTTTATATTGTGATTATAATATATAGTAGATGCAAAGTATTTATAGTATAAATATAATATGAAAGAAGCTCTTACAAATAATGTTTATATGAACTTTGTAATATATTTTTATTTCGGTAAAATTTGCCCATTATAAATAAACACATCTAACCCTTAGCTCTTGTATTTTCTGATATATACAAATCGGCAAACACAAGAGATATATAAGATAAAATATTAAAGTAATTCTAAAGTGTACATAACAATTTCTTGTAGAAAGTAAAGGTAATTATTATATCAAATTTACCGGCTTACAATTAATGTTGTTAAATCTATAGGTATCTAGGTACATATGTATAACATTAATATGTGTGAGGCCTAAGTTACAATCGGCTTTATTTCTATACATGTATATTTTATACAATGTCATGGACAACAAAGGAAACTCGTACCTGGTGTCAGATTATTGTGTTCCGAATATCAAAGCAAGTAACAGAAACAATGTTGTGCCACTGGGAGTTGTATGGAAACTTCGAAATAGTTAACAACTTAAGACGATATTAACCGCAATCACTTGGAAGTAGCTGCTATATGTAGTTACAATCTTATGGAATTTTGGAATTATAGCATACTAGCTTTTACCCGCACCTTGGTTTGCGTGGTAGTCGCGTGGTAGGTTGAGAATACATGGCGCTTTTCAATGTCATCCTATTCCTGTAGAAATAACAGGATTTCTATAGCCTATATGTTATGTATAAAGAATAATTGTGGCAATTTTCATCGATATTGGTTCAGCGGATTCACCGTGAAAGTGTAATAAACATACATTCCTACTCACTACTACGGGATATTAAAATCATTGAAATTTGATATTTCCAGTAGAAATCATTGTTGATATATTATTTGCAAGTAACCGACGTTTCTTGTTCCAAAATGCAAATTTAAATCTTTATATTATATTCATTTATGCCGACTTTACGTAGAAAATTTAGATCTTTTTAAAATTATTTATATTTATTCTTTTAAATTATTTATCTTTATTTTTTATATTATTTATAACCATCTGAATGTAAAAATTGTTAAATCATCATCATCATCCTCCTGCCCTTGTCCCACTCTAAGTGGGGATGGGCACAACATGTTATAAACATGCTGCCACATTATTTGGCTGCGTTTTTACGACCGGCCGCCTGCCTGACGTCAACTTACCTTGGTCACCTTTTACGACACCTCGGTAAGAAATGAGGATGGTACTATGCTATTCAGCCGGATACCACACGGCGGGTCGACTTACCTTAGTCGCCTTTTACAACACCTCGGTAAGAAATGAGGGTGGTACTATGCTATTCAGCCGGATACCACACGGCGGATATAATAGTATGAATATAAATAAAAATATATTAGTGATGCGATCGTTGATCGTTTGCGAAGATAATGACGTCATTGATTAAAAAATATCTCAAGCGACTCGTTAGGCAACGGATGAGCTGACTCATTTCGTATAACAATTAAGTGAACCATTAAGGAAATGTAGTTAACGGGCTTGGTACAATTCCGTGTGGCCATTTGGTTTTCCTCGATGATCAATATTGCATTAACAATATTGATTTAAATATGTTAAATAAATATGGCAATTATCAGCCTTTTTTTAACAGTGTTTTTAAACTGCTATAATAGCAAAAAAATTATTGCGGAATTTCAATATAGAACCTAATACCTAAACGCACAAACGCCTTTACTTTTGCAAGGCACAAAGCAGGAGCGACAAGCTTATGTCAGTTCCTACCTTTACATTAACTATTTTACATACATTAACTATTTTATGTAGGGGGCAAATGCTCGTCAACTTCCTGGAGAAAGAGGGGTTGTTCTGTATGAACACTTTCTTTAAGAAACAATCTCAACGGAAGTGGACGTGGCGAAGCCCTGACGCTATGACAAAAAATGAGATAGACTTCATAATGACCGACAAGAAGCGTATCTTTAGAGATGTCTCTGTGATCACTAGGTTTAACACCGGAAGTGATCACCGACTCGTGCGAAGCACTCTAAATATTGATTGTAAGCTCGAACGCGCCCGTCTTATGAGGTCTACGCTCCGGCCAAACCTGCTTCAAGCTGTGGTAGGGTCTGAAACGTTCCAGTTAAAACTGGAGAACCGGTTTGCTGCCTTGGAAACCACAACCGACGATGACATTGACCTGAAACTCGACCGTGCAGTGAAAATCTTACGGGACGAGGGGACGAAGCTATATCAGGTGCAAAGTACCGGTAAGGAGTCTAAACTTTCGCAAGAGACTTTGCAGTTAATGCAGAAGCGACGAGATGATCGTACAGTCGCTTCGTCAGATCTGAATAGAAAAATTTCTAGGCTTATAAGACGCGACCTCCGAAACTACAACGCAAATAAAATTAAACAAGCAATTGTGCAAAATCGGGGGTCGAAAGTCTTTTTGGCCGCAGCCATCTGACGAAGTTGACCACAGCAAACGGGAAAGTCGTCGCTTCCAAAGCAGAGATTCTTGCGGAGGTTCAGGACTTCTACGGGAAGCTATATTCATCAGAAACGTCTCGTCCCCCACCTAATCCCGGAGATAAAAGAGCCACCTTAACCCGCCACTTCACAGAAGATCTGCCAGAAGTCTGTCAAGACGAAATTGTGCTAGCTCTGAGACAGCTTAAAAATGGAAAAGCCCCCGGAGAGGATGGAATTACGACGGAGTTGCTAAAAGCAGGTGGAAAACCGATACTCGAGCGGCTCCAGCGCATATTTAATTCTGCTCTCTTTTCGGGGAGAACTCCTAAGACATGGAGCGAGAGTATTGTCGTGTTGTTCTTCAAAAAAGGAGACAAAACTCTCTTGAAGAACTACCGACCTATTTCCCTCTTGAGCCATATCTATAAGCTGTTTTCCAGAGTTATCACGAATCGCCTTGCGCGGAGACTCGATGATTTCCAGCCCCCCGAACAGGCCGGGTTTCGAGGAGGATACAGCACCATAGATCACATTTTCACAGTACGGCAGATTATACAGAAGACTCACGAGTATAATCAGCCTCTGTGCTTAGTATTTGTGGACTATGAGAAAGCCTTTGACTCTATCGAGACCTGGTCTGTTCTGGAGTCCCTGCAACGGTGCCAAATTGATTGGCGATACATCGAAGTGCTGAGAGGTCTGTATGACGCTGCAACTATGAACGTCCAAGTACAGAATCAGCAGTCTGGACCTATCCACCTGCATCGAGGAGTGAGACGAGGGGACATAATTTCCCCCAAATTGTTCACTAATGCTTTGGAGGATATGTTCAAGACGCTGCACTGGAAAGGACGGGGCATAAACATAAACGGCGAGTACCTCTCACACTTAAGATTTGCAGATGATATCGTAATCGTGGCTGAGACCGTACACGACTTGCAATACATGCTGACCAGTCTGGCTGAGTCTTCTGCTCGCATCGGTCTCCGGATGAACTTGGATAAAACCAAAGTAATGTTCAATGAACATGTCATTCCGGAACCGATTGCCCTCAACGGAGTTCCTCTCGATGTTGTTGAGGAGTATGTCTACCTTGGACAAGTCCTACAGCTAGGTAGAAACAACTTCGAGAAGGAGGCTCGCAGGAGAATACAGCTTGGCTGGTCGGCATATAGGAAACTTCATCGAGTCTTTTCGTCGCCCATACCACAAAGCCTTAAGACAAAAGTCTTTAACGAGTGCGTCCTACCTGTGATGACATACGGAGCCGAGACGTGGACACTGACAATGCGACTGGTCCACCAATTTAAGGTCGCTCAGCGAGCTATGGAGAGGGCTATGCTCGGAGTTTCTCTGAAGGATCGTATCCGGAACGAAGTGATACGACAGAGAACCAAAGTAATCGACGTAGCCCAAAGGATTAGTAAGCTTAAGTGGCAGTGGGCTGGTCACATTTGTCGCAGAACCGATAACCGCTGGGGTAAACGTGTTCTGGAGTGGAGACCGCGCCTTGGCAAACGTAGTGTAGGACGTCCTCCAGCTAGGTGGAGCGACGACATCCGCAGAGTGGCTGGTATTGGCTGGAAACAGAGAGCTGAAGACCGAGCTCAGTGGCATGCAAATGGAGAGACCTATGTCCAACAGTGGACAGACACAGGTTGATGATGATGATGATGATGAACTATTTTATGTACAAAAATTAATGAATCTGGGAGGAAAGAAATAAACCCTTAGTGATACTAATCCGTAAAAACCAAGACCGATAACTTATCGAGTATCAAGTTACAGAAGGAATTTAAACCTTTATGTTAGCTTCAATTGTAACAAATTTCATCAATGTCGATTCAGCGAATGTGCCGTGATATCGTAACAGAAAGAATGATAGCAAGAAAGACAAGCGGACAAAATTTCACATTTATCATATCAATGTTTAATTCCTAATTCCGTTCATTCAACCTTCCTCTTTTTTGATTGATAGCTGTAATACGAACATCTAAAATAGGTAAAAAGATTAAGAGAATCTATTTAAATTAAATAAATATAGGGGACACTTACACACACGGCCTTCGTCCCCAAAGTAAGTAACTTAATATTTGTGTTATGGGTGACATACAACTGGTAAATATATACTTATATAATTTTAAATATATACTTAAATACAGATATACACCTATCATCAACATCATAGCAGTCTGTTACTCTCCCACTGCTGGGAATAGGCCTCTTCTCTCCGTTTTTGGAGGGAAGGTTTGGAGCTAAGACCTACCACGCTGCTCCAATGCGGGTTGGTAGGTTACACATATCTCCAGAATTCTCTAGAGATATGCGGGTTTCCTCACGATGTTTTCCTTCACCGAAAAGCTTGTGATAAATTGCAATTATCAATTAGACACATAAGTTTTAACTGAAAAACTCATTGGTGTCTGCCCGGGTTTGAACCCGAAAGAGTCGCACGGTGTTCCCGCTGGGCTACCACAGCTTATAATATATACAATATAATATATACTGGGTGTATATAATATATACACCCAGGCTCGGAGAACTAACAAATTTTTGTTAGAAAATGTTAGCGCTCGGTGGGAATCAAACCCACAAACGCGATGCTGAAGGCAGGGTCACTATCAACCGCGCCAAAGATCCGGTCAATATAAATATTTAGTTCTAAATTAATATATGTATTCTAAGGATATTTTAAACACTGCTAACCAGTTCGATTAATATTCAAATAATCATTAGCTTAAAAACATGTTTAATATTCTCAGTGTACTTTTTGTAATGCAGCGTTGGATTTTGTAATGAGAGCATTGGTTCCAAATAGAACTCATTCCCCAAAATTGCGGTCATCTAATTTCGCAAACAGAACTATCCTAACTATATAAATTAACATACAACTTTACAATTATTCTAGTATTTAAGTTGTATGCTTAAATAAAAATTAAACAGATTCTTTTTATGAGTTCTTTTATTTGTTTTAATCCTGGATTGACAGAACGTGTCAGGTTTGTAACACTTTACATAATTATCAATCTCCTGCCCTTATGACACTCTAAGTGGGGTCGGCATAACATGTTATAAACATGTCACATGATTTGGCTGCGTTTTTACGACCGGCCGCCTGCCTGACGTCAAAGTACCTTATTCGTATTTTACGACACCTCCTTAAGAAAGAGGGTGGTATATTTTACTAAACCGGATACCACGCGGTGGGTCAACTTACCTTAGTCGCCTTTTACGACTCCTCGGTAAGAAATGAGGTTGGTCAATTGTAATCAGCCGGACACCACACGGCGGGTCGATTTACCTTAGTCGGCTTTACGACACCTCGGTAAGAAATGAGGGTGGTACCATTCTATTCAGCCGGATACCATACTGCGAACACTTTACATAATTATGCTAGCATAAATTTATCTTCGGCTGTATTGAGGTTATATTATAGCCGTGTGGTATCCGGCTGAATAGAATAGTACCACCCTCTTTTCTTACCGAGGTGTCGTAAAAGGCGACTCAGGTAAGTCGACCCGCCGTGTGGTATCCGGCTGAGTAGAATAGACAACCCTCTTTCTTATCGAGGTGTCGCAAAATACGACTAAGATAAGTTGACGTCAGGCATCGTAAAAACGCAGCCAAATCATGTGGCAGCATGTTTATAACATGTTGTGCCGACCCCACTTAGAGTGGGATAAGGGCAGGAAGATGATGATGATGTATTGAGGTTATATTAAAGTTCGTGATAATTAGCATAATGTTCCAGTGTTATGTATTATAATATAATAGAATATTCTTGCATCAACTGCATTTACATATTATCTATGATAGAAAATAAATCATTACCTGCCTTCTTTAAATATCCAAAAGGTAATGCACTATTTAAATAACAAAATAGAATTTAGTTTGAAAATTAAAATTAATAATTCTCAACCTGTGACCATCATAACATCAGACAAACTGACTAATAACGAATGCCTGATTATTCATAAATACTCAAGAGTTACTATGAGATAAATTATAGTAATACACAAAGGTGGGAAAGAGACATAAAATATTAATAATACAGGTAAAAGAAAAAACGAGTCACCAACGACTTGATTTGGTAGTCGGGTTTTCCCTACAGGGGACATATTTTAATTAGCTTTTAAGCTGTTATTACTTCTGACTATAAGTAAAGCGCGGTTTCACTTGCATCTTCATTGCCCTTTCTAGGCCCATAACGGTAAGGCATTTAATAACCAGTACTTGGGTGACAGAGCCTTGCTTGGTAATTTTTTAAAGTGATGTAAAAAAAAATTTAAAAAAAAAATTGAAAAGAAAAAAGAAAAAATAATAGGGCAGGCGGGGCTCGATCCTAGGTATTTTCACCTCTCTAGACCGCCCGTTCCCCAAATGAATCACCATGACTTAACGTTTGACAGCGAAAAATTGTAAAAATTGCAAATTGAAAAAAAAATTTAGAGCCCAAAAACAGGGATTAAACGACATTTTTTTTAATAAAACTTATTTATATCGACTTTTCTCCCCCAAAAACCTCCACATGCTGATTTTCAGGAAAATCGTTGGAGGCCTTTTATATATATATATATATATATATATATATATATATATATATATATATATATATATATATATATATATATATATATATATATATATATATATATATATATATATATATATATATATATATATATATATATATATATATATATATCTATATATATATAAAAGAAAGTTGGTCTAAGTTACACTATTTATAACTCAAGAACGGATGAACCAGTTCGGCTGAAAATTGGTGGAGAGGTTGCTTAGAACCAGGAGACGGACATAGGATAGGAGGATAGGATTTTTATCTCGTTCGAGCGCATTTATTTTATCCCGTCAAGTCGCTATAAAACGTGGTATAACAAAAACGACTATGACAGTAAAATAATAAAACGCAAATTTCAGTGGAATAACAAAACATAAATGACATGTAATTTTGTCATTGATTTAGTATGGAAAAGAATTTGACAGTTATCAAAGTAATAACTAAACGTAATTATTGATAATATCTACGGTAATTTGTTTTCTCTTGGAATCATCATTAACAATGCCGCGACCAAGACGATCAAATCTTTCCCGACAAAGCCGTAATGCAAGAAGGATAAGAAACACTGTGAATGAAATGACTGAAGAAGCACAAAGAACAGCCCGTGAAGAGCGTCGCGTTAGTATGACTCGACTTCGTGCTTCTCGATCACAAGAGCAAAGCGAGGCAGCCCGTGAAGCGGCTCGGTTGGTAATGCGAAATCGTCAAGCGAATAACAGGAATGAAGAAGTAAATAATTTTCGACGCACAAGAAGAAATGTCATTGCTCATTCAAGTGCTGATTTGTTTCGAGCAGCGTTTCGATATGATTGCAGCACTGATTACTGCTTACATTCTAGCGTTTGCATTGGACCAATGGATGTTTTTTGCGAGTATTGTGACGCATTGAAGTTTTCAGGAGAAACGCCCGGATTGTGCTGCCTTAGTGCCAAAGTGAAATTATTGACTCCGCCACCTGAGCCATTGCATTCTTTGCTTTGTGGCGAAACAGCACAATCACGTCATTTTCTTGCAAACAGTCAAAAATACAATAGTTGTTTCCAAATGACCTCATTTGGGGCAGACATTGTCGAAGAACAAGGATTTAATCCAACATTCAAGGTATTTATTTGTTAATTTTTGTACTTACATACAATATAGAAGGTGAATAACTTACTATACTTATTCCTCCGTATTATGTTTGCTGATTATACAAAAAAAACTTAATAAATCAGAAATTATGGATTTGTTTTTTATTATGTAGATACAAGGACAGATTCACTATCGAATTGGATCGTTGCAACCTTTCGAAGATGCACGGCATAGATTTTTGCAAATATATTTCATGGGTAACATGGAGGAACAAGTTGATCGACGTCAAGAGATAAATGCAGCAATGAAAAGAGCAATTCTTCAGGATCTGCAGCAACTGCTTCATGACCATCATGCATTGGTCAGGCTTTTCAAGATTGCTTTGGAACGCATGCCAAATGATGACTACAAAGTCGTTATCAGAGCAGACAAACGACCATCTGGAACACACGAGCGAACATATAACGCTCCAACAATAGATGAAGTTGCCATACTGATTGTTGGTGAAAAATTCGAAACACGCGATATTGTGCTTACACGTCGCGATACTGGGCAACTGCAACAGATATCTGAAACACATCGTTCATATGACACGTTGCAGTACCCGCTGATGGAAAGGAGATGATGGATATTATTTTAATATCAAAATGATAAATCCATTGAATGGTGAGTACCAATATCGTAGTTCAATATGACGTACATTTCACATTGTTTGGCTATGGTTTACAATAAAAGACCAATTACACTGCTTATTACCAGGAAAAGATAAGGGTAAAATTGTTGTAAAATTAGACAAATAACTGGCAACCGGTATAAAATCATTCAAAAATTATATATTTACAAAATACTAAATCTAATGTTTTAATTTCAGGTGAAGAAACTACAAAAAAAGTTAGCTCGATGAATTATTACGCATATCGTTTAATGATTCGTCAAAATGCTGACAACTATTTGCTGCGGTTTCGTCGATTGTTTCAGCAGTATTGCGTCGACATGTATGTCAAAATAGAATCGGAGCGTTTAAATTTCATTAGGTTGAACCAAGCCAAACTGCGTTCTGAGGAGTACATACATTTACGTGATGCAATTGGTACTGAAGGAAATACAGCTAATATTGGTCGATTAACTATTCTTCCGGCGACGTACATAGGCAGTCCACGTCATATGCATGAATATGCTTAAGATGCAATGACATATGTTCGTCATTACGGTCGGCCAGATCTCTTTATTACTTTTACCTGTAATCCAAAATGGATAGAAATTGTTCAATTGCTGCTTCCCGGACAAACATCAAGTGATCGACATGACATTACCGCACGAGTATTCAGACAAAAAATGCGGTCCCTGATTAATTACATTGTTAAACAACGCGTCTTTGTAGATACTCGATGCTGGATGTATTCAATCGAATGGCAAAAACGAGGCCTGCCGCACGCACACATCCTTATTTGGTTAGTGGAAAGAATTCAAACAGACCAAATAGATGATATCATATGGGCCAAAATTCCTGATCACGAAACCGATCCAAACCTACGTGATGTTGTAATTACAAATATGATTCATGGACCGTGTGGCGCCATCAATCCCCAATCACCTTGCATGGTCGACGGCAAGTGTTCTAAACGATATCCAAGGAAGTTAACAGCGGAGACCGTCACTGGCAATGATGGTTATCCACTGTATCGCCGTCGATCACCCGATGATAACGGTCGAACTATCACAATAAAAGTAAAAAGAATGGATTTCGTTCTCGACAACAGTTGGATTGTTCCATATTCGCCACTTATTTCCAAAACATTCAAGACACATTGCAACGTTGAGTACTGCAATTCAGTAAAATCCATAAAATATATTTGTAAATATGTCACGAAAGGCAGCGATATGGCGGTTTTTGGTATCGAATCCTCTAATACCAACGATGAAATTGCGCGCTATCAAGTTGGTCGGTATGTGAACTGCAATGAAGCAATTTGGCGTATATTCGCATTCCCTATTCACGAACGTCATCCTACTGTTGTGCATTTGGCGGTGCACCTGGAGAATGGTCAACGAGTATATTTCACGGCTTCGAATGTTGATCAACGTGCTGAAACACCTCCAGCGACAACATTGACCAGTTTCTTTGCGATCTGCCAAAGCGATCCGTTTGCAAGAACTTTGCTATACTCGGAGATGCCACGTTATTACACTTGGAATGCTTCATCGAAGAATTTTCAACGACGAAAGCAAGGTGATACGGTTCCTGGTTATCCAGATGTGCGTTCTACTGATGCTCTTGGTCGTATGTATACAGTTCATCCAAAGAATGACGAATGCTTCTATCTGCGATTGTTGCTGATAAATGCGTGGGCCAACGTCGTTTGAGTCACTACGGACTGTTAATGGCACAATATTCCCAACATATCGTGCTGCATTTGAAGAGCTCAATATACTAGAAAACGATACCCATTGGGATACGACAATCGTCGAAGCCATTATCTCTGCATCTCCAAGTCAGATACGCACATTATTTGCTATCATAATTTCGACATGCTTTCCATCGAACCCATCTAACATGTGGCATAAATACAAGGATAATATGTCAGAAGATATTTTACATCAAATTCGTGTCAGTTCCAGAAACCCCGATCTTGAAATGAATGAAGAAATATATAATCGGGCTTTACTATTGATTGAAGACATGTATGCCTTATGTGCGGCAGTTTATTAGTCAGGTTTGGAATGCCAGCGCCAAATCGTGAAATGAATGGCGCATTTAATCGAGAATTGGAACGAGAACGTGAATATGATCACCAGGAATTAGATTTAGTAGTTCAAACGAATATACCACTGTTGAATCCCCAACAAATGGAAGTTTATGATACATTAATGAAGGCAATTGATGATGGAAATGGTGGCTTATATTTCCTGGATGCCCCTGGTGGAACTGGTAAGACATTCCTGATATCATTAGTTTTAGCCACTGTTCGTGCGAGATCCAACATTGCGCTTGCAGTTGCTTCTTCAGGAATAGCAGCTACATTGTTAGAAGGATGCCGTACGGCTCATTCAGCATTAAAATTGCCGTTAAATCTTCAAACTATTGAGGAACCAACATGTAATATTTCAAAAAACACCGCAATGGCCAAAGTTTTAACAGCATCGAAAATCATAACAAGGGACGAATGCACAATGGCGCATAAACGTGCATTAGAAGCACTTAACCGAACGTTGAAAGATCTACGCAATGATACGAGATGTTTTGGAGGCGCTATGATTTTACTGTCTGGCGATTTCCGCCAAACACTGCCAGTAATTCCAAAATCAACGGCTGCTGATGAAATAAACGCTAGCCTCAAATCATCAAATCTATGGCGTTATGTGACGAAACTTCAGCTAACAACAAACATGAGGGTTGCATTGCTTAATGATAAATCTGCTGAAGATTTCTCTGAGCAATTGCTTACTATCGGTAATGGTCGAGTACCGGTCGACGAATCAAGCGGATTGATTTCTTTTCCTCAGAATTTCTGTAACTTTGTCTCATCGAAAGACGAACTTATTAACAAAGTCTTCCCAAACATATTTATTAACTACAAAAATAATGAATGGTTGAGTGAACGAGCAATTTTAGCTGCTAAGAATAGAGATGTAGATGACCTAAACTACATCATTCAGAATGATATAATTGGAACAATGATATAATTTATTTGAATCAATTGACAGTGTAACAACCGCTGATGAAGCCACCAACTATCCGATTGAATTTTTAAACTCTTTGGATGTGCCTGGCTTACCACCACACAATTTACGCCTCAAGGTTGGCTCCGTAGTAATTATGCTTCGAAACATAAACCCACCAAAACTTTGCAACGGTACGCGTTTGGTAGTAAGTAAATTGATGAACAATGTGATTTACGCAAAGATACTCAAAGGAAAATTTGAAGGTGAGGAAGTACTCATTCCGAGGATCCCGATGATCCCAACCGATATGCCGTTTGAGTTTAAGAGACTTCAATTTCCTATCCGTCTGGCATTCGCCATGACCATTAACAAATCGCAAGGACAATCCTTAAAAGTTTGTGGTCTGAATCTGCAAAATCAATGCTTTTCACATGGTCAATTATATGTGGCATGTTCACGGGTCGGAAGTCCATCTGCGTTGTTTGTACTTGCGCCCGATAATAAAACAAAAAATGTCGTGTATCACAAGGTGCTTAACTGAAGAGTGCATCCTATGCACAAAAATACATGAACAATAAAGAATCATTAAAATACTTAATTTTTTATATTTATATTTTTCCTAATGAAAATTGAATTGAATAAATTCCAGTCTGTATGTACGGTCATTATTCATTGCCTCGAAGGCGGAACGGAGTTCGCCGTGTTAACTAGTATATATATATATATAAAAGGGCTCCAACGATTTTCCTGAAAATCAGCATGTGGACATTAAGTCATTTAAATATTAAAGTTAAAAGTTTAATAGTGATTGGACAAGACTGACTTTTCCTAGTGCTGTTTTCCTTTACGGCAATTCCTTAAAGCCCATAATAAATTATTTCATACCTTTACATGAGCAAACCTTTCATGTCTGTCTGTTACGTTTTCACGGCCTTTCCGCTGAAAGGAAATCGCAATATCGATGAAAAAGCAATATCGATGAAATTTGGCACAATTCTTCCTTATACACCGAGGTAACACATAAACTAAAAATTAAAAATTAGAATAGACATTCTGTTAACTCAACAGGAATAGGATGACATTGAAAAACGCCATCTATAATAAATCGATGGAAGTTTTTAATTCACCATGTGACAAAGTCAAGTCAAAGCAGTATTTACAGAAGTAGATTCTAAGTTTTACGGCTTACCTTAGTCGTCTTTTACGACACCTCGGTAAGAAAGAGGGTGGTGTATTCTACTTAGTCGGATACCACACGGAGGGTCAACTTAACTTAGGCGCCTGTTACGATACCTCGATAAGAAATAAGGGTGTAGAATACTACAGTAAATTAACGATGTTGATGAAAAGAATACGCAAAACAATTATTAAAAGATATTAGAAGATATAAAAAAAGATACAAATATTAGAAGATATAAAAATACTCATACATTCGCGTTCTAGAAGTATCTTAAGATAAATTACATGATGAATTGAGTCTTATAACTGTGCGCGGGTCTTAAAACTGAGTTATGAACTTTGCAGGCTTAATGTCGCTTTTGTCGTATTTCATTCGTCGAGTATAAAAGTAAATACAAAATTAAGAATTTCTATACTCATATAAATGTATGTTTTAAGGTTATCCTCCTGCCCTTATCCCACTTTAAGTGGGCACAACATGTTATAAACATGTTGTAACATGATTGGGCTATGTATTTTTAAACCGGCTGCCTGTCGCCAACTGTACTTAGTCGTATTTTGCGACACTTCGGTAAGGGAGAGGGTGGTCTATTCTACTCGACCCGATACTACACAGCGGTTCAACGTTCCTTAGTCGCCTTTTACGAGACCTCGGTAAGATATAAATGTATTCTTATTTCATTTAATAAATAGCATTTATGGGAGTAATATTGATTTTGTAATTTTAATTTGTTTTTCAAATAAAACATTCTTATGTATAAAGGAACTCACATTTTGCTAAAATAAATTACAAACCGTGAAACCTCAACATTCTCCTTTCCTTATCCCACTCTGAGTGGGGTCCACGCAACAACTTTTACACATTTTGTAACATGTTTTGGCTATTTTAAATGATTGATTTACGCACAACGCATTGTAACAATAACCATATTAAAAAAATCTTTCTCGGAAATTTCTGCATAATTACATATTGTTCTGACATATTTGAGCGTTAGGTATATCTTATTAGCACTATAATAGATATAAATTAAATAAAACTCAGATAAGCACATACAAAAAACCATGAACACAATAAATAGAATAAAACAAAAATAACCTAAAATAGGGTAGTAAAAACTATTGACAGTTATTGTTAGACTTTTCCGCCTTTAGGTAACATGGACAAAAAGGGATGGTTTGCCCCAGAAAATAAAAAATAGATTTATAGATATTGAATAATGATTGTTAGCCATTTTTTTTTACAATTCTGGAGAATTAGTTAATACTAGTACTACCTATACAATTATAGATTGCTAGTACTATACATATAATTATAGTACTAGCAATCGCCAGCGGCTCCGCCCGCGTGGCAAGATTAAAACCGTAATATAGTATTTTGATAACCATAAAAATGGTTATACTGGGTTAATCTTAAAAGCTAGACATATGGAGTCACAGACTTTTATTTAGAACTTTTGAAAGGGAACAATTTTGTAATACATTATTTTTGAGTAACTTTCACCGTTTACTTCGCGCACGCAAGGAAAGCTTTAAATTTTGCCGTTTTCGTAATATTTTTTTTATTGCTGCTCCTCTATTCATCTTAGCGTGATATTATAAAGCCTAGCCTTCCTCGATAAATGGACTATCTTACACTGAAATAATTCATAAATCGGTCCAGTAGTTCCTGAGATTAGCGCGTTCAAACAATCGAACAAGCAAACAAAAAACTCTTCAGCTTTATATATTAGTATAGTTGAATATTGTATTTTTTATGCTTGTGCTAGGAGTGGGTTTACGTAGGTAGTATAATGTCTGGGATTCGAACCCTTTTATTACTTTCATGTTGGGTGATTCATTTTACCATAAAATGAACCATCATATTTACCGGTTGTCTATCACCCATAATACAAGTTTAAATTAAGTGTAAGAGATATGCTTATACGTAAAGCATATTACAAAATTGAAGATTATTTGGATGATAAAAATGCTTTATTTGAAAATCATCACAGCTTCATACAAAACTGTGGTTTAATAATATAAAATTGAAAATGTTTAAAAGATTGACCGCCGAGTTTCTTTCTTGTTCTTCTCGGTAAGAGCAACATTCCGTACCAGTTGTAGCTTCATTAATCATATTGATCCTTGACGATTCAAAAGTGCTTGAAAGTGCTTATTTGAGTAAAGATTATTTTAATTTGATTTTGAAACATTAGGTTATTTATTTTGAGGATGACGACCATGTGTGTAATTGTTCCATATTGTTAAAAATGTATTAAAATACTGTTGATCATTACGTAAATCTTTCCTTTTTCATCATCATTCTCCTGCCCTTATCCTACTTTAAGCCAAAACATGTTACAAACATGTTGTTAGACATTAGTGTATACTACTCAGCCGGGTACCACACGGTGAGTAAACTTACCTGAGCCACCTTTTAAGACACCTCCGTAAGAAATGAGAGTGGTCTATTCTACTCAGCCGGATACCACACGGCGTTAAATCTTCCGTAAAGCTTATGTTTGTATAATCTCTTAAAAAACAGTCACCCAAAGAAAATTCAATAAATAATATCATTTTTAGTTTTATCAGTTGTAATCACGATAATCGTACATATTCGATATTAACACCTTTTCCTTAAAAATATTCTTCATTAAATGGCGCTGGCAGAAACGTAGTGGGACCTCTACATATCCTGAAAATATAAATAATAACGATATAATGACAAACCTGCAGAAAACCCTCCCTACAGTGAACATAATTTATATCTTCACAAAACTAAGTATAGAATTGACAGCTAAGCTACAGTTTATGTTACACGTTAGTACATGTTTATTCTGAAGCCTTCCAAGTTACCACTATTTTATGTAATACAACATGATCATATACCATGAAGTGGAAAGGTTGTCAAGCATTTACTATAATAGAAAACAATTTTGGATAACTTCGGAACATACTCTAAGACAACTTTGCTATTTTGTTATGAAAGGCGAAAAGTAACAAAAGAAAAATCCTAGTATTTTTTTTATTCTAAGCTATGATATATACGAGTATAACCAAGGCTTGAAATATCTTACAACTTTTAATCACGTACTCGTAAAACGTTGCTGTAAGAGCAGTTTTGGTCCATGGAAGATAGTGAAACGGACGCAGAAAGAGTCCTGACTTGGTCATCTTACGAGAAATGAGGAAATATACCGGTCTTAACTTAGATAGATTAATAGAAGGTAATTATATAATTTGATGATACACTATCAGCCCTAACGGTATATCACAATTAGTCTCACTCAAATTCACGCCTTACATCGCCTTAAAAGAACCACCACAGGAATGACAGATAGCTCTTTGATAACTTATCCGGCTACTAGCAGAGCCCACTACCAGTGTATTAAGTACCACATTTTCCATATCGAGAGTTTGAAGGTTACATACCATACGCCATAAAGTTTCTGCCTAGAATGATTTATAGAAGCAGGCGGAATTCCATAGTAGAGAAATTACATGGAATTATTTAGCTGTAATTAGCGTTAAGAGAATCTATGTAAGGCTAAGTCTATGAAGCAGTGAACATTCGCTTACTCTACACACGTAGGACAAGTCACCACACGTATCACAAAACGCCGCCAACACCAACACTCGACACAAGCACTACACACACTCACAACCACAATCTATAGGATCGTTTAAAAAAATAAAATAAAAAATTCTCAAACATTTTTTGTGATATTTTTTAAAATTTATTTCGAAAATCGTTTTTGAAAATAATTTTATTTTATTTAAAGTATAATTTAATTTATTTCATCAGTTCATAATTTTTTCACTACGAAAATTTTTGAGACAAATACAGCCACTTGAAAAACCTCAACAAATTTTGATTTACTTATGCTTTAATTTTTTCGCTAGTGTATATATACCTACATTTAAACACAGACATACACATCCACATTAGTATTATTATTATTTTTAAGTATTTATATATATACTTACCAGAATAATCATCATCTCCTCTACAATTAAGCATATCAAGATAGCAGCCATTATTAAACGTTCTATAAACATAATCCCTATATTTAGAAGCTCCACATACAGGACTGTAGTGGTTCGGGCAGAATACAGGACAGGACTCCCCGTATATCCTTCGTGTAAGTGAGAAATGTTCCTTAATGCAAAATCTCAAAGGCGTTATCACGAAATCTGCAGAATGTAAAGATCATTAAAAAAAGAAGTGAAAAGAATTTAATGATATGAGATATTTGCAATTATTCACTTGGTTTCCTTGATGTTGCTAGTCTACTTTAGTCGTTTCTTTGTTTAGTAAAAAAGAAAGAAAAAACGCATGAAAGAAGGAAATAACTTATTTGAACACAATTGCCATATTTCAATAGGCACCTTTAATAGACACGCGAGGTCACGGAGGATACCAGGATTTAAACAACATCAACAATTTATACAAAGAAAATAATACGTTAACAATATAAAATTGAATACTAAATACAATTAAAAACTAGATACTACATAGTTTTAATTTTAACGAGATTTACGAAATTTTGAAAATTAAATCAACAGCCAAATCATGAAACAGCATGTTTATAACATGTTGTGCCGACCCCACTTAGAGTGGGATAAGGGCAGGAGGATGCTGATTTACGAAATTTGGAACAGAAGTTATGATATTTATGAATTTTTTTAAGAAGTTATGATATGATATCTTGCTATAATCCGCATTTGTTAATAGAAGCTATGTAATGCTAAGAAATGAGGAGATCCGTAGAAGAACCAGAGTCACCGACATAGCTCAGCGGGTCGCGAAGCTGAAGTGGCGATGGGCGGGGCACATAGTGCGGAGAACCGATGGACGTTGGGGTCTCAAAGTGTTGGAATGGCGACCCCGCACCGGAAAGCGCAGTGTCGGAAGACCCCCTGCTAGATGGACAGACGACCTCAAAAGGGTCGCGGGGAGCCGCTGGATACAAGCGGCACAAAATCGTGTGTTCTGGAGATCCCATGAGGAGACCTATGTCCAGCAGTGGACGTCCATCGGTTGAAGAAGAAGAAGAAGAAGAATGCTAATTGTAGGCAACATTCTCATACTAATTATTATATAAACAAACGGGTCACATCGCGATAACCTCGAGTTACTTTTGATAAGGTTCGACGTTTCGGCAGAGTTGCATCCACCGTGGTCACATTCATTCAACATTCTCATACTTAATGCATGCAGTAGCAGTCACTACGCGTATCACAAAACTCTGCCGCCAACAAGTGCGTTGTTTTATGATACGTGCGAATCCTTCTTCTCAGAGCAAAATACTAGTACATAGATGTAATATTTCGCTTCAAAAAAAAAACACTAGGACAGATTGCTATTTAGCTATTAAAATATTTTCTTATAGATAAAGTGCAAATTTAAAATAGAATATGAAATTTCTTGTACGTGAGGCGAGCGCTCTCGATGCTGCATGGGCGCGGTCATAAAATGGATCTCGGTAGGGAAATTATTGGATGTGTAAAGCGCAGACAGCTGTGGCGTATTAACTAAATGCACTGTCATTATATCCGTACATTTTCCTCCCTCTTTTACGACCTGCATGTGATTACTACAATTTTCCTTAATATTTCTCGATTTAGTTTTTCATCAATTAATATGGCCAATAATAAATAAATATATGGGATAAATACACACGCGGTCGTGCGTTCCCAAAGTAAGTAAAGTAAAGGCACTAGTAATTGACCGTTTTGTATGAATTTTATATAATAAGCATTTCGTTTGTTGCAGCTAATATAAAATATTAATTAATAATATGAAATTTTAAATATTAAGAAATGGGCTACAGTTCTGAGGTTTTACAAATTTATTTTTTATTAGCTACAACAAAGAAAACTCTCATTATTTAAAATTTCATACAAAACGGTCATCTACTAATACATGGTCGATTATTAGTGGACCTATCTGAATTATTTAATATAAATAAATTAACTGTGCATAGAAATGGATATGGTAAGACAACTAATGAATATATAAATTTATAATTATAAATGAATACTCAAATACTCGACTCGTAAGAAGAAAAAGTATTTTTTAAGGAAAAGTTGGTCGTCATCAGGAATCAAACCCACGACCCATGGACCTAAAAGTCACTGCCACTTACGCCAACGCCAACGATTCATGATTGGAATTTTGGTTCGTATTCTTAGTGTAGGAAAATCTATCGATATTTATTTTGATAGAAAGTTCAGTTAACTGTTCAATTATTTGATATTATAATAATTATTCCTTCTCTCCCAAAACGGAGAGAAGAGGCCTATTCTCAGCAGTGGGATAGTAACAGGCCGTTACTTACTTACTTACTATAATAATTATTTAATTAATTAGAATTAGTATAGAATATTATCGAATGTTATAAATGGTACTTGTACATATGACGTCGTTTTGAAATACGTTGTTCGCGATGGGGACAAGTAAAACGTGACATGCATAAGGTAAATCACAATACAATGTTTATTTTTGATTAAGTACAAAGAATAAAATTAGAGTTTACAACTACCTCTAAATTTTAATCTGGGAAATCCCCTCATTCAAATTTAAGAGTTAGTTGCGAACATCTTGTTTATTTTTCTTCCATTTAAGTTTAAGTTAAGGTAAAATTTAAAATACATAATAATTAATTATGCATTTTTAAATTTCATTATATAATAAGAAAAGTATTTATTTTCATAAGAAGTTCGAGACATCTCTTGAATAAAATTCAAATGAACTATAGCCTTACATTAGTAAATTTATGTGAAACTGGTGTATTGAGTTGGAACATCATTTAAGAGTGCCTGAAAACTTTAAACTATAGTCAGTCTATCAAAATGTAGATAAAAGCTAATTTATCTAAATTTTATATTAATAAATAGAAGCTTCAAGTTTCAAGCATCATTTCAGCTAAAAGTTACTTAATTTTTAATTTTTTATTTAAGACGAATTCCTTTCTGAAATTAAATATTATAAAGCCATTTCCACCATACGATCCTTTGCTGTTCCTATCAAGCAGGGAGATTTATAGATACAACAGTTTAGGGTAATTTTTCCGCTTTCAAGGTTACTGTTTCACCATAATATCTGCACTTTGGATCCACTCTTTGAGATAGTCCCTCTAGACCAGTGTTTCCCAACGTGGGGCCCACGACCCACAGGGGGGCAATTTGATGGTTAAGGGGGGGACAACTCGACACGAGTTTAAGCCTTTCGCTCTGGGCCATTTAAGTGCAATGCTAGATTTCGGTACCAAATATAACAAAAAAAAAATGTATGTTACTTAAGGGGGCAAAATAATTTTTAAAGTGGGGCATGGACCAAAAAAGGTCGGGAAACACTGCTCTAGACCTAGTAAGGAGGTGGAGTATACGAAAAATGACTTCTTTATCATTTAAATTATTTATCGCCTTATAAACTTTAAAAAGCGATAAAAGTTATGTCACTATCAACATTACACATTAGTTTTATTACAAACGTGTATCTCTGTATGTCATTAAACCAAGGTTAGCCATCAATATATTAAAAATAATTTTTTGCAAAAACGTTGTATTTTTCTTGAAACCGCCTTGTAAGAAATATACGCAAACTTAATTTTAGCAGCTTTGCTATTAATTTTCATACAGGCTATTTCAGATAAATCTGTTATTTACGTACTCAATAAAATAAAGAACATATGGAAATAAAATTTAAACTATACTCACGGCGACAAAGAAATTTTAAAGTCCTTGTGCTATCCCGAAAATTCCATGATGAAAAATGAAGTTCAAAGATCTATCGCTTTCGTATTTAAAAATGTAATTTACTTGTAGGTACCATAAGAGTTATGATGTATATAAACCAAAGGTATATAATTCAAAGGACCTTGACTTTTAACAGTCGCGGATTCGAATCCGAATCCAAGTTATTTTCATCGTGCTCTTAACAATAAAGGCCTGCAGTACCCCGCAGGCGAAATCTGAGTTAAACGGTTAGCCTATAGTCGTTTAGCCATTCATTGAGTTTTAGTATAAACAATTTATCTTTGGATTTATTATTTCTTACCTATATCGTAACATTTTGAATACCCATCCATGGCGCATCGATTAGGAAACATTTTGTAGATTTTCTGATTGATATTAAGAGCGCATACCATATTGTCATCTTTGGCTGGACAATCAATGTGACATTCTTTACTCTGAACACTGAGAACTGATATAACAGTAAAATTATAAGTTGTTTTAATTATATAAGAAGCAGAAGTAGTTTCGGCCTATTTCCTACGTTAGTTAGATTCTCTGGAAATTGTCGTAGTGAATGTGTGTATTGCGGTAACTGGTCCTGCATGTATAAGATTTGTAAACGTTGTCTGCTTCCTACACTTAGTAGTATTACATAGTATCTCTTAACAAACGCATAATTCTATCAAAACTTCTGTACTATGGAATTCCGCAAAACAACGCCCTGCTTCTCTGAAGAAAAAGTTTTCAATATCATGCCAGTTAACCTTTAACATTCGTCAAATTTCGTAATAGCCCCAGCTCACACATGATCGTATACTATATAAGGTTTGGCAGAAAAAATCAGTTTACTTGCCAAATCGGATTCCCAGGAATCCATCAGATTGATTGATAAGAAATAAATAAAGAGAAATGCTATTTCCGTCATTACTAACTTTTCTTTTAAAGGAAAAAGAAATGCTGGTTTGAGAATTGTATCCACTTTTTTGTGTATAAATTGAGGAAGTATGTTGTGATGATAACATTTTTCAGAGAATATATTCGTCATTGTAGTTACGTTAATGATATTACTATAACAAAATCTAACAAATCTATTATGATAATTATTATATGTAACAAATATCCAAATAACAATTATTATATGTAAAAATATAATATAGCTGTGATGGCCCAGCGGTAACACAGTGCGACCCTTTCGAGGGGGTCACGAGTTAACCCCGGGTAGGCACCAATGAGTTTTTCTGTTAAAACTTGTGTCTAATTGATAATTGCAATTTATCACACGATTCTCGGTGAAGGAAAACATCGTGAGGAAACCTACATATCTCTAGAGAATTCTGGAGATATGTATAACCTACCAATCCGCATTGGAGCAGCGTGGTAGGTCTTCAATCCTTCTCTCCAAAAACGGAGAGAAGAGGCCTCGTTACTATCCCAGCGGTGGGATAGTAACAGGCCGTTACTTTTACATGTAAAAAAATATATATTTTGAAATTTGTAATTTATACTTCAAATCATGAGTATGCTATTTTTAAAAGCTTTTATTCAACTTGCGATGGATGTGTGAAGCTGGAATCTTGCAATTTAAATTTGTCCTTGGATCCGATTAAGCCAAAATTTTATATTTTAGTCCAGTCCCGATGACAATGTATGTTTATGATAATCATGACCAGATGCTGCTGACAGGATTGGCTCCAAGCCGCTCAACGGTTAACAGTAGGGACATGAAATTTTATATAATGGTTCAGTACCTATATTACATATTTATGATAAGCTTGATCTGATGCTGATGCCCCGATTGGAGTCAAGTTGAGAAAACTCCTCAAGAGTTAGCAGTAGGGATATGAAATTTTGTAAAAAGCTTTTTTTTAGCATTTTTAACTTGAATTATTATAGATGAAAAATATCCTTATAAAACAACACAATTCCAGCGATGAGACCGTGCGTCTCTTTTTGGGTCACGAGTTCAAAGATGAGCAAGCACCAAGTCTTTTTGATAAGTGTAATATATCACACGCTTTTCAGTGAAAGGAAAAATTGTAAACCTGTCAAGGAATTCTTGGGATGTGTAACCTACCAATCCCCGGAATAGTGATGTGGTTCTAAGCTTCAACCCTTCTCTAAAAAGTGATGATGAAGCCAATGCCCATCAGTGGGGTAGTAGCAGGCCATTACTCCTTTCCATAAAACTTTTCAATACTTATATAAAAATTTCATTTTCAACCCCTTTTTAAGCATTATATAAAGCCGATTCCTCTTAATTAAGAATTGGCGACGCCTGAAGTAGGTAATACGATAGCCTCAGCAAAAATATAAAATATTCTTTAAGCAACTTACCATTCAAAATAATGATTCCAGTTACTATAAGATTAATATTTCGTTGACGATGATTCATTTTAATTTCAATCGAGTAATGAAAAGTCAATCATGGTTTGAGGCGTAAAATTTTGTCATTAAACTTGATTCGTTCATTTTAATTTAAACGCAACTTCTGATTGGACTTTTACGTAAAAGATGACCAGTACCACTGACATTCAAATTCAGATTCTAAAATTTTTCTTATTTAAGTAAACTTGTAAACAAGTGCTTTTGAATCATCAACTACACTTTACAACAGTACTTACTATACTCTACAACTCTACTCTCTAGCTACGAATACTTAAATTAGGAGAAGAAAGGCAGTTAAGCATCTTGATTGAGGATGATACAGTAAAGTACAATATGTTATGATACTCGTAACGTGTAAACGATATCTTCGTCTTTTTTTTCATGCCATGGACTTCCACTGTTGAACATTTCTCAAGTCTTTTTCTTTAATGATTTCCAACCAACAAGACCTTGCGTCACCTGAATTTGGTAGCCTCCTAATTTTGTGAGGTCTGGACGTATTCACCTAGTGTGGTGTCTACCAATTCTGCGCTTTTCAACGCGCCTACCAGGCTGGTTCATTGGATCATCGCCCATTTCCACTTTAGCTTCGCCTTTGTCATCTTAAGATACTTCGAGCACACCTCGCTATATCATCAGTTAAGAGACCCTTGGCGGACTATAAGCTAGCCGCCGAGTTTATTGCTGGTTCTCCTCAGTAGGAGCAAACTTCCGAATCAGTAGTAGCTTCTTTTAAACATTTGACGATTCAAAAGTACTGTAAACAGTCCACTTAAATAAACAATATATTTAATTTGAATTTTGAATTTTTGATATCAAAAGCCTTTGTATGATGCCCTTACTCAGCGACCACGTAAGTGAATAATACAATGTAGATCGAAAAATGACTTATTTGTTCGAAGAAATACACACAAATTATTCTGGATGATTACGGACTAAATTTCGGTTAAAATTAGTGACGACCTTGTTTGCGTAATATTGGTTTGGCGTCAAATTACGTTCTTCTGTGACGTTACGAAAGCTGCCTTCCGTTAGACTAGAGAAGCAAACCACCCTTGCACAAAAGCTAGCCGCCCAAATAATATAATATTCGGTATGATTCTCTATCAACATGGTAAAGGAGTCTCTTTCTTCCAGTGCTTTAGTCAGACTGCATTTTTACTTATCATAATAAGAGATATCATAAGAGATATCATAAGATGTATCATAAGAGATATCATAAGAGATATCATAAGATATATCATAAGAGATATCATAAGAGATATCATAAGATATATCATAAGAGATATCATAAGAGATATCATAAGAGATATCATAAGAGATATCATAAGAGATATCATAAGAGATATCATAAGAGATATCATAAGAGATATCATAAGAGATATCATATGATCAGATATCAATGATTGAGAGATGAGGTGTATTTAGAGCGGTAAAATGAGTTTTTGCAATGTAGGTTAAAAACTAATACAAACATTCATTCATACATTAACAGAAAATATTAGTGAGACGACAATTTTGTGTTGGACTCATTAAACCGCCACTTCACAGCGGAAAGTGGAAGTGCATTTTGGACAGATGCAGGAAATAGGATCTGTCAAAACAGCAAGACTTTTAACATGTTATATTTGAGTACAACAATAACGACATATAGGCTCTGTTAAACGAGAGTGACCTATTGGAAAATATATTTAGCTTTCCTTACGGATGAAGTCAGCAAAGGACACGAATTCTTATTATCTTAGCCATGCCATTTGAATGACTGTCATCTATTTTGACCAGAAAGGATCAGGACTTAGGATACGAGGCGCAACCTAGTAGTAATTAAATTCAGAAGAAACGGGTGTAATCACTGAAAAAACATGTAGCATCTGACGGACAGATATTTTCATCACTCGAAGTTCCATTATGTCAAAGAAAATTATAATCATTTAGGCCTGAGGTTTTGCTGATTTTCCGTCTATTCCGGAAGATTAAATTTTAATTAGATTTATTCCTTAATTAAATTTATTATCTCGGTTCATATCAATAAAACGTACGTATCAATATATAAGTATCTATGTCACACAATTGCTATTATAATATTTCCAAATATTTATTTAATTTTGACATATACATGAAGTTCCATAAACAGTTCTTGAGTGACTGAATTTTAGCATTATCCCGGATACAGGGATAAAACTATAATTTTTTTTAAATAAAACCTACCTAGATCGATTTTTCTCCCCGAAAACCCCCTACATGCTGAATTTCATGAAAATCACTGGATCCCTTTCCGATATTCAGAGAATTTAATAAACATACAAGATTAGCTCATTTAAATATTAAAGAGTACATTAAAAACCATTATAAGCAAATGCAATGCATCATTTTTTTAAAATTAATTGATAGAATTAATTTAAAAAATTAATTTAATTTAATTTAAATTTAATTTAATTTAAATAAATTAATTTAAAACTTAACCACTATTTCGTTCTGATTGGCACAAAATGGCCATTGCTTTGTTGATTAGGGATATCCTCTGACTTATGTGGATGTTATTAAGAAATAATAACTTATTACTAATCAATACCACCCATTATGTGGCACATGGGAATATTAGATGAAATTTAATTATATATTCTATATATTATTACTCAATAATTAATTGAAACGTAAATCCATTATATCATTCCTAACATGATATAACTCATGCATTAGCGTGTAAAATTGAAATGATTTACCATTTTGAAATTAACTAACATAAATGAATATTAAGAATTATTTGAGTTCATCCTCACATAATTCTTTGTCCTGGTAATATTCTTTGTCCTGAATATATGGGCATCATAAATTTTATATCGGTTTTGCGATTTTACTACCAGTGCTGTAATTTAATGATTAACGATTAATTCATTACGTAATTTATTACAACAAAAGATCATGAGTTCTGTTTGCAAAAAAAAATATCTCCCTTTATATCTTCCTTTTTTTTCGAAGAAGCTTACCGCACCGCATTCAGTGATCATCAAATTCAAATTCAAATTCAAATTCTAAATATCTTTTTTTCAAGTTAACTTGTAAATAAGTGCTTTTGAATCCTCAACTCTCCTGGTTCGTAAAGCTATTCCTATCGAGAAGAGCTAGCAAGAAACTCAGCGGTTGCTCTTTTCAAATGTAATTGTCATAACTAGTTACATTTAGTCATTACTATCTTGTACAGAATAGAAGAGTAGCTATATCCATCTCAAAAGGAGCTGTACTGCGTGTTGATTTATCAATTTATTATGATCGATTAAAAGATTAAATATGTACTTATTTTGTCAGTCTACTTTTACCAAAATTCCTATTAAGGTACAACTTGCTGATAATAAAATAAAATTCTTAGTTTTATTTCAAATTTTGAAAAGCAAGAAATGCATGCGCCCAACAGATAAAAATATAACATAATATTTTAATAGAGAATTACAGAGATATAAATTACACGCTAAATATTAAAGTGACCGTTTTCAAAATTAGCTTAATTGATGAGGATTATATCGAAATCCTAGATGTCATCTTTATTTCAATGCTATCTATGACATAACGTTACGGACTATTACAAAAAAAATAGTATTTTGTTGCTCTTCCAAGGTATGGGTGTCTTTAATAGGACTTTTGTAAACTACGCTATGTTGCAATTTGCCACAACCAACTTTTTTGAATTAGGTCACTTTAATACTAAGCGTGCGAAATGTTAATTCGTGTTTAAAATGGTAAACACCCAAACCTGTTTTATTATTTAGATTGTTTGATCAACTATGGATAAAAAATTAATCACATTTGCGGTCGAAACTTGTAAATGCTGCCCATTGAAACAATGACTGTTGTGGCTTTGGGCTCGATGACCGGTTTTGTGGTTAAACTAACATTTTTTGCTGAATACGATTTGATATATTTGCTTTAGTGCTGCCTACAAATATCAAATATCTCACAATTTAAAAAATGGTCGAATAAATTCAGACTAAGTAAATAAATCAGTATTAAATTGTTTAAAAAATTGTAGGGTTTCACATAATTTTATCGCTGTTAAAAATTAAAGGTTCATTTGTCGTACGTAAATAATTTGAGATGAATTTAAAGTTCTACTAGAATCTGAATAAAATATGCCTCTTGTGTGATTAAATCACAGTTTAGAAGGTGTATGGTGGAAGTTTTTTTTATATAACTAATTATAACGACGTCTAAAGTGTGGCAAGAAGCAACGAGTGACTGCCGAAAAACATATCGTATAATCAGTGGCGTAGTATTTGGATGGTTAGACATGGCAGCGCTCCAGGGCTCCCAAGTTCCGGGGGCCCTTCTGAGCTTGTCCCCCACCGCCTTCTTAGAATACGTCGAATCCCCAACACGAAGGATGCGAAACACATAATGCTATCCAATCCTATCCTACTAATATTATAAATTCTACTAATATTATTAGATATGTAAGATCTAGTGTAAGGACTTCACTCTCCCTTTAACCCCAATTCCCGTCAGCGATTAATGGATTTTCCGATTCCCAAAGCGCAAGCGGACGTATCCAAAAGCGGAATCCGACATCCCTGACCTGTAGCGAGTTTGGCCACAAGTTCGGCGTTTCTAGCTAGTGGGGATAAAGATCACGACAGAGATCCACTCAAAATAGGAAAAAAAATATATAAATGCGAGAGTTTGTGAGTATGGATGTTTATTTGTCGCTCTTTCACGGCAAATCCGCTGACCCAATATCGATGAAATTTGGCACAATATTCCTTATACACCGGGGTAACATATAGGCTATAGAAATCCTGTTAATTCTACAGGAATAGGATGACATTGATAAGCGCCATCTATTATCGACACGACAATAGTCCACGCTAACGAAGTTGTGGGTGAAAGAGAGTAATTCATATGTAACCATTATAGTAATATTTAAATAAGATATTTCAGAAACTAAGAGCCAAGAAATGATCGAAGTGTCGCAATTAAAAAAAAACAAATATTTCAAATCCTGAAGCTGTTACGAGAAGACAACCCTTGTATATGAAGTTTTTATTGTGATTTTTTTAGGTAATTTCGTTCTATAATATTAAATTTGTGTGATATAGATTGATTTGTTTTGTATGATAGCTCTGAAGCAGGTTAATTATATAATCAAAGGTAGCTTTGGCAAAATTACTACGGAGTATGTATCATAACAATAACGCCGTGTGGTATCCGGCTGAATAGAATAGTACCACCCTCATTTCTTACCGAGGTGTCGTAAAAGGCGACTAAGGTAAGTCGACCTGCCGTGTGATATCCGGCTGAGTAGAATAGACCTCTTTCTTACCGAGGTAGCTTTGGCAAAATTACTACGGAGTATGTATCATAACAACAACGCCGTGTGGTATCCGGCTGAATAGAATAGTACCACCCTCATTTCTTACCGAGGTGTCGTAAAAGGCGACTAAGGTAAGTCGACCTGCCGTGTGATATCCGGCTGAGTAGAATAGACCTCTTTCTTACCGAGGCGTAGTAAAAGGCGTTCAAGGTAAGTTGACCCACCGTGTGGTATTCGGTTTAGTAGAATAGACCACCCTCTTTCTTACCGAGATGTCGTAAAATACGACTGAGGTAAGAAACGTCATGCAGGCGGCCGGTCGTAAAAACGCAGCCAAATCATGTAACATCATGTTTATAACAAGTTGTGCCGACCCCACTTAGAGTGGGATAAGGGCAGGAAGATGATGATATGTATCATAACAACACTAAAAATTTTATCAGTGAGTGAGCTGTAAATTCGTATTATTTTACTATTTTACCTTCGTCATGAACCAACTTAAGGCTAAACTAGAAAATTAACAGGATAACCGTTCGTAACAATTGATCCAAATATGATGGATCGATCATTGTGAGGTTATTTAAAGGCCAATCATTTCATAATCAGCCAATTGACACGAACCAAGAATAGGTATTTTGTTACTTTAATATGTATAGGTAACATAAATTAAGTACCTGGCTCAGTATTTTTTAAAGGTTTTAAAAAATAAAGAAAGAAAGGGTTGATGATATCTGGAACTCGATATGGGGTATTTTCACTTCTTTAATTTGCTCGTTTCCCACTAAATTATTACATCTTTACAAATGACAGCAAAATTAACCTTTGTATTCAATTTATATTTTAGCAGTTTTTGTATGACTGAACACGGGAATAAAACGATTTTTTTTAAATAAGACCTAGCTAGATCGATTTATCGGTCCCGAACCCCCCTATACCTCGCCTACTTTCAAGGATCTATTCACCCTACGTTTTCCAATGCAAGATCACCATTACAACACTGTGGACACGGTTCTTATATATACCCATCTTATCCTATCTTGTATTATATCCCGGTATAGCTTAGCGACAGATCGAAAACAAATATCAAATATAAATTAACAGTTACAATGTATCTTTATATTAATAAAACTTAACTACCCTTTTTACTAGCTTTTTTACTTACTACCCTTTTTACATCGTACTATTCGCCGGTGAAGATTGATTCAAGCACTCCCGAGAGAAATTTCCCTGGAAGCCGCGAGCTGGTATGATTAAAAGGAAATGTGATTTTCTTTTCCTAGACACTCACTGTTTCACCAAGCAGGGCCATTAAATGTAGCAAATTGTGTTTATACGCTTATTCGTTTATAGTCTTGTTTAAATTTTTCTTTTCTTTCTTCTACATGCTTAGTTAATTTAATGTCCTTTATAAATTTCCTCTACATACTTACTCGTAGTTAATTTATTTACCTTAACAAATTTACTTTTAAATCTTAATTATTCTTAGTATTTACCAATATTACTTTGTTGGTTTACTTATAAATATTTAATAATCTGTAATCATCATCCTCCTGCCCTTATCCCACTCTAAGTGGGGTCGGCACAACATGTTATAAACACGCTGTTACATGATTTGGCTGCGTTTTTACGACCGGCCGCCTGCCTGACGTCAACTTACCTCTGTCGTATTTTACGACACCTCGGTAAGAATGAGGGTGGTCTATTCTACTAAACCGGATACCACACGGTGGGTCAACTTACCTTAGTCGCCTTTTACGACACCTCGGTAAGAAATGAGGTTGGTCTATTCTACTCAGCCGGATACCAAACGGCGGGTCGACTTACCTTAGTCGCCTTTTACGACACCTCGGTAAGAAAAGAGGGTGGTACTATTCTATTCAGCCGGATACCACACGGCGTATTATGTAGGCAGGATATAAATAATTATTATAATTAAAATATCAATTTTATACGACAATATTATTTTAATATTCTGCAACGATGAATAATATTTAGACGGAATTTCAGCAATCTAAATACGGGTTGGAGCTCGCAGAAATAATTTAATAATTTAATAAGCTGTAATAACCTAAATAAAATAATACAAAAGTTAGTAAAATTACATACGAGAATTATTTCTTATTTATTCGTTGGGATGCGGTAAATTACCTTTTAAATACATAAGATACGATAATTAACATTATCACATCGACATTAAAAAAACCTATATTTTCACTTGAAAAACTATCTAATAGAGATCAAGTTATTTTTTTTTATTATTAAGCTAATGTTTACAACGACCTTTTCTAAATTAAACCTCAATATCTGGGTGACCGAGCATTGCTCGGTAATTTTGTACAAAAAAAAAAATTAAAAAAGGAAGAAAAAAAATAGGGTAGGTGGGGCTCGATCCTAGGTATTTTCATTTCTAGCAACCGACCGTTCCCCGAATAAGCTACGCTGACTTGACAGTTATTGGCAAAAATTTAATCCAATATAAATTTTAGTATTTTTTATGCCCAAAAACAGCGATAAAATGTTTTTTTTAAATAAAACCTAGCTGGATCGATTTTTCTCCCCCAAAACCCCCCACATGCTGGATTTCAGGAAAATCAGGAATATATATATATATATATATATATATGTAGACTCATCAGTATCTCGGGCATCATTGTTAGACATTAGTGGGTGTAATAAGGGTATCGTGCATATGGAAAAGTACAACGCTTATCTTCAACTTTATATTCTTCTTAACAATTTTCACAACTGCGCCATGACAAGCATCTCTCTTCATCTCTCACGAGCACCGTCTGCGTCTGTCACCACTGCGCCTTCTATTTTCAATGTATTTTCAATATATTTTTAATGATGGAATGTTGGTTGCCAGGATGCGACATATATATATATACAAGACTAAATTATTAAGAACTAAATTATTTATTTTGTAAATGTCTAACTGATCGTGGTTGATTGACAGCCCAGTGATTCTACGAGTATTTAGGACTAACAGAATAGGTCAAATTACAAAAGTGTACGTATCAATTTTAAAATAGATAACAACAGCTTTGACAGATAGATAAGGTCATATTTGCAAAACCAATAATTGTTATTATTTCATTCTGATATCCCGATATCATTGGGATTAAAAAGGACAGATTTCTTTAGGACAGATTTAAGTTAAGTGCCCTAACCTTGTGACAATTAAAATTCAGACAAAAGACGTGTTATTTCAATGAACTTCAAAATGTAATCAAGGTTTAACCCAAAAGGGAAATTAAAGTTTCTGCTAGTTATCTCTTCAAGAAAATGAATTAGGCTTGAAATGAACTTAATAAACCTTTCTCTATTTCCATTTGAAGTTAAGTAATTAAGTAAATAATGACAATCATAATGGAATAAATCGATTGACGATTAAAAAGCACTTGTTTACAGGTTTACGAGTACTTGAATGAATAATTTGAATTCGCGTAACCATTATCATATGTGGTGTAGATCATATTTGGCTCATCTCAGTGTGCACCAATAGCTTTGCATCTCAGTAATCATCTTCAAGGAATTCATATTACAGATAATATTTTACTGCGTCAATCCAGAAGCACCGTAAAATATCTTCTGCACAATGGAGCAGATATTTACAAACGTTCGATCTTTTGTTCTCGTCATTTGACAACTACAATTTGAATATATACTTGACTAGCTGTGCCCGCAGCTCCGCCTGCGAAGAAATCACCGTGTCAAGAAGTTTTTCTTACTTAACGAACGTTATATTTTTAATTGAAATTTTGAGCATAGAAGTAGTTATTGTGAGTTAAACTTGAGATATAGAGACATGCTGTCGCGTTTTTTTTTGTAGTATTTTTTTAGATCTACATTTTTCTAATACATTGCTTAAGTGTATTTTGATTAGTTTACGCGGCGCATGCGACTGAAGCTCAAAGCAGGCGAGAATTTTAACAACTGCGTGAAATCTTTAACAAAACGTACATAAAACCGTAATGTACTGTTCAACTAAATCTTCCGCCTTTTAGTGTAAACCGTACAAAAAACAATTCAGTAGATTTTGAGAAAATAGATCGCATACAGACAGACAGCTTTTGGAGCATTTGTTTTATAATAAGTATAGATGTAGATTATAGTAAAATTATTTTTGTTAATGTTTACCAATCTTGTGAGGTATCGTAAAAGGCGACTAAGGTAAGTTGACAACACCGTGTGGTATCCGTTTGAGTAGAATAGAACACTCTCTTTCTTACTGAGGTGTCGTAAAATACGACTAAGGTAAGTTAACGTCAGGCTGGCGGCCTGTCGTAAAATACGTAGCCAAATCATGTGAAAACATGTTATAGCATGTTGTGCCGACCCTACTTAGAGCGGGATAAGAGTAGGAAGAAGAGTGTTTACCAATCTTTGACGCAAACTTTTAGGTATACTTTCCCTATCATTTTGAATATTATCGCAAATTCAATTACACATTTTTTGTTATTGAATTTAATACCTATTGAAATTAAATTAATATTTTTTCCTTTAACTCTGTACAAGTTACCATTCAATACCGTACTTCCTGTTAAAAATATTTCCTGTCAATGATATATTTTAAATGATAAGACCGTTTATTGTATTTATTTCAATGTCTGGCTATAATAAAGTATAATAATATTAATCTAATCAAATCTTAGATTGTATATTAACAAAATATTTAACTATTATTTTTATAAATGCGCAATTATAAGATTATTACGCAACTGAGTTATTAATGTTTACGTAACCAGTGTTTAAAGTCTATATTGCTATAAATATTCTTCAAAGTCGATTATTTAATTGTTAGTTGTTTTAGACTTGTTTTGTTATTCGTTAACTTCTTTTTCTTCTTATTTAATACCGAAAGACGTTTGTCTACATACATATTTCTCTTCAACGGATTTATAAGTCGCACGATCTCTACCCATCCGACGTCGTAATGACTAATCAAAGTCATACCATCAGCCCTCCACTACACGTCGCCCTAAGCCGTGGTACGGCCTTACAGGAGGACCCTTAGGACGACGTTACCCGACGATAGTAGAGCTTCTGCGTTCTACTCTCCGTATTTGGCAACCTCGGTGATGCTTCTGCGCTCGGCCGTCCCGCCCGGTGACGCTATTAAAACCGTTAGGGCTAACAGCATACAGTAAATTCGAAAAAAAGGCACGATTTTGAATCCAGAGGTTTGTTTGTTTGTAATCTCTTTATTGCATTGATTCATATAAAAATATTAATAGAAAACAACATAATTTGCAATGGCGGGCTTATTCTAGAAATGGAATCTTCCAGCCAACCAGTCTAAAATTAAAAAAGAGGTAAATATTAATATAGTGAATAAAAATAAATTAAAATTATCTTAAGAAGGTTTTATAGGACATTTTTGAATATGTCTGTCCACCAAGCAATAGAGGAGTGGTATATTAATTCTGCTATATCTATTTTGGAGCCGTTTCTTCAATAATTTATGACCAACTTCTATCAGTTATTTTTACTAAATGCACTATGCGTAATGTTTTTCTTCTTCTTCTTCGTCAATATTCACTGCCGGTCATAGATTTCTTCACGGGATCACCAAATCTCACGGTCTTTTGCCGTTTGGATCCAGCGGCTTCTGTTTAAGGCCACTTCGTAGGGGCTCTACCAACATTGCTTTTTCCGGTGGGGGTTGCCATTCCAACACCTTAAGAACCCAACGCCCGTCGGTTCTCCGCACTATAAGCCTCGCACATCGCCACTTCAGCTTCCTGACACGCTGAGCTATGTCGGTGACTTTGGTTCTCCTACAGATCTCCTCATTTCTGATTTGATCACGTTTGTTAGGTAAATTATTGTTAGTCTGTGCCAGATGTCACTTGGGTAAACAGCTATCCAACCCATGTGATATTCGTCGGAGAATTGTAACACGATAAAACATCAATTTGACATGGGCTAGCACCATCTTTTTGAGTCGGAAATCGGGCTTGGTATTATATCATGTAACCGTGAATTGTGCTTAAGAATATACGGTAAAAAGGTATTCGGAGTTTTATTTGTGGCACATCCTGAACAGTTATCCTTACACGTTACTCCGAACATAGCTTTACCCGCTGAGTGACTGAGCTTTCTCATGAGGCCCATAATAAGTGACACAATCCGTATGTCATCACTCACACGCACAGTCCAAAGACTTTGTCCTTCAGGCACTGAGGTATCTTGGACGAAAATATGCATAATTTGTATATAAAAACCAGTTTGTAATAATATTTGCATAGGGAATTCTGAAAAGGGTTTGTATAAGCGTAGCCGGAAAGCGGTGAAGGGGTGCGTAATGGATCCTTTTACATATTCCACCCTTAGTGTCACTAAAAATAGTTAAGGTCACAGGTCGTTGACTGTAACATTTGTTGCCTGTCTATCGGTCATCTACAGGATTTATTTCGGAAAGTGTGCTTAGGTACTCCACTAGCCATGGAATGAGTTTCTTCCTGGGTCTTCTCGATAGGAGCAATTTTTCGAAACCAGAAGTAGAGTTGATAATTCAAAAGCACTTGTGTATGTTGTATGTTGAGTTAATAATAAATTGAATTTGTGTTTAAATGATAAAGTAAAATTAAAAAAGGTGATTACCTTTTTTATAGTTTTCAGTATTTGTTCAGTTACAATCTGTGATGATAAGATATCTTTATTATGCTCAATATGGTATGCTTTTACTGTTTTCATACCTTATATATAAACGATTAGAAATTCTGATTTTCTTGAGGATTCTATTGCCTGATGTTATGATTAAAGAGCAAAATGATCGTTTACTTTTTCTTAGTGATCGTGTGCGTTGCGGTGGTTGTTTGTAGTTCATTTATCTTTCATTTACGATAACGGAGTGTACTCTTACTAAGCATTATCTAGTTTTTTTCATCTCAGATTATGTAAACTTATTTTGATTTTTCTTTTTTAATTAATATAATTTAATTTGCATAAGTAACATTCACAGTGTAAACTGACATAACAGTATTATGTTGGTAGAATCATACATCCTCCTGCCCTTATCCCAATCTAAGTGAGGTCAGCAAAACATGTTACAAACGTTATGTCACATGATTTGGCTACGTATTTTACTACCGGCCGCCTACCTTACATCAACTTACCTTAGTCGTACTTTACGACACCTTGGTAAGAAAAAAGGTGATCTATTTTACTCAAACGAATAACACACGGCGGGTCAACTTTCCTTTGTCGCCTTTTACGGCACCTCGGTAAGAAATCAGGGTGGTACTATTCTATTCAGCCGGATACCACACGCCGTATTATGTAGGCAGGATATAAATAATTAAAATATCAATTTTATACGACAATATTATTTTAATATTCTGCAACGATGAATAATATTTAGACGGAATTTCAGCAATCTAAATACGGGTTGGAGCTCGCAGAAACGCCGCGGGAAAGTGCTGAGGTGGGTTGTAATAGGCCTTTTGTATATTGTGTCCTACGATGACTTTGAAATATTTGCAAAGGTATCGCTCAAGAAAAGCAAAATCATTCCTATGGAACAATTACTTTTTAAAAGCTTTTATTTAACTTACCGTGTACGCGATGGTGGAATCTTGCAAGTTAAATTTGAACCAGTTTCCGGTGACCGATTGAGCTGTAATTTGACATACTAGTCCAGTTCCGATGACAATGCATGTCTATAATAAGCATCACCTGATGCTGCTACTAAGATTGGCTGCAGACGGAGGAACTCTTTAACGGTTAACAATGAGCATGAAATTGCGTCAAATGTTTTTATTTATTAAAGGCGTTACTTTGAGGAGATCCATAATACAAAAGTAATAATAAAATTATTTTGCTATAATCCGCGATGAAGTAAAATATAGATAATGCTAAAGGTAGAGTGGACAATCGGCAATCGACATGTATCATACCTGATACATGCAGGATTCGTAAAAACACATGCACAAACCTCCACCACCGCCACCACAATACACAAGCACAGCAAAATTTTAACACGTTCGTATTTGAGCACAATATCTTAAAAATGAACCGCCAGTTCAAAGTAAATTTACCACCTTTAAATAGAAAGTGTAAAAAGTGTAAAATTTTTATGAGATAATAAACACGGAATTGTTTCAGTTTAATGTGTTTCCTTAAAATGTTCTTACCGGGGGATTTCCTTAGAGTTTTATAACTAATTGATGCACTCAAAACCTTTATTAACGCAAATAACTTTCACTCTATAAGCACGAGTAATATTCAGTACCAGTGAACTAGTCTTGCACGGTATTTTAATTATATATAATATGCAATTAAATAGAAAGCTCTAGTAAACTAGTAAAAACTGGCGGTTGATCCTAGATATTTGCACGTCTTAAGTCCGCTCGATCACATTTATACATATATATAATTTAGTAAAATTATTACAAATCACAGCAAAAATAGTCTTTTGTATTCAATGTCAATTTTAGCAATTTTTCCTTGTCTGCAAACACAGGAAATAATAGCGTAAGTCCTTAAGTCCTTCCTCAACGCGGAAACGCTGCCAGCATTCTTGGGACCATTCCACGTGGGCATCCAACTGATTAAAAGCAAAAGAATTAAATTGAAACAAATACTTTTTCTTTGAACCAAACAGTTTCTATATGATTATTCTATATGAAAATCAATGGTAGTTTCATTACCATCGTTTGACGATTCGACACCATTAACAGCACTGCAAAAGTATCTATCCTTAATTTTAACTCATCCAGATTTTACTGAAGGTATCAACAATTATTGCAAATATAAACTATAACATCTACGAAAACGATACATATAACAAGGACATGTGTACGGAATAATAGAACGACCTCTATGAAAGAGGTAACTCGATATTCTTAATTATGTGTCTCTGAATAGCAGCGTATCGTTAATTATTACGGCCGGCTGTAAACTAAGAGTCACGTTTCAGGAATGTGTAAAATCTGCTTTGTAATTGCCTTCCATTAAGAGCTTTGTTTGTGAGTCCCAGTCTAAATATATAACTGAGCTAAGTTGAACCTTACTTGGTTGACTATATGACAAGCTTTCTTTTACACCGTGTGCTATCCGGCTTAATAGTACCACCCTCATTTCTTACCGAGGTGTCGTAAAAGGCGACTAAGGTAAGTCGACCCACCGTGTGGTATCCGGCTGAGTAGAATAGACCACCCTCATTTCTTACCGAGGTGTCGTGAAATACGACTAGGGTAAGGTGATGTTAGGCAGGCGGCCGGTCGTGAAAACGCAGCCAATTCATGTAACAGCATGTTTATAACATGTTGTGCCGATCCCACTTAGTGTGGGATAAGGGCAGGAGGATAATGATGATGACAAGCTTTTTTTTATATACCTGTCATCATTCTCCTGCCCTTCCCACACCTCGGTAAGAAATGAGGATGGTCTATTCTACTCAGCCGGATGCCGACTTATTCTATATACTTCTATACGCAACACTTTCACATTGATATTTATTGTGATATATATAATTCTATTATTAATATAGTATTATTAATGTAGTATTAGGTATGTATTTAGTATGGATGTGTTTTGTCTGGTATATTAGTCATCCTGTAATTCGAATCGTGCGTTACATTAGGTTTAATAGGTCGGTTTTAGGTCATCGGTTTGAGGCATAATTTTACTAGTTTTCCGCTTCAGTGCCCTTCGGGTTTTTACTGCAATATCATGTAAGAATTCAGATCTTCATGCGTCAAGCAAATATGAATTAATTACATTACATACGTTACTGTATTTATTCCTGTAATTGAAGGAAAATTTGGAGCCATTTCTAAAATTCAGAAAACAATATACAAGTATGTATATTTATTTATATATTTAAAACCTCGGTTAATTGCTTCTTCAGGTGACAGGAGGACTGGCTCCTTTTTCGCACAAAGAATCAGCTTAGAGATTCAGCGCGGAAACGCTGCCAGCATTCTTGGGACCATTCCACGTGTACGTAATTTAAGATAACTTGTACAATTTGCTGTAAATAAAAAAAAAATAATGCTTAACATCAATAACAAATATATGAATAAATGAAAAAGAAAAAAAAATAGGCAAGAAATACCCTCATTTCTTGCCGAGGTGCCGTAAAAGGCGGCTAAGGTAAGATGACTCTTCGTATGGTATCCTGTTGAGTAGAATAGAACACCCACTTTTTAACCGAGGAGTCGTAAAATACGACTGAGGTTGACGTCAGGCAGGCGGCAGGTCTTAAAATACGTAGCCAAATCATGTGACAGCATGTTTATAATATGTTGTGCCGACCCCACTTAGAGTGGGAGAATGGCAGGAGGATGATGATATAAATGAAGAAAAACAATTTTGCTACACAATGTTAAGTTTGATGGCTTTATTAAACCTTCCTACCAAGAATGTACTCAGTAGAAGAGCTAGTTTATAACATGTTGTGACCACCACCCCACCACTAAGAGTGGGAGAATGGCAGGTGAATGATGATATAAATGAAGAAAAACAATTTTGCTACACAATGTTAAGTTTGATGGCTTTATTAAAACTTCCTACCAAGAATGTACTCAGTAGAAGAGCTAGTTTATAACATGTTGTGACCACCACCCCACCACTAAGAGTGGGAGAATGGCAGGTGAATGATGATATAAATGAAGAAAAACAATTTTGCTACAAAATGTTAAGTTTCATGACTTTATTAAACTTTCCTACCCACAGTCACTAGAGCTAAAGCACTATGTTATAAAAGAGCGAATGACACAGCAGGAGACTTAATATGAATCACATAAAGGCTGCGATGTAATTATATCCTTGACGATATTAAGAAAGGACGGATTGCAGGAAGCGGAAATCAAAGTGACACGATGAGCGTTGTATATTAAGATCTTATTGCGAGATTTCTAATAATGTTCGTACCTAGGAGTTTTACTTTATGTTGGCGTGACATTTACTTGTATGCGCACTTCTCAAGGTTATAGTTCAATAAAGTTTATATATAGCATAAGATGCACGTGAATCTGGTTTTAGTTTTTTTTTTTTTCAGCAAAAATGTACAAGTTATATCTATCTTAAACTACTTACACGCTAGGACTATACAAATCATGTTAATATTAGTACGTTTTTATTAACTTATACAGTTTATCTATAGCCATGTGGTATACGGCTGAGCAGAATAGATCACTCTCATTTCTTACCGAAATCTCGTAAAAGGCGACTCAGGTAAGTCGACCCGCCGTGTCGTATCCGGCTTAGTAGAACAGATCATCCTCATTTCTTACCGAGATGTCGTAAAAGGTGACTCAGGTAACTCGATCCGCCGTGTGGTATCCGGCTAAGTAGAATAGAACAACCTCATTTCTTACCGAGGTTCCGTAACAGGCGACTAACGTAAAATAACCCACCGTATGGTATCCGGTTGAGTAGAATAGGCCACCCTCTTACCGAGGTGTCGTAAAATACGACTAAGGTAAACTGACGTCAGGTAGGCGGCCGGTCGTAAAATACGTAGACAAATCATGTGACAACGTGTTTTATAACATGTTGTGCCAAGAAGCCCACTTAAAGTGGGATACGGTCAGTAGGATGATATAAATATATAAATAGATTTTTTCATCAAATTTTTTTTGCTATTTGTCCTGCCTTTTCGTGATAACCAAATATTTATAAGAAGTTCGAACAATTATAATACAATTTATATAAAATGGAATGTAATACTGAGATTATTATTAATCTAGATTTCTTAATTTCTTTACACTATTCATTGAATTTCTTCACTAAATCATAGATTTTTTACGTAGTAATAAAATAACACAACTTAGTTACGCTCATTAAGGTAATTCAATTCTAAATACGGCAACTAGACCATAAACCTTTATTGATCACAGGTAATTAAACATTGAAATATAATGCGGTACTGAATTTACAAAAATTTAACCTCCTACAATATCCGTTGTTGATTTATTAAACGAGCGTTTCTGATATCATCTTATTGTTTGCACTTACAAAAAAAAATTTAACATCGAAACTTGGTAAAGAGTAAGATTTATTCAGAAAATGAAATGCATTAATCTCAAGAAAGATATGGGAAAATTTTGAAAGATTTAGCAAGATTACAAAATCTAGCGTAAAGTTGTTAATGTAAATAATCTATCAGTAAACATTTTATTATAACACTTTGTGGTTGATCAAAGAAAATGCCTGAAACATATTATAGATTATTTAATATTAAAAGTAATTCGTTTTGTTAAATTGCATTTCATATCAGTAAAATATCACGAAACGTATACATAAAGTTTGTAATTCGAAAGAATAACTTTTGTAAGATATTTTAAAGTCTTAAAATATTTAAGAAGTTCTGGTACTGTTTTTAAATATATCACTTTATATTCCGCATAAGTTCTATCTGTATTTCTAGAATTTATTCCATTATGTTAATATTGTCTATGCCGAAATAATAGTCATTTGCGATATGAATGTTGCGGATTAGAAAAATCGAATTTTGACAATTCGATCAATAGACATTATATTTCTCCTTCCTTCATTTAAAATTATTTGTATAATTTTATTCTTTAGTTTATGGTTTTTAGAACTACAGATTAAATATTGTCAGGCTGGAAATTTTTAACTTTTTTGTAATAAGTTTCAAAATTGGTAATTAAAGCAGTACAGAAGTCTTTTTATATGAAATTTGGTCGATTCGGCCTACAGTAAAGTCTCATTTGGTACTGTCAGATTTGTTACGCGTTCAAAAAGCCATTTCATTTTTTCTTATGCAAGATTTTTTGCGTTTGATATTATATTAATACTAGTGACCCGCTCCGGCTTCGCACGGGTATAAAATATATAGCCTATGTCAGTCAGTGAAAAAAATGATTAAAATCTATCCAGCAGTTTTGTTTTATTCATTACTGCCCGTGGCCCACACGCGTCAAATTTGGAGTAAAACAATTCCCCTGGGGTGCCAAAGTGGTCGGCCTCCTTGTGGCGCACCCTGGGCAAGCTTAGTCTTGGCGAACAGACCACTGTGGGGTGGCCAATCCAGTTGTCCCTCTGATTAGCAGAGGGCAATCTTGACAGGCCGGGGACTCCGGGGGGATTGGGGTGAGGTTCCTAATGAGCGACGGGTCCGGTTGGGCTTACTCTAAGTCTGGCTGGACATGGTTACGGCCACCGTCGGCAAAACCCGGAAGCACAGCAATGGGAACGGGGACCTTCAGGTTGCGAGGAAGACAACCTCTATAAAAAATTACCCGGTGGGGGCGGAAACGCCCACCAAGGCGTTGTGGCCCCTGCATGGGGCGCGGTCTCTCCCTGTTGGCCGTGACATAACAAACACGGTGGGCAGGGAGCGACCGTGGGCAGCGATGGCGAGGCGGCGGAGCGGTTCCACGAACTGTTATTCTGGATCCAATCTGCTGCTGGTGAGTCCAGGTGTTAGTGACTCGCCCAAGCCCATCGTCTGCCGCCCTAACTGGGGACCTTCGGGTGTTCCGAACGGGGTATATCGGACGCCTGGCTTACAGGTCCCCGAGGCGGTCGGTGCATCTGGCGCTCCCGATGCACCGGTTAGCGGAAGGGGGCTTCTCTTTCGAGGGGCCCCTACCCAAAGAAGGTGTTTGTTCTCTGGGATCAGAGCTGTCGGCGGGATAGGGGCAATATGTACAATGATACCCTGTCCTTGCCATCGGCAGCGTGGTGGAGCACACAGGTCGTTTTAGTCGTTGTGAGTCCGACATAACCGCGCCTGTCCCCGTCGGGCGGCGGTACCCATAAGGAGTTTTTTCTGTATAAAAAAAAACAATTCCCCTTTCCCTATACCATGAAGATTCCCTGCTATCTTTGGAATATCTAAATTCATATACTTATTTTTATATTTCATATTCATATAATTTTTACTTATTTACTTTTACATTTTCCGAGTGTTTTATTTTTACAATTAATTACAGAATGTCTTTATATACAACATTCACAGCTTTTTTTTCATAAAGAAAGAATCTTCATTACACAATACAAACATGTTTTCTTTAGAGGTTACTCTTGATAAAGCGACATATAGTTGGCCATGTGAAAAAAAATCCGTCCGATCGCAGCTAAATTTGAAGTGCTATAAGACAAAGCGCGCAATCGCTATACCTTGCATTTTAAATCTGTAATATCTTCGAAAATGTTCATTTAAATTACAAATGAAGAAGAAAATGTCAAAAAAATTCTATTGTGGGTTATCTATAAGAAATAGACATAATATGTATACCATCGCGGAGTTTTCTGTAGACCTTTTCAAGGTGTACAAATACTTAGTACATTATTTTGACAAATATTGTAGGGTTCGGCCTGCATTTGCAATGTAAACGGAAAAAAATGTAATTATTTACATCTCATTGGAAACCTCAAAAATGATAGTATTTCTTTACTCCATATTGAATGTTTATAATATGTTAGATAATACATATAAACCTTTCTCTTCAATCACTCTATCTATTGAAAAACCGCATCAAAATCTGTTGCGTAGTTTTAAAGATTTAGGCATACATAGGGATATAGGGACATAGGGACAGACAGAGAAAGGGACTTTGTTTTATACTATTTAGTGACGTTTAGCTATTATAACTAACGACGATATTTCTTCTTTATTCTTATGCAATAATAAAAATCAATTTCCCCAAAGTCAACTCATTTACTCTTTCCCAAAAACTACTCAATGACACATATGACAGCCACAATGCTTTTTCATATTAATGACTGAAGGAGGTTGTATTAAAAACATGTAACAGTCGACCATCCTGACAACATTTGCGACCCCGCAAATCTCATAAGCTGACTTCTGGAAATGAATCTACCACCGATTCGGAATGCTGATTGTACTGAGAAGAATCGGCAAGAAACTCAATACTTGCTGTTTCAATCTGTAAAAGAATACTCATTTCGCACCTTAAGCTCACCCTCAATCACTGTCATGGTATAACACAGCTCAATAAGTTGCAACCAACTCAGCAGATACACACGTAAACAGATTCGCAAATGATAACGCTCAAAGAACAATCACCACATCTAGGCAGAGTCCAGCTGACAGTCGTTGCAGATGGCCACAGTCTAGAAAACAATCGTTACAACTGGAACAAATCCAGAGAATAATCGTCATTCTAGCTGACAGTTCTATCGAACAATAGTCACGGGCGCGTCTATGGCCTCACATAGCACATCGTCACGTTGATATTACAGAGTTAATAAACCGAATACCAATAACCATCATAATATCATCATAATAATTTCTCCAATAAAAACTCCATTTTTTATTCCATAGCATCGCATATCGCAACTATCTCTCAAATTATACGAAATTCGCACTCTCCGTGTTGTCTCAAGATATTGATCGTCATTTGTCTTTTCTTTAAACTCTTTAAATTTCCAGATATTCCTTTTGTCCGCTCTATTTGTGAGTTTAGGTTACAGCCTCTTCTGAATATAATAAACGACGATATTTCTCCTTTGTACTTATTATATTAATATACATATTCAATAAATAAAAACAGTTTTCCCAGAGTCAACCCATTTACTCTTTCTCAATAACTTAATGACACATATGACAGCCACAATGCTTTTTCATATTAATGACCAACTCTATGAAGGAGGTTGTATTAAAAACATGTTGTAACACTATTATTTTGATAATTGTCAAATATTTTACGATACTTCACGAAAGACAAAATTACGTTTAGCTGTCATCTGTGTTTTGTATTCCACTGACATTTGCGTTTGTTATTCAATGTCATAGTCGTTTTTGTTATACCACGTTTTATAGTGACTTGACGGGATAAAATAAATGCGGTCGAATGGGATAAAAAGTATCCTATGCCTTTCTCCTGGTTCTAAGCAACCTCTACACCAATTTTCAGCCGAATTGGTTCATCCGTTCTTGAGTTATAAATAGTGTAACTGAGACCAACTTTCTTTTATATATATAGATAATTATGATAAAACATATTATACATTGTTAAATATTTAGTTACAACTGAAATATTGCAAGTCATTATATAATATAGTTTGAACGTTAACTTATACTAGTGATATATACTGTAGAGGTTGTACTAGATCATTATCAAGTTCGTAAATACTTACGAGTAGGTATGCAATAATATCACCTACATCTCATTTCACAAGGTTACTCTAACTCTAGTTTATATTACTATTTATTTATTTATATATAAAAATGCTGTGGTAGCCCAGCGGCAACACCGTGCGACTCTTTCGAGAAGGTCATGGGCAGACACCGATGAGTTTTTTTTGATAAAAACTTATGTGTCTAATTGATAATTGCAATTTTTCACACGCTTTTCAGTAAAGAAAAACCTTGTGAGGAAACCTGCATATCTCTAGAGAATTCCGGAGATATGTGTAACCTACCAATCCGCACTGGAGCAGCGTGGTAGGTCTTAGCTCCAATCTTTGTCTCTAAAAACGGAGAGAAGAGGCCTATTCTCAGCAGTGGGATAGTAACAGGCCACTACTTACTAACTTACTTATTTATGTATAAAGTATCTATTTACTTAATTACGGATTATAGCAAAATAATTTCATTTTTACTTCTCAAACTCTAGTTGTTGATTCTGTGTGTATCTAATAAACCGAAGGCGTAAAAATATTTTGAATTTTTAAACTCGCCTCTACACCTAGTTTGGGAATCTAGATCATCTATTTCAACACCTCTAACCCAATTTTGAGTTGCCCGTTAGCGCAGTGGGTAGTGACCCTGCCTTTAGCTCGGCGGGTCGCGGGTTCGATTCCCGCCGAGAGCCAACATTTTCCATAAATAATTTGCTGGTTCTTTGAGCCTGGGTGTATATTTGTATTTAAGTATGTATTTAAAATTATATATTCTCCAGTTGTCTCTCACCCATAACACAAGTATTAAGTTAATTACTATAGGGACGGAGCTCGTGTGTAAGTGTCCCATATATTTATTTAATTTTGCATCAATTCCTCAAATAAAAACTTTACACAGTTTGAAAACTTTAGTTTCCTTAAACTTATCCATCAATCGAAAACTTATCCATCATCCAGTCATTCATGTTTCAAAATTCTTACTAAAATTATGAGCGTTTTAAGTAAAAGCAAACTAAAGTGTCATTACATTTTCTGCAAAGTTTATACCATTTACTTTATATGCACCGTTAGTAAGGAATCTCCGTTGACTTGGGTGGGTATTGGTTTAAGGTGAAATTTTAGTTAATTGTTATTCTGAACACTTTGGTCTAATTTCAACTGCAGTAACTATGATAATGGCCTTTGAACTTTATCTTTTTTGTTACATTGTAATAATTTAATTTCATCGTTTAAATAAGAAACTAGTTAAAAACTTTATCATCCTCCTGCCCATATCCCACTCTACAATAAACATGTCGTTATAATCATGATGTTACATGTTGGCTTCGTATTTTACAAGCGGCTGCCTTCCTGACGTCAACTTACCTTAGTCATATTTTACGACACCTCAGTAAGAAATGAGGGTGGTTTATTCTACTTAGCCGGATACCACGCAGCGGGTCAACTTACCTTAGTCGCCTTTTACGACACCTCGGTAAGAAATGAGGGTGGTCTATTCTACTCAGCCGGATACCACATGGCGGGTCTCTGTCAACCAGTAAGAACACCCAATAGGTACAAGATGGAAGAAGTAGTGCTATAAATTTGAAGAGCATGTCAAGTCACCGACGACAATGTCAACGATCGATTGAAGTGGAAGTGTAAAAAATAAGGAGAGCTGACCCGTCCACCATGTGGGATGAATAGCTAGAAAGAGATAAACCTGTCCCTCCATCAAAAAAAAAAGAAGGAAAACAAAGAAACAAATTTTGGTGTCTATAATTATAATAATAAAAGTAACCAATGAGGACGTTCTGCGACGAGTCGGACAAAAACGCAAACTTTTCCCAATCATCAAGCAACGCAATGTTGCATACCTGGGCCACGTACTCAGGTATAGCTGATACGGGCTACTGCAACTGATAATAATGGGAAAAGTTGCTGGGAAGAGGAGACCCGGTCGTAGAAGGAAATCATGGTTACGAAACATCCGGGAGTGGACGGGAATCAAGAGCGCTTCCGAACTCTTCCGTCTGGCCACGCAAAGGAGGGCGTATGCAGAGCTGACTGCGAACCTCCACTAGTTGGAGTGGCACCAAAAGAAGAAGAAGAAGAATAATAATATCGATACAAACAATTCATACACGTTCCTATCCATCATTACGGTCATTAAATTTAATGGGACCCTATTTTTTATAGCGCATCGCAATGTGATCTTTGCAAATCAAAGGTAAACCAGTAACATTATCGTCTATAAACTAGTTGGTTTAATGTATTAAAGATTTACCGGTAAACGCCTGCAGCGATTATAAGATGAACAAAAGATGTTTGTTTTTGATATCTTAAATCTATTATATTTAATAACATGCGATTGAAACGTGCTACAGAGATTGTAATATACCTACTATGTCATAGACTAAACATTTTTTGAAATTTATTCTATTAACTAGTTCTGTGCTTTGAACCTATTTTTTGGAAAAAAAACTTTATGTAATTCTCTATAATATAGTAGGCTTTTTGTATCAGCCCTTTTATATTGCAAAAGCTTTTATGAATGAAATTTTTATGCACAAAAAGGATAAGTCAAACAGTTAGATCATCAAAGTAGTACAAGCATAAACACTGACGACCTTTTAACATTACGTTATTGGAAGGTTAATTTAATTTTCAACTTTTAGTGATTAACTATGGTTCGAAATGATAATTAAAAATGAACCTTCAACGCACATCAAAATATACAGGAGACAGACGTGCGCTTTCTGTTTTCCACTAACACCCAAAGAGAATAACGTCTATCAAGTATAAAATACACTGATTAAGATAATGGAACTTTACTCACTTGAACAAAATAATGAGAAATCCTGAGTATAGCTCAACCTGAGACTAATAAAATGTAAGCCAATGTAATTGTCTCTGTTGATCGCGAATGTTGCGAAATCGGAGCTTTAGTGGAATCGTTTTCCGATATACCGTCATTTTACCGTTATACCAAATTTATTTTAGAATGACCTATCTCATATCTAACAGTGTTTCCCAATGTGGGGCCCACACCCCACGTAGTGGCAATCACAGGCAATTTGAAAATGAACTCGACATGAGTTTTACTCTGGGCCATTTTAATGCACCGCAAAATTAAACTAAAAACGAACATTCTTTTTCCCTAATCCTATGAATTAAGTTTCTTAATTTAATTTTTTTTTTTTTTGATTTTTTATTTTAATTTTAAAAGTTTTACAAAAGTGGTAATAAAACTAACGTGCTATAATTCGCGATAAAGTAGATAGAAGAAATATATAATGCCAAATGTGGAGTGGAGTGGATACACTTGTAGTGGAGCATAAGAATTTATCTTAAAATGGGGCATGGCAGTAGTTTGGGAGACACTGCTAACGCATTGTATAATAGGTATATGATATACAAATGATAAGACCGCATGACATATTTTTATTGAATATGTCCTAAAAATATTTTTTACACACGTCATAAATAGCAAAGGAAAATACGCAGGAAAGTAGGGCTAATAAAAAAAATTGTCTTTTTTTTCCAGCATTTGCACGCGACGTTGAAAGTGTGTCGATTTTAGCACTCATACGAAAAGTATTTTACTCTCCAGCCATTCAACTTTACACGTAATAAAACAACATTCCTATAAACTTGAAGGATGGATCAATCAATGTCCATGCATTAGCATTATCTGAGGTTCACTGCCACAAAAAATGGTGCTTAATCTCCGAAATTAAAATCATCTCGTATCAGTTGCGTGCAGTTACAGGCTACGTACATTTTGTATTTATGTAGTCTGTTATTTCAATAAGTTTTTTATACCCGAATTTACCAACCAATTTATATCGGTGCCTTCCACCTACATTCCAGTGCGCTCGACCCACTAGTTGATATCTTCTTCATAGTGACTAAGCACGGCCTATGCCAGGATCCGCTTTCTTGCTCAATTGCCTCCACTTTGCAAGGACTATTGCATCCTCTCTTTGTAAACTATTGGAACGCATGTCTCCGCAATATCAAGCTAAAGTTTTTTCGGTTGGCCACGGTTTCACATTGAAACAGGCATGTTAAGGCGCCTGTGACCAACAGCTCTGGGGGCGTCGAAGCACATAATCACACTTAAATCTGTCGGCAAAGATGGAGTTCCAGTCTTTTAACTTCTTACCACAATCGAGAAGCGATAATACCTTCTTATTACAGTCAAATAACCAGCCATACATTATACAAATACGTCGCCCTAAGTCTTCAAAGTCACAAAAAGTACCTGAGAGGGCAGTAACGCGACACAAGTTTCTGGACTCTCTCTACTTCTCATACTCAATGATCTTCTGAAATTCTCCTCCTCGCTTCGCTTCTTTTTACTTCTGAGATCGCCCGTTCCTCCTGTTGACGCGTTAACAGCTAACAGCATCGACATGCTTATGTATAGCCTATAGACATTATGAAAATCCCTGAATTGTGAGAATTTTCAAGGCTTTCGTTGTAAAATATCACCTCTCGCCGAGCCACTTATAAAAAGCCTCCCCCAATTTACCATAGATGAAACATTTCATGAATAATCTACATATTATTTTGGTACAGGGCTTTAGCAATCTTTTTTTTTCGCGAGAAAATTGGTATTAAACAACACCGTTTAACTTTTAATCGAATATATGAATGAATTTACGCAAGGCTTGTCCCGTACCAATTACATTACGAAAATTTTGATCGACGTAGTAAATATGTGCAAAAATATTGCGAGCTTTGTGGCGCAGAAGAAAAATATTGCGAGCTTTGGTAGAATTCGATAATTCAAGATGTTCTAATAAGAACATTTTTAATTCCTATTATGTATATTTTCGTGAATAACTACTTCAGCTGAAAAAAATTCTATCATACACAAAATATATTCACAGTAAGGTTTGTAGTAATTATAAATAGAGTTTAGTTTTAAAATAATTATAAACACTTCAAAACGCCTTGAACTTCTATCCATTTCTCGCCGCAAAACTCAAACATCAAAACCAGTTTTTAGATTTGTGCTCTACTTTATTCAAAATGCGATTTGTAGTTGATAAATGTTGTATAAATATGACAAAATAGTAAAACAAATCGAATGCGAATTATATATATAATAACTTACGGACAATTAAGCGAAACAATCAAAATAATTGTATTAGGTATTATTATTTTTTTCCACGTAGTTGGTCGCTTCCAAAACGTCCATTAATTTTTCCTTCAGAGGTATCACAGTGATTCACTATTATTTACATGATGCTAATAAAAATTATAATAAGTAATAACTCACTTATTATATCATACTTTGTGGCCAAGTATTATCTTATTAATACACGCCAGTCACGGTACGAAGATTATGCATCAATCAATGAATCTATTTGGAAAAACCCAACCGCAAATACTCTGTTGGCTTTAATAATATCTATAGGATTAAAAGCTAGCTTTCATTATCTAACATTATTATTGTTGTTTTATTAACTTTATCTTTAGAGATTATTCATGGTTTGGACAGCGGTCTAATTTAATTACCTATATGTATTTAATTTTTTCCCAATTTACAGTTATTCTTAATTATTCGTAAACAGCCTTTTTCTTCTACTCTTCTACATGCCGTGTATGCGTACTTTGAACTATAATTTCAATAGTCGTAAATCATAATCATTATCTCCTGCCCTTAACCCACTCTGATAAGGTCGGCATAACATGTTTTATACATGTTGTTACATGTCTTCGCTATTTCTTTTACGACCGGCCGCCTGCCTAACGTTAAGTTACCTTGGTGGCCTTTTACGATACCTCAGTAATAAAAGAGGGTGGCCTATTCTACTCAGCCAAATACCGCATAGTGCGTCAACTTACATTAGTCGCCTTTTATTCAATTATTCTCTTCAACCGAATACCCTGTAGTAAAAGAGTCGAGTAATTTTATAGCCTATTGTTAGTTATAATTTCGATCTTTATATAAAAAAACATGTAATTGTTCCTTGCAAATTTATCTTGAAACCTTTTAGACTTTTCTAATTCATGCTTACAGATTTTATTGAAGCTAGCAACTTCTTCAACATTATTTGTGTCTTCATTTATTGTACTCTTTTTCTCGCTAATTTTTAGTATAACCTAGATCCTACGAATTTTCTCATGGCCTTTATTGCATATCAATCTTAAGGCAGAACTTAAAATCTAATATTTTAACATCGATTTCAACACCCATTTCAAAGGTTAGAAATAGCATTGGTTTTTTTGGTAGCTTTTTTATGGTGGTGCTATTAATTATGCAGCAACCTTGAGATTGTAATTAATATCTTCTGTTTATTTTACTTAAACTTTAAATTCATGCTGACTTTAAATTAGTCTGTTGTTATGCTCACCTTAGAGCCGTTTTCTTTTCGCCGAATTTTAAACAATTTGAATAGAAATTTTCGAAAATCTTTAGCGTGTTATACGTGTTATATTTACTCTGTTAAACGGCCTTACTCTGAGGACATGTATTTTTTCAAACTGTTTAATGCTTTTTGTGATCATATAATAAGTGACTTGAAAAAAGTAGGAAAAGTATGTTTTTAAAACGATGAGCCGAAGCGTTTTGTTGCGATTAGTTGTCCATGAAATCTACAAAGGGGGAACACATTTCGGCACCTAGCTAGCTAGAAAAATGGTCAACAATGATTTGAATATTTTTTTACTATGAAAATAAGGAACTGTTTTTTTTTATTTAGCGAAACCCTTTATTACTGTTAGCAATAAAAGTTTGTGGTTTCGTAAGCTTTTAGTCACCACAAAGCAGATAAACATTTCCGAAAATGGAAATCAGTGTCTTCGTAGAAATTTCGTAAAAGGATGAGTAAACTTACAGCTTGGTGCAATGGTTTAAAGATTTATTTAAAAAAATACAAAATTAACATATTCCAACAGGAAAATTGCCAGATGTTTCACCTTGTTAAAAAATTGTTAAGATGTTGCTGCCATACAAAATTAGAGAATTATGTTAATTACCTATTAATATTATAAATGCGAAACTTTGTGAGTATGGATGTACGTTTGTTACTCTTTCACAGCGAATCTGCTGAACCAATATCGATGAAATTTGGCACTATTATTCCTTATACACCGGAATAACATATAGGCTACATAAATCCGGTTAATTCTTCAGGAATATGATGACAATAAAAAGCGCCATCTATTATCGACCTATTACGCTACAACAGTTCACGCGAACGCAGTTGCGGGTAAAAGCTAATCTTCTATATATATCAAAATGAGTTGCTGTTAAATGAATTGAAGATATTTGCAGGGTTGGAGTGTGACAGAAGCTAATGTTTATTGCAGGACTAAGGTTCACGCAGAAGAAGTCGCGGGTAAAACATAAACTTAATACTATACATATAGTCATTCAGTATTTTAATGTAGGTAATTTGTCCTCTGTTTCTTGTTGTTTTTAGCTCTTACATACGATCACCTAAGTTTTGTGTCTTATATTTAACTATAACTCCATAATACTCGATTCGATCGATAAGACAAAGGTAAGTTGAAGTCAGGAAGGCGGGCGGTAACATAAAATACGTAGCCAAATCATGTGACAACATGTTTATAACATGTTATACCGATCCCACTTAGAGTGGGATAAGGGCAAGAGGATGATAATTAAACTACTACAGATATAATAAGAAATATAAAATTCCATGGCCGTATTATTGTTAGCTGCTCATATTTATAACTAATGCCAATTATACAATCTACACAGTAATTAATAAATTACGATTTACATCTGCAATTAAATCTTATAAACTTGCTTAGATTTTTTATCATATTAGCCTCTTCACTTATGCTTTGAATATCACATATTTCTTTTTAGGTTGTTTTGAGTGTTTGACTGTTAATAATCAGTCAATTTTGCAATGAATCCATACTTATTATAAAACAAAGTCCCCAAAAGGTGTCTGTCTGTATGTGGTCGATTTTCTCAAAATCTACTTAAGGGATTTTGTACAATTTTTACTTTAAGATTCCATTTTCTGGAAGGTTTGAGTTTATAATACTGTTAGGATCCAAAGTAGGATTTAAGAAAAGAGAACTAAATTAATACATTTGTAACCAAACAAACAAGATGACCGACGTGAACACATTAAATAACAGAGCTTTCGCACGCAAGTACCGATCGTAAAAGAGACCTCTGTTCTTGACCTGACCATTTTTATACTCTAGATGAGAGATAATTATGAAGTGCTGCTAGCAGCAATAAATTAAAACACTGATTAAAAATGTCGCTACCTACACGGCCTCTCCTGACCGCATGTCGTCCTCGACCAACTCTGTCTCCGTACCACCGGACCAGCATTGTTGGCAGCGACAGGTGTAGCTTCGTGAGTGACTGATGGAAGCGTGGAATAGTCAGATGCACTGACTGATGACGCAAAGGTAGTGTCATAGTCCTCATCTGTATTTAAAAAAGGAATCAGAAAATATTCAAATAAACCAAACAAAATTAACATTCTCTTTTCCACTACCTCGTCATTCAATTAATTCATACTTCAGCTTTTTTACTGAGCAATCGATCTCATCTAACATTCTTCTCTAAATAATAATCGAGACGTCTCTTTAAAATTTCAAACCATATGCCTAGGACTTTTACCCAACCATCGCCATGGTTAAACATGACTCGGTCACGCGACACGCGCGCTTCGCCCGACGTAACACGTCACAGGCCACCTGATAAACAGGCCATAGACCGATCGTTCGATCAGCCTATTCAGCAACTTGGGACCCACCAAGCGCCAGGGTGTAGCAAAATGCTCGGGGTGACTAGCTTCCCCTCACCCTACATGTCAGTGGTGCACGCCGCCAGAGTAGAATCACTCTGAATGAAGGCGGCGCATGCCTCACACATGGCACACCACTGGCCTCTCCACGGCGTCACGTACGCAGTCTGCGTAGCCTTGCCGCAGCCTCCGCTAAGCAAGCGAAGTGTACAGCGGTCATGGGGTAACACCTTTACCACCACGTACTGACCACACATGCCGGGATTACCACTACGAATGCCGGCATCAAGTTTCCTGCAGACTGAGAAAACTTTATTACAACCTCATAGTCATAAATATTAAATTAGCGTTGTGGATGTCGATGTTAAATTACACGAGCATCGATCTTTAGACAGATTTAAAAACACCTTGAAATAACCTCCAAGACCGAGAAACTGTCTCCCGTGCCTCACAGAGCTGCTATTTTACTAGGCTCGGCCTTACCTGACCACGACAAACCACATTTTTGCATCGCCCCTTTGACATGCAACTACACGAGATTACAATCCTCGTCAGTTTACCCATTTACCGGTCTGGCACGGTCAACTTATTCACACCATCCCAAATGTTATTAACGGATTGATGTAAAGCATGCGAAAGATTAGATGCCTCTGAACAAGTTGATTCTAAGGAGTGATGTAGGTACATGCGGTCCACTCAAGTCAGAAGTACCGACGCAGTTAGGAGAATTAGATCGCTTAAAATGAAAGCAAACACAAGTCTCGCGACGTCGGGATGGTACCTATCATACGAGCGATAACGAAATTATTGATGTAAAGTAGAACGGTTTCTTCTTTATATATCAGACCGTGAACTATACTACAAGTGGGATCCTCCTTTCACACGAGCGGGAACACAAACTACTATGCGAGCATGATCGCAGGAGTATAAAGAGAGGGCGATTGTAACCTATTACAGCTGTCACTCCGTAAGACTTTTTCCGAAATTATCAGAGACGCGTTTAGTATTACGAACCGAACGTCGTCGTTTTCAGTCAGCCGAATTAGACTGATTACGTGTCATTTAAGGAATTCTGCTGCCTCCGGCCGCTCGCAACACGGTGCAAGACGTTATTACGCATTTAAAACCAACCCTCTTTATTCAGTTTTTCTCGCGATAAACACAAAACACAATTTTCGATCTCGCTACGTATTCCAAACGAGAAGCCATTCACGACCATTGAACTTAGAACGCACTATTTCACAAAATTACGTAAAATACGTGCAATTGCAATGAAATACACAAATACTTTTTCACAAATACGTGCAATTCAATCGAAAACAAAAAGTGGGTATGTCATAAATAAATAAAATGAAATCTACCAAATTCTACCACACTTTACTTTTAATTTATGCAGTGAGCTATGAGTTCTTTATCCCGCTTCGGATGTTAGGATCCAAAGTAGGATTTAAGAAAAGAGAACTAAATTAATACATTTGTAACCAAACAAACAAGATGACCGACGTGAACACATTAAATAACAGAGCTTTCGCACGCAAGTACCGATCGTAAAAGAGACCTCTGTTCTTGACCTGACCATTTTTATACTCTAGATGAGAGATAATTATGAAGTGCTGCTAGCAGCAATAAATTAAAACACTGATTAAAAATGTCGCTGCCTACAATACATTATAGTTTGATTTTATAGTTTGAGGTTTGAGTTTATAGTACAATACAGTCAATTGTGTTGCAGAGGTCGCACGGTTGTAAAATAAATCGCCTGCTAGTAGCTTTAGTTACGTGTGCCGCGTAAACCAACATAGATAAAGTAAAGTAATGTAGTAAAGAATTGTAGATCTATAAAAATACTACAAAAAAGTCCGCGACAGCAAGTCTCTATCTCGTACTGTTAACTCACAATAATTACTTTATGTTCAACATTTTAATTAAATATACTAAATTCCACGTGGGTGGAGCTTGTTTTTTTGACCTAGCTTTTTTTGAATAATGTATAGTACAAGTGAACTTCATCACGGATAAATAACGGCTCTATTTATTGAAATTCAGTATTGCATGCTTTTTCTATTTTTCTATTTCAGTATTAGTTGATTTTTCTACTGACCTTATCCCTTTCTAAGTGACACAATATGTTATAAACATATTGCCGCATGATTCGGCTAGGTATTTCACGACCGGCTGCCTTAGTCGCCTTTTACGACATCTCAGTAAGAAAGAGGGTGGTCTATTCTACTCAGCCGGATACCATATTGGAATTCTGCATGGATATGAAACGTAATTTTTAAAGATAAAAATCCTCACAACCGCTAAAGTGGTAGAAATAACATTGATACGTTATCTATAATTAATTGTCAAGTTACCCGCGAATACTGTAAACATACAAAAAGCGTTTTAAAATCCCAGAGTATTATATAATTATCATTTTATTTACACCGTACAGCTTTATTATACGGGAAAACCCAATCATTTAGTCGACGCCTCATTTATCTAAACCGGTTTACATAATAAACAAACCTTTGGGATCATTTTTTTCTTCTTATAAGAAATTGTTAGATTCGCTATGACGTAGGTTTGTACTTATTTTACAATTAAATATTTATTAATTTTTGTATATATTTTTTTTAACTGACGGATGTCCACAGCTGGGTTATAGGTATAGAATACCTAAAGAGGTAGAGAGAGAGAGTAGAGAGGCCATTAAAGAGACTTCAATGGCTCATGATTTTTCATCGATTAGATAAAGCCTTGCGTCTGTCCACTTAATTATGCATCTAACAACGCTAAAATACCTGGTGCTTACAGTCTCTTATTTTGAACTATAGACGCTGATATTTTGGTATGTATTATATTCCTTTAAAGCTGTGATAGCTTAGCGATGACACAGTGTGACTCTTTGGAAGAGGTCACGGGTTCAAACCCCAGACAGGCACCAATGAGTTTTTCGTTTAATAACTCATGTGCCTAATTGATCATAGAAATTTATTACACTCTTTCACGTAAAGGAAAGCATCGTGAATAAACCTGCATATCTCTAGAGAATTCTAGAAATATGTGATGTGATGGTTTGAAAGTTTTAGAAGCTGTCATAGCCTAGCGGTGAGACCGTACGACTCTTTTGAAGGGACACGTTTGAAACGACTATACATTACAGAATACACTTATGGAAGTTTAAGGCAGGTTGGAAGCATTGTATTCCGTACTAATTACCATCGTATGAGCATAGTTTCGTGGTACTAAAAAAGTTTCTATTGTTAATTTCACGGATCGATTACCTAGATTGTACCTTTGTTTTGTAGAGTTCTCGACGTTTCGAACAAATTCATGATCTGTGAAATTAATAATATAAAGTGAAATAGCAAAAGTTGAAAAATAACTATTATAGAAGTTTACAGCTTACTTTCTGTTAATTAGGCTCGCTTATTGTACCTTTTAATATGTTATCGTTATGCGTTGAAACGTTAAACTAATTACAGGTAAAAAACACAGGCATATTCTGTTCTATTCTTCGGCTTCTCTACTAAATAAATTTCGCTGAATTAAAACTCATATACCAAAATTTATAACGCTAAATTTCCCCAAAATTCCCAGAATGGAATTGCACGAGAGTTATTTCAGTAGATTTGCTGTAACGATTTAGCATTTACACATGTAATTTTATAATTAAGCGAAAAATAAAACGTACTCGCTTTTTGTCTGTCTTTTAAGCAAATAAGTAGATTGTTCTATAATCGTTGAAGTAGATTTACAGGATTTATTCATGAGCTTAGACTTTCACCTATAATAAGTTAAGCGAAAAAATTCAAATTCAAAATATTCTTTATTCAAATAAACTTATAAACAAGTGCTTTTGTATCGTCAACTCTACTGCTGGTTCGGAAAGCTGTTAGTACAGAGAAGAGCCAGCAAGAAACTCGGCGGTTGCTCTTTTTAAAATATAATTCTTATTACTAGTTACATTTAATCATTACTGTCTTGTACAGGGTCGAAGAATAGCTATATTCACATATTCTTATTTTCTAAGTAATCCTCAACACAGGCTTTCTGAATCAGCGTCTTTTAAACAGCGTTTTAAACTGCTGTAATGGCAAAGATTTTAGCTTTGCGGAATTGCGGAATTTTATTATAGAATCTTATACCAAGACCCATAAATAATTAACGTACTTTTGCAAAGCGCAAAGCAGGAGCCGCAAACTTATGACGGTTCCTACTTTGTCTATTATATACATAACATATCGTTTTATAATTCTTTATATTTTTAGGTACAAAAATGAAATTGCTTAAAATATATTAAAGAAAACGCCTTTAAGTTTAGAACTGTAGATATACAATTATTAAATTCAAATGAAATAGTGACCAAACGTGCATTTACTTTAACATATCAAAACAATGGTTTCCTTGAGAATTCGAAAGGAGTTCGAATAACTTTAAAGCTATGTAAGCTAGTACTATTGCTATTGTATTTAGAAGCCAGATTTAAGTGCCGAGTTAAAAAAAATTTCGACACTTAAATCTGGTTAAATACAAACAATAGCAATAATACTGGCTTACATAGTTTTAAAAAAACAATAATAATGCGAAAAGGTATAGAAAATAAAAGTGTGATTATTTTAAAATATTTAATATCAAACAAATACGAAACAAAAATTTAACAACATTTATAGTTTTATTATAAGACCTTATTATTATAATGGCACTTATTAAATAACATTAAAATTACAAATTAAATTACGTTCTTTTATCCTAATATATCACAGCACAAACTAACTATAGTCAACATTTTAATTATGTTCAAGTAAAAGATTTTCAATTGGCGGAGTCTTAAAATTTCATTAATTTCTTTACAATTGAATTTGTGAAACTTTATGCCTAGTATTAATAACGACTGTTTTCTCTTTTGAAAGAATATTGTGCCTTTTCTTTTTGAATAACTCTGTATATAAATTCTGTTATATTTCATATCTTAATTATAGTTTTATAAAGTTTATTCTCTGATTTGGGTTTTTATATTTATGACATCTTGAAATCCTCTCACTTCATTAATCAGTTCCAGTCACATAAGAAATTTCAGGCTTAAGATGTTTGATTGAAATTCTTTTACATATGTTTAACAGTTTTATATTGACTGGTTTCCAGCAGACAAGGCAGGCCTTTGTGAGTAAGTTTGAGGATTCTTTCTCTGGGCATCATAAAACCTCCAGTTAAGATACCAGAAAGGCTGTTTATCTACTGGCATTTGTTCTAATATGTTAATAAGATTTCCGTCCCCTTTAGCTTCAATTGGAAGATCTGCGGTTTCGCCAAATCTGTTTGAAAGAGCATTGGATTGAACTGCCGGTATTCCGATTGGTCGTAATCCAGCGAAGGATGGACGCTGAGCGTTAGTGATTGCGATTAGCATAGCAACTGCAAAGATGATTTTTGTTACCGCCATTTTATCTGCAAATAAATTTTTTTCTATTAACAAAAGTTCTTTTTTATTTTATTTTTTCTATGTTGTCAGTTGTACCTATTTTCAGGCAAATCCTACTTATATTATAAATGCAAAATTTTGTGAGTATGTATGTTTGTGAAAGAGTATCACGGGGAATCCGTTGAACCAATATCGATGAAATTTAGCATAATTATTCTTTACACACCGGGGAAACATATTGGATATACAAATACTGTTAATTCTACAAGAATAGGATGACATGGAAAAGCGCCATCTATTATCAATCTATCACGCGACAACAGTCCACGCAAACCAAATTGCGCGTAAAAGCTAATGATATAAATAGCACAAAAATTAGTTCGGGATTGAAGATTTAATTTAATAGATTGCTTACATAAATAAAATTTTTGTGTTAACTATTAATTAACAATATAGCTGTAATTTTGTAAATATATCTTATTGATGACGTATTGCAATATCTAAAAAATACGATAACAGCCAATTAATTAATTTAAACAAACTTTGAGTTTAAGAAAACATAATAATAAATTTAAATTATAGTTGTAGGTCAAACTTATGCAATATAAATGAAATATGTTTTACCTTTTATTATTATTTTCCGCGTAGTTGTTAGTAAAGCTCACACTAATCCTTGGTAAAGACTGGTTTGGTTATGATCAATGGACGCAGAACGGTACGTTTAAATATCGCTGCTGAGCTTAGTTATCGGATACGTCATACAGAGCGACAAAACATCTAGAGGTGTCCGATGCTTTTAATTTTTAATACACACGTTGAAATAAAATTTTAATTTAAACCAGCTATTTAGTGTACAATGTTTTTATTTATTCTTTGATTTGTTATAAAACAAATATATTGCAACAACTTACAATTATCAATATTTTGGAAACTTTAAATATCTTTAATTTCACAAGTACCTAATGTTTTTATTTCCGTTTTTTTAAGACGTCCCTAAAAAAATTAAATTAATTTAAATATAAAACATGATTGTATTTTCTCTAAATCCTTTTGGATACTTTATTATTATGTATATTTAAACTATCACTAACTTTAACAATCGTCTGTTTGTAGCGAACACTTAATAGCGTATTTTCAAATTTAAAAAAGACAAAATTTTATTTCACATTTATAACGTGCCTTTAAGATAGATTAATCCTATTAAAACAATAATAGCGATATTTCTATGACCTGACCTATATTAACATATATTTTTATTAATACCGTAGCTTCTAGTAATTCTTAATACAACGTAAAAACCCCAGCCTTAGTATAATGCATTCATTTCGTTACGTAGTATAACAAATTCACCAGAAAACTCTGACCTTGCAATGGATTGATTTTATACTTAGCGAGAGTCTTTTATGTCTGGTCCTCTCTAAAGATGATGCGCTTTAAACTACCAGTAAACGTGACCTCCGTTGATTATATTCTTGTGCGTGAGATAAGGTCTTATGTCTGGACGCTTACTTTTTCTGTATATGTCGTCATTCGTTGGATTTAATACGTAATGAATTCTGGGTTTTTACCATCTGTGACGCGAATAGGGGCTCGTTCTGAACCGTCTGGGAATAAAATATTGGTTACTGGTAATACCTATCTGTCGCGTGGGTAAAGTAAGCCCCATTTAATTTTCTTGAGGACAAACATAATAATATAAAATGTTGCATTTAATTCTTTATTTTAAAAGAAATAGTTACATTGACTATAATATTTTTTGTGAATACGGCTCTTATTAAGGATGTTGGTATCCTTAACATAAATTCTAATTAAACAATACAGACATTCCTTAATCTTCCTCAATCTTATATAATATAAAGCTGAGGAGTTTGTTTGTTTGAACGCTCTAATCTCAGGAACTACTGGACCGATTTGAAAAATTCTGTGTAAGATAGTCCATTTATCGAGGTAACTATAGACTATATAACATCACGCTAAGATGAAAAGGAGAAGAGCAGCAATAAAAAATATTGCCGAAAACGGCAAAATTAAAAGCTTTCCTTGCGTGCGCTAAATAAACGGTGAAAGTTATTCAACTATCTCTTATAATTAACTCATGATAACTAATCTTATGTTCATAATTTTAATTCGGGAAAAAAATTGTGACACACTGATTTCCTTGCGGGCGAAACTACTAGCACAGCTAGCTATATTCACATTCAAAATATTCATTATTAAAGTTAACTCCTACACAAGTGCTTACGAAATGTAAACTCTATAACTGGTTCGGAAAGCTGCTCCTACCCAGAAGAGCTAGAATCTAAGCGATTGCTCTTTTCAAAACATAATTCTTATAACTAGTTACATTTTGTGATTGTTATCTTGCATAAGGTCAATATGTAGCTATATTATAATTTTCAACAGTGTAGATAGGCTTTCTGTATCACGCTCCGTGGATCAACAAAAAAAACAACGTAGATGGACTTTAATGGATGGATTCAAAGGTCGAGAAGCATTAAATATCATTAAAGGTTAAGAGATTTCGATAGCTTTAGATGATTTCGACAAATACCAAATTCCTCCCGTGAACCATCCTACCAACGTCAGACATAGAAAGAATGATGTCAGGAACCGCTTTGAATATATGAATTTCATTACGATAGTTTTCTCTATAAGGACATACGTGTGTAGATATGTATAAGGACACGCCGTGTGGTATCCGGCTGAATAGAATAGTACCACCCTCATTTCTTACCGAGGTGTCGTAAAAGGCGACTAAGGTAAGTCGACCCGCCGTGTGGTATCCGGCTGAGTAGAATAGTACCACCCTCATTTCTTACCGAGGTGTCGTAAAAGGCGACGAAGGTAAGTCGACCCGCCGTGTGGTATCCGGCTGAATAGAATAGTACCACCCTCATTTCTTACCGAGGTGTCGTAAAAGGCGATTAAGGTAAGTCGACCCGCCGTGTGGTATCCGGCTGAGTAGAATAGTACCACCCTCATTTCTTACCGAGGTGTCGTAAAAGGCGACTAAGGTAAGTTGACCCACTGTGTGGTATCCGGTTTAGTAGAATAGACCACCCTCCTTCTTACCGAGGTGTCGTAAAATACGACTGAGGTGAGTTGACGTCAGGCAGGCGGCCGGTCGTAAAAACGCAGCCAAATCATGTTACAACATGTTTATAACATGTTGTGCCGACCCCACTTAGAGTGGGATAAGGGCAGGAGGATATAGTTTTCTCTATAAGGACATACGTGTGTACATATGTTGAAGTTTAACCTTTATGATATAATGCCCGCATTTGTACATCAAAAAGGTTTTTCACATAATTTTCCAATTGCGTAACAAATAACAAAAAAGTACATAATATAACGGTGTAGCGTTCTGTTATTTAATAATGGCCGAATCAAAAAGGACTAGGTTCTTAAAAATAAATTATAATTTCCTAAATTATAATTAAGTCCAGAATGTTTAATTCAATAAAACTTTAAAATTCGCATTATAAGCAGTAAGTAAGATATAATAATGCGATAAAAAACCAAATATTCGTTGCAAATTAATTACAAACTACTCAAGTGACCGAGTCCAGCAAACTCATAGAGTCATATCTATGACCTTCAAAAAGACAAAAAATTAATTACAATTACATACATGACTTTAAATAGTTCCTACATAAGTTGTTACTTTTCTTTTATGTTTTGCTCTAAAAATGGTTGAGTGTTCAAAATTTGAGAAGTAATTATAAAAAAGATAAAGTGATTAATTAATAAAAAGTAAAAGCTGCGCTGGAACTTTTACTATACGAACGACAATTGTGGAAAAAAATATAAAGGTATAGGAAAAATCATCATTCTTCTACCGTTATCCTACTCTAAGTGGGGTCGGCACAACATGTCTCCTTTTTCCATTCTCCTCTATCATTCGTCAACTATGGTGCCACTCCTCTAACATGCATATCATTTTTCACACAATCCAACCATCTTTTTTTCGGCCTCCCCCTAGCCATACATCCATCCACATTCATATTTAAATCTCTCTTGGTCACATGATTTTCATCCCTCCTCATTACATGACCATACCAACTTAGTCTCGCACTTCTCATCTTTTCTTTTCTAAAGGTAAACGTATACGAAAAATAACTAAGCTTAACTAAGCTAACTAAGCTACCTAAGCTTAGTTTGGAATACGCGTCGTGAAATACATTTGCAATATCCTACCTCCATCCTGTTATGTTGAATTACGTCAGATACTTTTCTGAAAATGATTATTAATTGTAGTTATTTGTTAGTAATACGTTATTTATCATTTATAGTGCAAATGATCGAACTGAATATTATCAATAAGTAACACTCAAAGAAAGGCACCATTTTCTAACGGTCTTTCCCACGTTACATAAAATGGCCTAAGCATTTGCGTTTAGTATTGTCTTACATCGGGGTAATGGGCAAGCTAAGCAAAGTATGTCTAGGTGATAAAATCAGAAAAGACAATAAAAGATATAGTAAGCTCATCGTGTCGCAAAGATCAAGTGAAAATAAGCGAGGAAGATAATTTGAAGAATTTTTTAATTGAAAAGAAAGATAGAAATGATAATTTGAAGAAAAAGCAAATATTTCTTATTAAGCTGGTAAATAATACATTGCGTCTGTGCACTCCTAAACATTTATTTCGCAAAACACCTATTTTTTGTGTCCCTTTCACCAAATCTATATATGCAGGGAAGTCGGTATGTCGACTGCTTAGAACATACAATGTCAATTATACCCAGATTGATATATTTAATAACTCCAAGGAGTGTTTTAGGAACAAAATTCTCGATATAATGCAGACTTCATAGTACATTAATTAAAATTATATCTATAAAGTATTTTTTGAAATAAACATAATAGAATTAAGATTACATATTTAATTTTATATTATTATATTATATATATTTCACGCATAACATACACATACACACACAACACACACACAGACACAAACATACACACCACATGCTTCTCTGGCGTCTTAATTATAATAAGTATTATGTTAACAAACTTAAAATCCGTTATTGGCTGTATGTACAAACTAAGTTAATACTTTGTAAGTTATTAGATTAAGAGCTGTGGATTTTGTAAAAATAAATAAATAAAATAAAACTTTTACTAGAAAACCTTGGTTGACCCTTCCGTAGACAAACACACAACCTTGTTAGTAAATGCTCTATCTAAGCGGCAGAAAACAATCGTGTTAATTTCTTTTTAAAAAAACCTATTTTCATCTGTGAATATAAAATGACGAAAAAGAAGAAAACAAACTCACCCACAATTTACATACTCAAATATATATTTTACTAGAGATCCAAAAGAAGTGTCTGGAATAAACCTAAAGCGCAAATACTTACAGTGTATAAATTATTGCACGTTTATTAGACCGGTTATGATTCTAATAGCGTCTTCGCTTTAAAATTTTCCGTTAAATAAATTTGCATTTTCAACGTAAATTGCATTGTTTTAATACAGCAGAAATGGCCATTATTAAAAATACTTTATTTGGGTTATTAATAAGTTCCAGCAGAAAAGTTCTCTAAGAACAAAACTTAATCGTTTTAGTTTTATTTTTGTCAGTCAAGTAAGTAGACGAAGTATTGGCGTCAATAACTTAACTTCTTATAATATAATAATAATGATTTTTATTGCATAAATACACTTTCATGACAAATATTTATAAAAGTATATTGAACCGTTCAAGGCATGCAAAATTAATGTTATAAGAGAATTTTTTTTTTTTTTTTAGTTTTAAATGACATTATTTTAAATTCAAATGATCATATTTAAATAAATTATATATATGATACTCCTATATATAAAAAAAGCTGTGGTAGCCCAGCCGTTACACCGTGCGACTCTTACGAGGAGGCCAGGGGTTCAAACCCGGGCAGACACCAATGAGTTTTTCTGTTAAAACTTATGTGTCTTATTTATAATTGCAATTTATCATACGCTTTTCGGTGAAGGAAAACATCGTGAGGAAACCTGCATATCTCTAGAGAATTCTGGAGATATGTGTAACCTACCAATCCGCATTGGAGCAGCGTGGTAGGTCTTAGCTCCAATCCTTCTCTCCAAAAACGGAGAGAAGAGGCCTATTCCCAGCAGTGGGAGAGTAACAGGCTTACTGGCTGGCTACTCTTATATAGTCAATATTCTTTATTGAATGGAATAAAACGATATGGTCTTTTCTGACGCTGGTCGATGTTGTCTTAATATCATGCTTCCATGCGTTATCACAAATTGCATTCATAATTTTATTCTCTGATTTTTTCTTTCCGTTTCCTTTGATATTTTATTCACTAATGCGCTGGGCATGAAAGTGGTATCCTAAGGAAGATATTCGCTTTATTACTTATTAGCAGAGCCTCTATGCTCTACTAGCAAAAAAATGTTGCATAAATATGTTAGAGAACATTTATATTCACTAGATATAAATATACAGGCACTAGGCCAGTCTAAAAGGTTTAATTAAGTGTAAGAGATATGCTTATACGTAAAGCATATAACAAAATTGAAAATTATTTGGATGATAAAAGTTACTGGAGTTCAATATCCTTTCAGCTTCATACGAAACTGCAGTTAAATAATGTAAAATTGAAAATGTTTAAAAGATTGACTGCCGAGTCTCTTGCTGGTTTTGGTAAGAGCGACATTCCGATCCAGTTGTAACTTCATTAATCATATTGAACCTTGACGATTCAAAAGTGTTTGAAACAGCTTATTTAATTTGATTTCATTTGATAGATAATTCTGCGTTAATAGTGAATTATATATCGAAACTGATTCAATACCAGTAATATGTGCGGTTAAAGCAGAATGACTTAAATTATATAAGGATCGTTGTACTTCCATACATGATATTTAAATCTATTAAAGGATTGATTAACTACTATAAGATTTTTCATGAGTTTGTGACTGCCAAATCCAAAGCAGATAAACAGATAAACTTTATCTTTTTAACTTTTTTTATTCGGATACTCGGAAACGGCTCCAACGAATAGGGGGTTTTGGGGGAGAAAAAACGATCTAGCTATGTTTTATGTTTTACGTTACTTTACTTTTTATTTTTTATGTAAAAGAAAAATATAAACTGTCTAGTCAGCATAGCTTATTTGGGGAACGGGCAGTCTCGAGAAATGTAAATACCTAGGATCGATCCCCAAGTATCATATTATTATTATTTTTTTATGTTTATTTTTTAATTTTGCAAAAAATAACCGAGCAATTCTCGGTCAATCAGGTACTATTAAATTACATGCGTATTTAAAAAAATAATTTATTTGCTAAGAGTAGATATTTGGAGGAATAGAGTATTATTAGTAGTATTTAGAGGAGGAAGTATGTACCGTGATGATGGGCTCTCGATGGACTCTGGGTGGAAGCTGATCCAGCAAATCTATGAGACGTCATATAATCATAAGCGATATACAATTACCATTACCCACGGTAAAATATTATGAAAAAGAAAATAAAATCAGAGTTTATATCAAAAATATTTATTGGCAAATTAATCTAAACATACATTTAACAATATTTAGATCATTAATTATGATCTAACTTAAATACTGAAAATGGCACTAAATATCTTATTAATACAATATTAACATAATATATCACAGCACGCACGAACGTGATTTTAATGCAGTTTAATTTTGTTCAATCAATAAATTTACCGACGACGAGAAATTGAAAATTTCTAAACTCAATTTAATAACATTTTTTGTAACTAATTTAATATTGTCCAAATCAAACAACTATTTTCTCAGATATATAAAAAAAAATCTAAGACAATATCACAATATAAGAATGCACTTATAACATTAAATCCTCGGCAAATATTTGGTTAATTACAGTCAGAAAGAAATTGCAAGTTCAATATTGAATTTCTTCCATATATTTCCTTAGACATTTACTTTGACTGGTTGCCAGCTGCCAAACCAGGCCTTTGTGGGTAGGTTTGGGGATTCTTCCTCTGCGCATCATAAAACCTCCAGTTAAGATACCAGAAAGGTTGTTTATCTACTGGCATTTGTTCTAATGTGTTAATAAGATTCCCATCTCCTTTGGCTTCAATAGGAAGATCTGCATCTTCTCCGAATCTGTTTGAAATCAAATCGGTTTGCACAGACGGTATTCCTATTGGTCGCAATCCAGCGTAGAATGGACGCTGGGCGTTAGTTAATACAGTAATAGCAGCAAGTGCAAAGATGATCTTGAGAAGTGCCATTTTATCTGCAAATAAATTTTTAGGTTAAATTAAGTTGTAATTATTTCTTAGATTAAACTTTTTGTTAATAATTATAACTATAACTAACAATATTAGATTACCGGATTACAACAGAGAGTAATAAATACATAGTCAAATTTTTAACTTCCGTTTATTTTATTTAACTTGAAGGGTTACGCGTGGCTAACGTTCCTCCAAGGTTTGCTGGTTTCCTTTATATGTTGTATTTTAACATTAGTATGAATTATAAATCATAAATTACCACTGCACGCAATATAATCTATGTAAGCATCATAATTTACAAATCAATACTAATTATTGAACATACACCAGTAGCAGAAGGTTACTTCTAACTGTATTTCTCTACGTATATGAAATAATCCGAATAAATTAGACTAGATACCTACTGAAACATATTTTGAGTTCGTTAATTATGTCATATATTACTATAAAATAAATTAACACCATATTAATACTATAAACCTAAATAACTGTAACTCAACATCTATTTTAAGTACATTTATCTACTAAAAACGATCATATATGATTTTTTTTATAAATAAAGTGAATAAAGGAATTCTCATTTTTTGACAAACAAATAGAGATTGGGTTGATAGTTGAGTTAATCCTTTAAAATACCTTTAAAAATCTACTTGGAAGTTAAAGTATTCATTAAATAAAGACTCAATTTTAAACAATTAAAAAAATGAACTTTTCGTATTTACAATACTAAACAGTCATTCAAACCCGTTTCAACCCTTTGGAATATTTTCTAAATAGTTAATAGAATAAAAACTGGCATAAACTATTATTTATATAATAATATTGAATTTATAAAATGTAGCCTTCAATTAAATTATACCTTTTATTATTATTTTCCGCGGAGATGTTTACGTTGCTCACGAAGATCCGTGGTGAAGACTGGTTTAGTTATGATCAATGCTCGTCCGACGATACGTTTAAATATCGCTGCTAAACTCAGTTATTGGAAACGTCACGCAGAGCGACTAAAAAACTAGAGGCGTCGGACGCTTTTAAATTTCTTTAGTAGGCATATTAAAATTATTCTTTAATTTCAATCGATTCTTAATTGAAATTGTAATATGAAAAAACATACATATAGATTATTATATTTAATGTTTTTATTTAGATACTCGTAGCACAAGTTATCTTAGCAAGAGTGTCTAAGCAAGCAGTAAAATATTTGTTAATGTGTATTTGGTATTTTATTATTTATTTTGAATGTTGTATTATGTATTTATTGTAATTTTTTGGCTAAATAAAGTTTATTTATATTATTATTAATTTTTTATTTTGTTAATTTGATGTTTTCTGAATTTCTTTAATATCTTAAGTATCAGTTTAAATAAAAAAAAAATTATTTATTTACAGCAAAAATGTACAAATCATATCAATCTTAAATTTCTTACAAGCTAGGACTATATCGCCTTCTTGTCAAAATCGGATATAAATAAAACATGTATTTTACTATTTATGTCCTAATTTACTGTGTATGTTTTATTTATTATCTATATAAGTTATTGTTAATCTATAATATTATTACATTTTGATTTTACATTATTATAAAAAAATATTTTGTTTTTTAATTTATATTTATTACATTATTACATTTTATTACATACCTATCTGTATTATATAAAATAAATATTTAGTTTAATAACAACATAAATTAAATACAAATCTATAATTTATAATATCACTAACCTACTAAGTTACGAACATCAAAATATTATTATTTATATTTTATCCAAAATAAGTACAAATATATTAATAGTTAACATATTGTTTAAATTCCTGACCTATATCAACTTTTTCTTAAAGATTTAATTCCATACAGCACCTTCTATCAATTCTTAAGGCAACGTAAAAACCCAAGCCTCCGTATGATGATTTCATTTTTTCATTTCATTACGTAGTAAACAGAGATGCCAAAAAGTCGTGGCCTTGTAACGCATGGATTTTATACATAGCGATAGTCTTTTATTGCTGGTTTCTACATACATATAAAATACCAATAAACGTGATCTCCGCCTACCATGTTCTTGTGCGTAAGAAAAGATCTTGTTTCTGGACGCTTACGTCTTTCACGTTTCGTCATTTCTCAGGTTTGAGACGTAATGGATTTTGGGTTTCTAGCATCGATGATGCAGTTGGGGGGCTCGATTCGAATCATTTGGGAATGATTGGGTGACGTACTGAGTGAGTAATGGCCTACCTATCCGTCAATATATAATTAACACAATGCAATTTATATCTAAAAACTAAACTTATGAAGAATTCTGGTCCCTTACATACTGTGTTTTAATTGAATAGCTTAATGATTAACTTAAATAATGTCAGTAATCGTATAAAAATGCACCGCAAGTCACCAAATTTACATGATTATACACTGGGCCTGGCAAACAGTGTCTGAAAATTTCATCAAAGTCGGTCCTGCCGAGTTCTTTCAGAGTCTATAACGATGATAAATGCTTTCTCTATTCCTTTCATCGCCTTCTTGCAATTTCGGATATAACATGAAAGATTTTGAAAACTGTCTTCAATATATTTTCATATTGTTACGTGCATGACGTTTCGGTTTTTTTTATACAAACATAAACTTAGAAATCCTAGTTAAATTTTTATGAATAAATACCCGCATTTTTGGTTTAATAGGTTTTCCACATAATCTGTATGCATATGCGTAACACATTATATAATTTGATATTAGTGTTTTACTGTTTGCTTAGGTTATAACCCGAATTAGAAGGGTTTTATAAAATTACATTATTTAAGAAAATGATTTAACTAGCCCGTTAGAGCAATGTCCTTGTCTTAAGCTTCATGGGTCGCAAGTTCGATTCCAACCGAGAGCCAACATTTTCTATAAACAATTTGTTGGTTCTCTGAACTTGGATGTAAATGGGATGACTATAATATTTAAATGAGCTTGTAATTTAAATTTCGGTAACAGCGCCAACTATTTTCATAAAACTCAGTATGTAGTGTTTAAAGTATTAATTAAAAATTGTATGTACATATTAAGAAGTGTTCTGTCACCCAAGTGTAACACAAGCAGTGTTGCCATCTTAGTGGATTTTCCACTAAAACTGGTGGTTTTAACTACCCACTTAGTGGCCAAATATTGCTTTTAGCGGCTAGTGGTTTTTTTTGGTGGTCTTGGTAAAATATATTAGCAGTTTAAAAGTTAGATTTACTTCCATTTTACAATGATTTTTATATATTTGTTCGTTTTCCTTTTTGAATATGCATATATACATTGGTGTATAAGCTTAAATCCGCTGTTTGATCATGGTTGGTGTTAAATGTTGATGAACATATAAATCGGATATGACCATGCCATATTTTTATTTTTAAGAGTACGACCTCGGTCAACAATATTGAGTCAACATTGTCATTTCATACAAAATTCATGAGAATCCTAAACAAAAAAACAGTGGTTTCATTCCGGCCGACCTTCAACATCCACTCCAAGACGGATTCATTTTGGGCGGAGGACGATGCTGCGCGTATGGTGCCAACAGCGGGGCATAATTATCTATTATAAATTGCTGAAACTATAATCTGCTGAAACTATCGAAGTGCACCGTTACCACCGATAGATAATAAAATTGTGAGGTGCTATGAAGGAAAAAGGCCAGAATATAAGCTAATTTTCCCCCATGACAATGCTCTGTCACACACATCAAAAAAGGTTCTAAATTACTTAGAGACGCTCAACTGTTAGATGCTAATCCATACCGCTTATTCACCAGAACTGGCCCCATCCGACTATCATCTGTTTTCGTCGGTGTGCCATTTGCTCGCTGAGCAGCAGTTCGATTCTTACGCGAGACGTCCAAAATTGGCTCGAAAAGTGGTAACAATTTTTTTTGGTATGTTATCAATATATTACCTGAGAGATGACAAAAATGTACATTTTGAATGAAGTTATCTTTTTTCCTTCCTATGAAAAAATGGTTTTTTTTTAGAAAAAAAAGCGGATTTTAGCTTGTATACCTGGTAGATACTTACTTTGCTTGAGTAGGCATAACTGATCAGCAAGAATTAGTCGTCTACGTTTCTCTACACGCGGGGATTTTCCACCTAATATTTTTCTAAACTTATACTTTATACGCGGGGATTTCTCACTTCATTTTTTTTTTAATACTTATACCTTATACTTAGAAGTTAGAAGGGTTCATCGTTCAGTAACACTCATGGGCTCATAATTATTAATTTTGGTTTGTATTAACTGAGCGAATTTATTAACGCGTAACTATGCAAAAATCACAATATACGCAACGGGATTCTAGACTCGTAGGTATCTGACATACTATGGGTCGAGTAGCGAACTGTAAATTTTGTGATATTAATTTGTTAATTTTTTAATAAGTAATAATAAAGGAAACTAATTATTTGTATATTTATTTTCTTTCATAAAAAAAATTGTTTTAGTGGAAAATTTAGCGGTTAGCGGTCATTTAGAGTGTAAAATTTCTGTTTGTTAGTGGTTTTCTGGTGGTTTTGAAAGTTGAATCTAGTGGGAAGCTTATTGAACTGTTGGCAACACTGAACACAAGTATTAAGTTACCTCGGGAACAGGACTGCTCGAGAAATTGACCCATAAATTTATATTTCTAATTTCCAGGGATGCCCGCGGCTTCGCCCGAGTGGAAATCAGTGTGTCATAAATATGTATTTATTTACGTCAATTTATATAAAACCGTAATTTACTATTAATTTAAACCTTTCTCAAGAATTGCACTATTATTTAATAAAAAGTGTACACAAATCAGTTCAGTAGATTTTGAGAAAATCGAATACATACAACCAGCTTTTGGGGACTTTGCTTTATAATATGTATAGATTTATTTGAGTGTGGTATCCGTCTAAGTAGAATAAACAACTCTCATTTCTTACCGAGGTATCGTAAAAGGCGACTAAGGTAAGTTGACCCACCGTGTGGTATCCGATTGAGTAGACTGGACCACGCTGTTTCTTACCGAGGTGTTGTAAAATACGACTAAGGTAAGTTGACTTCAGATAGGCGGCCGGTCATAAAATATATAGCCAAATCATGTGACCACATATTTATACCGTCCCCAATTAGAGTGGGTAAGAAATGAGGGTGGTCTATTCTACTCAGCCGCATACCACACGATAGGTCGACTTACCTTAGTCGTTTTTACGACACCTCGGTAAGAACAGACGGTGGTACTATTCTATTCAGCCGGATACCACACGGCGTAGTATTCGGGTATCATATATTATATTAAACCGCTCTAATCAAGATTACACTGTAAGGACTTGAATTAATACTTATATATAAAGGACTAGATATCAATGATCTTTAATTATTTAGGACAACGGTCGAGTAATGAAATCTCGAATATAATCTCAAGAGGCTTACATTTTTGGATTCAGAGCCTAATTACTACAGAAAGCAAAATGACTGAAGCTAATTTGCTATAAAAGTAAAGTAGCGGCTTATACTATTCCCACTGTTGGGAATAGGCTGCTTCTCTCCGTTTTTAAAGAGCTCCAATGCAGATTGATAGGTTACACATATCTCCAGAATTCTCTAGCGATATGCAGGTTTCCTCACGATGTTTTCCTTCACCGAAAAGCGTGTGATAAATTGCAATTATCAATTAGACACATAAGTTTTAACAGAAAAACTCATTGGTGTCTGCCCGGGTTCGAACCCATGACCTCCTCGAAAGAGTCGCACGGTGTTACCGCTGGGCTATCACAGCTCCTTGCTTAAATCCTCGGTAATAGTTTTACCGCGAACTATTTTATAAGGAATTATAATTAAATTCTTAAGTGTTAAGGAATTCTTTGACGTCTGTTTCTAAAAATCCATGTTATTATATATCTGCTTGTATTTTTAACAAAAAACAAAAGACAAGTTCTCCATATGTGATATTTATATACAGTAAAATACATTTTGTGTATCCCTGTAAAGCGCTACTGCCAAAATTATATAAAAAAATAAACTATCTTAACTTTTGATAGGTACAAAATATATTTCAGCGATTTTGTTGAGAACTTGCTTAATTTGCTTTTACTTTAATAGTGCATAGTTTAGTTCAAAGTGTCAAGGTTTAATAATTCTTCTTGCATGATTGTACTGCACCTTTATCTCGTACTGGCTTATACTCGCGACTTCGTTCGCGTGGACTGTTTTCGTGTGAGGGTCAACAGATGGCGCTTTTTAATGTCATCTTATTTCTGTAGAATTAACAGAATTTCTATTGCAATATATATATATATATATATATATATATATATATATATATATATATATATATATATACATCTTGCACATCATGTTGCGTCCTACATGGCACTTTTTACCGATCTTGTTGCGTCCAACCGACTTGTTGCATCCAGTATACGGACGCAGGATAAACCAACCCTAAAAATTTGTCAGGAGCCGTGTTTTTATATGTATAATGCGTGGGCAAAAAATTGGATGGGACGTTATTTTATCGCGGGAATGAATTCCGATGTATTTATTAGTTCAGCGAGTTGCCGCGCACAATTTGGAGGTCGCTACGTGCTCGCGTATATTTGGGCACGTATATTATATTTCTGATGCTAGCATTCTATTGCCTCCGACGTATATTTTAAAAAGTTTTTTTCAATTTTTATTTAGCATTATCTTGCGTCCAAATTTCTTCCCAATTTAATCGATTTTATAAGTGATGCGGGGGCCCAAGGGGTGCGCGCGCGAGTCCTACGTTTTGTTAATAAACAAACATTGAGCCGTTAGGACGCGTTTTAATTTGCAAAGTGATTGTACTCATAATTGCGTATATTATTATTGTAAAACTGTAAATATGAAGAGAGCGGATAAGACATCGCTATTTGCTAAATCAGATCTTCTTATTTGTGCTTAAGGATCCCAATATTAAAAAAGTCATTCGGAAAAACATTTTATTAATGTGGTTTCAAGAAAAGTAAGAGAGTTAGCAAAATTATTAATCGAAATTTAAAAAATTAATAATTCTATAATAAATTTATTGAGTGCCTTAAAACCATTCAGTTAAGATCTTATGGCAGAGGCAACTAAAGTTGTAGATAACTGTGATGCCAAAAAGTATAGATTCGAAACCTTCTTTTGCTATGAATGTTTCAACTACTTTTAAACAATGCTGCAATATAGCCATTATGTTTGCATTGAAAAAACAAGGTCCTTACAATGAAATCAATAGCGCAGAAACAGAAGCAGATCTTAAGACATTAATGCATCTTATAGATGCAATTTTGCGACATGTCATCTCCAGTCAAGCTGCAACAGATTTAAACAAAAAGAAGTGGAATAATGTCACTATAGTCCCGTTAGCCAATGAAGCTGCAGCCAAAATCAAATCAGGGTACTACTGTTGCAACGTATATTCAGTTATTAGATAACATTTATTGCAAAGTTTTATTATTATTACAAAGTTCTCGAGGGATAACCAAGATTATCTGGACCCAAAAACCCAAAATCAATTTCGTCTACGCGACTCTAGCAACCTTTATACAAATATTTAGCATAACTGAGAATGATATGAAACATTTAGCTACGTTTATGGGCCATACCGGTGACGTGCATAAAAAGGCATATAGATTGCCGGATTACGTGGCATCATCACTATCAGCCCATTTTCGTCAATTGCTGGACATAGGCCTCTCCAATTATTCGCCACTTAGTCTGATCCTTGGCTTTCTACTTCCATCCACTGCCCGCTGTCCTACGTATATCGTCAATGGTCTCCACTCCAGAACACGTCTACCCCAACGGTCATCGGTTCTGCGACAGGTATGGCCGGCCCATTGTCACTTCAGCTTGCTTATGCGCTTAGCTATGTCGGTGACCCTAGTTCTCCGACGGATTACTTAGTTGCGAATACGATCCCTCAGAGAAACCCCGAGCATAGCTCTTGCCATAGTCTGCTGAGCGTCTTTAAGCTTGTGGACCGCCTTAGCTGTTAGTGTCCACATTTCGGCACTGTAAGTCAAGACAGCTAGGACACACTGGTTAAATACTTTAGTCTTTAAACTCTGCGGGATGGGTGACGAGAAGACTCAACGTAGATTGCGGAATGCTGCCCAGCCTAGCTGTATCCTTCTCATAATCTCACACTCGAAATTGTTGTTTTCTAGTTCGTGCGTCTGTCCTAGGTAAATGTAGTTATCAACAATTTCGAGAGTGACCCCATCTAAGGAAATCGGTCCCGGAGCAACGTGCTCGTTGCACATGATTTTGGTTTTACTCAAGTTCATCCGGAGAGCGATCCTATGAGAAGAAACAGCCGGTCCATGCAACATCCATTGCAAATCCTCTATGGATTCAGTCGTTAAAACCATATCATCGCGAATCTGAGATGAGCGCCATTGATGTTTATGCCATGACCAGTCCAATTCAGCGTCTTAAACATATCCTCTAGTGCGTTTGAAAACAATTTCGAGGAAATGACGTCCCCTTGTCTTACGCCTCGCTGAAGATGGATATGCCTTGTCTACTGGTTTTGGACTCGGACTGCCTTTCTTGCGTTTTCATACAGACATCTCAGCATCTCAATATATCACTAATCGACTTGGCATAGAGATGCCAAGTCGATTAGTGATATATTGAGGTCGAAACCTGGGCTGTTCTGGAGTCTTTACAGAGGTAAAGACTCCAGAACAGCCCAGGTTTCGACCGAGTGAAAAGCTTTTTCATAATCCACAAAAGCTTGGCATAGTGGTTGATTGTACTCTTTACTTTTTTGTACAATTTGTCGCACGGTGTGGATATGATCTATCGTGCTGTACCCGCATAGAAACCCGGCTTGTTCGGGGGATGGAACTCGTCGAATCATCATGCGAGGCGGTTTGTGATAACCCTTGAAAACAGCTCATAGACATGGCTCAGAAGAAATATTGGCCTATAGTTAGTTAAGAGTGTTATATCTCCTTTTTTGTATAACACTATACTTCTGTGCCATGCCTTTGGAGTTCTCCCGGCAAAGAGAAGGGTATTAAACAGCTCTTGAAGCTCTGTTACCAATAGAATTCCACCAGCTTTTAACAGCCCTGTTGTAATACCATCCTCACCCGTGACTTTTCTATTTTTAAGCTGTCCAAGGGCTAAAACAATTTCATTTAGATGGATATCAGGCAGTTTTTCCGTATAGTGGCGGCTTAATTTGTCCTCTGTGTGCAGCGGTAGCATGCGATGCGTAAAATTCGGCGTAGTGGCTTTCCACTTCCGAGAGGATTTCCGGTTTGGACGAGTAACGACTTTCCCTTTAATGTGGTTAACTTCGTCAGGTGACTTTTTCCAAGAGGCTTAATAAACACTTTTGGAGCCCGATTCTGCTCAATTGATTTTTGAGCGTATTAGCTAATCGGAGGTCGCGTCGTTAACCATCTTGGTAATTATTTTGTTTAAAGCCTCTACTTCTCACGAAGTTAGCATAGGGTTCGTCGCTCTGCCATTAATAGGAGAGTATCTCCCGAAAGCTTTGACTTCATGCCCTTACGTTGGCTTTCCCAAATTTTTGTGCCCTCATTTCGAAGGATTTCTGCTACTCGGTCGAGTTTTTGTCCTACGTTATCCGTGGTTTCCAGAGTAGTGAATTGGTTTTAAGTTGTTTCTAGAATGTTACAGATCCAATTACGGTTTAGAGAACATTCAGACGGACTGTTGATTTCATCAAACGGATCCGTTCCAGCTTTAGATAAATATTCAGAGTGCCTCGTACCAACCTATGGTTGCTAATAGTCAGTGGTAAGCACCGAGACATCCCTAAATATACGCTTCTTGTCGCACGCACACATGCATACAATACGCACATTCACCTAATAATCTCAACTACTTCTGCAGTTCAAGTTTTTTCTGGGTTAGTAACATCACTTACCTGCCTATAAAAGCTTTCTTTATTAGTTAACTGAATGACGAGGATAATAAGTTCTATCTATCAATCTAATTTCGGGGACGCCTGTCAGTGCAGGACGGGTGACCAGCTCCTATTCCGAACTATTCCACCCATTTCCCCATGTTGGGACAAGGGTCTCACTGCTGTCCCGACAGTGTCACCTGCTCTAATCTACCCGTAGCTTTTACAAACCTGATAATATCCCTGAAGGAGATATTTGTCAGATCCTCAACTTCAATTTCATCCTTACCTAGTATCTCCCATCTTACCAGCGAGTACATAGGGCACTCAGCCATAAGGTGAAGACTCGTTTCTTCCTCTCCACACTCTGGGCACGCAGCATCTTCTGTTATTCTCATTATTGACATATGTCTGTTTAACAGGCAATGCCCAGTTGTAATGCCTGTTACAATTGCTACATTTTCCCTGCTCTGAGACATCAGCTGTTTAGACTTCCTTGTATCAAACGATTTGAGAAACAACTTTGCTTGTCTGAGCATTGTGTTTCTCCATCTTTTGTTAGATTTTGTTTCTATTCTTTTTTCAATCACACACTTTATTATATTATGTGCAATTGGGAGGAAGGGTTCTGGTCCTACGAATGTTTGACTAGCTCCCTTTCTTGCCAATTCGTCAGCTTTTTCGTTCCCTGCATGGCCACAGTGTCCCGGAACCCATACAATCGTTACTTCCCTCTTCTCAGCTAATTCGTTTATTTCACGCTTACATTCCTTCACGATAGCTGAGGTTGTTTCTATGCGGTCAAGTGCTTTTAAAGCTTCTTGACTATCGCTATATATGACTATATTATGTTCTAATGCTATTTGTGATTCTTTGAGTTTCCTAGCACACTCCATGATAGCTATCATTTCGGCCTAGAAGACACTTGTATATTTACCCAGATTTAGGACCTGGTGTAAATCTGACGAGGTGCCGTAGACAATTCCAGCTCCCGCCAGCTTCGCGGATTCTCGTCTAGACCCGTCCGTGTAGCAGATGGTCTGACTCTTCGCGCTGTTTTCCACTTCCCAGTTTTCTTTTACTCCTATGTGTATCCTATATTTTTTATCGAAGATTTTCTGTTTCTTGATCAAGTCACTTCTCCTGACGACCATAGACAGATTTTCTCCGTAAATCTTTTCTATATCTGTATGACCTTTATCTGTAAAGTTTCCTTTCCATTGTTGGAACACTTTCATCTTATACCATTGCTCTATAGCTTTTCTCTTAGCTGCTAGGTCTAGAGGATAGAGTCCCACCAGAACTTCTAGTGCAGCGGATGGGGTTGTTCTCACTGCACCTGTGATCATTAGTGTTGCTATCCTCTGTATCTTCATTAAGTCCTTGCTGTTGACTCCGATGTTGGCTCTGTGCCACCAAATCGAAGCGCCGTACAGTATTCTGGGTAGAATGATAGCCGTATATATCCACTTGGTAATTTTTGGCTTAGGATAATAAGTTACTTACCTGTTCATAAAAGCTCACTTAGTAATAAGTAAATGACTATAAAATTTTTTTTTTAATAATATGACTCACGTGCCATATTTAAGTATTAGAAATCTGATGAGGTCAATGGAAGCCGTTAAGTCAATGTTACGCATAGGTTCATACAGCAGCAATATTCGGAAGCATTTTAGTTGAAACAAAGAATGGATGTAATAATGTCAATGTAATATCAATAAAATATATTGCATAATATACAGAATCAAGTTAGATATAAATTAATTAGGAAGCGTGAAAGCCTAAACAGTGTACGAAGTATATACAAAAATATACAATGTGCCACATTATTTCGACGATGAACGGAACCGCTAAGTGATTGAGAAATTTTTAAAATTGAATATCGGTATAAAACTAATTAATGGAATTTAAAGTTGTATACTGAAATAATACAGATTTAAAGGTATAGTATACGCTTTAATTTAGTTAAAAATCCCTTCAGAAATGGTAGACGCAACAGGGTTCGAGTTTAAAATGACGCAAGAAGACTTCTGCGATTTAAATATATATATATATATATATATATATATATATATATATATATATATATATATATATATATATATATTATATGTTATCCGATATAACGTAAAAGAAATAATTGTGCCAAATTTCATCAATATTAGTTCAACGGATTTACGCCGTGTGGTATCCAGCGTCGTAAAAGGAGACTAAGGTAAGTCGACCCGTCGTGTGGTATACGGCTGAGTAGAATAGACCAACCTCATTTCTTACCGAGGTGTCGTAAAAGGCGACTAAGTTAAGTTGATCCACCGTGTGGTTGCCGGTTTAGTAAAATAGACCACCCTCTTTCTTGCCGAAGTGTCAAATCATGTGACAGCATGTTTACAACATGTTATACCGACCCCACTAAGAGTGGGATAAGGGCAGGAGGATGATGATTAGTTCAATGGATTTGCCGTGAAAGAGTTACAAACATACATCCATACTCATAAACTTTCGCATTTATAATATTAGTAGGATTTCTTACGACAAAAAATATTATTGGACGTTCTGAGAGAAAAGCAAAAATATTTATGTTTGTGCAAAATTGAATATCATCAGCTCATGAATCACTTTGTTTTACGTTTTTAGTATTATTGCGTAGTTTGCCACACAACTTATTAACAATGCAATCAGGTCAATGGAAAAATATAAATGCTCTCGCTTGTTTTATTCTAGAAAATTCTTAGGCTTAAATGTAAATTGAGAAAACATTTTATGCCTGTTTTTAGGCATTGAAAACTGCTAAAATATAAATAGAATACAAAGGTCAATTTTACTCTCATTTGTAAAGTTTACTTACTTACTTGTAAAGTTAACGTAAAGTAAACGGGTGGACTAAAAATGTGAAAATATCCCGGATATCTCCAGCCCTTTCTTTTTTAATTTTTAAATTACATTTTGTAACAAACATACATCCAAACTCACAAACTTTCGCATTTATAATATTAGTAGGATAATAGAATAAGATTATTATGGTTATACATTTTGTATCTATAGTATATATTATCCAATACACTGATAGTTATGGACAATTGCATGAGGATAACATAATTATAGGATCTACTTACAACATATTTGAATAATTTGTAAATATATACGAGTAATATCCTTCTAATGTTATAAATGCAATAGTTTATAAGTATGGATGTATGTTTGTTACTCTTTCACGGCGAATCCGCTGAACCAATATCGATGAAATTTGGCACAATTAATTCTACAGGAGTAGGATGACATTGAAAAGTGCAATCTATTTTCAAATTATCACTCGACAACAGTCGAGGACAACAGGTATTTAAAGCAAGGCAAAATTGTGTAATTTATTTTTTATTCAACATTCTTCTGGTTTCATCTCATTTATGGGCGTTAGTTGTTAAAGCTACCAGGTCTTAGTGAATACGTTTTAGGATTGTTCCTCAACTCGTTATTTTGTTTGTAGTTAATAAACCAAAATGGTTGCTGATCCAACGGCAGACTTTCTAATCTTTTTATAAGTTCAATGTCACCTCCAGCCTCGATAGGTAGGTCTGAATTCTCTGGATAATGCGTTTCTCCTGTATTAATAATCTCTGGGTAACCAATTGGTTTACGACCAGCGTAAAATGGCCGCTGACCGTTCGCGATTACAAACAGTACTGTAAGTAATAAGGCAATTACGTTCGCATATCTGGAAATGCATTTGTAACAATTAAATAAACTCATTAGAAAAAAATATAGATATTATTATTCCACACTTTATGACTGAAAGGGAAGCACATCCACTGCTGGGAATAGGCCTCTTCTCTCCGAGTAGCGGCCTATTACTCTCCCACTGCTAGGAATAGGCCTCTTCTCTTTGGAGAGAAGGATTGGAGCTGAGACCTACTTCGCTGCTAGAATGCGGATTGGTAGGTTACACATATCTCCTGAGTTTTCTAGACATATGCAGATTTCCTCACGATGTTTTGTTTCACCGAAAATTGCAGTCAGTGATAAATTGCAATTATCAATTAGATACATTAGTTTTAACAGAAAAACTCATTGGTGTCTGCCCGGGTTAGAACCCGTGACTTCCTCGATAGAGTCGCACGTTGTTACCGCTCGGCTATCACAGCTTAAGGGTAATTTAATATTATTTTTTGTAATATTTAATATTCCATTTCTGGCTGATGGATTGGCAATGATAGTCGAGTTTTGATTCCATACAAATCTTACCAGTTGTTAGGAGGTTCAAATCCCGAGCAGGCGCCTATGATTTTGTTATGAAAACTCATAACATATGTACTAAGATCCCTTAGTATAAATAATAGTAATTCGTACGTATATTAACAAACGCTTTAGATCTTAGCATTTGCGGAATAAATATTGTCTTATTGGTGTATATTAAAATTTAATGGTCAAAAGTTTTGCGAACCAATTAATTATTTATATTTCACTGAGTACTGAGTTAGTAACTGAGTTTTGTTCTAAAACTTTTAAAGAATTGTTATTTATTATTAGGTATTATTATTTAACATTACTTTACCTTCTTTCTTGTAAATAACTAATATTGAGGCTTGTTCCAAACAGCAGTCTACTCTAAATGCAGTCTTAAAATTACTTTAAATGTTACAATGTACTATATTAATACTTTAATATATAGTATGCTAATATTAATGCAGCAAAATCCATTTTTTACTGTAAAAAATCAATTCTTCGGTCATAAATTGGTCTTGTATTCGCTCAATTTATAAATAATAATATATGTTGCATATAATTTAATTTCAGTTTTTTTCTGTTATTACGTAAGTATATTAAGAAGTCCGCCGTGCGTTATTCGGCCGAGAAGCCACCCTCATTTCTTACCGAAGTGTTGAAAAGGCGACTAAAGTAAGTTGGCCCTTAGTGTGGTATCCGGCTGAGTAGAATAGCCCGAGGTGAATTACCGAGGTGTCGTAATAGGCGAATAAGATAAGTTGGCTCGTCGTGTGGTTTCCGGTTGAACAAAATAGACCACTCTCATTTTTTACCGAGGTATCGTACAAGGCGACTAAAGTACGTCGTCAGTTGACGACAGGCAGGCGGCCAGTTTTAAAATAACTATTTAAAACATGTTACAACATGTTGTGCTTACCTAACTTGCAGTGTGTATGAGCAGGAGAATGATGGATGAAGTATATTAAGAAGTACGTAAAATTTTGCGATAGACGATATAAAATATTAATACTATTCAATGTGTTTATACAATATAGACTGGCTGGATATATTTTGACTGGCCCGTTGGCACAGTAGGTAGTGGTCCTGCCTTCAGCTCCGCGGGTCGCGGGTTCGATTCTCGCCGAGGGCCAACATTTTCTATAAAAGAATTTGTTGGTTCTTCGAGAATGGGTGTATATTTGTATTAAAAAAGTATATATGTTTATAATCACCAGTTGTCTCTCATCCATAACACAAGTATTAAATTACTTACTTTGGGGACGACCGACCGTATGTGTAAGTGTCCCATTTAAAAAAAATGTTTCTCTTATCAAATTAAAAAGGCAATTAACTAAAAGCAACTTAGGTATTTTATTGAACGAGCCTTTTTTAGCAGTTAGAGTCCATTTTTATTATCGTAATCCACTACATGGCTTTTGTTGTACGGACACTGAAAAACTGTATTCATTGCGATAAATTCTACAATCTAGCCTAGAAATGTTATAGATACTCGTATAATAAAAGTAGCACCTGGGTGGCCGAGTCTTGCTCGGCAGTATTTCAAAATATATAAAAAAAATGCAATAATAAAAGATAATGCCATCTGGAATCGATCCTGGTATACTTAATTTGAGACCGCTCGTTGCCCAAATAAGCTATCGTGAATTTGTAATTGACAGTGCACTTAACCTTTGCTTTCTCATAAGTAGCAGTTTTTTCTGTGCCGCACAAACTGTAATAGTATGAATAATTGTTGTGTCGGTTAACGGTCTCATTGCGAAGAGCCTTGACCAACATCTTCAGAGGCTTTCGCTAACAGTTGGATCAAGTGTCGGATGCAGTATTGCTTGAAACGGCACGCATTGTGAGGACGTTGAGGAACTCTGGACCCCTAACCACCGGCAAATCGGGATATTTCCCCGTTCCCAGTGGACGACAATTTTTTATATATATATTTTTTTTTAATTAATTTTTTTTAATTAGATATATTTAAAAATGTAAAAAGTTAGGTTTAGGAAAAATAAAAATAAGGAACAATAAATAATAGTAATAATATATAATAGCAATAAATATATATACTTATTCCTACATGAGATTAGTGGTATATAACTTTTCTTCATGGATTAATTGTCAACGGCTTCTTAATTTTACCTGCTGATTACGTGATAATTTCTAAAGGCCACATTTATATAAGGAATGTCTATTTAGTCCGCTTTTGTAAAGGTAGAAATAATATTAATTAGACACAGAGAGGAAAATTATTTTAGCTTTCATAATAACTATTTAGAATCTGTGATAGCCCTTAGTTGAGTACTGTGCGACTCTTTCGACGTGGTCGTGAGTTCAAACCCCGGACAGGTACCAATGAATTTTCCTATTAAAACTTATGTGTCTTATTAATAATTGCAATTTATCATTTAAAAACATGGTGAGAAACATCGAGAAATCGAGAGAGTTCTATGGATATGTGTAACCTATTAATTTGTATTGAAGCAGTGATGGGTCTAAGCTAGCAAGGAGAGAGGGGCCATATGCCCAGAAGTGGGATACTAGCGATGTAGATGGCGATATTTTACTTTATTTTTATTAGATATCCCAAAATTCCTACTAGTAAATAAAAAAATATAATATGATAATTGTTTGTATTAGTTTATTAAACAAAATTACTAAGATACAAAGCGTTTCAAAAGATAAAATGATATAAAAGTTTTAATTGTATAAAAGTTAAATGCAATATTTCCTTATAATAACGACATTTCTACATTAATCGTTCAAGTCTCTTCAGATGTCATAAGAAATCATAAACATACAAATTCACACATAACTAGTAAACTATTTATTGAGCATAAAACTTGATTGAATACAAAACAAAATTTTAATTCCGGCAACATAAAAAATATTAACAAAACTATATTTGGTAATCAATTTCAGTAATGTTGATGAACATTTCGCTCTATACGAAGAATAAAGTCACATGTCCCATGTATAAGCATAGGAAATGTGACATTATTATTCCGGATTCATAATGCATAGTTTATACGTTTTCATATATAATGACAATATCACAGATAATGAGTTCTCGAAATTCTTTGAGTACTATTTTTACTATTCATATTATACATATGAAATAGCCGTTTGGTATCCCGCTGAGATACACCACCCACATTTCTTACCGAGGTGACGTAAAAGGCGACTAAGTTGACTCGCCGTGTGGTATTCAGCTGAATACAATAGACCACCCTCTTCTTACCGAGGTGTCGTTAAAGGCGACTAAGGTAAGTTAACGTCAGACCGGCGGCCGGTCGTAAAATTCTTAACCAAATCATGTGACACCATGTTTACCACTTGGAGTGGAATAAGGGCAGGAGAATAATGATACAATAAAAATTGAAAGTCTGACTGTCTGTCTGTTACGCTTTCACATCTAACCCAATAGAGCAATATTGATGATATATGGTACAATTGAAGCTTATACGCCGGGCTTGTATAGGATAAAAAAATCTCATGTCAACTTTAAAAAAATACAATACAGTACATAAATATGGGTATTTCACGTGAAAGACATCGTGATGATTGTTTTATTTAAATCCATTAGGGTTAGAAAATACACTAGGTCTTTGTGGGTAGGTTTGCGGATGGCGTCTTAGGGCGTCGTAATGCCTCCAGTTAATATACCAAAAAGGTCTGTTGTCTAATGGCATATTATTCAATCTGTTGATATAATTCACATCCCCTTTAACCTCGATTGGTGTATCTGTATCTTCTCCAAATCTATTGAAAATGTCAACAGATTCTATCTGAGGATAACCGATTGGGCGGAAACCAGCGTAAGATGGTCTCTGTCCGCTTGTAAGAGCAGAAAGCAATACAATTGCTAGGGCTACCTTGAACGCCATTGTACCTGAAATTAAAATAATAATTGTCTTTATAATACTAAGGTAAGTCGACCCGCCGTGTGGTATCCGGCTGAGTAGAATAGACCAACCTCATTTCCTAACCGAGGTGTCGTAAAAGGCGGCTAAGGTAAGTTGATCCAGGCAGGCGGCCGGTCGTAAAATATGTAGCCAAATCATGTGATAACATATTTGTAACATGTTGTGCCGACCCCACTTAGAGTGGGATAAGGGTAGGAAAATGATGATAATACAAGCTGTATCCGCGACATCGTTCACGTCAACTTAAATGTTTAGTTCAGTATGCTTTGTACCTGTTGCTGTTGTTAATCCAAGGTTTTTGCATTATCAAAGGGTGTGAAATCAAAAAAAAAATTATTATGCAAATATTGTAACGAACAAAATTTTTCTTCCGAGAACTACGAATCAAGTTTATAAAAAACTGTATCTTAGGGTCCCCGCCCTCTCCCAGATATTACAATAAATGAAATGCAGGTGAACAGACAAATATTATAGAAAAAATAAAATAAAAGAAGGAAAACAACAACAAAAAATGGAAAGTGTGTGTTTGTATGATTTGTCACACAGAGTTTGAAAGTGTGTGAGTGAGTTTACGTGCGTGTGTGAGTGCGTGAGTAAGTTTGCGTGCGTGTGTGAGTGTGTGTGTGAGTGAGTATGTGTGTGAGTGAATGTGTGAGTGAGTAGTGCGTGAGTGTGTGTGTACATACGTTCCTATTTGTAATCAAGCGGAAACATATAGTCTAGGTTGTAAACTAAGGGGTATAGAGTGCAGCGCCTTCTAACTTCACAGAACGTTATTACTAACTAAGCTGGTTTACTTTGAAGCTGTTAGTCTGAGGTAATAAGTAGATATTAGTCTGCGATAAGCAACAGATTGACCCTTCTACCAAACCAAACCATTTATTAACCGCAGAGTCTACAGAACGAGATCACAGTGTTTTAAATATAATATTTGGGTGACCGATCCTTGCTCGGTAATTTTTTCAAATTAAAAAAAAAGAAAAATAATATGGGTAGGTGGTGCTCGATCCTGGGTCTTTCATTTCTCGCGACCACCCGTTCCTCGAATAAGCTACGCTGATTTGACAGTTAATAGCAAAATTTCAATTCAATATAAATTTTAGTATTTATTGCCGAAAAACAGAGATAAAATAATTTTTTAATATATAAAACCTAGCTAGATCGAATTTTCTCCCCCAAAACCTACATGGTGAATTACAGGAAAGTCGTTGGAGCCGTTTCCGAGATTCCGAAAATATATAAATATATATACATACAAGATTAACTCATTTAAATATTAAAGATACAAGGATATACGTATTAAATCAACGCCGTGTGGTATCCGGCTGAATAGAATAGTACCACCCTCATTTCTTACCGAGGTGTCGTAAAAGGCGACTAAGGTAAGTCGACCCGCCGTGTGGTATCCGGCTGAGTAGAATAGACCAACCTCATTTCTTACCGAGGTGTCGTAAAAGGCGACTAAGGTAAGTTGACCCACCGTGTAGTATCCGGTTTAGTAGAATAGACCACCCTCTTTCTTACCGAGGTGTCGTAAAATACGACAGAGGTAAGTTGACGTCAGGCGGGCGGCTGGTCGTAAAAACGCAGCCAAATCATGTGACAGCATGTTTATAACATGTTGTGCCGACCCCACTTAGAGTGGGATAAGGGCAGGAAGATGATGATGATATACGTATTAAATCAAATTATAGCGGAAAAGTGGAATCCATCTACTTATATGAACGGAAACAGATATAACGGATGATATACCATTACCGCCAGCCACAATACTAGAGCATTTCCGCAATTTGAACTGCTCAGTCATGTATCATCTATAAATATTATAAAACAAAGACCCCCAAATCTGTATGTGATTGATTGTTCAAAATTTGCTGTCTCGAATTTTTGCACATTACTAAAATATAGTACATTGAGGAAGGTTTAGGTTAATATGACTTTCTCCAAAACAGCTGAACCGATTTTGATGATAATATCACTGAAGGATATAGGAGGTTGTGGATGATTATATTTTCACAGGAATATATAGGAGGTTGTGGAGTATTATATTATAATGATTTACGTGGAAAAAAATATTGTGACACACTTAGTAGGTAGTTACCATGCGGGTAAAACGGCGGGCACGGCTAGTATTTTATAAGGCAAAAATATGCAGTAACAAAAAACGTACAAGAAGCTATTGCTCTTACCTTTTTAGTGATGTCTAAACTAAATCTTATCCTCTGAATATTATTCAAAAGCTACCAGTTTAAATTTCACGATATATTTAAATACAGTATCCTGGATTTATAAATAAATAAACAAAACGTATGTCGGCACATAACTGAAATATTTCAAACTTATTGTGCGACTTAATACCCTGAACACAACATTATATGTATTTGAATTGTTTACAACGGATATATTTCAAATAAACTTGTATTAAAATTGCTTAAATCACAAATATTTCAAATAAACTAATAAAGCACTAAATCAATGAAAAAAAAGCATAGAAAAAAGAAGCTTTACAACACAACCACAAAATAAACAATACTGTTTACATCAAAGTTTATTTACCTTGTTATTTTATGTGTACTGAGTAACAACAGATTTTAACACAGCCAGCTTGTCGCGTGTACACCGCCGCAATGAATGAGTGTGCGAACGCAAAAACTATAAATACAGTTAGCAGACACGCTTTATCATATAAGTTAAATTAAATAGAGCAACTAATGCGTCAGAAATGGCGTGTATTTTATTATTTTGGTTATATAATATTACTGGCTATGAAATCACTGTCACTAAGTTTTTAACGTGTAAATCATCACCCTGCGGTAATTCTAGGATAAAAACATATGTTGCTCTACAATCTCTTCTATCTACCAGTGAAAGTCCCATTATAATCAGTTTAGCCATTAGCTGTGTACTATTACGTATTAATCTAAACTTTTATCAAAAATTACCTTTCTTTTAAATAGCTTTTGATATGTATGGTTTTTTTGTTAAATATTAACAGATTTATGAATAAATAAATAAACATTGTATTAAGGAAAATTAAAAAGATAATGGAACATAATTAAAGTATTATATTTATTATCAGAATTGGTACACCCTTACGGAATTATAGGTTAAAGTATTAACTGATAGTTAAGTGAAAATTCATGCTAATATTGTATAATAGAAAGTCTGTCTGTTTGCGTTTGTCTGTTAGCTTTATAAGGCTAATCAACTTAGCAATATTGATAGTATTTGGTGCAAAAGCTAGAGCTAGAAAGCTATACATGTATTGCGAAAAAATATATAATTATGAAAAAGCTCAGTACATAATTAAGGGTATTTAAGGACTTAAGTTGAAGAGAAAGAGGTTCTGAGTACAGCTTGTAACCTGTAAGATGAAACGAGCAAGGGGAATGTTAGATTGTGAAAGATATAAGAAAATATGATCATAAAAATTGAATCGTTTTCTAACACTTTTCCTAATATTTTTAGCTATTGATGTAGGCACTTAGCCTACGTAAATGGGGAAAGTAAGTCAAACTTTTTCAAAAAATCTGAAAGAATATTCCTGCAAAAGTGAGTTGGAAACCGGTAACAAAATAGCATACTTAAGAAACTACATGTCTATATTGTTCTAACCTAATTTTGACCAACCGCAACATTTTAACATGTCTAAAAGGGTGACAAAGATTAACTATTGTGTTATGTTTATATCAGTCAATTAGTCATGTCTTCTTATTATTAACGCAACGTAAAAACCCAGCGTACTTCGGGTAGCTTCATCCTGCCATTTATGACATCGGATTCGATTTCACAAAGGTACTGCGAGAATTTATAAATATCTAGCAATCGCCAGCGGCTCCGCCCGCGTGGAAAGATTAAAACCGTAAAATAGTATTTTGAGAACCATAAAAATGGTTAAAGTGGGTTAACCTTAAAAAATAGATATATGCTGTCGCGGACTTTTATTTGGAACTTCTATCATCATCCTCCTGCCCTTATCCCACTATAAGTGGGGTCAGCACAACATGTTACAAACATGTTGTCATATGATTTGGCTATTTCTTTTACGACCGGCCGCCTGCCTGACGTCAACTTACCTTAGTCATATTTTACGACTCCTCGGTAAGAAAGAGGTTGGTCTATTCTACTCAGCCGGATACCACACGGCGGGTCGACTTACCTTAGTCGCCTTTTACGACACCTCGGTAAGAAATGAGGGTGGTACTATTCTATTCAGCCGGATACCACACGGCGTTTATTTGGAACTTCTAGAGGGGAACAATTTTGTAGTACATGATTTTTGAATAACTATCACCGTTTACTCAGCGCATGTAAGGAAAGCTTTCAATTTTGCCGTTTTTGTACTATTTTTCATTACTGCTCCTCTCCTTTTTATTTTAACGTAATGTTATATAGCCTATTATAGCCTTTCACGATAAATGAACTATCTTAAACTGAAAGAATTTTGCAAATCGGTCCATTAGTTCTTGAGATTAGCCCGTTCAAACAATCAGTCAATCAATCAAACAAACAAACAAACAAACACTTTAGCTTTATATATTAGTATAGATATACCTTAGATTAAATTTTATAGTTTTCTTCGTCACCTACAGAGCCTGAAATAAAAGGTCTTTAACGAGTTAGTCCTACTTGGGTTAACATATGGGGCTGAGACGTGGATAATTACAATGCAACTGCACCACCAATTTAGTCGCTCAGCGAACTATGAAGAGCTATGCTCGATGTTTCTCTGAAGAATTTTTTCCCATTTCAAATGAGACGCTAGTGGTTTTTTGTTCGACACACTGGTGAGAAACACCCCACTTGGCAAAACTCATCCAGGTAAAGGGTGGTGGCTTCCGCTATTGGATACATCCACCACCACCCTTTCTCTAAAGTAATGGATATATCCAGCGCAGTTTTTAATGGATCCATACAACTAAATACAGACCTTAAGACTAAGTTTACCAAACAAAAAATAGTAAGTCTCGTATCTTAAGTTTTGGAAGCTACTAAGTGTCATAAAATAGTTACATTTAGACAAGAAAAATAAAATAAAATAGAAGAGATAAAATAAACATGCAAAATTGATTAGTTTCTCTGGAGGATTGTACACACTTTATTAGTTTCTTATATTCAGAATCTCGGAAACGGCTCCAACTGTTTTTCCGAAATTAACCATGTAGGGGGTAGAAAAATCGATCTAGCTAGGTTTTATTAAAAAAAAAAACGTTTTATCCTACTAACATACTAATAGAGAGAGATTCCGTGAGCGCCAGACCTTCGTCATTTTATAAAAACTGAAACTTTGTCAGTGCATGCTCCCAACACAGGTAAGAACGATGGTGGATTATGGAATTTGGATCATAGTGGCTTTGGGATATACGAGGTACTAGTATAAAGCTTGATCTTTTGATATTACCTTTAGAATAATATTAAAAATCACGTCAGTCAATGCCAGACACTTAGCATAGTGGAAACACTATGCTAAGTGTCTGGCATTGACTTGATCTGATCTTGGGCCATAACATTTGTATCTCTTCTTCTTCTTCTTTGTCAACCGATGGACGTCCACTGCTGGACATAGGTCTCTTCATGGGATCTCCATACCACACGATCTTGTGCCGCTTGGACCCAGCGGCTCCCCACGACCTTTTTAAGGTCGTCAGTCCATCTCGTGGGGGGTCTACCGACACTGCGTTTTCCGGTGCGGGGTCGCCATTCCAACACCTTGAGACCCCAACGTCCATCGGTTCTACGCACTATGTGCCCCGCCCATCGCCACTTCAGCTTCGCGACCCGCTGAGCTATGTCGGTAACTCTGGTTCTTCTACGGATCTCCTCATTTCTGATTTGATCACGTAGAGATACTCCGATCATAGCTCGCTCCATCGCCCGCTGAGCGACTCTGAGCCTTCTTATGAGGCCCATAGTTAGCGACCTCGTTTCAGATCCGTAGGTCATCACTGGCAACACGCACTGTTCGAAGATTTTGGTCTTCAAGCACTGAGGTATTTTGGACGAAAAGATCTCGCGTAGCTTCCCAAACGCTACCCATCCGAGTTGGATTCGGCGGCTAACCTCTTTCTCGAAATTGGACCTACCTAATCGGACTGTATGTCCTAGGTATATATACTCGTCTACAATTTCGAGTGCAGAGTTCTCAACGAAAACCGGAAGGAGCGGAACATGTGAGTTCGACATGATTTTCGTCTTACTCATGTTCATTTTAAGGCCCACCTGTTGAGGTCTTCGAGCATTGTTTTGTGTACATTTGTATACTAAACGCTATTTTTGTCATAAACTCAAGTTAGCGCAGCTTATTCGGGAAACGGGTGGTCTCGAGATGTAAGTACCTAACCCTAGTATCGAACCCTACCTCCCCAATTTTTTTTGAATTACCGGTCAATCAGGTACTTAGTTATGATTTGTGCAGATTTTGTAGAGATTTTTTGCTAAGTGAAGATCATCAGACATATGAGTAATTATTTCACATATCAGAAAATAACAATTTGTTTATGCCTATTGAAATGCGTTATTGTGCCTATAACATTATATATTGCGGTTGCAATATGCGTCAAACTTAATATTTATTATATGAAAACAATGGTCATCAAAATTCCGAAAAATATTTATCTTCACATGTTATTTCATATATGTAGCAACATGATTGCTGCAATGACTTAATATATTTTGACATTATGTATAAATATACAACAAAACTAACTGAGAAGCTTTTGAATACCTTATTTTACCCCTAAGAAACATCATTTAGTAACATATGGATTTCATTTTTACTAACCAACAATTAGAAAAGTCTAATAAAAAACTCCTACGAAGCAATATCTGGAAAGTAACCTCTTTAGTTGAAATATCATCATCCTCCTGCCGTTATCCCACTCCAAATGGGGTTGGCACAACATGTTTTAAACATGTTGTCACATGATTTGCATTTGTACGAACGGCCGCTTCCCTGACGTCAACTTACTTTATTCGTATTTTACGACACCACGGTAAGAAATGAAGGTGGTCTGTTCTACTAAACCGGATACCACACGGTGGGTCGAGTTACCTCAGTCGTATTTTACGACACCACAGTAAGAAATGAAGGTGGTCTGTTCTACTAAACCAGATACCACACGGTGTGTCGAGTTACCTTAGTCGCCTTTTACGACACCTTGGTTAGAAATGAGGGTGGTCTATTCTACTCAGCCGGATACCACACGGCTTTATTTGAAATATGACTAATTTAAAAAGGGAACAGGAAGTTAATCACCATTTTATTGTATCTATTTGTTTTTTGTCATCTTTATAATGAGGTTTTTGACCTAACATACGACAAAAACCGATGATAACATTTTACATAGACGTTAAACTGGAATAAAAAAACAGGTCCCATTCGGTTATATACCTAATACAAGCACAAGTTTTGAAACACTGATTTTAATAACTTATATTTTTAAGTAAGGTAAGAATTTTATTTAACAAGTATCTTTCCAAATGTTGACGCAATTCAAATATGCTAAACAGAAGGTATTGTGACTTAAAGCTATAATATAACTAGCTTTTACCCGCAACTTCATTTCAATTCAATTCAAAATATTCTTTATTCAAATAAACTTGTAAACAAGTGCTTTTGAATCGTCAACTCTACTGCTGGTTCGGAAAGCTGTTCCTACCGAGAAGAGCCAGCAAGAAACTCGGCGGTTGCTCTTTTTAAAAATACAATTCTTAATGCTAGTTACATTTAATGTTTCTATCTTGTACAGGGTCGAACAATATTTATATCCACGCATTTTTATCGTCTAAATAATCCTCAACAGTAAAGTAGGCTTTCTGTATCAGCCTCTCCTTAATAGTGTTTTTAAACTGCTGTAATGGCAAAGTTAAAATTGATTGTGGAATTTTATTATAGAATCTTATACCCAAACCCACAAACGACTTACGTACTTTTTCAAGGCGCAAAGCAGGGGCCGCAAGCTTATGTCGGTTCATACTTTGTCTATTATATACATCGCCTATTGTTTTATAATTCTTTATATTATTATATACAAAAATTATTCGCGTGGACTGTAGACTTGAAATAAACCAGTATTGTCCAGTTATTCTCCTGTTATTGTCCAGTTGTTAATAGATGACGCTTTTCATCACTATTCCAGTATAATTGGCAGGATTTCTATCGCCTATATCCCGGTTATAACAAATAATTGTGCCAAATTTTAATCGATATTGTAGTGTATTCGCCGCGAAAGAGTGGCAAACATACATCCATACACACAAACTTTCGTATTTATAATGTTAGTAGAATAGGATTTAACCAGATGTGCGGCTTCGGCCGCATGAAAATCAGTGTGTCACAAAATGTCCTGAGTTGAAATTTTGAAAATAAAAGTAGTTCTTGTGAGTTAACCATAAAAGATAGAAACATGCTATCAAGAACTTTTTTGTAGTATTTTTGTAGATCTACAATTCTCTGCTACAATATTTTTGTGTATCTCTGCTGGTTTAAGCGACACATGCGAGTAAATCAGCAGCAGGCGAGTTTTTTTTACAATTGTACGACCTCTTCATCACAATTTACAAAAAAACTGTAATGGACTATTAACCTAAAACTTCCGGAAAAGAAAAAAATAAAATCTTTTAGTAAAGGCCGTAGAAAATTGGTTTAGTAGATTTTGAAAAAATCAATCACATACAGACTTCTTTTGAGGACTATTTAATAAGTACCTATGTACCTATAGATATAAATGTTGCCATATACTAGAGAGCTGTTGTTTCAGTTTTATTTTTTTAACCTTCTTAATAGCTAATAACGAGATATAGCAATGTGGTCTGTCTGAAAGAAAAATATTTTTTTTTGTTTAATGACCTTATGGTGTGTGTATGATATTTTTTTTAATATACAAAGTAAGTGTACAGAGACTTTGAAAGCTTATAACAAGAAACTATGCAAAATCTAATCATCTTCATTGTTGAAAGTCGTGTCCTTGAAAGTCCTTTGCGTCTATTTCAATTAACTTTTTTCATCGAATCCGGCATTCAGCATCCCTAAGGTTGCAATAGACAGACCAGTAAGGGTGGATATTTGGTCACACCAACGGGTAGGTGATTGCCCGCGAAGTCTTTTTCCCTCCACCTTGCAAAATCATTAAGCATTTGTAAATATTCTTCTTCTTTGTCAACCGATGGACATTCACTGCTGGACATAGGTTTCTTCACGGGATCTCTACACCTAAGGATCTTGTGCCGCTTTAATCCAGAGGCTCCCCGCAACCTTTTTGAGGTCGTCAGTTCGTTTCGTGGGTAGTCTACCGACACTGCGTGTCAGAACACGCAGTGTCTGTCGCCGTGGGAGGTCTCGATTCCAACACCATGAGACAACAACGCCCATCAGTACTCCGCACTATGTGCCCCACCTATCGCCACTTGAGCTTCGGGAAACGCTGAGCTATATCGGCGACTGGTTCTTTTACGGATCTCTTCATTTCTGTATTGATCACGTAGAGATACTCCGAGTATAGCTCGCTCCATCAGCCGCTGAGCGACTCTGAGCCCTAAGAAGGTCCATAGTCGGCGACCACGTTTCAGATCCGTATGTCATCACTATCAACATACACTGTTCCAAAATTGTTTTGGTTTCCAAGCACTGAAGTATTTTGGAAGAAAATTCGTCCATTTGTAAATACCTCGTTTAAATTATTTTTTCTAAACAACGTTACTCTGGGTTATGTCTGACTGTGTGCTTGAAATCCAATGAAATTAGATTGATAAAACAATAGCACTCCTAATAGTTAAAGAAATTAACCCACTTAATTCTTATTCACTGATACGCCGTGTGGTATCCGGCTGAATAGAATAGTACCACCCTCATTCCTTACCGAGGTGTCGTAAAAGGCGACTACGGTAAGTCGACCCGCCGTGTGGTATCCGGCTGAGTAGAATAGACCAACCTCATTTCTTACCGAGGTGTCATAAAAGGCGACTAAGGTAAGTTGAACTACCGTGTGGTATCCGGTTTAGTAGACTAGACCACCCTCTTTCTTACCGAGGTGTCGTAAAATACGACTGAGGTAAGTTGACGTCAGGCAGGCGGCCGGTCGTAATAATGCAGCCAAATCATGTGACAGCATGTTTATAACATGTTGTGCGACCGATAAGGGCAGGAAGATGATGTTCTTAGTCACTGATTATAAAGGTCAGGGAAATCACCGATATGTTTAAATAATTCAACTCTTAACCCAGTGACGTGCTCGGAGAGCAATTGATTGTTATCACGAATTCAGGGAATTATTTGTCATTGGTATTTTTACTACTACTTTAGGATAAATTGTAAGATTATTAATTAAATGATATCTCAATTCTAGCATTTAATATACCCACATACAATCTTTAATCTTTTATATTTAAATGAGTTAATCATGTTCATCAAAAAATTAGGTTTATCCCTATTTTTGGGCATTAAAAAATACCACAATTTACATTGAATATATAAAACACTATTTTTATCGTAAATTGTCAAGTCAACGTAGCTTATTCGGGGATCGGGTGGTCTCGAGAAATGAAAATACCTAGGATCGAGCCCCACCTAGCAATTTTTTTGCTGTTTCTATTTTTTTTATTTTGTTATAAATAACCGAGCAAGGCTTGGTCAACCACGCACTATGCATTAAGTATGTATTTATATATTTACCAGTTGTCTGTCGCCCATAACACAAGTAATAACATAACATAAGTTGGGGGCTGACGCCCGTGAGTGTAAGTACCCATATTCATTTTTTTTTGATTAAACAAAACAAAATCTTAACAAAATCCAATTATTGCGACTACTTTTAGGATTTTGATAATCTAAATTTTACATTTAGAATTATTAGCTATTCATGTAATACTTTGCTATAACTTAGAACAGCATTAATTATTAACGTTCAAAACCTCTTAAAACTTCACGTTGCCGCGATTACTTAGGAAAAAGGGTATAAAAACAAACTTGTATACACGAAACGTAGCGTTTAACCATCAAGTCAATTCGTAGTCTATTTTACGAGTTTTATGGACCCAAACATATGTAAGCTGAATTTTAATTTATAAACTTGCTTTTATCCGCGACCTTACTGCCTGGACTTCGGTTGTTTGAAAAATTGATCCATATTTTTTTTTAATTTATTTATTCAATATAATTTTACAATCTAGTTTTGTTTATTAATAAGACGCGTTATAAAAACCTGTAAGGTTTAAGCGTAACGCGAATACGTACACCAGCCCGCAGAATTTATGTGTATTATTTATACATTATATATGCTTACATTTTATCTTGTTTTTAATTAACTTATTTAGTATAAAGTCTGGCATTTTATTGAGAATATCAGGCAACATATATTCCCATGTTCGTTCGTTCCGTACTAATATATAAAACTGAAGAGTTTGTTTGTTTGAACGCGCTAGTCTCAGGAGGCTGATTTGAAGGACAAAGCTTCTATTACATAAGTTATCATTAGCAATATACAATATTCGAACAATCGTTAAGCACTTCTCAGTGCTTAAATATTATTAGGATATCTTAAATTCTTATCATACAAAGAATCTTATTTACAATAAAAGAGTTAGGTAATATCAGAAAGTAGAGAGTATTAAACTTATCATTTCAAATATTGCGAGATTTGTAACTCTCTTCTAAAAAGATATTACTATTACAGAACCTAAGTCTATAAATTATTAAAAAAATATCCTCCAATAAATAAATCGCTTATTTGCCTTTTAGGTAGTAAAAATTGGATTTTATGTTCGGTATTCCGGCGAATTATTCGAACCATTTGTCGAATATACCAACCGTACATAAAACCTATCTTGGTAAGTTAAAGCCTATACATAAGTAATATTGAAGCTATGTAAAAACCTTGCTTAAAGTATATTGCTATAGATATATAAGCTGATCTAATATATTTAATTATTATATCATACATCTTATATATTTAATTTTTAGTGTGAATGGCTGATGAGTTGGCGAATAGCTGGTTTCACCTGCGATAAAAGGATTCCGGTCAAACTTAAAGGATTAATTTACAATAGTATCATAAGACTAGTCTCGCCATGTGGTATCCGGCTGAGTAGAATAGACATCCCTCATTTCTTCCCAAGGTGTCATTAAATACGACTAAGGTGAGTAGACCCGCTCTGTAGTATCCGACCGAGTAGAACAGACCATCCTCAGTTCTTACTGAATTGTCGTAAAAGGCAACTAAGGTGAGTTGACCCATCGTGTATCCGGTTAAGTAGAAAAGACCACCATCTTTCTAACCGAGGTGTCGCTAAATACGACTAGGTTCAGTTGACATCAGGACAGAAATAGACAAATCTTTTAACAACATGTTTAAAACATGTTGTGCAGACCCCACATAGAGTGGGATAAGGGCAGGACAATGATAAATAATTGTTACAATAGGTCACTATACTATATTAAGCGCAATAAACCGATAGCTTAACGATTAAAGCAAGGCACGAGGTCAAGACTCCTGACCTAATGATTATAAACGAAATCTCCCAAATATCAGTCCCACCCATACATATTCGAGTCTATTTCGTACTCATGACTGTATTTAAGATAATCCCTGATTTACGGCACTTAACTCTTCCCTCTACAAGCTTATCTCAATTCGTAAAGTCAATGTATACATTGTTATTGTGTGAATATTTCATTAGGCACTCCAAACCCGGCACGTATCAAAACTGAGTTAGTTATAATCCTTTATAATCTTACCTTAATCCATTATAATAGAGCAAATCTGTTACACAAATACGTACCTTAAGATGTAACGACGTTATGATGAAGTAGGAACTGATATAAGCTTGAGGCTCCTGCTTTGGGCCTTACAAAAGAAAGTCGTTTATGAGTTTGGTATTAGATACTATAATATATTTCCAAAGCAATTTTATCTTTGTCATTACAGCAGTTACAAAACTTGTTTTTTTCTAAATTAAACTAATTGATGTTAGACCTATCTACAGAAAAGTTTAAACAAGGTGTGAGAATTTGTTTAAAGTATACGTGATTGAAACGTATATTTGAATGATAAAAATGGTTGGATTTAATAACCTCTTCAGATTCATACAAGGCTGTGGCTTAATAATGTAAATTGAAAATATTTAAAAGGTTGGCCTCCGGGTTTTTGCTGGTTCTTCTCGGTAAGAGCAACATTCGGAAACAGAAGTAGATTATATTGATCCTTGACGACTTAAAAGTGTTTGCAAAATTTTATCTTGATAAAGATTATTTTGATTTGATTTATCTCGGTACCTCAGTCTATACCAATGAAAACATGGTCAGAAGCTAATAATATTATAAAGTTATGAAATTTGTTATATCACACATTATTTTCCTTTGGATCTAAAATATACGTTGTATCAGTTTCCAAAATAAACGTTTTCTCAAATCCACATTTTATTACACACCAAATTAAGTTTCAAAGTAATGTTACTTTAACGTATCAGATAGGATAAAGAAAATTTATTTCTCCGCTTTTGCTAGTCTAGATTTCACTCGAGATTTACTTTACTAGCATCTAAAAATTTTATTACAGACTTGGTGCACTGGCAGTTTTTTACCGATACTTCTTCTATTATTCTACTTTGATCTAGAATATTCCCGATATTTATCTATTTTAGCTTGACATCCATATATGGACATGTAATGAGGAGGGATGAAAGTCATACGACCAAACGAGTATTGAAGAAAAGATGGTTGGAATGTGTGAAGTAAAACATGCATATGAAGGCGAGCGGGGCGCAGACGATTCGCTGGAGCCCGTTGTATGCCGCATTAACGGGGACCTCTGGGCTTTTCGAAAGTGGTTTATCGGGCGCCCATCTGAAAAGGTCCCCGAGGCGGTCGATGCATCTGGGGTGTTCCCGATGTTTCGATTAGCGGAGGGAGGAGCTCAGAGTTGCTGCTGGCGGGGATGGGGGCAATGTGTACAACGGTACCCTGTCCCCGCCACCAGCAGCGTGGTGGAGCACTGTTAGGTTTTTAGTCGGTGCGAGTCCGACAAACCCACCGCTCGTCCCCGTCGAGCGGTGATGACCCATAATGGGTTTTCCTGACATAAAAAAAGAATGACATGCATATAAATGGAGTAGCACCACAGTTTACAGATGAATGGTCTGGAAGAATGGAAGAAAAAAACATGTTGAGAGTGGGATAAGGGTAGGTAAATGATGACGATATCTTACCCATATATAAAGGTAGAGTAGATGCCGTTTTCCTATAACCCATATAATTGATGAAAATAGTAATAGAATACTTTATAATTAACTTTAGTTTCTGTATTTAGCTGCATGAGTCGAACAGTTAGAATAGCTGAGTGGTATCTGACTGAGTAGAATAAACCAAGCTCATTTCTTACCGAGGTGTCGTAAAAGGCAACTAAGGTAAGTCTACCCGCCCTGTGACGGCAGAGTATAATAGACTAACCTCATTTCTTACCGAGGTGCCGTAAGAGGCGACTAAGATAAGTTGACCCTATGTATATAAGTCGCCTATACGTTACCCCGGTGTATAAGCAATATTGCGCCAAATTTCGATATTGGTTCGCCGTGAAAGAGTTACAAACATTCATCCATACTCACAAACTTTCGCATTTATATTTTTAGGATATATCTCACTTTAGTTTGCAACTTGAGACTCAAGGGCCATGGAGTCAAAGTGCAAATTTTTTTATCCGTTTTAACACCTCGATTAATTGCTTCTTGAGGTGACAAGAGGGCTGACTCCTTTTTCGAACCAAGAATCAGCTTAGCGATTCAGCGCGGAAACGCTGCCAGCATTCTTGGAACCATTCCGTGTGGGCATGATTTGTATTAAATTTTTTACACGCTAGGATTATTCCTGTATACGTGTAAATAATTTAAGATAGACAGCAAAAATGTACATGTTATACATGTACATTTTTGCTGTAAATAAATAGTTTATCTACTAAATAAATAAATCAAAAGAAATAGAATAATTTATAAATTGATTAGGCATTTACGCAAATACAATTTCGTAATCAAACTCCATAAATTCAAACGATATCCAATAAAACTATATGTATCCGAGCCTAATCGTTGCGTTTGAAGCGCCAACCATCGGCAGGGTGTAAGTAAACATAATCAATGAATTGGCAATACGGCACCGCGTGTAATATTAACGAGAAACCACAAAATTTTACGATACACAAGTATTAAGCTCGGCTTAAGCTTGATCATTGACGGCTGAATAAATAAATCGTCTTTACTTCAAACGAAACGATCAGAAATCATTAACTGATGTTTAAATTTGAACATTTCTCTATCTAAATCCATAACATCTATCTAAATTGTTTTAAATAACACTGGTCAACACTGTTTTTATCACATGAACTTGGTGGTCATTTTGTTAGGTAGGAAACCCTTCATTAAAAAAAACCTATAGTTTCATTCCAGTCACGTCCAGTTTTTTAGTGACAGCTATAAATGCATTTCTAACGAATCTAAAATAGTCACTACATAAAAACAGTGTGGGCCATGCGTGAATTACTTCCACGCCATAAAAATGTTAAAAATGATCCTTTAGTGAACCCTGATCACATACTTTCACCACCGATGCATGTAAAACTTGGCTGAATAAAAAATTTTGTAAAGGTTATGTGCCTAAAGACGGCAATGGATTTTAATATATAAAACTTTAAAAAAAAATCCCCAAACTCAGCGAGGCAAAATTAACTTCTCGTGACTTTTATATTTTGTAAATTATATTATAATATACAATTTAATTATACGGAAACTGATAAATGTTTAAGATTTTGAAAATAAATTAGATGATCTAAAAAAAGTTGCCTGCAAAAGTTTTGTGAAAGTTCTCCAAATTTTTTTTGGAAACTATATAGTGAAAAATTACAAAGATTTAATAAATGAAATTCTAATGTCAAATAAAGCTTTGGGATATCACGTGTCCTTAAAAATACACATGCTGCACTCTCATTTGAATTTCTTTCCTGCAAACTTAGGAACTTGTGAGTGATGAAAAAGGTAAGAAGTTTCATCACGACATTTTCTTAATGGAGAAGCACTACCAAGGGAAATGGAGTCCACGAATGCTAGCAGTTTATTGTTGGAATCTTAAAAGACATCTACCAGAAGCTAAATAATCCCAAAAATTAAAATTTATCTATTGTACATTAAATAATAACTTCTTTAAGTGTAGCTAATTTTTCTATTTACAAATACAAAAATAATAAATATGTCTATCACTATCACAGGGATACCTGACGTGTTCCCTTGATATATTATTGCTTGAAGGCCCTAGTGTATTTAAAATTTGATATCAGATTTCGTGTGACAAAAAAAAAAAATTTTGTTGACCAGTGTAATTTATAGAATTACGCGTTACTTTGCGGAGATCCATAATACAAAAGTAATAATAAAATTACTTTTCTATAATCTGCGATGAAGTAAAATAGAAAATATATATAATGTTAAATGTAGAGTCGACAATCTGTTTCCATACCTGATACCTGATTCGTAAAAACACATGCACAAACCTCCACCACCGCCACCACAATACACAAGCACTATATACCTTCACTATCACAAACAAAGCTGAGCATATTTTTAATTGCTCATTAATATGAGCATCAATATCCTTATAAAACAAAATGGATGAGGAGTAAGTAAAAGAAATAATAAATTATTCTTTATTTAAAACAACATAACATGTGTAACACAAAATCTCCTTAGCTTAATATTACATAGTTATGCATATAGCACGACATATATTCTTTATATAGTTCCATAATGTTCCTATAGCCTTAAAAATATGTACAAGTCAATATAAAATCCATTAATTATTCTTATAGAAGAAATATCAAATAGACACTACAAAGAAAATGCATTTAGTTTTCTGACAGGCGAATTAACGTTTCTATAATACAGAAAAAGGATATTGGAATCTGACAATAAGTTTATTTAATGCCAACTTTAATTTACACTGATATTTTGACATTTACTCAGTTTCCTTACTGACTCTTTAACATAATTAAGCGTATGAGTAAATAAGTAGAAAATTTCTTGTGTTATTTAGTTAAAGAATTAATTATTACAGGATTAAGTTCATTCAAAATAATGTGTTTCTGTAAAGTTACTTTATTTGGAACTAGTAACTACATTAAAATTTATTGTAATAAAATTTTTTTATAGATAATTATATATTTCTGTTTATTTATATTTATGCATGATGGTTTTATATTATAAAGATAATAAATAAATAAATACTGGACCGATTTGAAAAATTCTTGGAGTGTAAGATAGTCCATTTATCGAGGAAGGCTAAGATGAAAAGGAGAGGAGCAGCAATAAAAAATATTGCGAAAACGGCAAAATTTTAAACTTTCGTGCATGCGCTGAATAAACGGTGACAGATAATTTTTTTATATTTAACTCATGATAACTTCTTAACGTTCAAAATTTTAATTGGGGAAAAAAATTGTTACACTGTTTTTCATTTCCACGCAGGCTAAGCTGCTGGTACAGCTAGTAATAAATATAATATTCTTATATAAAGGTATATATTATACGAAATCCCAGAAATTCAAATTCAAATTCAATTTCACTTTTCTTAGGCTCTCGTTATTAAATCGCCTCTTAAATGTCATCGACGTTAGAGCGTCGTCAATCTTACCAAGCCATAATTAAATTTAAGCCGCTCACTGTCAAAAGTTTCAACACTATTAATCTAAATAATCGAAAACGAGATAACCAAAGGAACATTGAAAAGGTATACAAACGACATTATTTATTTACTTTTTTATATATAGGACACTCACACAGATGGTCGTTCAAAGTAAATAACTTAATACTTATTTACTATGTTTTGGGTAACAGACAACTCGCACTACGCACACGATTTTTTTCAACCTATTCGATCGCGTTAGCGTAACGCCAATTTGTATGACGCTGCAACAGCGACATCTAGTGATTCCTATACATATTACAAATTGCGCCGTGCAAATTGCATTGCATTTAGCCGCCAAGGCAGCAGCGACCACCACCACGTCGACTTCACCACACACCAACCGAAGGAAGGACCTGCCGAGCTCGCTCCGCTGCATGCTCAGACGGAAGCGCACCCTGCGCCGCCTATGGGCCCGCACTCGCTGCCCCAGGGTGAAGGCTGACCTCAACCGGCTTGCAGAGAAGATCGCGCGTGCCATAGTCGCTCTCGACGAGGCGCGGTGGGAGTATACCGTCGATCGAGCGACGGAACATGACACAGCGCTGTACTCTCTCTGCAAGCAACTTACCGGACGTGACACCCCCGTTTACCCCTTGCTCGATGCATCAGGTAAACGCACCTATGCCGCCAAAGATCGTGCTGAGATCCTGGCGGCTCACCTGGAAAAGACCTTCACGCCCAACGCCCCAAACACCTCCAACCTCCACGTCATCCGTCATCACGCGGCAGTCCAGGACAAACTGGAGAGGTTCCTGTCGGCCCTTACACCGCCGCTCCGGGGAGAGGACTTCATCTCCCTGTCAGAGCTGCGGTCGGTCGCTGCTCGCCTTGATAAGCGAAAAGCGCCAGGCCCCGACGGAATCACCAACGCCGCGCTGATGCTGCTGCCCCGAACGGGTCTCGTAGCGCTCACGAGCCTGTTCAACGGAGTACTCCGCACCGGCCACTTCCCAGAGGCGTGGAAGACCGGGAAGATCATCGTTCTTCCCAAACCGGGGAAGGACCGCCGCCTGCCTGGAAGCTACCGGCCGATCACCCTGCTCTCGCACATAGCCAAGCTGTTTGAGCGTCTGCTGCTGCGTCGAGTCACGCCCCATCTGCCTCTGCGCGAGGAGCAGTATGGATTCCGCAGCGGCCACTCTACGACGCTCCAGCTGGCGAGGGTCATTAACCAGCTGACCAGTGAGCTGAACAACGGGTGCTACACCGTTGGGGTCTTCCTCGATATCGAGAAGGCTTTCGATCGTGTGTGGCACGCCGGGCTCCTGGCCAAGATCCTGGATACCACCATGCCGCCTGCTTATGTGCGAGTGCTGGCGTCATTCCTCAGCGGCCGTAGCTTTTACGTGGCAGTGGATGGTGCCGAATCCCAACCACGCACCATCCAAGCCGGAGTACCCCAGGGCAGTTGTATATCGCCGCGCTTATACGCGGCGTATACGGATGACATCCCCACCCTGCGCCACCATCTGCGGGAAGGGGAGGAGGACGTGCTGTTGTCGCTATTCGCTGACGACAGCGCGTATTTCGCGTCGTCCTATCACCAGATCGTTGCCACAAACCGCATGCAGCGTCTGCTGGACTTGTTGCCGGAATGGCTGGACAAGTGGAGGATGGCCGTCAACGTCGGGAAGACGGCCGCTCTGCTGACCAGTCGTTCCAAGCCGCTACGTCAACTCACTCTGCGAGGCCAGGACGTAGAGTGGAAGACTACAGTGAGGTTCTTGGGGTGTGAGTTGGACCGCAGCCTGCGCATGGTCCCCATGGTCAATCGTGCCGTGGGCCAAGCTGCTGCTGCCAGGTCCCAGCTCCACACGCTGTTCACATCCCATCTACCTGTCAACACCAAACTGCGAGTCTACGGTGCCTACGTCCGCTCGCGCTTGACGTACGCGGCACCCGCCTGGTACGCGCTATGTTCGGCGTACCAGAGGCGAAGGCTCCAAGTCCAGCAGAACCGCTGCCTGCGATTGATCGTAGGAGCCCCGAGGTATGTGCGGAACGACGTCGTGCACAGAGATACCAAGATGCCGACCGTGGAGGAGTTCGTTCGTCGCCTTGCGCGCCGACTGTTTGCGCGAGCGGACAACAGCGCGCACGTTCACCTGCACGGCATCGCGCCACTCCACGCACGGCCACCTGAGGGACGTTCCCTGCCTCGTGAGCTCCTGCGATCATCGTCACCGCGGCCCGACGCGGACGACGATGGTGACGATGAGGACGACGCGACGGGCGAAAGGGCGATACCATCGGATTTGACACCACTACCTGATTTGACACCACCACCTTCATTGACACCACCACCGACGTTGATACCACCGGAGATGACACCACCCGAAAACGACATCGCGGTCTGGGAGCTAACATTCCCAGACCCCCCCGAACCAGAGATCCTGTAGGTCACCTAGGTGACCTGGGCCTACAGCCCGAACACAGTCCAGGCCACAAAGCCTGCGAGGACCGGCCCGGGCAAAGAGGTTCGCCTCGAGGCCCGTACCCCGCCTACCCCTCAAGGGTATGCGAGAAGACCCCTGCTGCTGAAATTGCATTACGCTAACGCGATCGAGTATAAAACTCGCACTACGCGCACAGGTGAATATATACATATATTTTTTTTAAAATACAAATATACATTCAGGCTCATTTATACAAAATGTTGGTCTTTGGCGAGTATCGAACCGTGACCAGCAGAATCGAAGGCAGGGTCACTATCCACTGCGCCAACGAGCCAGTCGACACATTTGACACTAACATTTGTTTGTTATCTGATCGTATTTTGTAATATCGATAAACCATCCATCAAAGTTAGCGGACATCTACATGAATTGTAAGTGCGAGCGAGAGGTGAAATGAGTGATTTATGACTGAAATACTTGTAATGTTGGGACTACTTATAGTTTCGATGTTTGTGAGTGACGAGCAAAATTTCACAAACCACAAAGGCTTGGAAGGTTTGAAAACTTCTGGAAGCTTTGATCGTCTAGCGTTGAGACCGTACGAGTCTTTCGAGGGGTCACTTGCTTTAAACCCTGTAGGCACTAATTAGATTTTCAGTTAAAACTTATGCGTTTAATAGATAAATGCCGTGTGGTATCCGGCTGAGTAGAATAGACCACTCTTTTCTTAGCGAGGTGTCGTAAAAGGCGACTAAAGTAACTTGACGTCAGGCAGGCGACCGGTCGTGAATAACCTGACCCAATCACATCACAAGATGGTTAAAACATGTCATGCCGACCCCACTTCTAGAGAATTCAAGGGATCTGTGTAACCTTTCCTCTTCTTTTTAAAAACGGAGATAGGAGGAGGAGGTGGGATAGTAACAGGCTACATTTTAGTATTAGAAAGCTTTGTGAAATTTCCTCGCACCAGCACATCCATGAATTACATAAAGGGGAGGTATTGTAATTTATCTTTTTATCTATTGTAAACGCTTAATATGAAAAGAAAATAATCAAATATTGTCATGGGATTTTATAAATAGTAGGAAAGTAGAAAAACCAGGGAACACTATCGCGATAAAGAGATATTAATTGAAATTCGGCTAGGGGATGAAATTTATTGGCAAAAGTGAGTTGGGTCGATTGATAAAACAAGTGCAGCATCTAGTTCGGACAGATTCTAAAAAAGGAAGAGATGTGAAAGAGAATATTTAAATTAAAGGATAGTACATAGTAGTGTACAGTTTAAGTTTCATATTCTTATAGGATGTCAATGCTAAAATATCTTACATAATGAATAATTTGAATTACTACCCGCAATATGACGTTGCCAAGAGATTACTTTTAGGTATAAGTCCTATGTGCATGTGCTATTTTTTCTCTTTTTTAACAATATCACTACATATTATAAAACAAAGTCGCATTCTTTTCATGTACGCATAAAACTTTAAAACTACACAACAGATTTTGATGCGGTTTTTTTAATAGATAGAGTGATTCTAGAGGAAGGTTTGTACGTATAATAACATTCAATACAGAGTAGAGAGATACTGTAATTTTTGAGGTTTCTGTAAATAATTACATTTTTTTCCGCTTACATTGCAAACGCAGGCTAAACCCTACGAGATTTATCAAAATGATGTACTAAGTATTTGTACACCTTAAAAAGGTCTACAAAAAAGTCTGCGATGGTATATGTCTATCTCTTATGAATAACCCACAATAGCATTTTTTGTCATTTACTTTTAACGAAAAATAATGCCTTATTTTTGAAGCAATTTTTATACAATACAGCATTAATCCTTATCCAACAAAGTACCTTAAAAAAAATGTTGATTTAATATAGATCAATATCGCCGTTTACAGCATGTAATTTAAGTGAACATTTTCGGAGATATTACAGATTTAAAATGCCGTGAGGAGGCCGCGCTTCACCCTATAGCACTTCGAATCCAGGAGCTATATCGTTCTTTCAAGAGTTTGTTTAACGACAAGGAAGCTGTGAATGTTGTATATAAAGACGTTCTGTAATTAATTGTAAAAATTAAATACATAGGGAAAATGTAAAAATAAATAAGTAAAAATTTACTATATGAATTTAGATATTCCAAAGATAGCAGGAAATCTTCATGGTATAGGGAAAGGAAATTGTTTTTCTCCAAATTTAACGCTTGCGGGCCACGGGCAGTAATGAATAAATCAAAACTACTGGATTGATTTTTTACACTTAATGACATAGGATATATATTTTATACCCGTGCGAAGCAGGGGCAGGCCGCTAGTATATGTATAATAAAGAAATAAAAATTATAACTTTCAATGAAACAATATCATAAACGTAAATAAACACTACACTTCAATTACATACGTTTTTGACTAACACCACTCGTTAATACGTACGTACAGTGGAATCGAGAAATTATAAATTTTCATTATGAAAATATAACGCTAGATACCACGAATTATTTATATATGCGCTAATTAAGCGATGATAATAATAAAATACAGTTTTCGTGATAAATTGTGTAAATAATTTATTTGGTATGGCCGGTATTTTATACGAAATTATTAACGATGTATTTGCAGATAATGTTGACATTTATTAAATGACTTATTTCATATATTATTTAAGCCGTGTGGTATCTGGCTGACTAGAATAGTACCATCCTCATTTCTTACCGAGGTGTCGTAAAAGGCGACTAAGGTAAGTTGACCCACCGTGTCGTATCCGGTTTAGTAGAATAGACCACCCTCTTTCTTACCGAGATATCGTAAAATACGACTAAGGTAAGTTGACTTTAGGCAGGCGGCCAGTCGTAAAAACGCAGCTAAACCATGTGACAGCATGTTTATAAAATGTTGTGCCGACCCCACTTAGAGTGGGATAAGGGTAGGAGGATGATGATGTTGTATATTATTTCGGCAGATTTTAAACTTTCGCGATTCATACTGATTATCACCGCTATAAAATCGAGTTACCTTTGTATAAGCCACCGTAAACAATGGCTATTCCAATTTAAATAATTTTGTAGCAACGAATAAAATATCTTACATTTTCGCGATTTTTTATAACCCGATATATCAGATAGTGTATTTGAAAACAATTTATCTAGCTTATAAAAATAAACTTTACTGATTAATTGCATCTCTGACTATATCATATCATATCATATCTATGATTAGTAATTCATATATCTGTGACTAGCATATCATTACGTAAATTAAGTATAATGTTAATTTCTTTCAATTTTAATTCTTATAATAATAATAGTTTACTTACCAAATAATTTATAGAATTAGGCGCTACTTTGTGGAGATCCATAACACAAAAGTGATAATACAATTATTTTGCTATAATCCGCGATAAAGTAAAATAGAAAATATATATAATGATAATGTAGAGTGGAAAATTCGTTTTCATACCTGATACATGAAGGATTTGTAAAAACACATGTACAAACCTCTACCACCGCTACCGCAATACACAAGCACTACATACGTTCACTATCACAAACTCAACAATCGTTTCGCCCTGCAACCGAAGCATCATCAGGAGGACTCTACGACAAAATTGCAAAGCGAAAAGTGGAAATCGCTTCCACTTACACTCCGCGTCCACTCCACATTTAGCAATATATATATTTTCTATTTTACTTCATCGCGGATTATAGCAATATAATTTAATTATTACTTTTAGTTTACTTATCGCTATTTTTATATATTTAAGTTAGCATGAAACTTATATTGATAAAAAAGAAACTGTAAAAAAATAATAATAGACATAAAAATAGTAGATTTTTAACACAAGAGTTTACAATAAACGTATAATGGAAATTTAAATATGATTTCAAATAAAGTAATTATTTTAATCAATAAAATGAAACATAAGAAAACTGACGCTCAGTGTTATTAAATAGTTTGATACTCAAGTATTTGGGTGTAATTTTTACAATTTTGTACATTCCTAAGTTAATGATATAATTTTTTTTTAATTTACTGTTTAATTAATATATTCACACTAATAAATATATTCACACTAATAATTCTGTAATATTAGTGACTTTTACTCTATCCTTTTTTTACAATCTAAAATATTGTTATACATTTATATTTGGCTGCTAATCGTCCAAAACAATCGTTTTAAATCACCTCACTACTAGTGACTTTATAACTAAATCATGTGATTATTTAGTAGTTATCATGTGATTATAGCAATAGCTATGATATGCCATATTCTAGTGTATAATCATGTTATAATTATACACTGAATCACAGCTTTGATATTTATTCAATCACACAAACGATAAATAAAATATTTACATACTCAAACTAGGTTTCAAACATTTTTTTGGTAATCTGCAGTGACGGCTATAATATAATGACCAGCCGTTGATTCCTATTTTTTTTTGTAACTTGAATGGATTATGGAAAATCGAGCAATATTTTTTTATATATTCTGTTGTTAATATAAAATGTTTTAAAGGGTATTATTCAGATTTGTGTATTTGAATAATCATTATTTTGCATGCTTTCTTTATATACTTTATAATGTTACGATTCTTAATTACATAGAAATATATTATGCGTTATAAGCGTTTTTTACATGAGTGTCCATCTTTAAATGTCTATCATTTACACAACTGTCTATCTTTCAATGCACTTTTCGTTAATGTCAGTTATGTAGTCATTCGTGTCTCTAACAGTCATGATGGTGACTCCCTCTGTAGTATTTCTCGATATTATATTGTTCTTCTTCTTTGTACTGCCGTAGTCGTAGTTTGATATTACGATGCTGTCAGTTGGGTTCCTGTTGAGAATGAAGTTGGTAAAGAATATTGCTTAGGTTTAAAAGAACGAATGACAACTAATATGTGACCCAATTTGTAACTTATTAATAAAGATTTATTGTTATTTAATAGACAGATAAAAACAAGAGAATGATGACTGTTCTCCGTATTTTCCAACTCTAAGTAGGGTCGGCACAATAATTTTGGCTAGTTTTTTAACGACCAGCCACCTGCCTAACGTCAACTTATCTTAGTCACCTTTTACGACACATCAGATGGTGGTCCCTTCTACTCAGCCGGATACCACACGGTGGATATATAGATATACAGAGAACAGTGTACACTAATATGAAATAATTAAATTATCTTATTAAAATCGCCTAAATAAATACTATACATCGAAATTATAATAAAATTATGTCAAAACGCCAATGAACTGTCATTAAATTGTTAGTACAAAGTAATTTAATAAAAAAGAAAAACTTAATCTGACTACGGCGTGATTTGGAATATTAAAAATGCCTCCCTGTCTTAAATCTCATTCAAAGCTATCTAATTCCAACATAGCTTGTTTAATATCCCTTAAAGAGCCGCGAGAATATTGGAAAATTTATGGAATTAAAGGAAACGCTGGAGTATTTACAGTCAGAAGTGTAGGATTATACAAATTAAATATCATTTTCTAATTTTTTTTATTAATCATAAAGTCGTAATATAAATATTTTTAAGAATAATATTATTTAAATATAATTAATTATAACAAAAAGTTAAGACGATGTTGTGTTTTGTTTGCATTATTTTTTCTACATTAATCGAAATACATTTTGTATCCGATGTCTAGCCTTTGAATTAAGATTACCGTGAGTGGAATTCATAGTTAATGTATAGAAACCGGCTATTTTCACGTCTTATTCGACCAGGTTAATCCCATTAGTTTAAAGCCCATACAATAACCTTAAGTATACGCCGTGTGGTATAATCGGCTGAACAGAATAGAGCACCCTCTTTCTTACTGAAGTATCGTAAAAGGCGACTAAGGTAAGTTGACCCACCGTGTGGTATCCAGCTGAGTAAAATTCACCACCTTCTTTCTTTCTGTGTGTCGACTAAGGTAAGTTCACGTAAAGCAGGCAGCCGGTCGTAAAAAACGTAGCCGAATCATGTGACAACATGTTTATAAAAAGTTGTGCCGACCCCACTTAGAGGAGGATAAGAGCAGGAGGATGATGATGATGATAACAAGGACCTGATTCATGAGCTCATTATGCAGCGATAACGCCGCGGAATTTATATAAATTTACTTATTTAATCTTGATTGACTTGAAGGTAGTCGACAGAATAAATAAATTCTTCCATGAGCTCTTCAAAAATCTTCGAAATTGCTTTCCCATCAATGGAGAAAACAAACGGATAAAATCTTTAATATTTAATGATTTAATCTTGTATGTATAATATTTATATAAATATATTTTCTGAATCTCAGAGACGGCTGCACGATTTTTCTTAAATTCAGCATGTAGGGTTTTGAGTGAGAAAAATCGATCTAGCTTGGTTTTATTTAAAAAAAAATTCTTTTCGTACCTGTTTTTGGGCATTAATAATATGGTATAATGTAGAATTGAAAGCAAAGGATTTTTTTAGCTGTCAAACGTAATGTTGCGATAGTCAATGGGTAACGGGGGGACCAAAAATATTTTATACCTTATTTCTTTATTTTTTATTTTTACTTCTTTATTTTTTTAATATATGTGGGATTGTAAGATTGAACGCAGCGGAGAGCAAGTGAGAAGGATGTATGAATGACAGAGTGAAAGGATTAGGTGACGTATGGATGGCTTTAGTTTGTAGTTACTAGTCTGTAGTCTATAGTCATAAGCCGAACGACGTAACGACGCTAATGTGTTTTCAGTGCTCTGTAATAATTTTAACCCCTAGTCTAAGTGTTTGTCAAAAATCTTTGAATAAAGAAATAATACCATTGAAGAAGAATTTTAATAATCCCACATATATATGTTTTTTATATCTCTTAAAAAATTTGCATGTACTACTACTTACATATATCACTAGCGATATAAAGGGTGATTCGATTCATATGGGAAACTTTGTATAGCAGTTTTCACTTACCTATTGCACCGATGTCGTTGGGTGCTTCTAAAGGATGTCTCGCATATTGCAGTTCTGGATAGTCTTGAGCTGCAAGTAGGATGGAGAGCGCTGCGTCGGCAGCAAAGGTAACGATTGAAGTGCTGCCTGAAGACCCCACTCACGCAATAAAGGGCGACCGGGTTTACGCAGGAGTTGAGAAAACTGGTATTTCAAAACAAACCATACATATAAATAGTCAGCTGATTTTCGAGTAATATTATCGTGAGTAGTATTCTTTATAAATAAATAAATATATGGGACACTTACACGGTTGTCCGTCCCCATAGTAAGTAATTTAATACTTGTGTTATGGGTGAGAGACAACTGGTGAATATATACTTATATATTTTTTAAATACATAATTAAATACAAATATACACCCAGGCTCAAAGGCCAACAAGTTCATTTAGAGAAAATGTTGGCCTTCGAATCGGCGACCCGCGGAGCTGAAGACAGGGTCACTACTCACTGTGCCAACGGGACAGTCAAATTCATAGTTAATGTATAGAAACCGCCTATACTCGCGTCTTATTTTATCGGTTTAATTCGGGCGGAAACAGATACACTCCGCGATAACTTTGTGTAAAGAGGTCATGAATAAGTGCTCCAGATTAGTTCGAGACTAGTTGGGTTTACCCGTGGAATAAGACGTGAGTAAAGCCGGTTTCTTATAGATTAACTATCTTTACATAATGTTTTTCATATAATATATTTTTTAATACGATATCTAACTGTCATTGTAAGGTCTTTTTATATTAATCTCAGTTTTCTATCAAGTATTATTGCTGAATTCAAGAATTTTAAAATTGATTGTTATTAATTTATTTATAAGTTACTATCTGAATTTAAAGCCATTTATTGCCGTTAAATTCATATATAAATTTATCATTTTTACTAACTCAAATAAAAAGAATGTTAATTTACCTTATATTAGTGCTATCTTTTTATTTGAGTTAGTAAAAATGATAAATTTATTGGATTGACTGATTATATTAGTTTTATTTATCCAGATTACAACATGATTATCATAGAACATGAGATGATGTATAAAGTATTTAAAAGCTTAAAATATTTTTATGCATAAACTTCTTAATTCTTCAATAAAAATTAAATTCAGACCATCATAGAACCGCTCCCATATTTTTTCATCCTAACCCGCTTGCTCTTGTCTTTCGACTTCTCTTTTTATCACAATTTCCCTTAATCTCTTGATACATAACAAAGATTCATAACTATTAAATTAATATGTATTTGCACCTATATCTTATTAAATATTCTTATGCCGTGTGGTATCCGGCTGAGTAGAAAAGACCACCTTCATTTCTTACCGAGGTACCGTAAAGCGACTAAGGTAAGTCGACCCGTCATGTGCTATCGGGCTGAGTAGAATAGACTTCCCTCATTTCTTACCAAGGTGTCGTTTAAAGCGACGAAGGTGAGTTGACCCACCGCGTGGCGTCACCCACCGGTTGAGTAAAATAGATCATCGCTTTCTTACCGAGGTGTCGTAAAATACGATTAAGGTAAGTTGACGTCAGGTAGGCGGGCGTTTGTAAAGTACGTAGGAAATCATGTGATAACATGTTTAAAATATGTTGTGCCGGCAGGGCAGGAGGGCAATGATGTTATTAAATATCTTTAATATTTAAATGAGTTAATCTTGTATGTATAGATATTTTCAGAATCTCGGAAACGGCTCCTGAAATTCACCATGTAGGGGGTTTTGGGGGAGAAAAATCGATTTAGATAAGTGTTATTTAAAAAAAATGTCGTTTTATCTCTGTTTTCGGACTCTAAAATTTTTTTGAAATTTAATTTGAATCACAATTTTTCGCTGTCAAACGTAAAGTCATGGTGGTTCATTTGGGGAACGGGCGGTCTAGAGAGGTGAAAATACCTAGAATCGAGCCCCACCTGCCCTATTATTTTTTTAATTTTTCTTCTATTTTTTTAATATTATTTTTTTAAATCATTTTAAAAATTACCGAGCAAGGCTCAGTCATTCAGGTACTTCTTATTATTTACCACAAAACTTCACTAATGAAAAGTACATAACAATTTTTTTAAATATTCGTGGGGAAGTTAGGCATCTGATGGTTAAATGAAATTTGAATGATGACAGAAATTATGATACCTTTTTATACCTTATATCGCGGTTAATGACAGCTGATCTCATCTCAACGATTGATGCGAAGAGTTGTTATCGGCGATGAGATGCAAATTGCTCATAAGTTTTGCCCGGTCTACTTTATTGATCGACGAAGTTAAAATTTTACCATAATAAGCAAATATCTTTAGATTTGATGTATAACGACAATATACTGTGCCAGCGATTTTGCTTGAATTGGAATTTTGAACTTTAAAGTAGTTAGGGAGTTTACCATAACAGATAGAGACATGCTATCGCGTACTTTTTTGTTATGCTTTAGTAGATCTACAACTCTTTAGTACATTACTTTAGTATATTTCTGCTGGTTTACGTGGCGCAAGCGAATAAAGTTCGTAGCAGGTGAATTTTATTACTACTGCGTGATTTTTTCAATACAATTTACATAAAGCCGAAATTTAATATTAACCTAAACCTTTCGGAAGTAAAGCACTACCTTTTAGTAAAAACCGTATGAAAATTTGCTTAGTAGATTTAGAGAAAATCGATTACATACAGACAGACAGAATCAATCACTCACAATAATTACTTTTAGGTCAAAATTTCTGTAATACCGAATTCGCGATGACGCGAGCGAAGCCACAAGCACAGCTAGTTCTTAATAAAGCTTCATTACTTGGCTAGCCCTCCTTTTGACTCTAACTTGACCCTTTTTCATCTACGGAACCCTTCATGTTTTACGTCTATAGAGGTCTCCAAAAGATGTAAAATTTCACCTCCAGATAAAAAACACAGGTACATTTTGTTCGGCACATTTTTGTAGAGTAAATTTACCAAGTTTTATCAAATATTTTCCTTTTGCAAACATTGTTTCGTTCTCTTTATGATTAAAATTTCAATACAAGTAGCTGCGTAATAAATTAAAACCGTGTTGCGGCGGTAAAACAGCCGAGATTGAAGATCTTCTGTTGGAAAATTGTATGAAAAGTAATGATAGAATTATTTTTCTATAATCTGCCTTTATTTAGAAAATCTATGTAATGCCTTAGCATTATTTTTATTATTTTCTTCATTATTTTCTTTACTTCCTACATTTACGTAGGAAGTAAAAACCCGTTCTTATACCTTATATATGCAAGATTAAATTGCCGCACGTATTGCAAAACAAACTAGTAAGCAAAGCATCATCAGGAGATATAATTTGATTGTTAAAGGGGGGGAGGGGGACTAATTTCAAAATGCACTCGATACTAGACAGATTTATTAAAAAAGCAAATTCTTATAAACTTACAGAAAATTATTATTAGGTATGATTTTAGCCTTATAGAGCCTAGTTGAGTAGGCCACCCTCATTTCTTACCAAGGTGTCGTAAAAGGCGATTAAGGTAAGTTAGCGTCAGGCAGGCAGTCAGTCAGTCGTAAAATAACAAATGTAAAAACATGTTTAAACATGTTCTACCGTATCCACTTAGATCCATCCTATGGAAAGATCCTGAGAAAAGATCGACACTGATCTAAAGCCTAGTATCAAAATATTGGGTCAGCACTTTGCATTAAAAAGGGTATTTTCTCGTTATAACCGAAACAAATTTACGGAATATAAACAAACCTAATCAAACTATCCTCACTGTTTGAGAAATTATTTCATCTAATTAAAATTACAGTTCCTCGGAAAGCTGGACGTGATTTTCAAATTCATCAATTTCTAAATCCTCAACCGTGTAATGAAGCTTTACGCAGCATACTCTGAATACCTAATTTTAACTTGTCTAAGGACATATGCACTTCCAAAAATATATTACCGATTTTTTTATACCGTTTAACTAATAGACTACAATTTAAAAAATTAAGTCGAATATCGAGTCTGCAGGAGGGAATGTAGCTCTTAGCAGCTGATCACCAGTTCAAACCCCGGGCAGGTCCCTATGAGTTTTTTACCATATTAAAACTTCATCATCTTCCTGCCCTTATCCCACTCTAAGTGGGGTTGTAACATGTTGTCACATGATTTGGCTACGTGTTTTACGACCGGCCGCCTGCCTGACATCAACTTATGTTAGTCGTATTTTATGACACCTCGATAAGAAAGAGGGTGGTCTATTATACTTAACCGGATACCACACGGTGAGTCAACTTACCTTAGTCGCCTTTTACGACACCTCGATAAGAAATGAGGGTGGTCTATTCTACTCAGCTCGATACCACACGGCGGGTCGGCTTACCTTAGTCGCCTTTTACGACACCTCGGTAGGAAAAGAGGATGGTACTATTCTATTCAGCCGGATACCACGCGGCGTTACCATATTAAAACTTATCCGCTTAAAATACGGTATTACAGTATTAATATTTATTAAGTTAAATACTGTAGGCCAACCGTTTAACTTAGTCCTCGCTTGCGGTGTAAAGGGCGTGGAAGTAGGACGAGAACGGGGACTGAGGTAGGTGCAAGTGGCAAGCGCTCGTACCGTGATATACAAGAAGTGGCCGAAAACTCGTCCTATCTTCGCACCTATTTACCTAGTTAAATATTTTAATTAAAAAAAAAAATTAAATTTACAATAATTTAAAAAGTACCATTATCACTATTTATGTGGGGGGAATTGATGGTTTTCTTCGTTGATATCTTTAAAACTTCTTAAAACACTTCTTTAAACTTATTATAACTTCGTTTATTTTTTCACGTCTTAACAACACATCTTACACCTTAGCTATCTTGAATCTTAATCCCTTCCTCTTTCCCACACATCTTTCCTATACCCTCACTCATCACTACGTTCCGTTCCTCACAATCCATCTTATTTATAATTTTTTTATAATAACAAACTGAAATATTCCCTACATTTATTATAACTTATTACTCAACTTTTGCATTCTTTTTTTACAATTATAAATAGAGTTCTCCTTTCTTAGTAATCATTTTCTATTTTCACTGTCCTAAATAGCGCTATAATTTATATTGCATATTATATATATCTCAGTTTCTCTTACCCGACACGTGTCAAAACTGAAATAGTTGTAATCCCTTATAATCTTATCGAATATAATGGGGCAAGTCTGTTAGACAGCTGTCGGGGATTTCTAGATGTGAGAGCTTAATATATCAAACGAAACAATATTCTGATATTACTAAATACAACTTTATGATAACCTATTATGCATATCCTGTTGAGCTGGGTATATGATCACACTTGAGGTCAATTGACAAGGCTTTGCCAACCGACTCGTGACGATATATTCAGCCGATTAAATAATTTTTGGGTTATTAAGATAAACACTAGCTACTACCGTGGAATGTGCGCGAAAGTAATATTAAGAATTAAAAAAAAAAACAAAAGTAATGAAAATATTATTTTGTAATATGCAGTAAAATACGGTTTTTATTGATGATGATAATATAGCAAAATAATAATTTTACTATGGTATTATGAACCATAGTAAAATTATGGTTCATAATACCATAGTAACGCTTAATTCTATACATTATATCGAATGGATAATTTCAAGTGATAAAACCTAAAATCAAATCCAGAATCTTTAGATTCGGCGTTACTTATTTATTGACGTTTCAGGTAAAGCTTAGGCACTCGTATTTACCACTCAAGAAAATTTAAAACATGTAGGAAATACATATAAAAATACAATTGTAATGGTCAATCAGTTGGTAAGTTGGTAGTTGACAAGGTATTTGTTAAGGAACGGTTGTTCTTGAATTTGTTGTACAACTAATTTAATTTTCTCCGAATACGCTAGTAGGCGGACGACTTGTTTCATACAATAAGGCAGCGCTACTTCATATAGAGAGCGTTACCAGATTTATCACGCGACTAGTCGACCACGACGTTTGCAAACAGATCGTAAATCACGCAATAGTTGATAACTCTCACAGAAACAAAATATCATTATAAAAATTAGCACATATACATATATCAACTAGTAACTCCTAAGTAGTGGAGCACGTCATTTCAAAAGCTCTAATTTGCTGTAATCCGGCTCGAAGGACCACTTGTTTATTCGTACTTATTGTCAAGATGTTTGGGCGCTAGTAATGATACAATGGTGGTATCTTTTTCTAAGGTTTATTCGTCAGTGTGGTAAAGGCAGCAAGTAAGTCCGTTACAAGTAGTTAATTGTCAATAATTTTGAATTGATTGATTGATGGAACAGATATTGAAAGTTTTGTTGGGGCCGCGTTCACAACAATCGTTGTATTAACTTTTATTTCTTCTAATTAAATTTGAATTAATTTATAAATACGTACCTGAGACAGAAAGCGATTATCCTTAATGCATGAGTAAAATCATTGTAATCGTTTTGGGCTGTCGGTGATAGGTAATACCACACTTCTAGGGCGTGGTAAGGCAGGAAGCAGATGAAAAACACTGAAACAAAAGTATGTTATGAATCTATATACTTATTATAAAACAAAGTCTCCAAAAACAGTCTATCTGTATGTGATCGATCGATGCACGCGTGCATGCGTTCAATTGTATTGTGTGCGTGTTTGTACGGGAGAGTGTGTACAAAGTATGTGTGCGTTCGAGGGGGAGTGATTGTGTGTGCTTATTATCTCTCTCTCTCTCTCCCTCTCTCTGAATTTTATGTGTGTGTGTAAAAAGCTGCATCTAATTCACGCACAAAAAATTTAAAATACAATTTATCATCTTATTTTGCGATTTTTTCCAATATAATATATATTTTTTATTCATAGTATATAATTAATTTGTCTAACTAAAATAAGATAACAAAAGAATGCTTTATAAAGCTCCAAATTTTTCTTATGCAACGTCGGGTATCGTATAGAATAAGCAATTAGATATAATAGGCTTCTAACGATGCCATACAAAAGGAGATGATTCTTACAGTGGTCTATTGTAATCCACATTTTTAAGAGAAAATTGAATATATTTAGCAGTAATTTATATTATTTCTACAAATAATCAAATTATTCTTGTTAATAAATAGTTTTAATTACGACCTAAGGTAAGGTAAGCTGGTTGAAAAAACCGTGGCCAAATCATGTAACAACGGTGACGCTGGATTCAGGTGGCAGAAGATTGTATGTTATGGAAGTTAACTTTGAACAGACCTATGTCATCAGCAGTGGACTTCTATTGGTTGAAGAGTGACAATGTATAGCTAAAACATCCTAATAACTTTAAATATACGATACCCTTAGCTTCAATATCAGATAAAAAATAACAACGAATTAACTAAAAAATCTTTTAATTGACATCCAAATAGCCTTTATATTAAGCCTTATAACATTCCTTTTCAACTCCATTCAATTCAATTGATAAGCAAACAAAATGCTTTTAAAATATTCAAAAGCACTATAGAAAATCGGAAGCCGCTTGAAAAGTCTATCGAACCATTGAAGTATCAATTGATACTGATAAAACAGTGTTAGAGGGGCGTCACTTAAAGTTTTCAGAAGCATCCTCTATATTGATTTTCTATTAGCACTATGTTAGACTGGCATGGAATCGGCTTGGACTGGATTTTTTATTATACATGTTTAAAATTAAAGGAAAAATGTATGGCGAAAAATCGGACAGTGCAACTGTATTTACACAACATTTACATATGTGTTTTACTCTGTATTGAAATAATTTATAGAAGTAGGCGTTACTTTACGGAGATCCATAATACAAAAGTAATAATGAAATTACCTTGATATCATCCGCGTTAAAGTGAAATATAAAATATATATAACGCTAAATGTAGATTGGACAATGTAGAGTGATCATTTAATGAGCAAAGATGTCAAAATTAATAAATCTAATTAATAAACTACTAACAAAAGAAGGATATTATACTGCTGTTGCTTGAATCCTTGGTGTTGTAAAATCTATTAAAAATTATGTTCATATTTAGCCCGGAGCCTTATTAACACTACAAACTTACCGATAACAAATATTAAAACCATACAAGCGACGGATTTTCTCGCCTTAGCTTGAGCCTCGCCCTGTCCGCCGTGGAGCGCGCCCGGCATTTCCTTGGTGCTCGCCAACAAACGTTGCGCCATTAGCGAGTAGAAAAATGCGATTACGAGAAGCGGCAGTGCGTAGTAAACGATCGCTTTCGTTAACGTCATCCATCTGTACCAGACATTTTCAGTTTGGTATTTTTAATAAAACACTATGAAAAGATCGGAAAATCTTCAATACAAATGTTCATGTAAAAAGTCGTTTATAACGTTATACCTATTTGATAATTTTATTTATCTCAAATATAAAATGAATAAGGAATTTGTGTAATCGCGCATTTGAACTGATTTCGCCAGTGATGTTCTATCATTAATTTAAAGGTATACCTATACGCGTCGGCAGGCCGTAGATGCTAGTCTAAAACAAATAATACCACAATACAAGTAAAAAGTAGCGGCCTGTTAGTATCCCACTGCTGAGAATAGGCCTCTTCTCTCCGTTTTTTGGAGATAAGGATTGGAGCTAAGACCTACCACGCTGCTCCAATGCGGGTTGGTAGGTTACACATATCTCCAGAATTCTCTAGAGATATGCAGGTTTCCTCACGATGTTTTTCTTCATCGAAAAGCATGTGATAAATTGCAATTATCAATTAGACACATAAGTTTTGACAAAGAAACTCATTGGTGTCTGCCCGGGTTTAAACTCATGACCTCTTTGAAAGAGTCGCACGGTGTTACCGCTGGGCTACAAAAAACAATTCAAGTAAGCTGTTTAAATTCAGTGCAAAGAGTTAATGTGTGTGCTTCACTATATGCTGAAGAAAGACGAGTAAACTGTAAGTTTGTTACTGGTTCTTACGGTAAGAGCATTTTACCGAACCAGTGGTATATTCATTATAGACCGAAGATTCAAAAGTGCTAGGCAAATCCAATTAAAATAAAGAATATGTAAAATTTCTGAATTCAGGGAATCCCTATAACATTTTAAAGATTATCTGTTCACTTAGTGCTCCCCTTAGGTGCTATAATAGAAACCGAAATGACCAGAAAAGATCATCTTGAAGCAATGTCTTTTGAATCTTATCCTATAGTTATAATTATTACTTATATTAAAAAAATAAACCATACTGTAAATATACGTACTTAGAATAATTATCCCATGTATCGGGATACGGCGAACAATAGATGATGGATATATTGTTGTCCAAATCATAAGTGATTGTGCTTGAAAAAAGCGCTGCGGGCGCTGCGAAGATCAGTGCCGCCGCCCATATAATCGTGGCGCAAACAAGTGGTAACTTACGAAGCTGAAATGAAAAAATCGCTAAGTTTTTGTTTCCAGATGAAGCTATAAAAGTCTATAAAAGTACAAGTATAGCAAAGCGATACAAAAGGACTGAAATCAATTAGGTATAGATTAATCGAAACTTTTTTCATTTCATCATGTCTGGCAAATCCAAATTATAACATACTAAGAACATAATGGATTTACAATTATTAAATCATTAAAGCTAATGACGGTTGATGTGGTTCATTATAAATTTAACTATAACTGAATTAAAAATTGAAACTATTATAAATGAAATCAACAATCAAATTATTATCATATATTTTATTATGTAATTAAACTTTCATTTTCCAAAACATCTATGTTTTAACTTTGAAGGACTTCGAAATGACAAAGGCATACATTTGTCATGTTTAATTAAAGTTAACATAATAATTATCTACAACAATTCGGTTTTGACGAGCCGAGTTCAAAACTTCCTAATTAGGGGCCATTTAATTTACAACACGTTTCCATGTCGCAATTAACAACTAAATTAACTATTCTAAAACAAGAATTGTTGCATAAATCGGTGAATAACTGTTATATTATAGTAATATTATAGTAAATTGTTGTGTCAACAGCTTCGCCCGCATAGAAATCAAATTTTGAATTTTGAGTTAAAATTATGAATAGAAGTAGTTATCGTGAGTTTATTATAAGAGATTTTTGAATAACTTTCACCGTTTCTTTACGTTTAAATTTTGCCATTTTCGAAATATTTTTATTGTTGCTCTTCTCTTATTTATCTTAGCGTGTGTTATATAGTTTATAGCCTTCCTTGATAAATGGATTATGTTAAAGAATTTTTCTAATCAATCCAATAGTTCCTGAGTCTAGCTCGTTCAATTAATCAAACTCTTCTGCTTTCTACATTAGTATGAATAATTACACAATGTAGCTATCTATAGTTAATATATTACGTGCACTCATTTTAAACAGTTAAAACCAACCTGAGATCACGAAAAAATACATCGACTAATAAAATCTCTTAGAAACATTGACTACCTTTAAATTAAAAGCCCCTATGTGAATAGGGTACGTTTAATCATTTTGCGACGTGGGAGGTTGAGAAAATTAAAATAATTGAAATATTCGGAACGCTCGTAGCGGCAATTTCTCCTATCTTCGCCCTTTCTTATTACACAAAAAACGAGCAAAGACCGTTAAATGAGAGGTAATAACGAAAATGATTGTTAAAAAGCTTCGACGACGCATTCTTTTTGTTTTTTATCTGTCATATACATCTTAATACCAGGGTGACCGAGCCATGCTCGGTAATTAAAAAAAAAAACTTTAAAAAAATTATAATTTAGTTTATGATCAATCCTAGGTATTTGCATACCAATAAGCTACGCTGACTTGACAGTTAGACATCATGATCCTCCTGCCCTTATCCTACTCTAAGCGAGGTCGTCACAACATGTTATAAACATGTTGTCATGTGATTTAGCTACGTATTTTATTACCGGCCGCCTGCCGATAAATCTTAAACTTTACGACACTTTATTTGTTTACCTGAAGTTTTCTGAATGGATTCACAATGGCGCAATATCTCTCAGCTGATAGCGCCGTGAGTGTGAACACGGAAACTCCGATGCTTATGTCTTTCCCGGTCTCTGATATCCTGCATATAGCTTCACCCCACGGCCATGACTCCAACGTGTAGATCACCGATACAAAGGGCACGCAGATAAGAATTACAAGTAGATCTGCTAACGCCAATGAGAATATATACCTGTAAGAAAGAACGAGTTGTAGAAGCTTTTCGTAACACGTTGAAATGCCATAGGTTTCACCGGCAACCGGAACTACTCGTAAATTTTCTAAAGATTATTAGCAATTATGATCATTCTCCTGCCCTTATTCACTCTAAATGGGGTTGGCACAACATGTTATAACATGTTGTAACGTGATTTGGCTGCGTATTTTACAGGCTGCCTGCCTAAAATCAACTTACCTCAGTCGTAAGTTGCCTTTTGCAACGCTTAGGTAAGAAATGGGAGTAGTCTATTCCACTCAGCCGAATACCACACGGCGGGTCACGTCACCTTAGTTACCTTTTACGACATCTCGGTAAGAAATAAGGGTTGTCTAGTCTACTCAGCTGGATAACACATGACGTTGCGACATTCATTTTGGCTAGGCTAGCAAGCCATGCGATTCGCGTGGCATTCACGTAAAATTTATAAAATAGTTAAAAATGTTATGTGGAAAAACCTATTCTGGTCTACTAATTCGTCCAGAGATAGTTTCGTTATTGCATTTTAACGTACAAAAATGTTTATCACCAAAAAAACAAAATTGGTTACTCTTATGAAATTTCCACTTGACGCAAACTTTCCCACAGCGCCGTCGATTCAAAAAGTTTTTTGTAGTTAACTGAAAACTGGACGACAGCTTTTGCCTTTCCCCGTTACAAACTTTTAGAAGAGAAAGTCGCAGCGTAGTTTCAGCTAGTTAACTAACATGAAAAAAATTACATATTAAATCAGATAAATAACGATTTTGTATTGAATCATATTTTATAGTCGCTCGGATCAAGTCAAGTATTTTAAAGGGTTAGAAACGTAATTGAAAAATAAAATAACGTCCTGTGGCTATCCCAGTGCTGGGCATAGACCTATAGGTAGGTAAGTTATACTCCCAGAATTCTCTAGAGACATCCAGGTTTCCTCACGATATTTTCATCTAGGCACATAAGTTTTACCAGAAAAACTCATTGATGCCTACTCGGGGTTTGAACCCGTGATCCCTTGTAAAGATTCTCACGGTCGCATCGTTTGACTATAAGAGTTCAAACTCAAATTCAAAATAATCTTTATTCAAGTGGACTGTTTACAGTACTTTTGGATCGTCAAATGTTTAAAAGAAGCTACCACTGATTCGGAAGTTTGCTCCTACCGAGAAGAGGTCTTTTTAAAAAAAGTTTAAATAAATTTGATGGTTACAAGATAATCGTTGCAGCTGGATGCGACGGCTGGAGCTGACTGCAGTTAAGATATGCTATCACTCGAATAATCCTCAATAGTATAGTAAGCTTAATGTAGCAACATCGTTTTGAGATAATTTCTAAGGGTTAATGTCAGTCTTAAATTTCTAATATATGTAAGCATAATCTAACAATATCGTTTAATATAAACAATTATATACTACACCGTCTGGTATCCGGCAGAATAGAATAGACCACCCCCATTTCTTAACCAGGTATCGTAAAAGGCGACTAAGGTATCGACCCGCCGTGTGGTATCCGGTTGAGTAGAATATACCACCCTCTTTCCTACCAAGGTAAAACAAGACTACGGTAAGTTGACGTCAGGCAGATCATGTTACAGGTAACATAGGTAACGGCCTGTTACTATCTCACTGCTAGGCCTCTTCTCTCCGTTTTTTTTTTTGGAGAGAAGGATTGGAGCTAAGACCTACCACGCTGCTTCAATGCGGATTGGTAGGTTACACATATCCCCAGAATTCTCTAGAGATATGCAGGTTTCCTCACGATGTTTTCCTTCACCGAAAAGCGTGTGATAAAGTGCAATTATCAATTAGACACATAAGTTTTACTAGAAAACTCATTGGTGCCTGCCCGGGGTTTGAACCCTAGACCTCCTCGAAAGAGGCGCACGGTGTTACCGCTGGGCTACCACAGCTTTTCAAAGGGTTAATGTCACTCTTAAATTCATAATATGTAAGCATAATCTAACAATATCGTTTAATATAAACAATTATATACTACGCCGTCTGGTATCCGGCAGAATAGAATAGACCACCCCCATTTCTTGACCAGGTGTCGTAAAAGGTGACTAAGGTATCGACCCGCCGTGTGGTAACCGGTTGAGTAGAATATACCACCCTCTTTTCTACCAAGGTGTCGCAAATTACGACTAAGGTATGTTGACGTCAGGCAGATAGCCAAATCATGTTACAACATATTTATGAACAACATATAAATGTTGTGCCAACCCCACTTAGAGTGGGATAAGGGCAAGAGGATGATGATGATAAACAATTATATACTCACGTGTTCGGGGCATTCCGCATGCCCCTGTGTCTAACGTAGACTATAACCAGTGTGCCATTACCCAAGACGCCTACTATGAAAATAATAGCAAATATCACTGGGACGATATACGTCTCTATGCGATCTCTGTACGGTGTGTAGCCATTTTCTGTAGAATTGGACAACGCGGACGTATTAAGATGCGTATCCATTTTTCCATCTGTAACAACGAAAAGATTTGATTTATAACTCAGATTTCATTTTTGAAAAGAAACTGGAAAAATTAAGTGCAAACTTTCAACAACTTGGAAATATACTCAGGATCAAACTTTAAAGTAGACTTAAGTGACAGCCTTAATTAAATAATTAAAAACTTTACAAAACTTTCGATGAAGATGAATCAGAGTTGAAAAAATATGAATATAGCAAAATATACCTATTTATTCTTGAAGAGACTCTCTTTTCACTTCTAACACAACTACAACAACCACAACAACACCACTCCCACTACTCCCTACAACAACCGCATAAGCGTTCAAAGTTTGACTAGAAGAGTTCTCCTATTTTGATTTTTTATTAAATTCTCTATTAAGTTCTCCTATTTTATTATGCCAGAACCCATTATGGGTCGTCACCGCCCGACGGGGAGCGGCGGGTATGTCGGACTCGCACCGACTAAAAACCTGACAGTGCTCCACCATGCTGCTGGTGGCGGGGACAGGGTACATTTGTACACATTGCCCCATCCCCGCCAGCAGCAACTCTGAACCCCAGAATGGGCCACCTCTGGGTCGGGGCCTCTCTAGAAGTGGCCCCTCACTCCGCTAGACGATGCATCGGAAGCACCAGATGCATCGACTACCTCGGGACTTTTTCAGGTGGGCGTCCGATAAACTCCGTTCAGAGTGCCCAGAAGGTCCCCGCTCCTATTGAGAAAAATCAAGTCAAACTAAGGAATAGGAAAGATTTCTCTGTGTGAATGCAAAGGTTAATTTTGCTGTCATTTGAAGAATTGTAATAGCTCAATGGGGAACGATCGGACTAAAGATGTGAAAAACCCCAGATTCAGTCCCAGATGCGCTGTCCTTTCTTCCTTTTTGTATTTTTAATGCATTTTTTTATCTTTAAAAAAAATTACCGGCAGGGCTCGTTCACTCAGGTACTAATAGTTTATATAATACTAGTAGCAATCGCAAGCTCCGCCCGCGTGGTAACATTAAAACCGTAATATAGTATTTTTATAACCATAAAAATGGTTAAAGTGGGTTAGCCTTAAAATGTAGAGATATCGCGGACTTTTATTTAGAACATTTAGAGGAGAACAATTTTGTAGTACATGATTTTTGAATAACTATCACCGTTCACTCAGCGCACGCAAGTAAAGCTTTAAATTTTGCCGTTTTCGTATTATTTTTTATTTCTGCTCCTCTCTTATTCATCTTAGCGTGATGTTATATAGCCTATAGCCTTCCTCGATAAATGGACTATCTTACATAGAAAGAATTTAAATCGGTCCAGTAGTTCCTGAGATTAGCACGTTCAAACAAACAAGCACTTCATCTTTATATATTAGTATAGATTCGGAAAATTTAACACACACATGACATACATACATTAGGCTAACCGTACTCGGATGAGTAGTACTTGTTTACGCATTTGTTTGAGGCTTAAAGCGATGTCAAGTTATGACAACTTACTTTGACGGATACGAAACCGCCTTTACATAGCGCTAATGGTTTAGAGTGACAAATAGCTCTTAACTGGGCGTCACTATTAACAAAGCTGTCAGTTTAACAGGCATCGAAATTCACACAAGAGCTTTGAATAGACTGAAGTCAAATGGATGTATTATTTTTCAGAAGTGGGATCGTTAAACAGCTACCAATAATACTCAAGGTGCAATAGTCGAACGTTGAGACCACGTGACTCCTTCACTGGGGATCTCGGATTCAAAACACTTTGTTTTCCAACTAAATGTAGCGAATTAAAAATAAAGTATTTCTTTTGTTTTCCTTCTCATTTACTAATTTGATATTATACAACACAGCATAAAATTAAGGTTTCCATTACTTCAATCTTGATATGAGGCAAATTTGTGAGAAACAAAAAGTCATTTGTAAATATAATGTAATATCAGCGCATCATTTGCATTTTCTACTTGAATGACTTTATGTTAATAATATTACGTAGATTATCTCAGTAGCGTTTCAGAAAAACTTGAAATTACCTTACAGGTTTAGGAGGAGAGGGGGGGGGGGGGTAAATCGATCAACTTAGGTTTCATTTAAAAAAAAAAAATTATAAATGTTTTATCCATGTTTTCAGGCACTGAAAAAACTGCTAAAATAGAAATAGATTGTAAAGCTTAAATTTGCTGTCATTTGGCATGTTTTAATAACGCGACGGTAAACGGGTGAACTAATTAATTGTAAATACCCGAGATCAAGTCTCATATGTTACCTGTTTTTTTTTTAAACTGAATTTTTTTAAAGAAGGCGCCGACACTTACAATTCGAACCAAAGTTTTGAAAATTTCGGTCCGCCCGATACCCATCAGCTATCGCAGCATTACGTTTGCCAACTAAAAATTCCTTTGCTTTCAATTCTACATTTTATATATACTATTGTATTTTTTTAATACCCAAAAACAAGGGAAAAACGATTTTTTTTAAATAAAATCTAGATAGATCGATTTTTTCTCCCCCAAAATTCCCTACATGCTGAAAATCGTTGCAGCTGTTTCCAAGATTCATAGATATAGATAAAGTCATTTCAATATTTAAGATATAGTAGTTTTTAAATATACATATAATGCAGGGCTTCTTAAACTGTGGGTCGAGACCCCCAGGGGTGTCGCGAGACTACTGAAAGCATCAGGCGTCGCAAAGATACTTTTCAATCAATATTGATACAACTACATGGTTGCAGCTGTCCTTTAAAGAACTTTTCTAACAAAGATTTATTGATATTTCTCCTCCTAAGTTCCTTCTTTCCCCCTTTTCATTAAATTTAATTAAATAGATTTTATTAAATTTATGATTGGTTAGTTAACAACAATTATAAATAAAATTTTAAAATTAGCATACACACTTCGTACAAATATAAATACAAATAAAAATCATTTAAAATACTATTGTAGTTTTATTATAACTATTTTTTGAAAAAAGTGGCAATGCAAAACTGTTATTTACACTGTAAAATAGTGCGATATTACATCTACATCTACGGTTAATATATATTTCATTATATGGAGGAGGGGGTTGTTTCAAATTTCCTAAGCTTGAAGGGGGTCACTATATAAAAAAGTTTAAGAAGCCCTGATATAATGCATGAGTAACAGAAAATATCCTAGCCCTATAATAGTAGCGTCTGATTAATTAGTTTATGTCACGAAAGCCTGCAAACTACTACTGAATCAGTTCTATTTATACCAGTTAACTTGTATGCTATAAAAAGGCATACACCTCCTTCTTACACCTAAATTCCAACATAATTTTTATGCATACTCTAGTGTATGCGAGTTGAGACGTGTGTAACGTACTTTGTACATTTATATACAAGAAACATATATGTAATACATACATGAACATAGTCACACTAATTCACTCTAATACAAAGGTGCATACACGGTTTCATGATGCACCACTACAGTAACACGAGAGCCCTTGATCGTGAAGTGACATATTGTTACTTGTTAGTGCGTGTTTGAGCCTGTGCTATAATCATACAAAATTAGTTTATAAACACTACACATGCATATACAAATAGCAGTATGTAGAACAATTTATTACTGAGAGTTATGCTAATGTTTAAAATCAAATATTTTGATGCCATCCAAATAATTCTTGATAGCCAAAACATTTTGGCACTTTTGAAATCATCAGGGTTAAGTTGAAATTATGATAAGAGACAGTTTTACAGCTGTAACTTCGACTGCATATGTGCGTTTTTTATAAGTTACATTTATGTACAATTTACTATTGAGACCCTGAGTCGATTTTAAAATCTCGGTCAGTCATTTTTCGCACGGACAGTCAATTTTACGATTTGAATCGGAAACCCAGCCAATATTCTGTAAAGCAAAAGTAATATTAATTTGCTTTAATTTCCGCCATTAAAATAATATTATCAAAATTTTTGTAGTGTAACTTGTCTGATTGTGTTGCCTAGTTACCTATGAAGATAATTTTAATATTCATCATCATTCTCCTGCCCTTATCCCACTCTAAGCGGGATCGGCACAACATTTATAAAGATGGTGTAGCATGATTTGGATCGGATTATACGATTGGCCTGACGGCAACTTATCTATGTCGCCTTTTATGCGACCTCGGTAAGAAATGAGGGTAGTCTATTATACTCAGCCGGATACCGCACGGCTTACGAAGATAATTTTTATTAAAATAAATAAATTTATTGTTTATATGAATACATTGTAATGAAATTTTATCTTTTAAATGTCATAACGTCAACGTTTATGTTTTTATATAATTAATGTAGTAGCAAATTTGGTACTAAAAATCGATGCATTAGCAGATATCACTATTTTATAACAGGTGATATTGATTTACGACCAAATATATTCAAGCGGTACAACTTTAGGCTGAACTGAATGCATGAACGTGCGATATTCGATTTGACTTAGCAATTGTGACAATCGAACCCACGAATTATCTACCTGAATTGCTTTATTCAACTTCAATGATTTCTTGGATTTGAATTTCAAAATAGTGTCGTCATAGTGAAATATAAGAGACCGACCACGTCTGTGATGTAAAATTAATTTATTCATTTGTTTATTGTGTGGTAGCGCCGTGTGATATCCGGCTGAGTAGAATAGACCTGATTTCTTACCGAGTTGTCGTAAAAGGCGACTAAGGTAACTCAACCCGCCGTGTGGTATCCGGTTTAGTAGAATAGACCACCCTTTCTTACCGAGGTGTGGTAAAATACGACAGAGGTAAGTTGACGTCAGGCAGGCGGCCGGTCGTAAAAACGCAGCCAAATCATGTGACACCATGTTTATAACATGTTGTGCCGACCCCACTTAGAGTGGGATAAGGGCAGGAAAATGATGTTTATTGTGTGGTATCCGGGTGAGTAGAATTGACCACCTTCTTTTTTACCGAGGTGTCGTAAAAGGCGACTACGTTAAGTTGACCCACTGTGAGGTATCCGGCTGATTAGAATAGACCACTATCATTTATAAGAGACGTGTCGTAAACGGCGACTAAGGTAAGTTTACGTCAGGCAGGCGGCCGGTCGTAAATTAACTAGCGAAAATATGCAACAACATCTTTAAAATATGTTGTACCGACCCCACTTAGAGTGGGATAAGGGCAGGAGAATGATGATAATTATGACCTTAAGAAGGAGTAGACTGAGCACAGCGCATAAAAATATTCGTATATGCGTTTATAATAAATCTGGCCTAGCTAATGCGTTAAACATTAAAAAAAAGAGGCATAGTGGCGCAGTTCGCGTCGACATTAGTGTTAAAATACCATCTATTACACCAAAATTAGGAATTGTTTAATCCTATATTATAGCCAAGAACAAAAGTACCAAATATCATCAAAATTGCTTAAATGGTTGGGTCGTAAAAGTTTATCAGACGGACAGATTTCGGTAAGCTAATCCTAATAATTAATTTTATAAGCATATTTTATTAAATGTCTAAGAAATATGTGGAATTCATTGATTAATTAAATAAGCGTCGTGCCGCTTAAAAGATTAAATCCACAATCCGTCTCAACTGTCTTCGATATTGCATTATTATAATAAGCTATTCCAGGAATGCCACGCTTATTTTCTTGGAAAAGATTTCAAGAGAAACCTCCTTTTTCTTTTAAATGAAGATGATTGAGACTAAACTTTTCTTTAAAACTAAAATGAGTTAATCTGCTATGTATATATACCTAGATATAAATATATTTTCGGTATCTCGGAAACGGCTCCAACGATTTTCGTGAAATCCAGCATGTAGGGGTTTTGAAGAGAAAAATCGATCTAGTTAGGTTTTATTTAAAAAGAATATAGTCCCTGTTTTTGGGCATTAAAAAAACTACTGAAATAGGATTTTTTTTAGATATTTGAGCTGTCAAATTTAAAGCATGTAATAGCCTAATAATAGGTACGTGCGAACCAAAAGTTTAACCTGGAATCGATCCCCACATGCCAATCGGCGCTTTTTATTTTTTTAATGCATTTTTTTATATCTTTGAAAAAATTACCGAGGAAGGCTCAGTCAGATACTTTGTCATTAAATGAATTGTGAAACTGTTTCATTTATTCTATGCTCCTACCAAGTATGCGAGCACAAAAATGTAAAATAAACAATTTAAATTTTAAATATTCAGTCAAGCATTTTAACTAGAATGTGTAAAGAACAATATAACAATATATTTCAATTTTTTTTTAACGATGAAAACAAAAAGAGTTATTTTAGGTAGATATTTTATTAAAGCGTTTAGAAAGATCTATCATATAAATAGTGCTTTATGTTGAAATAAAACCAGCCTCGATTTTATAGCGTAGTTAACCTTTAGATCTAGTACGATGGATGAGCAAAAGGTAAGTTAAACGTTTAATGTTGGCTGGAATTTGTCACCCAGTTCCAGCCAATAGGAGATATAGGCGGCGTTACCCTGTAATAAATTTTATACAAACAGAAAAACGCATTAAATACGACGTATTTCTATAATAACCAATACTGCTTGGATCTTAAGGAACGTGAACAGAAAAAGAAAATAAAAGAAGAAAATAGAAAAAATGCTCAGAGTAAAATAAAACTCGTGCGCTCGGTGCGTAAAAAGGATTAGATGTTTATTTTAGTGTCACCAATTTAGTACGATTTTATTTATCTTTTGTCTAAAGTATGCAAATATTTTCGTTGTTTTTCTTTCTTTCTATATTACCCGTATTTCACGTATTGTCATTTTCCTTATATAGTCAAAGGTTGACTGCAAGAGATCGCTTTTAGGGATAAGTCAGTATTTGTACATATGCTATTTTTCTTTTCCTTATTCTTTTCTGAAAATTAAGATGTACAACAAAAAAATATATAATTGCTTAAAGTATTGTTATGTACGCCGTGTGGTATCCGGCTGTATAGAATAGTACCACCCTCATTTCTCACCGAGGTGTCGTAAAAGGCGACTAAGGTAAGGCGACCCGCCGTGTGGTATCCGGCTGAGTAGAATAGACCAACCTCATTTCTAACCGAGGTGTCGTAAAAGGCGACTGAGATAAGTTGACCCACCGTGTGGTATCCGGTTTAGTAGAATAGACCACCCTCTTTCTTACCGAGGTGTCATAAAATATGACAGAGGTAAGTCGACGTCAGGCAGGCGGCCGGTTGTAAAAACTCAGCCAAATCATGTGACAGCATGTTTATGACATGTTGTGCCAACCCCACTTAAAGTGGGATAAGGGCAGGAAGATAATAAAAATAAAGTATTGTTATGTGTCTTTAACAAGGATCTATGTTAAGATGCGATCACAACAGCTGGTAAAATCGAGCCAATATGGTGTTCTTGAGAGATTGAGTTAGCAAATATTGAGACTTAAATCTATGTCAAAGTAAATCTCGTGAAAACAAAGCTTGCAGTTTGTATATGCCGCTGTCTGTGAAAATAACAGTTATTATACTACAATAGGTGAGCTAGTCTAATATAGGTCCTACTAAGTAAACGAGTTTCAAAAGTAATAATAAAATTATTTTGCTATAATCCGCGATGATGTAAAATAGAAATATATAAAATGCTAAATGTAGAATAGACAAATCGTTTTCATCCCTGATACATGCAGTATTCGTAAAAACACATGTACCAATCTCCACCACCGCCACCACAATACACAAGCGCTACATACGTTCACTATCACAAACTCAACAATCGTTTCGCCCCGCAACCGATGCATCATCAGGAGATAGACTCCACGACAAAATCGCAAAGCGAAGCAATACCCAAATAAGCTTAGTTATATAATAATCGGTACAACCCCACCATATATTTTATTTTGCCTGCAAACACGTGTAACAAGTTTAAACTAAAAACATTTATCTGATCGTTAATGAGGGTGCCATTCTCAAGTTGTTCCCAGAGGATCAGTTTAAGCCCTTTATTACACGTGCGCAAACTTCGACATTGTCCACTCTACATTTAGCATTATATATATTTTCTTTTTTACTTCATCGCGCATACTTCTTTACTTCATAGCAAAATAACGTTAATATTACTTTTGTATTATGGATCTCCGCAAAGAAACGCCTTATTCTATAAATTACTAGTGGCCCGCTCCGGCTTCGCACGGGTATAAAATATATAGCCTATGTCACTCAGTAAAAAAAATGATTAAAATCTATCCAGCAGTTTTGTTTTATTCATTACTGCCCGTGTTTGACGCGTGTGGGCCACACACGCGTCAAATTTGGAGTAAAACAATTCCCCTGGGGTGCCAAAGTGGTCGGCCTTCTCGTGGCGCACCCTGAGCAAGCTTAGTCTTGGCGAACGGACCACTGTAGGGTGGCCAATCCAGTTGTCCTTCTGATTAGCAGAGGGCAATCTGGACAGGCCGGGGACTCCGGGGGGGGCTGGGTTGGGGTTCCTAATGAGCGACGGGTCCGGTTGGGCTTACTCTAAGTCTAGCTGGACATGGTTACGGCCACCGTCGGCGAAACCCGGAAGCACAGCAATGGGAACGGGGACCTTCGGGTTGCGAGGAAGAAAACCTCTATAAAAATTACCCGGTGGGAGCGGAAACGCCCACAAAGGCGTTGTGGCCCCTACTTGGGGCGCGGTCTCTCCCTGTTGATCGTGACATAACAAACACGGTGGGCAGGGAGCGCCCGTGGGCAGCGATGCCCTCCCTTTGTTCCGCGGAGGCGGGTGAAGGGGGGCAGCGGAGCGGTTCCACGAACTGTTGTTCTGGATCCAATCTGCTGCTGGTGAGTCCAGGTGTTAGTGACTCGCCCAAGCCCATCGTCTGCCGCCCTAACTGGGGACCTTCGGGTGTTCCGAACGGGGCATATCAGACGCCTGGCTTACAGGTCCCATAGGCTTACAGGCGGTTGGTGCATCTGGTGCTATCGATGCACCGGTTAGCGGAGGGGGGCTTCTCTTTCGATGGGTCCCTACCCGAAGAAGGTGTTTGTTCTCTGGGATCAGAGCTGTTGCCGGGATGGGGGCAATATGTACAACGATACCCTGTCCTTGCCATCGGCAGCGTGGTGGAGCACACAGGTCGTTTTAGTCGGTGCGAGTCCGACATAACTGCCACCTGTCCCCGTCGGGCGGCGGTACCCATAAGGAGTTTTTTTCTGTATAAAAAAAAAAACAATTCCCCTTTCCCTATACCATGAAGATTCCCTGCTATCTTTGGAATATCTAAATTCATATACTACATTTTTACTTATTTACTTTTACATTTTCCCTTAGTATTTTATTTTTACAATTAATTACAGAATGTCTTTATATACAACATTGACAGCTTTTTTGTCATAAAGAAAGAATCTTCATTACACAATACAAACATGTTTTCTTTAGAGGTTACTCTTGATAAAGCGACATATAGTCGGCCATGTGAAAAAAACCCGTCCAATCGCAGCTAAATTCGAAGTGCTATAAGACAAAGCGCGCAATCGCTATACCCTGCATTTTAAATCTGTAATATCTTTGAAAATGTTCATTTAAATTACAAATGAAGCAGAAAATGTCAAAAAAATGCTATTGTGGGTCGATAAGAGATAGACATAATATGTATACCATCGCGGAGTTTTCTGTAGACCTTTTCAAGGTGTAAAAATACTTAGTACATTATTTTGACAAATATTGTTGGGTTCGGCCTGCGTTTGCAATGTAAACGGAAAATAAATGTAATTATTTACGACATCACATTGGAAACCTCAAAAATGATAGTATTTCTTTACTCCATATTGAATGTTTATAATAAAAGTTTATAATATGTTAGATTATACATATAAACCTTTCTCTTCAATCACTCTATCTATTAAAAAACCGCATCAAAATCTGTTGCGTAGTTTTAAAGATTTAAGCATACAAAGGGATATAGGGACATAGGAACAGACAGAGAAAGCGACTTTGTTTTATACTATTTAGTGACGTTTAGCTATTATAACTAACGACGATATTTCTCCTTTATTCTTATGCAATAATAAAAATCAATTTTCCCAAAGTCAACTCATTTACTCTTTCTCAAAAACTACTCAATGACACATATGACAGCCACAATGCTTTTTCATATTAATGATTAACTCTGAAGGAAGTTGTATTAAAAACATGTTGTAACAGTCGACCATCCTGACAACATTTGCAACCCCGCAAATCTCATAAGCTGACTTCTGGGAATGAATCTACCACTGATTCGGAATGCTGATTGTACTGAGAAGAATCGGCAAGGAACTCAAAACTTGCTCTTTTAATCTGTAAAAGAAAAATCATTTCGCACCTTAAGCTCAACCTCAATCACTGTCATGACATAACACAGCTCAATAAGTGGCAACCAACTGAGCAGATACACACGTAAACAGACTCGCAAATGATAATGCTCAAAGAACAATCACCACATCTAGGCAGAGTCTAGCTGACAGTCGTTGCAGATGACCACAATCTAGAAAACAATTGTTGCAACTGGAACTAATCCAGAGAATAATCGTCATTCTAGCTGACAGTTCTATCGAAAAATAGTCACGGGCGCGTCTATGGCCTCACATAGCACATCGTCACGTTGATCTTACAGAGTTAATAAATTGAATACCAATTACCATCATAATATCATCATACTAATCTCTCCAATAAAAACTCCATTTTTTATTCCATAGCATCGCATATCGCAACTATCTCTCAAATTATACGAAATTCGCACTCTCCGTGTTGTCTCAAGATATTGATCGTCATTTGTCTTTTCTTTAAACTCTTTAAATTTCCGGATATTCCTTTTGTCCGCTCTATTTGTGAGTTTAGGTTACTTCCTCTTCTGAATATAATAAACGACGATATTTCTTCTTTGTACTTATTGTATTATTATACTTATATAAAAACAGTTTTCCCAGAGTCAACCCATTTACTCTTTCTCAACAACTTAATGACACATATAACAGCCACAATGCTTTTTCATATTAATGAGCAACTTTATGAAGGAGGTTGTATTAAAAACATGTTGTAACACTAATATTTTGATAATTGTCAAATATTTTACCATACTTCACCAAAGAAAAATTACGTTAACTGTCATCTATGTTTTGTATTCCACTGACATTTGCGTATTGTTATTCAATGTCATAGTCGTTCTTGTAATACCACGATTTATAGTGACTTGACGGGATAAAATAAATGCGGTCGAACGGGATAAAAGGTATCCTATGTCCGTTTTCTGGTTCTAAGCAACCTCTACACCAATTTTCGGCCGAATTGGTTCATCCGTTCTTGAGTTATAAATTGTGTAACTTAGACCAACTTTCTTTTATATATATAGATTTATACGAGTTTCGTATTCCCTCTTATTATTTATTGGTTTACTTTATATATACATTCACTTATAGGTCTGCTTATTCTCTACTCTACTCTACTCTACTCTAGTATAGCTCTATGGTGAATATTCATACAGGGTTCTTGCACTACCCTCAAAAGTCACTACGTTAAGTTATTGTGATAACACGATATAATTTCCAATGGACCGTGATGTCATCATATTACATTATCGAACTTTTTCCACCTAGAAAATTGTCTATAATTTGTGCTTCTGGTGTAACACAATTGAAAAGATCTTTTAGGAAATCTTTTGTTCATTAAAGAAAAAACGTATATTACATTTATATGACACAAATGAATTGAGATCACTTTCAGAATTCCATTATCTTTTCACACGCCATTACCCTGAAGTGTATAATGTCATCTTAAATTAACTATCTATTTTTGAATCTATTATTGAGATATGAATTTTAAGATTATGAAATTTGTTCCTTAGCATTGTTTCATATAAATGAGACTATATTTTTAAAAAATACTTTAATTTACGCCGTGTGATATCCGGCTGAATAGAATAGTACCACCCTCATTTCTTACCGAGGTGTCGTTAAAGGCGACTAAGGTAAGACGACCCGCCGTGTGGTATCCGGCTTAGTAGAATAGACCAACCTCATTTCTTACCGAGGTGTGGTAAAAGGCGACTAAGGTAAGTTGACCCAACGTGTGGTATCCGGTTTAGTAGAATAGACCAACCTCATTTCTTACCGAGGTGTCGTAAAAGGTGACTAAGGTAAGTTGACCCAACGTGTGGTATCCGGTTTAGTAGAATAGACCACCCTCTTTCTTACCGAGGTGTTGTAAAATTCCTTATACATCGGGATAACATATAAGCTATAGAAATTCTACATGAATAGGATGACTTTGAAAAGCGTCATCTTTTATCAACCTATCACGCGACAACAGTCCACGCAAACGAAGTTGCAGGTAAAAGTTTACCTTTCAGTATTTAAGTAGCAGACTAGAAATTTTTTATCTTAAGTAATAATATATTAGTAGCATCTTTTCATCTATTTATTGTACCAAAATTAGTTAATAAATTAAATATTAAAATGTATATATATATATATATATATATATATATATATATATATATATATATATATATATATATATATATATATATATATATATATATATATATATATATATATATATATATATATATATATATATATATATATTTTTTCTCTATATAACCCATACTCTCTTTCTTCTTCAATTCTTGTTCTTTTCTTTCTATTACTCAAAGGTTAACTGAAAGAGATCCCTATTAGGAATAAATCCGCCTTTATACATGTGCTTTTTAACTTCTTCTTTTTTTTTCTAAATATGTGTATAAAAAGAAATAAATAAATAAAGCTAGTACAGTATAATAGTATATGCCATTGAAAATCTCACCGGAAACGAAACTTCTCTTCATTTTTGAATAAAATATATTAGAATTGATGTAATAATAAAGAGCTTGTCAAATTCAGTATTTAATGTAAATTCATTTTGTTTCAATGAACATGTCGAAAGCATCTGGCGACGAACGGTTCCAGCCGATAGCGCAACGTTAACGATGCGTGCGGTTTATCCTTTTTGGAAAGGACATAAAAAGGCCTTGTATTATTGTTATATTTGAAGCATGTTTATCTTATGTACTGATTTCAGTGTTGCTATAATAACACTCCGATGACAAAAGATTCCATACAATAGCTAAAAAAGTTATTACGCACATTTTGTTTTAACAAATATAGTAAGTAACGGCCTGTTACTATCCCACTGCTGGGCATAGGCCACTTCTCTCCGTTTTTTTTTTTGGAGAGAAGGATTGGAGCTAAGACCTACCACGCTGCTCCAATGCGGGTTGGTAGGTTACACTTATCCCCAGAATTCTCTAGAGATATGCAAGTTTCCTCACGATGTTTTCCTTCACCGAAAAGCGTGTGATAAATTGCAATTATCAATTAGAAACATAAGTTTTTATACTAGAAAACTCATTGGTGCCTGCCCGGGGTTTGAACCCTAGACCTCCTTGAAAGAGGCACACGGTGTTACCGCTGGACTACCACAGCTTACAACAAATGTAGATGTGTCCATAAACGCTTGCTAAGGTTAGCGTATAAGGCTAGTGAGGCTTGCACTTGGTATCTGTAATCAAATACTAATTCAAAACATCATCGTCTTGCCCTTATCCCACCCTAAGTAGAGACTACTACCCACACTAACATGTTTTAAACATGTCACATGATTTGGATAGGTATTTTACGACCGGCCGCCTGCCTGACGTCAACATACCATAGTCTTCTTTTACGACACCTCAGTAGAAGTAGTCTATTCTCCTCAACCGGATACCACACGGCGGGTCGACTACCTTAGTCGCTTTTTACAACACCTTGGTAAGAAATTACTGTGGTCTATTCTACGCAGCTGGATACCACACGTCTTTTTCATGAACATGCGTTCATTAACGCTTGATGAAGTTAGCGTATAAGGCTAGTAAGCCTTACATTTGCCATCTGTAATCAAATGATAAATTAAAACAATATCCCAAAATCCTGTGACAACGCCAATAGAGTTCAGATCTCTGAACTTTCCTTGGAAAAAAGGAAATGGAAAATACACTAACCACGGTACTCCAAAACACACTGAAGTCGATCCATAGTAAAGCACTAGGTAAATATAAATTTATGTCATGATTTATGGGCCTCTAGACGTTGAATCTGTGAACCTCTTTGATAAATGCAATGCATCATGCGGTTTCAAATGCCATTTTTTTTATTTAAAAATAATATTTGAAATAAATAAAATATATTTTATTTATTTAATAAAAATAAACATTTAATAATAATATTTCAAAATAAAATGTATCAATGCATGTTGAAATTAGTTCTGAATCATTTCATAAATTTTTGCCGGTACTCAGTGCGTACCGGAGACAGTACACAGAGAATAAATTCTATATTTTACTTGTGCATTCCAGAAATATGAAGTCAAAAGACTGCACGTGTCATATACTGCTTTGTATAGTATTTACTCGGCCCAGTTGTTTCCTATAAAGTTGTGAAGCATGAAATAAGTTAAGCAATTACGTTAACGTTATTACGTTGAACGGGTTCAGTGACGGAACGTCACACGTTAAATATATGTTCCATAAATAAAATTCTTTAAAAATTTAATTATTACGAAAAATAAACATCGGAAGGAATAAGTCGTTTCGTTAGTATCCAATAATTATGTAAAAGTGTTTGCAAGTGTTAACTAGAACAATCAGTTACAAATTAGACTATAAATACTTTAAACTTTCTGTGCAAGTTAAGTGTTAATAAAAATAAAAATATTGTACAAAATTAATCTACAGTGATATGACTATACATCATGGAAATAATAACAAAAATTTCTAATCAAAACCTCCGATAATAAACATTGTTTCATATAAACATTGCAAAGTGTCCGTTAATTTTATTCAAAGTTGTGATCAAGTGCATGACATTGTATAATGCATTGTCGATTATCAATGAGTCATTACTTTGAACTTTTATTATGTACGATAATTTCAACAAAATACGTATATTTCGCGTGGACTGTTTAGAATAGTTAATGTAATGCAAATGGCGGAGTTGAGGGTTCGAAACCTACACAATTGTTGTTTTTTTTTTTTTTTTTATGAACTTTTCCTTTTTATTTCTAATTTTTAATAATAATTTTTAATAGTTATATTATTATTAATTTTTATTAGTTATATTATTTCATTGGACTTTTTATTATAATTGAAAGTTTTTACTGTAGTTATAATTAAACATTCTCGACAAAATGAATATAGATGGTAAAGATAACCTAGATAATATAACAACACGAAGACAACGAAGATTTCATTCTGAGATAGATCTTAGTAGATTTGGTGATGACACAGCATCAGCATCAACAATTCTTTTTGATGACACAATGAAAAGCCTGCCTAACGAATCTATATGTGACAATTATGTGATTGTAGAATTAAAGCAAAAAAATGAAGATATGGCCACAGAACTGCAGTCTGCTCATAAAGAAATAGAAAATTTGCTAAACGAAAATTTTAACCTCAAAAACGAATTAGAAAATTGCCAAAAAGTGATCAAAACTTTAAAAAAATTTAGTATCGTCACAAATAAAGATTTATGTTCTACTAATTCAACACCTGTCAAATATAGAAACAAAAAGGATAAAGCGATTACAGAAACTTTTACCCCAATTTTGAAAAAAGTAAATGATAAATATAATACCTCTAATCACATCAACAGCAATGAAACCAAAGAAAAGCCTCATGGGAGCATAGTTGGACAAGTAAGCCAAAATAATTCAGTTGACTCCTCTTCACCGAATAGCAAAGAAATGAGCGCCGACAACTTGCATAATAATTTAAAGCCTATCCATATGCCTGATGCTCTCAAAGTGAAAAACAAAGTCATTATTCTGGCTGACCAACAAGGGTATAAAGTCAGATCTATACTTCAGAAACTTTTGGGTTCTGATTATTCAGTAACATGTTTTATGAAACCCGGCGCAAGCTCATACGAAGTTCTAAGAAGCTGGAAGGAAGATATATCTCGGCTTACTTTTGATGATTGTGTTATTATACTAACAGGAACTAATGATCATAACCCGTTTAAATTTAAATGCGACATCACTAGTTGGGTGAATTCTGTTAAAAATACTAATATATTAATATCAGAGGTGGTTGATAATAAAAAATTAAATGTATACAAGTTAAATTATGAACTAAAATTTTTATGCTCAAACTTCAGTCATGCTGTGTTTTTAGATATGGATTACATTCGTCATATACCTAGAAAAAGTTCATTTGCTTTGAATCTTTCGCGATCGCTTCTTAAAGAGATTTTGAGTATCACATATAAAAATAATTATAGCAAGTACATCAACAGCTTGCAAAACAAAAATGAAAAATCTAAATCACCACTAAAAGTTGATAAAGAAACTCAAACAGATTTAGAATCTGCTTTTGCAATTTCTTCTGATAAAAGTGAAAACAAATCTGGGTCAAAATGTTTTCGTAATTAAAAAATTATATGTGATACATCAAAATATTAATGGTCTAATTAGAAAATCAGATATGTTGACAGTTTGCTTGTCAGAATTAGAAGCTGAAAATAAGCCCGTTGATATAATATGTATTACAGAACACAACATGATTGAAGACGATATTCCATATTTAGACATACCCAACTATAGGATAGTATCTTATTTTACGAGACATAATAGATACGGTGGTTCATGTATCTTAGTTAAGAATAATATTAAAATAAAAATTATAAAAGAAGTAAAAAATCGCTCCGTATCTAATATCATTGAATGTTGTGCTGTAGAGCTGATTGATTATAATATTGTTGTGATATGTTTATACAGAGTTCCGAATAGTGATATGAATGTTTTTTGTAATGTTTTTCAAACTATTATTCATAAATATTGTTTAAGCAACATAAGAACGATCCTTTTAGGTGATTACAATATTGACATATTAACACCAGATAATTTGACTAAAAAGTTAGACGAAATGTTGTTTAGCTACAATCTTGTTATCCAGTTTCATGAACCTACTAGACTTATTAGTGGAAAATGCATTGATAACGCAATCCATAATGTAAAAAATGTTAATGGTGAAGTTATAGAATTTGCATTATCAGATCATACAGCACAATTACTACAAATTCCAGTCAAAAAACAATATTCTATGACACATTGGTACATATATAGACGCGATTATTGTAAGGAAAATTTGATAAAATTTAAAGAATGCCTAAGTTCACTGACATTTAAAGATACATTTGATTCATTTGATCCCAGTACCGCTTTTAATTCATTCTATGACGTATTCAGACTATTTTATGATCTATGTTTTCCAACTATTAAAATAAAAATAAGTTGTAAAAGGAAAGTCAATTGGATATCCAAAGGCATTAAAATTTGTAGTTTAAACAAAAGAAAACTATTATGGTATTACCGTTTTAACCCGACTGAAACTTCAAAGATTAAATATAAAATGTATTCAAAGAGATTTAAAAAAATTATTCAATTAACAAGAAAAGCTAAAAACACATATTATATTAAGAACTCGAGAAACAAATGCAAAGCCACATGGGAAATTATTAAACCAAAAAAAAGAAATAGAGTAGAAAATCAAATTGACAGAATTATTTATAAAGAAAATGAAATCACAGATCCTAAAACTATTGCACAAACATTTAATAGTAATTTCATTAGTATGGTTCAACCAGTTGCAAATGGCAACACTACTAAAAATTAAATTCCCTATAATGTATTATCTTCTATGTTTATGTTACCTGTAAAAACAAATGAAATAAATCAGATAATAAAGTCACTTAAAAATACACAAAGTGTGGGACATGACGGTATCGCCACAAAGGTTGTGAAATATATTGCCGATACTATTGCTGGAGTTTTCTCTCATATTTGTAATCTTTGCATTGAAAATGGCACATTCCCCAAACCATTAAAAATATCTATAATTAAGCCATTATTTAAAAAAGGCGATAAAAAAGATATTAACTGTTATCGTCCGATTGCTCTAATTCCTGTATTCGCAAAAGTTTTTGAAAAAGTTATACATAAAAGAATTTACAAATATTTTGAAGACAAATCGTTATTTGTAAATAAACAAAAAGGTTTTAGGAAAAACAAATCTATAAATATTGCAATTTATGACTTCCTCCAAAAAATTATGACATGCGTTGATAAAAAAATACCAGTATCTGCTTTATATATAGATTTGACTAAGGCGTTTGATTATGTGGATCATTCAATTTTATTGGAAAAATTATTTCAGTATGGCATTCGTGGAAAGGTTTTAGAGCTTTTACAATCCTACTTGGCGGATAGATACCAAATAACTAAAGTAAATAGAATGTGCTCGTTAACTTATACAGAGATGACTTATGAATCATCACCTTAACTCGTGGAATATGGAGTCCCACAAGGAAGTATTTTGGGACCATTACTGTTTTTAATATACATAAACGACATCACGAGAGCTATACCTCAATCTATGGTATTGTTTGCTGATGATTGTACTATTATATATGAAGGAAATAAAGAAAAAGGTTATGAATCAGAAATTTATAATTCCTTAACAAGTCTTTTAGAGTGGCTTACAAAAAATAATTTAAAAATTAACCTTCATAAAACTAAGTTCATGTCTTTCAATTATAAACAAAGTGATATCAATAATATTAATATTAATTACGATGGAACTCAGATAGAAAAAGTAGATGAAATCAAATTCTTAGGTATTATATTAGACGACAAAACGAAATGGACACCACAAGCACATACCGTCTGTAAAAAGTTAAATAGATTTTCATATGCCTTGTATAATTTAAGCAAAGTAGCTGACCTTCAGACACTACTAACAGCATATCATGGATATGTCGAGTCAACTCTTAGATATGGGATTATGTTTTGGGGAAATTGTGTAGAAAGGGAGAGCATATTTAGAGCGCAAAAGAGATGTATCAGAGCAATTAAAAACATTAATTGGACTGAAAGTTGTAAACCCCACTTTAAACAGCTAGGGCTACTTACCTTTCCTTCATTATTTATATATGAAACGTCAGTTTTCGTTCATAGCAATCTTCACTTATTTAATACATTAAATAGCAAAAGATATCCACATAGATTGCGAGTTATCCCATCCAAAACAGCCAAAATGAATAAAAGTGTATTTTGTTTTTCAATTAATATTTATAATAATTTGTCTGATGAACTGAAACAACATGCTACTATTAAATTTAAAAATGATTTAAAAAACCTTTTAATATCTAAATGTTATTACTCAATTAATGATTTTATAAATAACTTTTAATTTTTTATTTTTTGACATACTGATATAATAACATTCATGAATTTAACTATTTTAATTAACATTTTAGTTGACAAAAGTTAAAAGGCAACATTATTTAACCTCGCCTAAACAAACATAATAGTATATGTATGTACCGATGTGTTATGGCTCGCACTAGTAAGGTTTAAAAAGTTTAAGAGGAGAGAAACGTTAAGTTAATATAGTATTCTGCAGATGAATGTGTAGATAAGTGATGATGAATAATAAAATCTGAAATATACATAAATCTTGGGAAAAATAGGCATCGGAAAAATCATAAACATAAAATTAAATAGGGCTTATGCCTTTAACGTCTATTTTTCCCGGTTTAACGTTAAATCGTGACCTTTTATAAGGCAACATCGGTCTGGGTAAATTTTATTAAGCGATGAAAAATAATAGATTGTTTTTTATAGCTTCGCTCCAGTTATTAATTTGCATCGCCCTTATATTGGTAGTAAACAGCTTTTCAATACAATTAATATTAAAGTCAATTATTGACCCGTTCGTGCAGATGGCGGTGACTCTACCTTCGGCTTCGGTTGTCGCGGGTTCGATTATCGACGTCGGCCATTCGGATATTTATTCGATGATTCGATTAATCATCCGAATGATGATCGATTCGATGATTGGGACCATTCCACGTGGGCATGATTTGTATAGTCCTAGCGTGTAAGTAATTTAAGATATATAAAACTTGTACATTTTTGCTGTAAACAAAAAAGTAAATTTAATAAATTTTGCAATTTAATTTTTTATTCCTTTATTTAACTCAAAGTCTACCCCCCCCCCCTTCTTTGATAACAAATTAATTATGTAATTTTTTAAGTTAAGCTTGATACAAGAATTAACTTAAACACATTTAAAGCACTTGGTAAATATCAATCCAGCCATTGAACTTTCTCAATTATTTAGACAGAACAAAATATAAATAGTTTATAGAATTAGGCGTTACTTTGCGGAGTTCAATAATACATAATAAGAATTTTATTTTGCTATAATCTGCGATAAAAGAAAATATATATATCGCGGATTATAGCAAGATAAGTCGACCAGCCGTTTAGTATCCGACTGAGTATAATAGACCAGCCTCTTTCTTACCGAGTTGTCGTAAAATACGCGTAAGTTAATTAGAGGTCAGGCAAGCAAGGCGGCGTAAAATACGTATCCAAATCATGTGCCAACATGTTTTACCGACTCCACTTAGTACGCGATAAGGATGACGACAAAAATAAACACCAAATCAGAATTGTTAAATTTAATTACTTTCTAATATTTGCATTCTCGTAATTCGTCGTTTCTAGTGACAGTGGAAATTTATAATGACTTTCGCCGCTTCTATCAACTTTAGTACTATTTAGTTTCTGTTTATTTGTATCAGATCCATCTATACTTGATATAATCACATTTACATGATGTTTATTGGGTACTATGTCGTATATCCCCAAATCGGGAACCGAAAACGATCTTTCTTTTAAAACTGCATACGATTTCCTTTCAACTCTTTCATAGAGTATCTCATTATCTTTTACCTTTAGTTTGTTATTGATCACAGCTTTACAAATTAATTCCATTTTATCCGGAGGTAAAATTGCAATTTGACTTCCAATACCAATTTTTATTTTTTCTTTTTGTGTTGTATCTGTTGAGTCAACTTCATCGTTCTTATTTATATAGTTGCTCAATTCTGAATCATTTCTTTGGTTCTCATTTTGAGATAATTTTTTTAAATGATTTAAGTTCCATTTAGGCAGATGGAATGAGCTAATTTTACTCTTTCTATATTGTGTTATACAAGAAACTTTTCTTCTATTATCCTTTATATATATCTTAGTAAAAACGACATATAATAAATAAATCACTATAAGAATCAGCAATATAATTATAGTTCCTGTGAGGTAAAGAGAGTATTTGGGTATCCATACATAATTCGCAGACATTTCCATAGTCCTCTGAAATTAGAAATTAGAAAGAAAGAAGTAAATTAGAAATCTATATATATAAAAGAAAGTGGTGTTAGTTACACTATTTATAACTCAAGAATGGATGAACCAATTTTGCTGATGATTGGTGGAAAGGTTGTTTAAAACCAGGAGACAGACATAGGATACTTTTTATCCCGTTCGACCGCGTTTCCGCCAAGTCACTATAAAACGTGGTATAACAAAAACGACTATGACATGGAATAACAGAACACAAATGAGAGGGGAATAACAAAACATAAATGACATCTAAACGTAGTTTTGTCTTCGGTTAAGTATGGTCAAAAATTTGACAATTATCAAAATAATAGCTAAACGTAACTACGTAAAGATAGCAGGGAATATTCATGTATACGGAAAGGGGAATTGTTACTCCAAATTTAACGCGTGCGAGCCACAGGCAGTAATGAATAACACAAAACTACTGGTGCGATTTTAATCACTTTTTTCACTGAGTGACATAGGCTATATATTTTATACCCGTGCGAAGCTGGAGCGGAATAAAAAATAACCGTTACCATCCCATAGATGGGCATAGGCCTTCTCTATCCGTTTTTGGGGAGAAGGATTGGAGCTCAGACCTACCACTTTGCTCCAAAGCGGATTGGTAGGTTACCCATATTTATAGAGATATGCAGGTTTCCTCATTATGTTTTCCTTTGCCGAAAAGCGAGTGATAAATTTAAAATTATCAATAAGACACATAAGTTTATCAGAAAAACTTATTGATGCCTGCCCCGGGTTTGAACCCGAGACCCCCTCAACATAGTAGCACGATCTCACCGCTGGGCTACCACGGCTTATATTACAGAAATAAATATTTATGTAAATTACATTATTTGCAGATATTCTTTGCAATGAAAAACATTTTTATTTTGAACTAACATTAATTAAAATAAACATATCTTTTAAATTTTCTATTTTGATTTCTACAATTCTAAATTAACTTTAAAATCCTATTCTATTCTAATATAATTTTGTAAATGCAAAAGTTTGTGAGTATGTATGTTTGTTACTCTTTCACTTCGCATCCGCTGAAACAATTTTGAAGAAATTTGGTTTATACACCGGAATAACTTATCTTCATCGTCATATATAATCGACGTATCACACGACAACAGTCCACGCGAACGAAGTCGCGGGTAACATCTAGTATAAGATAATATTTAAAATATATTACAAAAATCATTGCATAAAGATATGGGACTTATTTTACCTCTTTAATTAGTGATCATAATCAGCACCAATAACCAGATATTATCACTTTTTCCTCAAAAATAATTATAAAATATTTAAATCATTCTTTAGTATTAATACACTTGATAATAAGTCAATATGCACATCACCTAAATCAAAAACATTAGAACAAAAACTTTAAACAGTTGCTTCTAACTCTACCGTAAACATGTAACAAAACACAACGTTGGACTTGCGTTGTTTGTTATGAGATTATTGACTTATACCGCATTGTTCCTATTAATAAATCACAGTTTTCCTTCCTCCAATACAAAATATGTCGTAGTGAAATATTTGTGACACATAATGGAAAAAACAAAGGACGTCTACGTTTTGTTAGTGTAAACTAATAGCGTTAAATTATTTATAATAAATATACTCCCAAAGGCGTCTCGAATAGTTATACCACCAGCTATCCACTACACGTCGCCCTAAGCAATGATCTAAATTCACAGTTGGCAACCTTGCTAGTAAAGTTTTGGCGCGCGTTACATTTTAAACCTCGCCGATGCTTCTGCACTCGCCCGTCTTGCCCTGTGACGCTTTACGAACTATTAGGACTAATAATATATTGTCAATTTTAAAAAATATATATGAATAAAACTTCTCGAGATTAACTTAATAAATTATTAAACACTTATCTATGAAATCTTCTTCTTCTTCTTCTTCCTGCCCTTATCCCACTCTAAGTGGGGTCGGCACAACATGTTGTCATATGATTTGGCTACGTATTTTACGACCGGCCGTCTGCCTGACATCAACTTACCTTAGTCGTATTTTACGACACCTTGGTAAGAAAGAGGGTGGTCTATTCTACTTAACCGGATATCACACGGTGGGTCAACTTACCTTAGTCGCCCTTTACGACACCTCGGTAAGAAATGAGGGTGATATTATTCTATTCAGCCGGACTAAACCATACGGCGTTAAATATATGAAATATTACATAAAATTCCGCAATTCTGAAAACTTAATCTTGCGCTTAACGATGCTGACAAGTGCGCTCCAGCTTAAAACTCCTCATCAATCAAGCCAGATTGTGATCAAACGTTATGACTATAAAACATAGTCGAGTTGTATATATTAATCCAAAGAGAAATCCATCAACGACAAAATATAGAAAGCAAAATGCGGAAGTGCTTTGCTCGAAATGCGTTGGATTATTTTCTTAACAACACGAGGTCGAAGCTTAGTGGTCAAATGGAGAAACAATATAATAAAAATGTACAAGTTATATTATTATATCTGTATAAGCTGTGGTAGCCCAGCGGTAACACCGTGCGACTCTTTCGGGGAGGTCACGGGCTCAAACCCGGGCAGACACCAATGAGTTTTTCTGTTTAAAAAAACACAAACATTGATAATTGCAATCTCTTAAGAATTCTAGAGATATGTGTAACCTACCAATCCGCAATGGAGCAGCGTGGTAGCTCCAAGCCTTCTTTCCAAAAACGGAGAGAAGAGGCCTATTCTCAGCAGTGGAATGGTAATAGGCCGCTACTTATTTTACTTATATATCTATCTTAAACTATATTATACTTACACGCTAGGACTATACAAATCAAGCCCACATGGAATGGTATCAAGAATGCTGGCAGTGTTTCCGCGCTGAATCGCTAAGCTGATTCTTTGTGCGAAAAAGGAGCCAGCCCTAGTCACCTGAAGAGACAAACCTGGGGTGTTAAAACAGATAAAAACAAAATCGCACTTTGACTCATTAGCCCTAGGGTCTCAACTGCAAACCGCATAAATATATAACTCTCGATGAGAGATGCATACTTCCGCCGTTTGCAATATAATTATCTTTATAAATGCAAAAAAATACGAATAAATAAGAATACGTATTAAAGAGTAATTCGTTTCAATAACGTTGACGTTTATTGTAAATAATTGATAGATGATCGAAAATGGCCTAAATGAAAATAATAAATTTTATTATTAAATATTTCACAGTCCTATCAGGACAAAAGGAGAATTATTGAAAGTCAAAAATATAAATTACCTAAAAACTTACCTAAACTCTTACTAGTTTGACAATAAACGTTATTTATAAAGATAGAATACATGCACGCGGTTTCGTGTGAGAAAGTTTTTCCCATGTTAATAACGAAATTGATTAAATAGTTCAATTTATTTAAACTTTTTCTTTTTCTCTATATGAGCCGTACTCTCTTTCTTCTTCAATTCTTGTCCTTTTCCTTCTGGAAAGGACTGGAAGAGATCCCTTTTAGGGATAAGTCCGCCTTTATTTATGAGCTTCTTTACTTTTTCTTTCTCTTATCTAAATATATGTATAAAAATAAATAAATAAATAAATAAATGAATGAATGAATGAATGAATGAATGAATGAATGAATGAATGAATGAATGAATGAATGAATGAATGAATGAATGAATGAATGAATGAATGAATGAATGAATGAATGAATGAATGAATGAATGAATGAATGAATGAATGAATGAATGAATGAATGAATGAATGAATGAATGAATGAATGAATGAATGAATGAATGAATGAATGAATGAATGAATGAATGAATGAATGAATGAATGAATGAATGAATGAATGAATGAATGAATGAATGAATAAATAAATAAATTAAATAAATTAAATAAATTGAATAAAAAAAGGAAAATAACTACCTAACAATAGCTAAAAAAGAATGCATACAACATTGAACATTCAGTAAGTCGACGTGCGTATCCAGAGACATTACTACTATATAAGAATTAAGGCACTATATGTGCGTATCTCTGCTGGTTTATGCGGGGCACGTGACTAAAGCTCCCGGAAGGTAAATTTTTTTACAACTGCGCGACCTCTTTAACACAATTTACATAAAACCGCTATGTACCTGTATGTTAAGTGTTGACCTAAATCTTCCGGAAAATTGCACTACCTTTCAGATAAAACCGTTGAAAAATCCGTTTAGTAGATTTTGAGAAAATCAATCATATACAGACAGACCGCTGTCTGGCATTTTGCTATATATTTATAATAAGTATATAATACAAAAGTAATAATAAAATTATTTTGCTATCTATATATAATCCGCGATGAATGTTTTCATCGCGGATTATAGCAAAATAATTTTATTATAACTTTTGTATTATTGACCTTTGGAAAGTAACGCCTAGTTCTATAAAGTATAGAATAGTTATAGATAGATAATATAACAGCCGTGTGGTATCCGGCTGAATAGAATAGTACCACCCTCATTTCTTACCGAAGTGTCGTAAGAGGCGACTAAGGTAAGTCGAATCGCCGTGTGGTATCCGGCTGAGTAGAATAGACCTACCTCGTTTCTTACCGAGGTGTCGTAAAAAGCGACTAAAGTAAGTTGACCCACCGTGTGGTATCCGGTTTAGTAGAATAGACCACCCTCTTTCTTACCGAGGTGTCGTAAAATACGACTGAGGTAAGTTGATGTCAGGAAGGTGGCCGGTCGTAAAAAGACAGCCAAATCATGTGACAGCATGATTATAACATATTGTGTCAACCCCACTTAGAGTGGGATAAGGGCAGGAAGATGATAAGGAGATAGATAATATAACAGTAATAATCTGTAACAAACTATCATTGGTACTAATAGATAGTATCATACGATAAGTATCCGGCTGGATAGTATAGGCCACCCTCATTTCCTACCGAAATGTCGTAAAAGACAACTAAGGTACGTTGACACACCGTGTGGTATCGGGCTGGGTAGAATAGACCACAATCTTTCTTACCAAGGTCTCGTAAAAGGCGACTAAGGTAAGTTGACCCGTCGTGTGGTATTCAGCTAAATAGAATAAACCACTCTTATTTCTTATCAAAGTGTCGTAAAAGGCGACTAAGGTAAGTTTACGTCACGCAGGCGGCCAAATCATGTGACAACATGTTGTGCTGAAATCTGATGATACAACATTAAAAACTGCTATTTCACCACCGCATTAAAAGTAAATGCCCTTTATGTTTGAAATTATTCAAATATGGAGATATTTTAGCAATCGTAAAAGTGCTTCATTATTAGGATTTTCTAGACGACATAAAACGTTATTAAATTTTGTGACACTAACATTTTTCTAAAGCGTTTCATTTTACGATTCGTACGATAGCATCAATAAAGAAAGATATGAAACAGTTTTGTGGAATTCAGCAGCTAACTTTTACGCCTCCACATTTAATATGAATTATTCTGTATAATCTGTGAATTTTCTCGAAGTTTGATATTACTACGGACCCTTTTGTTGTAATACCAAACTTCTGAGCTACTTCCTTTTCTGCTTTTAATTTTAACTGTTGGAGTTATTTTAATATAAAGTTTAGACGCTCTTAAACCGTTTTAGGTTACTTTAGAACAGGGCTTCTTAAACTGTGGGTCGAGACTACTGAAAGCAAAAGGCGTCGCAAAGATCTGACACTTTTCAATCATTATTGATACAACTACATGGCTGCAGCTGTCCTTTAAAGAACTTTTCTAACAAAGATTTATTGATATTTCTCCTCCTAAGTTCCTTCATTACCCCTTTTCATTAAATTTAATTAAATAGATTTTATTAAATTTATGATTATATATTTCATTATATGGAGGAGGGGGTCGTTTAAAATTTCCTAAGCTTGAATGGGGTCGCTATATAAAAAAAGTTTAAGAAGCCCCTGCTTTAGAAGATGAATACAACAGAATATATCAGTAAAGGAAACTCTCAGTGATTAAATTCCTTGTAAGACTATAGTCATATAGAAATAGTTTATAATAGACTATAGAAATAGTTTACTTGTTTATGATTAGATTAACCTTTGCTCATATTAATTACTCTACCCAGAATTTAAGTTACTTCATAATTAACTTGGTCTCTGTCATCATTATGACCCGATAAAAAGCAATAATTACCAAAGAATTAAAAATCAAAAATAGCTTCCCAATTTTTGCATTCTAGAGAGCGTTTTTTTCAAAACCAAAATTGCAATATTAGTGACAAATAAACAGTAAAAAGTTTTATTTGTAGTTTATGTATAGAAAACAGCTATACTCACCTCATATTATATCGGGTTAACCCTAATAGTTTCGAGCCCATAAGGGACACTTATTCATGAGCTCTTTACACAAACTTATTGCGGCGTGGCTTCTATACATAAATGTTTATATACATGAACTTCGAATATTACTCACGATAGTTCAAATTCAAAAAAATTGTATTTAATGTATTATCGTTTAGATATAAAATCTTCACATTAACCTGATTGTTAGTCAGTATTGCTGAATCGCATGACTAGATCCATTCTGATTTCAGTTCACACACCAATGATACTAAACCTGCTGTAATATTCGTTTATTTCTTTAATGACAAATAACTCTGCGTGTTTCAACATTGCACAAGACAAGAGAAGAACATATATCTATAGCTTATTTATAGTGTGTGGACCAAATCATCTTATACTTCCTATTAAATAGATCGGGATCACCGTATATTTGAATTGCGATCACCATTTCAATGTCTAAAGGCAAGGCCGCATGCGTAATTACGCATATCGCTGCCATGTTTGGTCGGCTAACATGTGACAACCCTACAAGTCCCAGAATATAAATCTTTAGTTCATAAATAAAATGTTTAAATAATGGAATCGGCGAGAACAGATGCGATAAACATCTACAATATATCATACTATTGTTTATGGAACAACTTAACAACAACAACAACTCTAGCTTTAAAGACATTCATATTTAATGAACTGGGAGAGAATTCAATTCCCTTGCTGTGCGCAATAAAAAAAAAGACGTGAAGCGCTCCTTGCGCCTTCGAGTGAAGTCAATGACGTAAGGGTGGAACTTCTCCCAATGCCTAGCGGAGCGATGATGGAAAGGCGACGGAAGAACATGGTTGCGAAGTACCTCAGCACACTCTCCGAAATATATCCTTAGTCCATTGAAAAGTTACATGAGCTTTGCATTTTTAAAGGACGCAATTTTACTTTTGGGACACTAATCGTAAGGAAACGTTTAATTTAATTTTTGTTGTTGTAAATATATTCTTACAAAATTTTTGTTAAATTCATACAACATTACTTATCAATTCCTAACTCTTTTCTCCTTAACCAATGAGGTAGAGTCTGTAGGCGTGTGGTATTCCCAGTAGACCTACTCCACAGACATCTTTTTATAAGGTAATCCTTGACATCATAATATTTTAATTACTTATTAGCTAGCAATGCATAAGCAAGATAAAAAAGTTATAAACAAAAAAGAAATTTCTCTTTTTTTGCTTATAAGTTCTTTTATTTTTAACTGAGGACAAAAGTTATAGAACATACTTGTCGGCAAAATAATCTGCTACAAATTGTGACTGTACAATTTTTTTGTGAGATGCATAGTTTTCGAGATATCGCGAAAAAAGGATTTTCAGCCATTTTTCCAAGATGGCGGCTGGGGGACATCGGTAGTGACCCCACAAACTTGAGTTTAAGCTTTTATTGACCCCCACACGTGTCCCAAAAATAAAATTACGTCCTCTGAAAAATGCAATATTCGGTCCTGATTGTAACATTTCAATGGACTACCTGTAGAAGACCGATAGACAGGAAACCTTGTGCCGATGTTGAAGATTGTGCAAATTGGTAATGGTCAGGGTATTATCGGAAACGATCTTGCCTTCCGATCCACCGAGTCCAAAGGATCCAACTGGTTGTGTCATTCTTGATAACCAACGAATCCAAGATGGCTCCATTGATTTAGAAATCAATTTAATTGTCGATTTCAAATATTTTCAATCCATAGTTAATGCGGAGCAAGTAGATCGTATACAGTCTGTTAATGTCCTCGTATTTTTATTACACAATTTAATTATGAATGACGTAAGCCATTAATTACCCTGTCGTTATGTTTATTATTAATCTGTTGTACTTTTTTGTGGTGAGTATAAGATATATTTCAGTTTACCGACAAAAGTTATTATTCCACTGATGTGCTAAGGCGAAAATTCCCTTAGAATATTAACAGCCCGTTTCTGAAACGTAAATCAATTCTCGAATCAAGTAATCGGTGTGTTATATTGATCACGCATCTTTGTCCCTGGTACATTTAATTGGGTTTCCGTAACGTCAATTACGATGAAATTATTCTTTATTGGTAAGTCATTAAAGGATCCTTATTTCATACAATATTACTGACTTCGACGAGTTAGTTCATTGTATTCATATAGAAAAATCTGAATTACTATGTGTCAAATATTCATCATCACCCTCCCTTAGCTCACACTAAGTGGGGTCAGCACAACATATTTTAAACATGTTGTCACATGATTTGGCTACGTATATTACAGCCGCCTGTCTGACGTCAACTTAACTTCGTCGTATTTTACGCCACCTGTGTAAAAAAGGGGGTGTTCCATTCTACTCAACCTGATACCACCAGTAAGTGAGCTTACCTTAGTCGCTTTTTATGAGACCTCGGTAAGAAATAAGGGTGGCCTATTCTACTTAGACGCATACCACACGGCGGGTCGACTTTCCTTAGTCGCCTTTTACGAGACCTCGATAATAAAATGATATTATGTCAAATAATCTTTTACTATGTGCGTGTACCACATCATTTTTTTTTCATCCGAGATAAAGCTAATCGTGAAACAAAAACGTAATAGAGTAAGACTAATATGATCTTATATAAAAGATTTTGTCTAATGGAGAAACAGTGTCAAGGAAAGTATTTCCACTGGAATGGACGTGAAATACAATGTCTGGGTGTTTATTTACTACAAATAGATCGATATAATTGTGTCAAAGAGTTACTGAAATGAATTGTTATATTTACTTTTGTATTATAAATTCTAGTAAGAACTACTTCTGAAAATTGTGTCAACGAAGAATTGAGCAAATTAATGAGTTCTTAATATGAGTAAAAATGAAAAATGAATGGATCACGCTTTGGCAGTGTTGGAAGAAGTGAAAACTTGAATATTAACGTTGTGCATTTTTGTTATATTCAAAGTTAGTAAGTAAGTAAGTAGCGGCCTGTTAATATCCCACTGCTGAGAATAGGCCTCTTCTCTCCGTGTTTGGAGAGAAGTATTGGAGCTAAGACCTACCAAGCTGCTCCAATGCGGGTTGGTAGGTTACACATATCTGCAGAATTCTCTAGAGATATGCAGGTTTCCTCGCGATGTTTTCCTTCACCGAAAAGCGTGTGATACATTGCAATTATCAATTAGACACATAAGTTTTAACAGAAAAACTCATTGGTGTCTGCCCGGGTTTGAACCCGTGACCTCCTCGAAAGGGCCTCGAGAGACCTTTCGAGGAGGTTATGTTACCGCTGGGCTACGACAGCCTATTTTCAAATGGTAAGGTAATTAATTGTCACGAATTGCATTAATTATCGGTATAAAAGTACGATAATTTATAAGTGCTAAAATACAATATTCATTTATTGTGTATCGTACATAAACATACACAATAATGACTATTAATTTTACATTAAAAATTTTACACTTTAAAACTATTACAATTATTTTAAATCAAAAAGTTTATCTATCAGAACAATCAACTTCCAAAGCAGACGCAGGCATATATTTTCGCCACGTTGTAAAGAGACGGGGGCACTTCCTCTCCTATGCAACGCCGACGGTCTACTCTTCCTCCATCTTACGAATTTTCGATCAGGTCACGTGTCCCACAACAATTTTAACATTTTCTACATAACAAAAAGCGCACAATGCCGCTAATAAAGTTTAATATTCAAAAATGTTCTTATATATTAGAAAATATGTCTGGAAATATGTAACTTATTTCGTAGCATAGGTAAGCGACTCTTTCAATAGATGTACTCGTAAACCACAAAGGCATTGGTAATGTTGGTTTGTGGATTGCACATATCCCGTAAATACTCTTGAAATTTGCAAGTGAACTTATGAAGTTTTCAACGATCATCAAAAATAGATATCTACTCAATATTTTAATAGGATAGCAATAATGGAGATATACAGAATTATATTAAAGATACACTACTACTTGAAACTTGATAAAAATACACATATACTTTACAATTAGCGGGCTTGACGTAAATAACGATCTCTTCCAAGCATATTTAAATAAGAATAAGAATAAATTTATTAGGTCACGCCATTATAGAAGAAGAAACAAGAAAGAAATAAAAAAACAATAAGATTAATACATAGAAAAACAAACTATCCTAAATCATTATATAAACAAAAATTAAATATTATGGATGCGACGCAAAAAGGATCACCAATATTCTTATAGGTTTTGCAAAGGGTTACTAAGGTAAGTTGACGTCAGGCAGTCAGCCAGTAGAAAAATACCTAGCCAAATCACATCGCAACATGGTTAAACGTGCTGTGCCGACCTCACTTAGAGTGGGACAAGGGCAGGAAACTAATGATGATTCAGTAGGTCTGAGAATCGGCTTCTATCTTTTTTTCCCTAAGTAATAAGGGTTGTCCATCCCTACCATTTTTTTTTGTACATTTGTCTCAAAATGTTGACGAATGATAGAGGGAATGGAAGAAGAAGACATATTGTGCCGACCCCACTTAAAGTGGGATATGGGTAAGAGAATGATGAAAGGTTAACTCAAAAATACACTTCAATTATAACTGCAATTAAATTTAACAGTGATGATATTGTTTGATCTGCAATAACTTTAAAGTTTATAGGTAATATCTTTGAGTACGTGCGGAGCTATCGTAAGGAGTGACAGGAATTTATTAAATTCTTTGAGTTCTAGATCAAACTTTATAGAATTCATCGAATGAAAAAACTGTTTCCTTACAGCCATAGATTTATGTTTTTACGATCTTAATTTATTGGAAATGGTAATATAAAAATAAAGTAAAACGGCATGTTACTATCCCACTGCTAGGCTAAGCCCTCGTATCTCCGTTTTTGGATACTTCGAAACTAGTCGGGCTAACCCGATAGAATAAGAAGGTTTTCTTATTCTATTGGTGCTTGACCAGGGTCGGAAGTTGTGACTCCCAATTCAAACTCGAAGAACTACCAAATTGTTTTTAGAAAATATTGATTCTCACCGAGAATCGAAGTAGAGCTGAAGGCAGAGTCTTTGCCAACAAGCCCGTAAATGTTCAAACAACTTTAATTTAATTTTTTTATGTAAGTATAAAAATATATGATGATGTACTCTATTCAGAAAGTGCAACCTTTCCCAGTTATGTGTACATAAATTTAAAAAGTTGACGTTCTCCTAACATCAACTTTTTAAGTTTAGATTTCATTTCCCGTCACCATTAGTAGAGTATACAGGTCATTATTAAATTGCAGTCGGGTGCTATTAGTTCCAAGTGGCAAACTACTGCGTTGTCTTTGAGGCCAATTAATATAAGAGCTATACAAGGTAGTCAATTTCAGTAAAATAAAAAGCAATTGTTATGTACATTCATATATTAAATAGTAACTTATCAAAATAAATCGCCAAATTTGAGACTTATCTCTAAGAGACTTCACCACATTTTTTTTAAGTACCTTACTACACTTCTTTAAGAGATCTCACTACACTTCTTCAAGAGATCTCACTACACTTTTTTAGTAGACCTCCCCACACCTCTTTTAAGGATCTTACTAATCTTCTTTCAGAGACCTCACTACACTTCTTTAAGAGATCCCACCACACTACTTTAAGATACCTCACTATACTTCTTAAAGCGATCTCACTACACTTCTTTAAGAGATCTCACTACACTTCTTTAAAAGGCTTTTTTTATTTATTTTTATAACGGATAAATTATTTAAAATTGATTTAACAAAGAAAATATAAATCAATATTGAATCCAATGATCTCATTGTGTTTTAGAATCAAATAATCAGTAAATCAACAAATTTGAAATACTATGTATACTTTCAATGCTTAATACGAGTAATATGGATATGCATTTGCGTCGTTAGATAGTAATCTAGCTCTCTTGCTCAAACATTAATCGTTCAAACCCATCACTCTATGCATTTCTCGTAATAGCTAATAACAAATATCTGCACTGCCTTCCTTAAAGAGTCTTTAATATTGAATCTTATTCACTTTTAATTAAAGACTAAATTTCTATAAATTTAACTTGAATAAGCGCGTACTACATTAAATGATGAGCCTCATCCATTACACTGTGAATGACAGAGAAGAGACGGATTTTAACAAAATCTGAGTTAAAATGAAACGACTGCATATTGTGTTATATTAAGCTTTGAATGTAGAGTAAAAATTATTAAGTTAATTAATTTATAGAATTAGGCGTTACTTTGCGGAAGTCCATAAAAAAAACTAATGAAAATATTATTTTGCTATAATCCGCGATAAAAGACAATATATGTAAAGCAAAAAATCCAAAACAGTCTATCTCCTGACGATGCTTCGATTACGGGGCGAATAAATTGTTGAGATTGTGGTGTTGAAAGTTTGCAGTGCTTGTGTATTGTTGTGTTATTGGTGGCGGGCAGTGCAAGAGATTTTACAAATTCTGCATGTATGAGAAAGAATATCAGGTCGGATATGAGAAAGAAAAGTAGACTTTTCATTTAGCATTACATATATTGTCTTTGATCGCGAATTAAAGCAAAATAATATTTTCATTACTTTGTATTAAGTAAGTTGCTCATTAAGTTATTCTAATACAGCAAAGGTCTGTTTTTATAATCTAGCTGCGTGTATGAAATAGAATCGAAGAAAAGATGGAGGAATGTAACGTTCAGATAATCAAAGCAGTCCCTCAAATTATTCGACGCTCAGAAAAGTAAACAGCTAATGTCTTATAGAAGAGAAAATGTAATTATGACAGATATTACGACACCTACCAGTCAATAACGAAGGAAGATTCAGCGTGACCAGAATGTGGAAGAAGAAACTGGTCATTACCGGATACATAGAACACTCAGGCATACTGAGTGCACTATGTATTCATCCGATGGTATGATAGGAGACAAGGTAAAGAATTCATAGAATTAGGCGTTACTTTGCTGATATCCATAATACAAAAGTAATAATATGTTTTTCTATAATCCCCGATTTAGTAAAATAGAAAATATATATAATGCTAAATGTATAGTGGACAATCATCGCAAAGCTTTGCGATTTTGTCGTGGAGTCTATCTCCTGATGATGCTTCGGTTGCGAGGCGAAATGATTATTGTTTGTGATAGTGAACGTATGTAGTGCTGTGTATTGTGGTGGCGGTGGTGGAAGTTTGTGCATGTGTTTTCACGAATCCTGCAGGTATCAGGTATGAAAACGGATTGTCCACTCTACATTTAGCATTATATATATTTTCTATTTTACCTCATCGCGGATTATAGCAAAATAAATTTTATTATTACTTTCGTACAAGTAAAGACGTAATTAAATTGAGGACCTGATAAATATCCTCTACAGGGATATTATAAGGTTTGTTAAAGCATCTCGTAGTAGTAAAGCAAGCTCAAACATGGGGAAATGGATGGAATAGTCCGTAACAGCAGCTGTCCACCATCACCCATCCCGTGCCGACATTTCTTGTGCCTAAATAGAATAGTTACGTACATGGTTAATACTAATGGTGATTAGCGACTGGGAAATCGAGGTCATATTTACAGATTTTATTTGTTTTGGCGTAAAATCCAAATGAAATCTCTGGGAGTTGGCACTGTGGTAAAATCATCATTAAATATATAGTGTATTGATAAATTTATAGACTCAAACGATATGCAATAGAAGGTATTATTTTGGTACATAATTACATAAGGTACAGACATTTTCAAATCGTCAAATTTCACTCAATGTACACTTGGTTAGGGATATAACATGCAGTGGAAAAAATCTATTAATAAATAATATATTTTTATCTCATCAAAATAAATCGATTAACTCGTGTAAAAAATAAGATTTTCAAGAATGTTTTTTTTATATTAATAATTAATTAGAATAAAGACTATTAAAAGTGGTCAAGAACGAATAAAAAAACCAGATGTGCTATTCTCGAAATTCCATTAAAATGTGTAGTTTGGGTACATTTGGTTTTATTTTACAACGCATATCTTAAAAAACAAGATAAAAGAGATGAAAGAAAAAGAGGGTAATTATTATAATCGATTATTAACAATCGATTTATAATGTTTTGAAAATCAATTGATTTTAATAACAAAATACTCGATTAATATAAAAATCGATTATTTTTTCAATCCCTACACGAATACGAGTTGTTTAGCTATGATAGACTAAATTTTGTTGATACTTTTCCAATGCATAAGACGAGAAAACGTAACAAACAGACACTTTTTTTATTTTAGTATGGATTCTACATTTAACGGCGTTCAGTCAAACCGTTGTTAACAAATTGTAATATGGCGATAGTAAATACTATGAAACTGGAATGTAAATAGCGAAGTTATGTAATTAATTGGTAGACTATTTTGTAATCGGATATGACTGGATGCGGCAAATATACATTAGGCAAGATTGTGGACAAACGGGAGATGACGTAATCATAATCGAGCCGTATCCATGAAGATGCGATTTCAACTTAATTTAAATTATATATTTGCTAAAATAAATATCAGGTATAACCATCTTCAAATTTCTAAGGACCTTAAAAAAATAAAAGCAATATAGTAGTGCTCTTATATAATAGGAATACTGCAGGGAATAGGAAAAACATTTTTGAAACATAACTGTTTAGAGTTTAATTTATAGATTTCTTTTCAGAGACAATGACAAGACACATTTTTGAGCACGTACACAAATAAAATCAAATGTGTTTTTTTTCGGAATCTCGGAAACAGCACCAACGATTTTCCTGAAAATGCTGAATTTCAGGAATATTAGCATGTAGGGGGTTTTGGGGTAGAAAATTCGATCTAGCTAGGTTTTATTTAAAAAACATCAAAACCGTCGTAATCGAAGCATCATCAGGAGGATAGGCTTCATACACTTAGCATTACATAGATTCTCTTAACAAACGCGGATTATTATAGCAAAATAATTCTACTGTAACTTCTTGGCAGTATTATTTTTATATTTAGAGACACTTTAGACAGAGTATCAACGGTGTTACGCGCTTCTACCCAACACTTTTTTTTGTGTCAGGAAAACCCATCATGGGTCGTCGCCGTCCGACGGGATCGCCTCTACATTCAATAAACACAGACCTGTGCACTGTGAATTTATAACTCTATAGCAGATAATTATTATATACAATTGACTGGAATTCTGGCTTTTTAATACGCCGTGTGGTATGGCTGAATAGCTCATTTCTTACCGAGGTGTCGTAAAAGGCGACTAAGGTAAGTCGACCCGCCGTATCGTATCCGGCTGAGTAGAATAGACCAACCTCATTTCTTACCGAGGTGCCGTAAAAGGCGACTAATGTAAGTTGACCCACCGTGTGGTATCCAGTTGAGTTAAATACACCACCCTCTTTCTTACCGAGGAGTCGTAAAATACGACTAAGGTAAGTTGACGTCAGGCAGGTGGCCGGTCGTAAAATATGTAGCCTAATCATGTGACTAACATGTTTGTAACATGTTGTGCCGACCCCCCTTAGAGTGGGATAAGGGCAGGAGGATGATGATCTGGCTATTTTATACCTCAAAATACATTTCAAATGGTAAGTAATATGTCAGTAGCATGGTCACAGCTCGCCACTTAACCCAAAAAAAGGCCATGTCCTATTTTTACAGTGCGTAGTTACCTACTTGCTTTACGTCACATTTATGATTTATTTTCCTTTGCTGCAGGAAGTTGAAGACGATAATTTATGGATGTTTAAGTTGTATTATTTATAACTTAACTATTCTAAATTTTCTTTAATATATGACCAGTTTGACATTTAGTTATTGAAACTAATCAGTAACATGTAATCTTTAATATTTAAATGAGTTAATCTCGTATGTATATATATTTTTTTTCGAAATCTCTGAAACGGCTCCAATTGAAATTCAGTATGTAGGGGTTTGAGGGGAAGAAAAATCGATCTAGCTAGGTTTTATTTTTAAAAAAATCGTTTTATCACTGTTTTTGGGCATCAAAAAATACTAACATGTAAATCGAATATAAAACACTATTTTTGCCGTAAATTCTCAAGTCAGCGTAGCTTATTCGGGGAACGGGTGCTCTCGAGAAATGTAAATACGTGACGAAATCTGCTAATATTGAAAATTCAGAAAACGAGCTCTTTATGAGTTAATTTACTTATCCCACTCTAAGAGGGATTGGTACAACTTGGTATTTTACGACCGGTCGCCTTCCTGACCTCAACTTACTAAACTACTAAACTAAACTTACTAAAGGCGACTAACGCCTTTAGTGACACCATGTTAACAAATGAGGGTGGCTTATTATATTCAGCCGGATACCAAACCACGGGTCAACTTACCTTAATCGCCTTTTACGACACCTCGATAAGAAATGAGGGTGGTCTATTCTACTCAGCCGGATACCACACAGCGTTTATTGTAATTAACTGTAGCAACAAAAAAAAAGTTGTAAATAATCATTAAAAACTCATAGCAGATATAACAGCGGTTTTCACTAATTACTATAGAGGAAACTCTAATTTTTATTAACTACTAAATTGATGTGTTCCAAACGGAAGTAATGGCGTAAATACATAGTATGAACTCATTTTGGCAGGTCAAGGTACGATTTTATGGTTCTTTTAAATGATGACTGGTGTGAAGCTGTGGTAGCCCAGCGGTAACACCGTGCGACTCTTTCGAGAATGCCACGGGTTCAAACCCGGGCAGACACCAATGAGTTTTTCTGATAAAACTGATGTGTTAAATTGATAATTGCAATTTATTATACGCTTTTCGGTAAAGGAAAACATCGTAAGGAAACCTCCGTATCTCTAGAGAATTCTGGAGATATGTGTAACCTACCAATCCGCATTGGAGCAGCGTGGTAGGTCTTAGCTCCAATCCTTCTATGCAAAAAGGGAGAGACGAGGCCTATTCTCCGCAGTGGGATAATAACAGGTCGCTACTTACTTACTTTTTCTTAAACATTTTTGGTTATTTAATACATCAAAAGTGTTATTTAGATTTAGTGTTCAATGTCTCAATGTCTACAATGTTTAATCTAAGAAATGTAATCCTTAATGGCTTATGTTAATATTTTTATATTAAGAGTAATTTAGTCATAATAATAGCTGTGATTTTTTACAAATAAATAAATAAATAAATAGATATATTTACGTTGACCTTAGCTGACAAGGGCAAGTAAAATAGCAAACAAATTTTTTTTCGGTTTGAGAGAGTGTTGCCTTAACCAAATTCTAAGTCTCCTTAAATTACCGTGTCAACATTTTTTTTATTTCTGTCTAATATATTATACCAGTATATAAACTTCAATTATACCAATTTTTTCAAATATTCAAGCGGATTAGTTTTGATAGCTTAATGGACAGACGGACTAAATAAAAGACAATCAGCAGACGGACTAACATTTGTATAAGTTATAATTAAATTATTTTGCAATCCGCAATGAAGTAAAATAGAAAATATATATAATGCTAAATGTAGAGTGGACAATCCGTTTTCACAATTGCACAAACTTTCACCACCGCCACCACAATACACAAGCATTACATGCGTTCAGTACCGCAAATTCAACAATTATTTCGGCCTGTTACCGAAGCATCGTCAGACTCCTTGACAGAATCGCAAAGCCGTCTTTATAATAAATATAAAATACAAAGAATCCTTTATGCTGTAACCTATCTTTATATTTTATCCTTGTTGTGTAACGTACTAGCTCTCATGCATAGTGACACGGCATAATTGAAAAAGATTATGATCTTACTAGCGTTTGTTCTAGACTCTACTAGGGATGCGAAAAAAATAATCGATTTTTTATTTTATTCTAATAGTCAATTTTGTGAACATTATAAATCGACTTTTTAAAAATAGATGATATTATTTACACCCTTTTTTGTTATTTTTTAGATAAGATTTGTGTTGTTGCCTCAAATCCATAATTACATATTTTCTATCAATTATAAATATTCTATACATTCTAATCAATTATTAATATAAACAAAAAAATATCTAAAAAAATCAATTAATAACTGACTTTTTACTAATCTATTAGGTAGGAGTAGTGGGTAGGTGTGTAAAGTAAACACATGTGTTTTAGTTATCCTTACTTTATAAATTAGAAATATATTAAATTAATTACATATTTAATTGGAAAAATACTTATAAATGAGTGAAATGTTCTAAGTGCTAAATGTTCTAAGTACATACCCGCTGTTAACTCCTTATAAAGTTTTTCTTAGTATTTACTAAACAACTTCACTTAACCTCAAACTAAACAAATGGATTCCATAAAACAAAGTATGGCTGAATTAACTGAGCACTTCAACAGCAGAATGGCAGAATTCCAGCAGAATCTTCAAAGTTCCATCCCGGCTACTAGTCCAAATTCAAACATAGTGGCTCAGTTTAACAGTTTCAGAAGTTTTGTTCTAAGTACGCTCGAAGCACTACAGCTACAAATACAAGTCCTTAATAAAAAACTGGATGATATGGAGATGAGAAGTAGGAAAAAAATACTGCTTGTCCACGGTGTTCCGGAAAGTAAAAATGAGAAAATTGAGGCTGTTGTATCCAAGGTTGTTTCTGACCATCTCAAGTTGCCAGATATAAATGAGGGCAGTATCAGTCGCTGCCACCGGATGGGATCTATTAGATCTGATAAACCGAGGGCAGTGTTAATCAAATTTCATGACTTGGCCACTAGAAATAAACTTTGGTTTAATAAATCAGGCCTCAAAAACACTGGTATAACGCTGTCTGAGTTTCTGACTAAAGAACGCCATAATGTTTTTGTGGCTGCTCGGCAACGCTTTGGGATTTCAAAGTGCTGGACTAAGGATGGACGTATAATTATTCTCAGATCAGACGGTACACTCAAATACATCTCTTCATTAGCCGAGGTCAATTCCCTAATGCCCGTAAACAACGTGCCAGCTCAAACTGTTGCTGAGCCAGCGGCTTCAACTTCTGCAGCTAACCCAAACCTCAAGACTGATAAATTAATTAGATCTAAGAAAGTGAGTAGAAGATAATGTATTTAAGATCTCTACGATCCCAAAATCTGTTGAACGAAGTGTATCATTCATATCACATTTTAATGTATTCTCTCTTCCGCATACTACTTCGTAATACTCTCTTCTTCGCGGTAGTTAATTAATTTACTATACGAGCTGTGTAGTTTCGTGATTCTATACTTTATAACATAAATTTTACAGTATATATTACACTTGAACATATTATTATTATCTTCTTGCTGGTATATGTTGATTAATTATCCTATATAGTGTATTATCTATGAATTGTATTATGATAATATCAATTATCAGTTTGACACTTTAACCATAGACTACTAATAACTAATATGCCTACAACCTACAATTAATTTTGACAGTTTAAAATATTTGCTTGTAATTCTGGCATCTAGTCTATTGGGTTTTGATGGTATTTTGTTACAAACGTCACACAAATAAATTAATAGACAGTGTTATTATAGTAACTAGTTTTTAATGCACTTTTGTAATTTATACTCACTATAGTTTTATAATTTATGCTGACATCTGTTTGTTTTTATTCTTCTTATTTTATTTTTAAACATCACTTTAGTTATGAGTAGGCCTACTATGTACTACTAACATACTTGTAGTAATTTCTTGTTTACAGCTGGTGTGTACATGGAACAGGCAATTGTGAAATATTTGCATATTTGCTTATTTATTTGTTTCTTATTTACAATTATTATATAATATATTATTATTAAGTACATTATTTAATTATTATTATTCTTTTTTTTTTAATTTTATTATTATTATGTATTTTTATGATAATACAAATCAGCCACGTAGTGTATCTTATGACAGTCCTACTTCATCTTCTGATTGCAGCGTTCATAGTCCTCCCTTATCTTTACATGATCTTCTCGACTCCAAATTTTCCACATTTCCTAAAAACTTTAATGTTGCCCACATAAATGCGCAAAGCATTCCATCGCACTACTCTGACCTTTTAGCCACGTTTGATCTTGCTAATATTCATGCTCTTCTGGTATCTGAGACGTTCCTTAAACCCGCGTTGCCTTCTACCTCGTACTCATTGCCAGGATTTCAGTTAATTCGCAACGATCGAACGGGCAAAGGTGGTGGCGGAGTTGCTATTTATTTGCGTAGCCATATTCCGTTCAACATCCTTGATAAATCTCCGTCACCGTATTCCGAATCCTCGGAGCATATATTCCTTGAGGTGTTATTTGGTAATTTGAAGGTTCTCCTTGGGGTGTTTTATTCCCCATCTCTCCATATTAATTATTTTCGAAACTTTGAGACCCTCTTAGAGGCCCATGTTACTAATGTTGATCACACCATTATTATGGGTGATTTTAACACATGTTTAATTAAAAATGATTCACGCGCTAGTCAATTGAAAAATATTATTAATAGCTCTAATTTACACCTTTTACAAGATACTCCTACTCATTTCTTCCCTAACTGTTTACCTTCACTGCTTGATTTAATAACTGTTTCTTCTCCTGAACTTGTTAGCGCGCATGGTCAATTTCCAGCAGAGGCGTTCTCATATCACGACGCCATATATTTATCTTATAAAGTACGGCCACCCAAGGCTAAGCCTACTGTTACTATGCGACGCAGTTTCAAAACTTTCAATCGTGAGCGTTTTTTGCATGATTTAAGCCAAATCAACTGGGAATCTACGCTTGACGCTCCCTGTATAGATGAAAAGCTTAATATTTTCAATTCTACTCTGGTTGAACTTTTTGATCTGCACGCACCAGTACGGCCAATCAAGCTAAAATACGTTCCCGCGCCTTGGTTAACTGATGACATTAAGACGCTAATGACCAAACGCAATTCTGCTAAGTCCAAATACAAATCTAATCCTACTGACGATAATCTACGCAAGTACAAGTATCTCCGTAATCAATGTAACAGAGTGTGCAGAGATGCGCAACGTAAATATATCCATTCCTCAGTAGACAATAAGAAGACCTCAGAGGTGTGGAAATTTCTGGGCTCGCTAGGTATTGGACGGCAGAAGGAAAAAATTCCTCATACTGTAAACTTAAATTTATTAAATCAACATTTCACTACTATAACTTCTCGTTGCTCTCAAAAAAATATTACCATCGCGGCCCTAGAGTCTCGAACTAAGCCTACTTATCCATTATTTTATTTTAATTCTGTAACTGTGGATGAAGTTAAAAAACATATCTTAGCTGTCACATCGGGGGCTGTGGGTTCCGATGGTATCAGTCGAAAGATGATCGTTCTGGCCTTAGAAAGCATCTTACCTATACTGTGTCATATTTTTTCTCTGTCGTCCTCTACTTTTCCGAGTGCTTGGCGTATTGCTCAAGTTATCCCCGTTCCTAAGATTTCAAATCCCATATTACCCTCTCAATACCGTCCAATTTCCATTCTCCCTTTTTTGTCTAAAATCCTTGAACGTATTGTCCACTCTCAGTTATTTCTATTCCTCTCCAAATATAATATCTTAAATAATTTCCAATCTGGTTTCCGCCCTGGGCACAGTACAACGACGGCACTCACAAAAGTATGTGAGGACTTACGGTACGCTATGGATCACCAGCAGGTAAGTGTAATTGTACTGCTTGACTTCAGCAATGCTTTTAACGCAGTTGATCATGACGTCTTGTTGGCTATCTTAAACTCCATTAACATGTCGCCTAATGTCCTCTCCTGGATACGCTCATTCCTATTTGATAGACAACAATGCGTTTTTGTGGACGAACGTTTATCATCGTACTGCCCCTTGCATGCTGGTGTTCCTCAGGGTAGTGTACTCTCACCGCTGTTATTCTCCATTTTCATTGATACTGTCACCAAATTCCTCTCCCTTCCCTTTCACTTATACGCGGATGACTTGCAGTTGTACGTTTCTACTCCAGTTGACGACTTAACACACCGCATTACTGAATTAAATCACGAATTGGATGTCATCGTCAATTGGACTAGGGAATTTGGTCTGTCTATCAACGCTAGTAAATCTCAGCTTTGCATAATTGGTAGCACAAGGCAGATTTCGAAATTAAACTTGACGAATCTTCCACCTGTAGTCTTGGATGGATTGACGCTTCCTCACAGCACTGTTGTGAAGAATCTTGGCATTCTAGTAGATAATACCCTTTCCTGGAAGCCACAAGTCACTGAACTTTGTCGCAGAATTTTTGCAACAGTGCACTCTATGAAAAGGTGGAAGAATTTTCTACCTCTTAAGACAAAATTATCTCTTGCAAAAAGTCTTCTTCTGCCTATTCTTGATTACGCTGATACTTGTTATTGTGATCTATCAGAAGATCTCCTTAATAAATTGGAACGTATGCAAAATCTTTGCATTAGATTTGTATTTGGATTAAGGAAATTCGACCGCATTTCACACTTCCGCTCCCAACTTGGATGGCTTCCCATCAGGCGCCGTCGTGATCTCCATCTTCTTTCACTTCTATATAATATTCTCTTTCATCCTTGCACTCCCGTCTATCTAAAAGAACGCTTCACTTTCCTTGCAGGCTACAGCTGCCTTCATCTCAATCTTCGCTCTCAAAGTGACAACAAATTAAAAGTGCCGAAGTGCCATTCCCAAACTTACTTTAACTCTTTTACTCCTAAGGCTGTTCGTTTGTGGAATGCACTTCCAACTGACATACGGCATGCGAAGTCACTTCCTATCTTTAAAAATAAAATTAAAGCTTACTATTTGTCTCTGTAAAGTTATTTCTCTTTACTTATTTATTGTTCTTCTAATGTACTACTTTCCTGTATTTATATTATATCTAGTAAAATTATTATTGACATTATATAGTGTATGTATGAATAAATATATGTATTAAATATACATGTATGTATATTATGATTAATAGTTTTATCTAAGTGTATTTATATTATTATAAATACGCGAGTTTTCCTTTTGCACACCTGTCACGTTATTCTTTTTTTTTTTTTTACTGATAATCCTGTAAGAAGGGTTGCCTGGAAGAGATCACTACTCAGTGATAAGGCCGCCCTTTGTACGTATACATAAGTTTACTTTAAGTCCGTATGTATTTTTATGTGTTTTATGTGTTTGTACAATAAAGTTTTTATCTATCTATCTATCTATTATTTTAAATAGAAAATCGATTATTTATACGATTAGGTAATCGATTTTTTCCACTTCAAGTCACAGCCCTTAAAAGCACGTAACTAAAAAGAGGAAGGTGAAAAATAATTCCGCGCCTTAGTGGTTCGTATCAGAAATGAAATCTGCAAAAGTTTTTACGCGATCAGAAGAAATCCATTATGTATGAAAAAACTCAGGCGTTAGGATCAAGTTGTAAAAGCGGAATCTTTATAATTTTGTCCTGTTCATCTGGATATCCGTTAGACAGAATCGATTTATGCAGACACCTTTTTATTTTATTACGTAGGAGAAAAATTGCGTGATAGAAAGTCACGTTTTGTCTTACGCCCACATTCTAGTAAAAAACCTCCTCAACGTGGCCTAGAGCCAAAAATATCAAATCTAATCACGTAGTAAAATAAGTATCTTCCAATGCTCCATCGTTATAAAACCCAAAACCTATTTAAGTTTTCCAATTTTACGGTAAGCAAATAAACAGTTACGGCTTTATCGTTATGAAACTTTGCAATCCTATTACCTTGTTTAGAACAGTTTAATTTTTATTTCCTACTTCTATACACGGTGGTATTTCGGATTTAATTCAATGATCTATAAATAATCAACGCTGGATTTAAAGTTGGTGGAATAATCGCAAAAACATTTGTTCACTAACAACAATGTATTGAATTTATTAAGCACAAAGAGCGGTGCATTTCATTGACTTCTGTCGTAATCTGCGTTAAATATTTAGTTTTATTTAATAGTAATTATTTAATGCCAGTAACATTTAAAAAACAAAAATCGAATACCAGTTAACGTTTTGAAATGTGAAAATAAGGACCCATTAGGTCATCAAATTAGAAATGAAGTAGTTGTAATGAAATCGTCAACAATGAATTCAGACAGCTTATGTCAACTCGAAGTTTAAATGGAAATAAACAGGACATATTGTTCGCGAATTAATAGATTGTTGTATCCGAGAATAGTTTTCGGCACCATTTTGTATATAATGGCATATATCAGTAAGACAAAATATCAGACGACTCCCTTTTGTATGTAAAATCGATTAAGAAAATCGCTTTTTAGGCTACAGGAAGCGTTAAGCGTGTGTCAATATTGTTAAGTGATTATTATTAAAAGGATGCTGGATGTAGAGTATGCAGGTTGACATGTGTGTAACTTACCTTGTCAATACTAATATTATAAAGAGGAAAAATTTGTATGTATATTTGTAATGTTTTCACATAAAAACTACTGCACGGATTTCAAAAATTCTTTCGTCATAGGAAGGCTGCATCTTTACTGAGCAACATAGGTTATATTACATTCAAAAAACGTAATAATGTGTAAAATAAATAAAAATTACGCGGGTGATTACTAGTATTATTACTAGTATATTTATATACAAGACACATATATGAACATACACTAACTTATATTAATCTCAGAATGCACCACGTTAGTAACACAAGAGCCCTTGGTGAGACTGGACGTGGAGTGACATGTTGTTACTTGTTAGTGCGTTTTTGAGCCTGTGCTATGTTCATACAACATTAGTTTATATACACTACAAGTGGACAATAACTGTAATTCTTGACTACACTACGTTGATGGTACAGACCGAAATATAGAATTATTCAAAAACACCCACGTACAATAAAGTCTAGAATGACGTGCCACGAAGTTAAAAGCATACAAAGTTAACTTTCATTTATATGTAAATATCTTTTATCTGCAGCTCACACTAGAATAGTAGATGCTAATTAAGGAAACAAAAATAACCCAGCCTTTAATACAGGCTTACGAAAACATAAAACCATTCGTTAGGTATATCAAAACTACTTTTTTTTCTTTACTTTCAATATTTTGTGGTCTCGTAATGTTTCATTGTAAACTTAATGAAAAATATAAAAGGACAAAAGCTTTTTTTTTTGTATTAAAATAATAAGATTCGGCCGTTATAAGGAGTGATGGGCCAGCGGTGCGACCGTGTGAATCTCTAGAGACGATCACGGGTTCGAACCCGGGCAGACACCAATGAGTTTTTCTCTTAAAAAAAAAACTTATGTGTCTAATTGATAATTGCAATTTATCACACGCTTTTCGGTGAAGGAAAACATCGTGAGGAAACCTGCATATCTCTAGAGAATTCTGGAGGTATGTGTAACCTACCAATCCGCATTGGAGCAGCGTGGTAGGTCTTAGCTCCAATCCTTCTCTCCCAAAAACGGAGAGAAGAGGCCTATTCTCAGCAGTGGGATAGTAACAGGCCGTTACTTACTTTTTCTTATAAGGAGTCTTTTAATATAGAGGCTACTTTATTTTTAATATAAAGCCTCTCAGATATACATAAGTTATGTATTTGATATTATGTGTATATGTATTTCTGCCGTGTGGTATCCGACTGAGTAGAATATACCACCCTTATTTTTTACCGAGGTGTCGTAAAAGGCGACTAAGGTAAGTTGCACCGCAGTGTGGTATCCGGCTTAGTAGAATAGACGACTTGTCTTCGATTGTGGGTGTATGTTTGTATTTAAGAATGCATTAAAAATATATATAAGTATAAATTCACCAGTTGTCTGTCTACCATAACACATGAATTAAGTTGCTTACTTTGGGGATGGCGGATTGTGTGTGTGTGTGGTCCATATATTTAAAAAAAAAATCTATTGACTTGTCATATTGAATAATTAAAGTAGAATAAAAGGGGATGGGACAGACCTGCACTTAACAACGCCGTGTGGTATCCGGCTGAATAGCATAGTACTAACCTCACTTCTTACCGAGGTGTCATCAAACGCGACTAAGGTAAGTTAACCCACCGTGTGGTATCCGGTTTAGTAGAATAGACCACCCTCTTTCTTACTGAGGCGTCGTAAAATACGACTAAGGTAAGTTGACGTCAGGCAGGCGGTCGGTCGTAAAAACGCAGCCAAATCATGTGACAGCATGTTTATAACATGTTGTGCCGACCCCACTTAGAGTGGGATAAGGGCAAGAAGAAGAGTCCTGCATTTAACATAACAGGCTATTACTATACTTTTTTAAGATACTAAGCTGCAACATAAATCATTTAAAACTATTCTATACCACCATTTGTAAGCAAAGCAGCCAAATTACTATGCCAAAAAGATTGTCAGTGTTATAACTACTACTTATATAGACACTTTAGTTTCTAAACTTAGATTGTATTAGGCGGTAAGAAGCGATTCGTATGCACGGTGCCTTGAGGTTTTTTTATCAACCTGGGTACGTCACAGTGGCTATAAAATCGAACAAAAGCAAAAAGAACGAAGGTCTCCTATGTACGCATTTAAAAATCAGGACCTAAGCGACCGAGTTTTGCTTGGTAATTTTTTTTTATATAAACACAGCAATAAAAATAAAATAAAAAAGATAATGGTATCTGGAATCGATCCTGGGATTTTGAAATTGAGACCGCCCGTTACCACAATAAGCTATCGCGACTTTAAAATTGATAGCGCAATTAACCTTCGCTTTCTCATAAAATTCTAAAAGTTTTTTTAGTGCTCAAAAACAGGGATGAAACGACATTTTTTTAATAAAACCTAGCTAAATCCATTTCCCCCTCCCTACATTTTAAATTTCATGAAAACCGTTAGAGCCGACAAAATTCAGAAAAAAAGAAATATATATATATATATATATATATATATATATATATATATATATATATATATATATATATATATATATATATATATATATATACAAGATTAACTCATTTAAATGTCAAAGATTCACACAACACTAATCCACGAATTGAAATGTAAATACTGGTCATTTAAACAGAAATTAGGGATATGATTTCCGATACATACCGTATTATTGAAATAGAGAATGTTCGAAAATGCTCCACTAAAATTTAGATCATTAAATTTAAATTTAATTTGTATTCTGAATAGCGATGGGCTCGTAAATCTAATTTAAACCATTCGGTAGAACATCCTTTTAGTTAACTAAATTTTAAATTCCTTTGAAATTCGTTTGAAATGTATTGAATATTGAAATATAATAGATTGCAAATGATTGGACTATCTACTCTCTCGATAGTGTTACTTAATTTTAATCTTACTTAATACTAGTTTTATTCTACTTAAATTATGGGAACACGATCTTTGATCTAACAGTCGCACAACATGTAGGTAGAGTATAGATATATTTTTTTTATATTTAATGACTTATTTTTTTTAATCTATATAGTGTATAAACAAGTATGCTTTCAGACAATCATAAGATTGAGTTAGCAAACTAGACTAGACTTGTCCATTGAAGTTTGGTGATGATCGAAGCATTTTTTTAACTGTTAATAACAATTTTGTTTCAAGGGGAACCCGAAATCAGGCTGAGTACAATTTGGAGATCCAAACTCCACGTTACCCATATGTCTATACCACAAAGAAACCAAAACCTTTAGGAAACCTTACAATGACGTTCTTCGACACTATGTTCTTGGGTTATTTTTACGATACCTATTTTTTATTTTAAACAATTTGATTTAAGTTTGGGTGATATTTTAAAACAAATTCGTCCTGCGCAGTACCACTTTCTGTAAATGTCGAGATTAACGAGATTACTTCTTGAGTTAAATATGCATATTGTCGAAAATTGGCTTATAATAATATTACATTATAATAACGTAGTAAGCACGTCGAACCTTTTTCCGTACTTCACTATATTACTCGTCTTTTCATCGTATTCCTGCCCTTATCCCACTCTAAGTGGGTTCGGCACAACATGTTATAAACATGCTGTCACATGATTTGGCTGCGTTTTTATGACCAGCCGTCTGTCTGACGTCAACATACCTTAGTCGTCTTTACGATACCTCGGTAAGAAATGATATTGGTCTATTCTACCGGTTTCTATCAACCGGATACCACGGCACTAAAAATTTATTCTATATTTTTTTTTGAAATTACATTGCTAGGTTCACGGAGTGTCTTACATTTTTAGACAAAATAGAGTCTACATAACAATGGCAATATACTTTTAATTAAGATATTATTGTACAATATCTGTCAACATAAAAGGTTTTTCGTCCCAAGACACGTTATTCACATATCAGTTAAGATTGGTATGGCTTCTGATTAATATAGGATTTACGTGATGAAAATGATCATAGAGATATTACATTCGTCTCCAGCATCTTACTTTGAGTTGATAAATACTACTTTTAGTTATTAATAGCAGAATCTCAGTAGCTGATACTGCCCACGGCTGGACGAAATTATCCAGTGTCCTAAGAAAGAAGGATTGAAGTTTAGATTGACCACGCCGCGCCGTTTTTATAGTTGTGGGATAACAGGCCATTATTGTACTTTACTTTTACACGCCGTGTGGTATCCGGCTCAATAAAATAGTACCACCCTCATTTCTTACTGAGGTGTCGTAAAAGGCGACTAAGGTAAGTTGACCCACCGTGTGGTATCCGGTTAAGTAGAATAGACCACCCTCTCTCTTATCGAGGTGTCGTAAAATACGACTAAGATAAGTTGACGTCAGGCAGGCGGCCGGTCGTAAAATACGTAGCCAAATCATGTTACAACATGTTTATAACATGTTGTGCCGACCCCACTTAGAGTGGGATAAGGGCAGGAAGATGATGATGATTTTTTTTAAAAATTAGTGAGCAAGGCTCGGTTGACCAGATATTATATTCTTTACAAATGTATACCCAGAACATCAAAATTATTTAATACTTTGAAATGTCAAATAAGATTTAAAATTAAAAGCCCGTATTTCGTTCCGTAGAGCATTTTGAATATTAAGTCACCAATTACCATAAAGGAGATAGATCAGGGATCCACAACCTACAGCTCTCAGCCGCTAGTGGCCTTTAAAGTTGTAGCTCCCAGTTTCGTAACCAAAAAAAATTATGAAAATGTATTTTTTTATTTATTTTCAGCTTATCACTATCCTTACATAGAACCCTAATATAATAGTGTAGCGAAACTTAATTAATTATAACTTATAATATATAAACCTATCCTAGTAAGTTCAGACAGAGAACTGAAAAATACATCTATTTTTGTGACACTTACATAATATTTCGTCAACGGTTCCATTAACGTAAGAACACTATATAAAAAAACATTTTACTTGCTCTTTAAAAACTGTTTTTTAACAGCTACGGCTCTTAAGTCTTAAAAGGTTGCCGACCCCTGATATAGATCAAGCACTCATCTATCAACCATAAAAAATCCATTGTGTCAGTGGTGACGTCAAATAAGTGGAGTTTATTGTATACGCACACACTTGCAAATCACTACAGACTTAATCTAGCTTTATTAAATCGTTTACATGAGACGTCGTTCATGAATCGCTTTGAAACTATTTGCAAAGAACACGTCATTAAGGGGTGAGCATTCATGTGTGATTATTAAACGCCTTTTGCGCCACATTCGTCGCTCTTTAACCGGAATGTTAATTACATGTTAATAAAACAAATATAAACGATTTTATTTACATTATTCTTCCCCCTTATTCCACTCTAAGTGGGCTCGGCACAACAAGTTATGTTATTTTACTGCCTGACGCCAACTAACCTAGGTCGCCTATTACGACATCTCAGAAAAAAGGGAGTTGCCTATTCTACTCAGCCGGATATCGCACGGTGGGTTAACTTACCTTAGTCGCTTTTTACACCTCAAAAGATTTTTTTTATGTCAGGAAAATCCATTATGGGTCATCACAGCTCGACGGGGACGAGCGACGACCTCAGTAAGGAATGAGGGTGGTCTAATTTACTAAGTAGGATACCACATGGCCGGTCAACTTAAATTAGTCACCTTTTACGACAACTTAATAAGAAATAAGGGTGGTCTATCCTTCTTAGCCGGATACAACACGACACTAAAAATTGATTCTATATATTATTTACAAATAACATTTTTATACATAGTCTGCATATATTTTGTCATATATCACTGTATGTATGTTTTAACACTACATTATAATAACAACAATTGAAATAATACTTTAAATGGAAGTTTTCAATGGTTACAACATGTATCAAATACAACCTTCCTTCATATAGTTGGTCAATAATATAAAAAAAAACATTCATCATCATCCTCCTGCCCTTATCCCACTCTAAGTGGGGTCGGCACAACATGTTACAAACATGTTGTCATATGATTTGGCTACGTATTTTACGACCGGCCGCCTGCCTGACGTCAACTTGCCTTAGTCGTATTTTACGACTCCTCGGTAAGAATGAGGGTGGTCTATTTTACCAAACCGGATACCACACGGTGGGTCAACTTACCTTAGTCGCCTTTTACGACACCTCGGTAAGAAATGAGGTTGGTCTATTCTACTCAGCCGGATACCACACGGCGGGTCGACTTACCTTAGTCGCCTTTTACGACACCTCGGTAAGAAATGAGGGTGGTACTATTCTATTTAGCCGGATACCACACGGCGTAATATAAAAAAAAAAAAAACATTGTCGCCGTCAATGTCATTGAGTTTTTGAGAAAGAATAAATAGGTTGAATTTTCAGGAAATTGCTTCTTATTTTATCGAATCAGTCTAAAGGAAAAATATCGTTGTTATGTAATATATTGAATATTTTCTAAAAACAAATTTTTTGAAGCTATTTTGAAGTAAAATATAAATTTAACTTATTAAATTTACCACGACAGGTGTTACTCGAAACAAACTTGAAGCTAATACGATCCAAATGTTTTAACTTAAAGGTAAAAGTAAAATCATTTCCATTCTTTCCACTTTCTACCCTCTAATTATCATGGAATCCGCCACCGGTCCGCAAAGTATTTAATATTGCAAACCACAAATACCTTGGTCGGAAATGTAATTGAATATCTATGTAGTATTTAAATTACATCAAAATAATATTTATTACATATTCGTTTGATTTAGCACCTACAACTTGTACCAAAACTACGGCAATTTAATATTTTAGGACAATTGTCTTTTACAAGTGTATCAAATCAAATCAAAATAATGTTTATTCAAGTAAGCTTATTCAAGCACTTTTGAATGGTCAAGAATAAATATGATTTAATAAAGCTACAACTGGTTTGGAATGTTGCTCTTACTGAGAAGAACCAGCAAGAAACTCGTCAATCTTTTAAACATTTTAAATTTACATTATTTAACCGTAGTCTTGTTTGAAGGTTGTTGTAAAGATTTTACATAAACTAGTTGAAATATGACGTATATATGCTAAAAAATCTTGATGACGATTGAAAGATTATTAGTTTTAGATATAACAAAACAAATTTTGGTGGAGAAAAATTTCTTTTATAGGTGTACAAAGTCTGCGATTTTGTACGTATTTAGGATATTTTATGTAATCTGAATTTTGGAAATTCAGCATATAGTTTAGTTTCGAGGGTAACAAATCGATCTAGCTAGAATTAATTTTGAAAAAATGACGTTTTATCTCTATTTTAAGGAATTGAAAAACTGCTAAAATGGTAATAGAATAGGGAGGTTTAATTTACTGTTATTCTTAAAGTTTAGTTGATTGCTCGGATTCGAACGAAAAAAGTAAAAATACCCTAGATAGAGTTCCAAATATCACAAGGCCTTTATTTCTTTTTTAAATTGCATTTTTTATGTTTAAAAAAAATTACCAAGTAAGGCTCGGTCATCCAGGTGACTATTTTACTCAAGCCTATAATAATACCTATAATAGTCTGACTTCGTCACTATAAACGATATCAGAATATATTCCAAATAACATTAGAAGAAATAATAAATGGATCAATCTAAGTTTTCCTTTCAAGTCATTTTAGTAAAATAAAAGAGAGACGAAGACTTGTGAAACCTTAATAATTCTGAACAATTTGCATTCAATAATGATTTTATTATGGGGTTTCCAAGTGTATTGCAATTATGCATCTTCTCAAAGGAGGCATCGCAGCTACATCGTACAAAGCTATTTTGATTCAGCTTCTATCAGCTGCAAAAAACATTGCATAATAGAACAATTAGATTTTCTAATATCCATTCCACTTAAATTCATATTGATATAAACTGTCTTCTCATCTACAATATTAATAAAGGATGGAATAATATTTCATAGTTTTGGTAAAACATAAATGATGAAATGCGGATGATCATATAAAGTTTTGTTGGTGATCGGAGCATTTTTTTAACTATCAATGCTAGTTGTGCTTACTAATGATATCCTTAAATTAAATTACAAAAAGTGCTGGTATTAATGCTTTAATTAATAATATAAATTACTAGCAAGTAATTTATATTATTAATTAAAGCATTAATAACAATCACAAATCGTGCATAAAGCTTCACTGTAATCCGGTTTAATCCTATACTTATGTATTTAATTAGATTTTAGGCCGGTTGCTCATTTTGTTTCGCGTGATCAATCATCACACATCACACAAAGCTGGCTTTATGTCGTCCGTTGAAATTGTTGATATTTCAACGACTGGCCGAAACAATAATTCGTACATAAATCTAAAATTAAGTTTTATAAATTCGTTATAAGAATGTGTTTTTATCGAATTTGCAGACCGCATAGTTTTTCCTTTTAAAAACGGATTTTTCTTAACTTTATTTATAATGCAGAACGCATTATGTATCAGTAATGAGTACCTGGGTAACCGAGCCTTGCTCGGTAATTTTAAAAATGATATAAAAAAAATTTAAAAAAAAAATTAAGAGAAAAATTAAAAAATAATATGGCAGGTGGGGCTCGATCCTAGGTATTTTCACCTGTCTAGACCGCCTTTCCCCAAATGAACTACCATGACTTTACGTTTGATAGTGAAAAATTGTGATTGTATTAAACTTAAATTTAAAAAAACCCGAAAATAGGGATAAAACGACATTTTGTTAAAATAAAATTTATCTAGATCGATTTTTTTCCCCCAAAACCTACATGCTGAATTTCAGTAAAATCATTGGAGCCGTTTCCGAGATCCCGTAAATATATATATATATATATATATATATATATATATATATATATATATATATATATATATATATATATATATATATATATATATATATATATATATATATATATATATATATATATATATATATATATATATATATATATATATATATATATATGTATATTTATACATACAAGATTAACTCAATTAAATATTAAAGATATATTTCACGCGCGTTTAATTGTTACAATTCATATGTCGCGACACATAGGTCATTCGAGTTAAATTAATATACCGTGTTTTTTTTTTATTTATGTGACAGACGCGGTCTTGTCTGCTCTTTTGTGAATTCACTTCACCATACTGCTACAAGGTGACTAGTGTCTAAGCTAACATGTGCTTATTCACAATTTTTTTTTGTTTGTTTTGTGTTTACAAAAAAAACGCTAGTAACCTAGTAACGAAAAGTTTCGTTCTCCAAGTTAACACTTTCTTTTTCCTTCAGTATTATTGCTTTGAGAACAGTTGCATGTAATAGTAGCAGCGGTTTAATGCGAAAAGGCCCCGATTCAATGTATTGGTACAATCACATCACATACTTTATAATGCACCGTACTCGCAGAATGTTATTCTTTAACGAAAAATCTAAATATTTGAAGCATCGTTGGTGCTTGCCCGGGCTTTAAACTAAAATCTGTAAAACTAGTTAGCCCTGAGAAAGCATCTTCTTCTTCTTCTTCTTTCTCAACCGGTGGACGTCCACTGCTGAACATATGTCTCCTTAAGGGATCGCCACAATCCACGATTTTGTGCCGCTTGGATCCAGCGGCTCCCCGCGACTTTTTTGAGGTCGTCAGTCCACCTCGTTGGGGGCCTACCAACGCTGCGCTTTCCAGTGCGAGGTCGCCATTCCAGCACCTTAGGACCCCAACGCCCATCGGTTCTACGTACTACGTGCCCCGCCCATTGCCACTTCAGATTCGCGATACGATGAGCTATGTCGGTGACTCTGGTTCGTCTACCGATCTCCTCATTTCTGATTTGATCACGTAGAAATACTCCGAGCATAGCCCATTCCATCGCCCGCTGAGTGACTCTGAGCTTTCTTATGAGGCCCATAGTCAGCGACCACGTTTCCGATCCGTAAGTCATCACTGGCAACACGCACTGTTCGAAGACCTTGGTCTTCAAGCACTGAGGTATTTTGGACGAAAAGATCTCGCGTAGCTTCCCAAACGCTGCCCATCCGAGTTTGATTCGGCGACTGACCTCTTTCTCGAAATTGGACCTACCTAGCTGGACCGTATGTCCCAGGTATATATATTCGTCTACAATTTCGAGTGCAGAGTTCTCAATGATGACCGGGTGGAGCGGAACATGGGAGTCTTCTCTGTTAAGAGAAAGCATCACCTGAATAATAATCAACCGAAACATTTGAGAAGATTATTTCGACATTTACAAAGAAGCGTTTTAGAATCATTTGATTTCAAAGGGTACTTCTTCTTTAGTCGTTCACTCTTGACAGAGTGGTCGTGGTTGAAGATATTTTGCATCCGCTATTGTAGTCATTGCTATGCGTCTCCATCTTTTACGATCTTCAGCGTCTCTCGCACATTAAACTACGGATTTTTGGGTTATTGATCGTATCAGGTCCGTCCAACGCGTGGGTGATCGACCGCGGGACCACTTGCCTTCAACTTGCCCCTGGACAACGAGTCTTTCCATAGAATGTTCGTTTCGAACGATATGGCCGATGTATTTGAGGATTCTCAAAGGGTACAGATATAAACAAATTATACCAGTATGTAGAAAGTTGGTAAATAAGGGAGACAAATCCCGGCCTTGACGAGAGACGGCTAACTTTTCAACGCATGTTGCATCTCCAATTAGTACCCCATTCAATTAAACACGAATGGAGAATTTAGTTTGAATAACAAACATTTTTATGTCCTGCTAATATTATAAATGCGTTAGTTTGTTAGTATGGATGTATGTTTGTTACTTTTTCACGGCGAATCCGCTGAATTAATATCACTGAAATTTAACATAATTATTCCTTATACTCCGGAATAACATATAGAATATAGAAAACCTGTTAATTATACAGGAATATGATTAAACTAAAAGGCGCCAACTATTATCACACGATTGAAGTTCACGCGAACGAAGTCACGGGTAAAAGCTAGTATGGACATAAAGTCTTTAAAAATCTTCCAAACTATAAAGATATTTAGTACAGTGTCTAATCTTCAACTCGTGCCGTAATGGCCAAAGGGTGAACGTATGAAACTTAGTCGTGGATACAAACCTGACGGGGTTTGTAACCTAAGAGTTTTCTTTAAGAACACGAAGAAGAAAAAAACAGATAAAACACCGTACATAACTAAGAGTATATAAACACCAATCTAGACGCGAACGAAGTCACGGGGACAGTCTGTCCACAATTAAAAGAAACAATAAAATCCATTTGCAATCATGCCACATTAAAAATATTTTTGAAGTAAAAGCTTTTAAGCGGCTTTATGCACTTTTTGTGATGGTTAAAAAATATTAAACTCGTAGGACACGTGACCTGATCGATAGTTCGTAAGACATTTCCACAAAATTTCATCAAATTTTTTCCAACAGATTATTAGCCTTCTAAGCGTAACAGAAAGACAGACTTACGCATATATAATGTGATTGTGTACATGGATTTAGAATAAAGAATTTAACGCCTGTTTCTGTTAATTATTAAAAGTTTTTCAACTTGCAAATATGTATGTGAATGTGGAATCTTGCAAGTTAAATTTGACCCATTTCCCGTGGTACGTTGAAATTTTATATATTGGTCTAACACTAGTCCCGATAACAACGCACGTTTATGATAAGCATGTTCTGATGCTGTTGCTAAAATTGGCTCCAGACGAGGGAACTGCTCCACGGTTAACAGTAGCGATATGAAATTGTATATACCGGTGCGGTCCCAATGTCAATGCATGTTTATGATAAGCATGACTTGATACTTCTGCAAGGATTAGCTCCAGATGCTCTCTCAATGGTCAACAGTAAGGATATTAAATTTAGTTTAAAAAGCTTTTTTGAAAGCATTTTTAACTTGACTAGTTTGACAGTATAATTAACAGAACTAGGATCTCTAAATAAGTTGTTACGTTATGTGCAGATCGAGTCGAGGTAATGTTATTTTTATTTAGCTGTTTATTTATTTTCGAACGCTATCATGGAATTTGGGCTGTTTATATTTATTTTGATCTAAAAGTTCATTTTTATTTAGTATTACAAATACTTACGAAGTATTTGCAGTCGAGGAAAATATAGAAGATATATCGTGTTTACTATCAATCTTCACTAGTTGGGAATGAAGTATATTATTGTTTATTTTCCGGAATGGATGGAAAGTCGGGTTCCTCGGGCGTGTGATTAGACCCAAAGTTTAAATAGGTCTATGAGACCGATGCACCTGGTGCTCTTTATGTATCTGACGAAGTGAACTTATTCATATAATATTTGATGAAAAAATGTAACGTAGAATTCTTTACATTGTTCCTTTACGTCTCATCATCACTTCTTAATATACTGGTCTCTAAAATGGTTAAAAAAATATTATCATAGCGCTTATCGAATCAGTATACACAATGATCATTGAGCAAATGTTCCACACATGCAGTTAGCAAATTTAAAATATTTACTTAATTTATCAAGTTACGAGATACAAAACCAAAATTAATTTCAACAATTTCCTTTCTAATAGTTCTGGGGATAAAACGAGGGAAATCGACGTTCTTGAGAATTTTATACACATAGTTAATTTTTTTTTTATGTGGTAATAAAAACGTCATTAGAAAATCGGCATTACTAGAAAATTTATTTGGAGTCATCCATAGATTCTTCTCTAAAGCTGAAGGGAAGTCAGTTATAGAGAGGACATATTGTCACGAATGAAAATTATATCAGGCTGAAAATTTATCTTTCTTTTTTATAATCATATTTTTTATCCAATGATATAGACGAACAACTAAAATATATTCGTATTATTTAGTTAATAAGTATTTTAAAATGTTTTTGAGTGTTTGTGTGCAAAGATTTTCTGTGTTTCTAGTTCCACTTAACACTACCACAATATCCAGTTACTTGATAAGCAAGGTTAAATTATATATATTTAGTACTAACATACATATATGTTACATAATATCTTTATAACATATATATTGTTATAACCCAACATTCTCATGCCCTTATCCCACTCTAAGTGGGATCGGCACATATACATATGTTACATGATTTGACTAGGTATTTTACGACCGACCGCCTACCTGATGTCAACTTACCTTAATGTGCTCAGCCGGATACTCCACGGCTATATAATAACCCAATATACCATTTATTACTTTATCTAGAATTGGAAATGATATTTCATTTATATTTGAGCTAAGATCAAATACGATACGCAGTATATCAATACTGCGTATCGTCTTATTTATTCAATATTTCGGAGTTATTTATATTTACTTAAGTATTGACATATAAATGCCATGATTAACGCACGGTGCTAGCCATCAGTTTGTGTATTCAAATAACTACCCAGGTGTCGATGAGTTTTCCAAAAAAAACTTACGAGCTTAATTTTCATTTAAAATTAATCATACAGTTGACTGTATCTACGCCGTGTGGTATTCGGCTGAATAGAATAGTACCACCCTCATTTCTTACCGAGGTGTCCTAAAAGGCGACTAAGGTAAGTCGACCCGCCGTGTGGTATCCGGCTGAGTAGAATAGACCAACCTCATTTCTTGCCGAGGTGTCGTAAAAGGCGACTAAGGTAAGTTGACCCACCGTGTGGTATCCGGTTTAGTAGAATAGACCACCCTGTTTCTTACCGAGGTGTCGTAAAATACGACTGAGATAAGTTGACGTCAGGCAGGCGGCCGGTCGTAAAAACGCAGCCAAATCATGTGACAGCATGTTTATAACATGCTGTGCCGACCCCACTTAGAGTGGGATAAGGGCAGGAGGATGATACAGTTGACTGTGTCTCTGAGCTCTCGCTAGATACTGTAATTTATTTTCAACAACTTACATAGTTTTAATTAATAACCTAATATATGTTTTTCAAAATCAAACATTAATTCTTGCTAAATATTTACATTATTCTACATAATGAGAACATCGTCAGATATTAAGGCATATTCCTGGTGCAATAAAAATTATTTTTATTTAAGTTCCTGAAACCAGATCAAAAAATTCAACCAAATTTTTTTTGTCTTCAAATCACTGTCAGTTATTGATGCAGATTTTTTTCTGACCTCTTTCTAAGGGGGCGCAATTAAATACTAATCTAATTCATAAAATTTATCCACGTACAATGAAAACTCATACAAATATTTAAATATTTTCGCAATCCAAAGCCCATTATATCGAATCAATCGGTTGAATAAAATCAAATATAATTAACAGTCCACTCACCTATCATTGACGATAAATGAATATTAAAATTTTCCACAGCGTAGCACCCGCATCATGAATCATTTAAAGATAACATTCACACCTTGGCTCGAAACTGATCTTAAATAAATTACTATCATCAAAGCTAAAATGAAGTGTCAAATGAACCACTAAATTGTCACAAAAGTTTTTGCACAATACTTGAATAAACTTTAAATATAGAATTCGTTTGTGAGGATTGTTTTTATGATTTTTTTTTATTATTATGGAACTGTTACGTTGAAAGTTGGACGATTCCCGCGCGATCTCAGAGGCGACCATACAGCCGAGTCTCACAAAATAGACTGGAGCTTAACTCCTGTGTTAATGCCGGGAGCTCTGCGCATTGAGAGTCATGATGTGCCTTCAAAACCTACTCTGGATAGCTAGTGCATTTCTATTGTACGTGATTCAAAGGCTCAACGCGCAATGCCATTGTCGTAAATGTTTTATGGAAATATTATATTGAATAACTGATACGTTACCGGACTGCGTTATTCGTGCGGAATATTTCTTTTTATTTATTTTGTAAGGTATTTTTTATTCTTGTCGTATATCATAATAAATCCGTGTGGTATGCGGCTGAATAGAATAGTACCACCCTCATTTCTTACCGAGGTGTCGTAAAAGGCGACTAAGGTAAGTTGACCCGCCGTGTGGTAACCGGCTGAGTAGAATAGACAACCCTCATGTCTTACCAAGGTGTCGTAAAATACGACAAAGGTAAGTTGATGTCAGGCAGGCGGCCGGTTGTAAAATACGTAGCCAAATCATGTGACAACATGTTTATGACATGTTGTGCCGACCCCATTTAGAGCGGAATAAAGGCAGGAAGAGTTTATTGCACAGCATGTACTTTAATATTTTTAATATAAAGCATTCAGACTATTAAAATAACGAATAGCAATAATTTATTCTTATCCTGAGACTTTTATTTGCGATCTTTTCACTATTATAAAATAAGCCATTAAGCGCGGCACATACTTAGATCTTATTTACTTAGACTGGCCCATTGGAGCAGTGGGTAGTGACCCTGCCTTCAGCTCCACGGGTCGCGGGTTCGATTCCCGCCGAGGGCAAACATTTCCTATAAATGAATTTGTTGGTCTTTGAGCCTGGGTGTATATTTGTATTTAAGTATGTATTTAAAAATATATAAGTATATATTCACCAGTTGTCTGTCTACCATAACACAAGTATTAAGTTACTTACTTTGGCGACAGACGACCGTGTGTGCATTTGTCCCATATATTTATTATTTATTATTATTATTATTATTTATTGCGTATTATCTCTACATTTTTGACACACTTTCCACACTATAGTATATTTTATCTATTTGTACAAATTTAGTTTTTGTTTGCGCTAAGATATCTTAAGGTCATTGTTATCTGAAGCGAAATGGCATTTAGAAAATCTTAATTAAACTGAGAAGTATTTTAGTAAGGCAATCAACGCATAGTCTCCTCAGCAAAACTCTAACATAATGACTTTGACTTATACTGATACTTAATATACTAAGCATAGCTTCATTTATTCTTCAGTGCTTGCTTTTGGAAGAGGTTCTTATAATTCTTCGCACTATGTGCCCCACCCATCGCTACTTTAGCTTTGCGACACGCTTAACTATGTTGGTAGTTATGAATTTGGATCTCCTCATTTCTGATTTGATCACGTAGAGATACTCCGAGCACCGCTCCATCACCCGTTAAGTAATTCTAAGCTATCTTATGGAGCCTTGGCGGGTGGCCCGGTGCGAACCGACCGGTGAGTGCCACGAGTGCGGCGCCGAATTCGACACGGCGCTGCACACGCTCGCGGACTGTCCAGCTTGGGCGGTTCAGCGGGCGGAACTCGTGGCACAAGTGGGACACGATCTCTCCCTGCCCACTGTGGTTCGCGCCATGGTGGACAGGGAGCGATCGTGCTCAGCGATGGCCTCCTTCTGCGAGGACGTTATCTCGCGGAAGAAAGCGGCGGGACGGATCCGGAAAGTCGAGTCCTTGGATCCAATCCGCCGCAGGCGAGCGGGGCGCGGGCGACTCGCCTAAGTCTGTCACATGCCGCCCTAATGGGGACCTCCGAGCGATCCGAGCGGGGTTTTATCGGACGCTCGCTGGAGTTAGGTCCCCGAGGCGGTCGATGTATCTGGTGCTCCCGATGCATCGATTTGCGGAGGGAGGGGCCACTATTAGAGAGGCCCCGACCCAGAGGAGACGCGCTCTGGGGTTTAGAGTTGCTGCTGCCGGGGATGGGGGGCAATGTTTACATAGGTACCCTGTCCCCGGCACCAGCAGCGTGGTGGAGTACTGTCAGGTTTTTAGTCGGTGCGAGTCCGACATACCCGCCGCTCGTCCCCGTCGGGCGGTGATGACCCATAATGGGTTTTTCTGACATAAAAAAAAAATCTTATGAAGTCTATATCGCTAACTTAACACAACAGTTTACATTTTTTCACCAAATTTTCTCTTTTTATATTTTTTATAGAAAAATGTTAGTTTAAAAAAATTCATTTCATATTTATAACTTGCCTTCAAGAGAAAGCGTTGCAATTGCGTTGCGTTTAAAAACCGTTTTAAAGCAATTATATAGATCTCGTCATTTATGATTTGATCACGTAGAGACACTCCAAGCTAAGCTCGCTCCACCGCCTGTTGAGTGATTCTAAGCTTTCAGCCATCAACCACACAACTATGTGCCTAATAATACAATTTCACGTTTATAATATTATTATAGAGTGTAGTATCCAGTTGAGTAGAATAATAGACCATCCTCTTTCTTAACGATGTGTCGTAAATTACGACTAAAATACGTTGACGTCAGGCAGGTGGTCGGTCGTAAAATACGTAGCCAAATCATGGGACAACATGTTTATAACATGTTGTGCCGACCCCACTTAGAGTTGCTGCTGGCGGGGATGGGGGCAATATCTTCAAAGGTACCCTGTCCCCGCCACCAGCAGCGTGGTGGAGCACTGTCAGGTTTTAAGTCGGTGCGAGTCCGACATACCCGCCGCTCGTCCCCGTCGGGCGGTGATGACCCATAATGGGTTTTCCTGAAATAAAAAAGACCCCTCTTAGAGTGGAATAAGAGCAGGATATTGTTATGGTAAACAATACTAATTTAAAATTGAACAAAAGACGAATAAAACCAAATTTAGTAAGATGTAAGGGAAAATACATATAACTCTATTACTAAAATATGAAATGAATTTTCCACTCAAATTTTACATACGTCTTTGCAAAAGTAAAGTTAAAGCACCATCGCGGCGTGACAAGATTAATAAATCGGCACTTGACTGAATTCTAAAACAAATTAACGCCTGATTTAACGTGATCAGACACCCGTGACTTCGTGGTCGTAAAATATTTCATTCTAAATCAAATTTCATTTAGACTTTACAGGCTCTTTTATAGCGGCCAATAAAACATCTATTTACAGTTCAAAATAAACTTTAAATTCGGTAAAACCAGTATTTTACCGAGAACCTGATATAAATTTGATTCTTTAAAAAAAGTAATCTTGTATTTGCGTGGCTTTCGGTAATGAAAATTTTCCGCAAGCTATCGCCGTCTGTTGAATTTTAATTATAAGAGTGCTCACATTTATGCTTTTTATTATACAACATTCATATCAAATAAAATGATATTTTACCTTTCTAGCGTTATCAGTGCGATAATCTATTTAATATAGAACTAGCTATTCCAACGGCTTTTCTCGTCTGAAAATCAGTGTGTCACAAAGTTTTGTACTGAATTGTTATTTTGAACATAATAATAGTTATTGTGAGTTAACCATAAAAGATAGAGACATACTGTTGTGAACATTTTTGTAGTACTTTTATAGATCTACAATTTTGTTGTACATTACTTTAGTGTATCTTTGTTATTTTACGCAGCGCACGCAACTAAAGGTGATGGACGCAACAAAAGTCATCAGGAGATGGACTCCACGACAATTTTTGCGATTTGCGATTTTGCCGTGTAGTCTATCTATCTCCTGATGATGCTTCGGTTGCAGGGCGAAACTTGCTGATTTTGTGATAGTGAACGTATGTAGTGCTTGTGTATTGTGGTGGCGCTGGTGGAGGTTTGTGCATGTGTTTTTACGAATCTTGCATGTATCAGATATGAAAACAGATTGTCCACTCTACATTTAACATCATATATATTTTCTATTTTACTTCATCGCGGATTATAGCAAAATAATTTTATTATTACTTTTGTATCAGGATCTCTGCAAACGCCTAATTTTATAAATTAGTATAGAAGTCCCTAAAAGCTTCCTGTCTGTATGTGATCGATTTTCTCAAAATCTACTAAATGGTTTTCTATACGGTTTTTACAAGATAGTGTAATTGAGGTAGATTTAGGTTATTAGTTTCGGTTTATGTAAATTAACTTAAACATATATTCGTTACAATATTAAGTAAACTATTAACTTTTACTTTTAAACCAAAGTGTGACGATATTAAAGGACAAAGTTTATTAGCTTAAAGGTCACATAACTTCAGAGGTCTGGAGACAAATGAATACAAAACACTGGACTTAAGACGATCATTATTCACTTCAGGTTAATTGCTCGTAAAATGGCAAAGGTTTTTTCAAAACCTTCGTAATTTAATGAACTTTCTACTTTATTTTATAAGAAAGTTCAATATATTTTTTTTATATTGGTAATCAAAATATTGTTTAATGAAAAGAAAAATTCATTAGAATATGTTTGAATATTTAATAAGAGAATATATGTAATCATTTATAGAAATAGGCGTTACATTGTGAGGATCCATAATACAAAAGTAATAATAAAATTATTTTGATATAATCCGCGACGAAGTAAAATAGAAAATATATATAATGCTAAATGTAGAGTGGACAATCCGTTTTCATACCTGACACATGCAGGATTTGTTAAAACACATGCACAAACCTCCACCACCGCCACCACAATACACAAGCACTACATACGTTCACTGTAACAAACTCAACAGACTCTATCTCTTGAGGATGCTTCGGTTGTGGGGCGAAACGATTGTTTATTCACCACCACCATCAACAATTGTTTTGCCACGTTACCGAAGCATCGTCACGAGAAACTCCACGACAAAATCGCAAAGCTAACTCTACATTTCAGACGTACCTAAAATCACAATTTACGTCATTTAAATTCAATACCAGTTAGGTGAAATTGTTAAAAAGGTTCAGAAAGTGAAGTCAAAAGATAGATGGCATTTAGGATTTTATGGAGAAATGAATGGATGAATTTAAAGTTATCATATAATATTATTATTATAATATTAGTTAGCACGGCATTAGCGCAAGCGTTCCTGAACTCGTCTCCGTCCCTTAACTCCTATATCTTCAGACCCCAATCATGTCGTCTCACTTACTCCTGCCCATTTCCTGGTCGGCCGTCCGCTGACGTTGCCTGCTTGCGAGGGTTATGAGCAAGCACCATCTCATCTACTTACACGCTACCAACGAGTTAAGCAAGCTTGGCAACACTTTTGGACCCGCTGGTCCATGTGTCAGAGCCGCAAGTCTGGATGAAATGGACAAAGGTGTGTGACGAATTACAAGACGCACTCTTTCTAATAAAAGAGGACAATAATTCACCTCTAAAGTGGTCGCATCAGCGCTTTCTTCCTATGAAAGTATGGATAGCTTCAATTCTACGGCTACAGGCTACGTGATCCGACGCGTTTTCTTTAAGATCTGCTCTCTGCCTATACCTGGGAGCCACATATCTACAAACTAACTTCTTCTTTTGGAACTGGAAGCTTCCAAGGCCGGGGGCATGTTCAAGCAATTCTGCGTTCTATGATGAAACGGAACGTCAACCCGCCGTTTTTTAAATTTCAAAATCGAATTTTGACAGATGCGCAATTTTTTCGCAATACACTGTTTATACGTCCCGCGATACAATTGTACAAATACGCAAATTAAAGTTTAAACCACTCAAGTACGCCTTTTACTTGAAGACATTGTTATTGTTCATTCCCATATAGAAGACTAGTAATACGACTTTGTTAACTTAAACATCCATTGTAAAAAAATAACCTATGATTCCTCCCTTCAACCAGATGTCAAATTTGTTTCATCAAAGTAGATGATATTTTTATATCCCTAACATAGAAATCTTGATATTTAAAATGAATCAGTAAAACCAATTTATTAATGTTGTAAATTTTAAATAATTACTTCTCCACTGATATCTTATAACAACTCTTGTTCTTCTTCTTCCTGCCCTTATCCCACTCTAAGTGGGGTCGGCACAACACGCTATAAACATGCTGTCACATGACTTGGCTGCGCCTTTACGACCGGCCGCCTGCCTGATGTCAACTTACCTCTGTCGTATTTTCCGACACCTCGGTAAGAAAGAGGGTGGTCTATTCTACTAAACCGGATACCACACGGTGGGTCCACTTACCTTAGTCGCCTTTTACGACACCTCGGTAAGAAAGAGGGTGGTCTATTCTATTCAGCCGGATACTACACGGCGTCTCATAACAACTCTTGTTATATGTTATAAATAAGTCTAACAAAGCAAACATATATCAACAAAAAGCAGAATGTCTTCATTGAAGGTAAGACTCCCGTGTGACAATAGAAACACTGAATGAAGCAAACACAAAGCATCTCTTGAAATATGAAATGTATACGAAAGTGAAATATAAAGTATAAAGACCAAAATGATTAATGAGTTCTAGTTTCTATATGAAACGAAATAATTAGTGTTTTAACATCGTAAGAAATCGACGCATATATGTACGCGTATATAAATTACAGTTTCATATAATTAGACTCCGAACTCTCACAACATAGCAATGATGAAATGTAGCTAGTTATAAGAATTATATTTTTGTTAAAACAAACTCGATTTACGTTACTGTATCTTCCTGCCCTTATCTCACTTTAAGTGGCGGCACAACATGTTACATGATTTGGCTGCGTTTTTACGACCGGCTGCCTGGCTGACGTCAACTTACCTCAGCCGTAATTTACGACACCTCGGTAAGAAAGAGGGTGGTCTATTCTACTAAACCGGATACATGGTGGGTCACCTCACCTTAGTCATTTTTTACGACACCTCGGTAAGAAATGATGTTGGTCTATTCTACTCAGCCAGATACCACACAGCGGGTCCACTTACCTTAGTCGTCATTTACGACACCTCGGTAAGTAATGAGGATGGTACTATTCTATTCAGCTGGATACCACACGGCTATAATATTATGTTAATAATTATGATAACAATAGTTTTCCTTTATATTTATTCAATAAATAATAGACGATTTTTTTTATATTTTAAAGCCAATTTATTTTCCTTTTAACAACATATCAACTACACGCAACCAAATGATAATAACTACGTTAATATGATCAAATGATAATATACAACAAATATTAATATCAAATGCAACAAATAATAATATCAAATGCAACAAATATTAATATCAAATGCAACAAATATTAATATCAAATGCAAGAAATATTAAGTAGCTATAGAAATACTCTAACTTTGATTTCAATTAACTAGATTTCAATTATACTGAATTGATACTGTAATTGTTTTATTACCGAGGCTTACTAACGATTGAATAAAAATGAAAAAAATTATAACATAAAAGAAATTAGACATAATATAATAATATAGAAAATAGAGATAATATATTTTTGCTGGCAAATTATTTTCTCCGAAACTGTGGAAGCTTTCTAAAGACTTCGAGCTGAGAAACGTGACATCTGTCAAGGATAGGGTATTTATTCGATTTGTTTTATTTATATTCTACAAGTTATACGCGCATCTTCGTTCGTGACGAATTAAGTATTGAAATACCCTCAACTATGTGTCTTTTCTGTTCCTGGAGGATTTATTTTATCCATGTATGAGCTGTGTCGTGTGGTATCCGGCTGAGTAGAATAGAGTTCCGTCGTTTCTTACCGAGGTGTCGTAGAAGGCGATTTGGTTATGTTTATCCCTCGTGTGGTATCTGTCTGAGTAAAATAGACCTCCCTCATTGCTTAACGAGGTGTCGTAGAAGGCGACTAAGGTAAGTTGACCCACCGTGTGGTATCCGGTTGAGTAGAACAAACCATCCTCTTTTTTACCGAGTTGTCGTCAAGTACGACTAAGGTAAATTGACGTCAGGCAGTCGGTCATAACATACGTAGCCAAATCATGTTTATAACATGTTGTGCTGACCTCACCTAGAGTGGGATAAGGGCAGAAGGATGATTTATTGTTCTGTGAAAGTTAGAAGAAGCTATTACAAAAAACAACCTTTGAAAAACATATGTCCAGAATATGGACATATGTTTTTTTACTTCTATTCTCTTTGTTTATTTTATTTATATATGTTTTTTATTTTATGTATATAAATCCTTTTTCTGTCTCAAAAAAAATTGACGCACCATTCTCTTCTATAATTATTTAGTAAGATTTCGCTGTGATAGTTATTTAACGTTCTAGACGTTAGACGTTCTTAACTGTTCTAGAACTTCGGCTTCACTACCGTATTCCATTTTATAAAATTATCAAACAGTCTTATTAACTGCCGAGTGAAATCTTACTTTTCAGGTCCAATAGAATTCAACAAAAGATTATAACAAAAAAAAACAGAAAAATGATGAAAACACCTACGTCAATACACTTTAAGCCTAAAATCGGATAAAATACGTTATTTACATAAACAGTTCTACAAGAAAGCAACTCATACTCTATTCACGTTTCGACATGATATGCTCAGCATAACAACGAACTTCTTTTATTATAAGCTATATTATATCTTGTTAAACATAATCCGCTTTCAGGAACGTTCATATTTGGCTCCTTTGTCCGTAAAAACATTTTGTTGGTAGACCGTTAGCATGCTTTTATAATGATGTAATGTTTATTGAAGAAATTTTCCAAAGCCGATCAATTTAGTTCGTAACACTAAAGCTTTTGATATTAACGAAAATGTACAGTTTCTAAGTTGCTTGCTGCTTAATTTTATACAGATGGTGCCTAAATGTTAAATAATTTAGAAATCTCTCAATTATGAAATTATTTATCAAATACTTTATATAGAACTTTAATTGAAACTGAATCCAGTGGTACGGACTCATGAAGTTTCTGTAAGTAAAGCTTCAAGCTTAATTGCGTCCTTAATTTAAAGTATTTGTTATCGATAATTTTACAGACAATAAAAAAAATAAAAGTCGTAGGCACTAATTAATGTAGGTTCGAAATTAATAGTGAATATTACAAAAGTAATAATAAAATTATTTTGCTATAATCCGCGATGAAGTAAAATAGAAAATATATATAATGCTAAATGTAGAGTGGACAATCTTTTATCATACCTGATACATGCAGGCTTCGTAAAAAACACATGCACTCTTACATTTAGCATCACTACATATTATAAAACAAAGTCCATATTTCCGTATGTACGCATAAAACTTTAAAACTACGCAACCGATTTCGATGCGGTTTTTTTTAATAGATAGAGTATTTCCAGAGGAAGGTTTGTACGTATAATAACATTTAATACGAAGTAGAGAAATACTGTAATTTTTGAGGTTTCTGTAAATAATTTCATTTTTTTCCATCCATTTCCATCATTATTTGTACACCTTAAAAAGGTCTACAGAAAAGTCCGCGATGGTATATATCTATCTTTTATGGATAACCCACAATATCAGTTTTTGTCATTTACTTTTTACGAAAAATGATGCCTTATGTTCAAAGCAATTTTTATACAATACAGCATTAATCCTTATCCAATTGAGTACCTTAAATAAATTGTTGATTTAATATAGATCAATACGGCCGTTTACAGCATGCAATTTAAGTGAAAATTTTCGGATATAATACAGATTTAAAATGCCGCGAGGACGCCGCGCTTCACCCTATAGCACTTCGAATCTTTTAGAGTTTCTCTAAAGACATTCTGTAATTAATTGTAAAAATAAAATACATAGGTAAAATGTAAAAGTAAATAAGTAAAAATGTAAAATGTAAAATGTGTAATGTAAAATGTACTATATGAGTTTAGATATTCCAAAGATAGCAGGAAATCGTCTTGGTATAGGGAGAGGAAATTGTTTTTCTCCAAATTTAACGCTTGCGGGCCACGGGCAGTAATGAATAAATCAAAACTATTGGATCGATTTTAATCATTTTTTTACACTGACTGACATGGGATATATATTTTATACCCGTGCGAAGCAGGGGCAGGCCGCTAGTAATATATATTTTCTATTTTACTTCATCGCGGATTATAGCAAAATAATTTTATTATTACTTTTGTATTATGGATCTCCGCAAAGTAACGCCTAATTCTATAAATTAAATGAATATTACTTAAAATAGTCCTGAAGCTTTGCCTATATTTGATAAACCATATAGTTCCATCTATACTAATATATAAAGCTGAAGAGTTTGTTTGTTTGATTGATTGATTGTTTGAACGCGTTAATCTCAGAAACTACTGGACCGATTTGAAAAATTCTTTATATGTAAGATAGTCCATTTATTGAGGAAGGCTAAATATAACATAACGCTAAGATGAACAAAAAAGCAGAAGAAATAAAAAATAATACGAAAGCGGCTAAATTTAAAGCTTACCTTACTTACGTTAAGTAAACAGTGAAAGTTATTCAAAACTCATGTACTACAAAATTGTTCCCCTCTAAAAGTTCTAAATTAAAGTCCACGACAGCATATGTCTAGCTTTTAGGGTTAACAAAATTGGATCACTTTTATGGTTAACACAATTCTATATTACGGTTTTAATCTTTTCTTCACGCGGGCAGAGCTACTCGCGAAAGGCTGTTTGATAATAATACAATTCACTGGCGAAAGCTAGTATAGTTATATTTGTTTGGCCTGTTTGATAAGAATACAATTCTTTTGTTTGTTTAGAACTTTGTATAAAGATATTTCCTGAAAAAAAGTATACCGGCAGCCGCGTTAACCGCATGAATGGAAACCCTAACGCCTCATTTAACACTATAGTATTAATATCGGCATCATATTGTTTACCTGAAGGCGTTGACTCCCTATCTGGACTATTGTGCCTTTGATACAACCTATCAAATATTGGCTTTTGGCAATTTCTTTTATAAACATTTCTCATTTATTTTAGCCCGCAAACCTTTTATGTCACTAAGACTTAGAGTTAATAACCTCATGTCTTAATAACCTCATGTCATTATCCTCCTGCCCTTATCCTACTCTAAGTGGGGTCGGCACAGCATGTTATAAACATGTCACATGATTTGGCTATGTATTTTACCGGCTGCCTGCCTGACGTTAATTTACCTTAGTCGTATTTTACAACACGTCGGTAAGAAAGAGAGTGTTATATTCTACTCAACCGGATACCACACGGTGGGTCAACTCAAATTAGTCGCATTTTACGACATCTCGGTAAGAAATGAGGGTGGTCTATTCTACTCAACCTTATACCAGACGGTGGCTCAAATTACCTAAGTCGCCTTTTACGACACCTCGGTAAGAATGAGGGATCTTTTCTTCAAAAGGAGAAAGATATGTTTTACTTTCTCTCACTCTCCCTTTTTCTCTTTTCAACTTATAGATGTCTATTGGACATAGGTATTTTTAAAGGTCTTCCACATAACACGATCTTGCGTCACTGTAATTAAGCGATTTCCCGCGACTTTTTGGGGTCTTATATTCACTTTGAAGGTCTGCATACTTCATTTCTTTTTCCGGTGCGAAATCATCATTCTAGAATTCTAGGATCACGCCGTGTGGTATCCTGCTGAATAGAGTAGTACCATCCTCTCTTCTTACCGAGGTGTCGTAAAAGGCGACTAAGGTAAGTCGATCAGCCGTGTGGTATCCGGCTGAATAGAATAGATCACCCTGATTACTTACCGAGGTGTCGTAAAAGGCGACTAAGATAAATTGACATCAAACAGGCGGCTGGTCGTAAAATACAAAGCCAAATTATGTGACAACATGTTGGTGACATGTTGTGCCGACCCCACTTGGATAAGGTCAGTAAGAAGAAGAAGATGAATTCTAAAATCATACACCACTGTATCAATTCAGATTATTGGGTTAGGTAACAATAATATAATTAAAGGGCTAAGAGTAATTAAAATCAGATATAGTTAGAGTTGAATGTAACTTTAATTTTAAAACTTTCTGTAACGAATTCTGAAACACGATTCTAGAACGTCATCACCGCTTTCTTTCTAGCTCCCTAGAACAAAACAAACTACTGAAACGTGCAACAGAGTTTGTTCTTTGTAAAACATTTTATAACACAATTTAAACAACACTCCCAATAAACATTAATTCTTTCAAGCGTACACAAAGGTGCACTCCGGAACTTTACTTGACACCAATTAAATATTTTTATCTATGATATTTCATATAGTCGTGTTTCAGTTCTCTCTCTATGCCTAGCCTTGTCCCATTTTCAATTCGTCGGCTCTCCTCGTCATTTTTCGCAAGAGACGTCGGTTCTTGGTCGTCACAATGTCAAAAGTAATAATAAAATTATTTTTTTGATATCCGCGATGTAGTAAAATAGAAAATATATATAATGCCAAATGTAGAGTGTACAATCGGTTATCATACCTGATACATGCAGGATTCGTAAAAAACACATGCACAAACCTCCACCACCGCCACCACAATGCACAAGCACTATATACGTTCACTATCACGAACTCAACAATCGTTTCGCCCCGCAACCGAAGCGTCATCAGGAGATAGACTCCACGACCAAAATCGTAAAGCGATTTTGCATTTGGCATCATATATATTTTCTATTTAACTTCATCGCGGATTATAGCAAAAATATAATTTTATTATTACTTTTGTATTATGGATCTCCGCAAAGTAACGCCTAATTCTATAAATCGTCACAATGTCGTTTATTTGAGCCTTCTTCAGGTCGTTGTTGACCACAGATATCCAGGTTTAAATGGGTCTGCCTCGGCTTCTCGGACCGGTATACATATTATGTGATCAAACGAGCTTCACAAGTGAAGTTCGATCGATATTATATGAGTCGCTTCATTCGAAGATATTATTTTTACTAAGTAGTCCCTTTAACCTACTAGCAACTTACGCACGTTAAGAGATTTTTTTTTTTTTAATAGTAACCCCGCCTCCCCACCTCCCGTTGTCAGTCCACCTTTACCAACCTGCACTTGGTTTTCGTCATTTGGTTTAGAGACAGGATCTTGCAAAAAATAAATAAATATTGCAAGGGTTGGGAAGGGTAGGGATGTTATATATCTTCGAATGAAGCGACTCATATAATATCGATCGAACTTCACTTGTGAAGCTCGTTTGATCACATATTATATTTCGTCGCTTCATTCTTCAGATATTATTTTTACTAAGTAGATGTTTAGAGAAAACACTTTTTTTTTTTTTTGCACTATACTTACATATATATTTTTTGTACAGAAAAAACATTAAATAACACAAATTGATAATCAGTTGAACAGTAACAATCACAGTAAACAATAATCTTATTTATTGTTTGACAACATTACATTTTTCGCGAATTCGTCATCTTTACAAACATTTAACTTGTAGAATCTTGCGAAGGGGTGAGAACTTGTCCATCCAGCCGCCTTGCATATGGTATCAATACAGACACCTGCGGCATGAGCTTTAGAAGTAGAAGCATGTCGTGTGCTGTGTGCACTGAAAGTCGATATATCAATGCTACATTCGGACAACACTAGTTTTATCCATCTACTTATAGTCTGCGAGGTGGCATTTTTATAAGGTTTCTTTGTTGTAATTATTAAACGAGTGCACTCTTCGTTTCTAAAACTTTTACTAATCGATATATAATCCAAAAGTATTGTGGCTGGACATATCTTCGGTGTGGTCGTAAAGAATGAAAGAAATAAAATGGGTTGGTCTCGACCTGGCGCAGAAGTTTTTATTTTGTCTGTGATCGAAATACTTATGCCATTAGGCTCAACATGTACGTTACAAATTTTAATTAGTGAAAGAGTTTGAACTCTCTGCGCCGTGCACAATGCCAACAAAACTACTAGTTTCTTAGACAATTTATCAAAGCTAAGGTCTTTGTTTGGATACCACTCCATCATATGGTCGAGAACTACCTGTGGATCCCATGTGTGCCTATATTTAGGTTTGGATGGTTTCAATTTAAAAGCACCTTTTAAAAGCCTCTTAACGCACTCGTCAGAACCTATATTGTTGCCTAATAAGATAGAGAGGGCTGATCTATGCGTATTCATTGTGCCATAACTAGCACCGTTGTTAAATTCTTCAGTGAGAAAAGATATTACTTGTGCCACTTTACTTACATAATAATTGATAGCATTTCTATTACAAAACTGCCACCACCGCTTGAGACTGACATTATATTGTTTCTTAGTGTTGTGAGAAAGGGATGCCAACATTAGGTCTATTGCGCTCGCCGGAATACCTCTGTATTGGAACGCTTCCCTGAGAGTATTGCTGCAGCCAGCGTAAGGTGTCTGTGCAGCCGGTGTGGGAGACGGCTGCTGAAATCGTATTGAAGGACTTTGTAACTGGGTTTAAGAAATATAATATTTGATACTACTAAACTTTGTAGCAGCGGGAACCATGGCTGTGAAGGCCATTGTGGGAATACAAATATACCACATGCTTCTTCAGTAATTATTTTTTGGAGGCATTTCAGAATTATTGAAAATGGTGGAAGTGCATAAAAATATTTGTTTTTCCATGTAATGGTAAAAGCATCGACGTATGAGGCATCTGGGTCGGGTAACCAAGATACATAGACTTCACATTTTGCATTAGTGCGAGAAGCGAAAATATCGATCTCTGGTTTACCAAAATTACTAGTTATTTTCTGAAAGGCCGTACCCGTCCAACCCCACTCGGTATCCGGATTAAACTTTCTCGATTCATAATCTGCTTCTTTATTCTCTTTCGTGTTAATGTATGAAGCAAAGATTGTCATATTACGCTTCTCGCACCATTGCCAAATGTCTCTGGACAAATTGTTTAAGTGGGGAAATTGTATCCCCCCATTCTATTTACGTAGCTTATGGCAGTAGTGTTGTCAATACGTAGCAATATTGTACAATTGGCCATATCATATGCGATAGTCTTTAAAGCAAGAAATACTGCTAAGAGTTCTAAATAGTTTATATGGAACTTACGCTCGTTGTCTTTCCATGCCCCATGCACTCTATTGCAGTTGTAAAATGCTCCCCAACCAGTTCGGGATGCATCTGTAAAAATTTCCATAGCAAAGTTAGATGGTTTTATGTCATTGACCGTTATGGAAATATTAGTAATCCACCAACTAAGATCGTCAAGAATGCAAACTGGAAGTTTTATTTTTGAATCGTAATTATTGTTTTTTAATAACATCAGGTACTTTTGTCTCTCTAATATTTTCGTATATAACCAGCCATACTTAACAGCTGGACATGCTGCTGTTAGAACGCCTATGACTTGCGAAAACTCTCTAATAGTGCATATAGGCAGGAAAGAAAACTTTCGTGTCAATTGTGCAATTTTGCTTCGTTTTTCGGTCGGTAAAGCCATTGTTAGATTTTCAGAATTAAAAATAAAACCTAGAAATTTACATTCTTTCTTAGGTTCAAGTGAACTTTTGCTAAAGTTAATAATGAAACCTAGACGTGTTAGGGTCTTTAAAGTTTCATTTACGTTATTGAGACAGTCACTATAGTCGTTGCCTACACAAAGAATGTCGTCCAAATAGATAACGGATTTATGACCTTGACATCTCAGAATCTTCACTACTTCTTTTAAGATTTTGGTAAAGATTCTTGGAGCCACTGAAAGTCCGTAAGGCATAGCGTTAAACTCATATGTAATACGCTTCGAGTGTTCGTCTTCAAATTTAAAGCGTAAATATTTACGAAAATTAACGTTAACTGGTACTAAAAGATAAGCTTCTTTTAGATCTATTGTAGCTAAATAACAATCTTTCTCAATTAATTTAGTTGCAGTTCTATAGTCTTCCATTTTGAAGTGACACTTTTTAATGAAATTATTAAGAGATTTTAAATTTAAAATAAATCATTTTTGTCCATTAGGCTTTGGTGTTAAGAAAATCGAGGAAATAAATTCGTTATCTACCGGGTTGCATATTGATATAGCTCCTAGGTTTAGAAGCTTATCTATGGCTGCAGACATTTCTAGTTTTTCCTGGTCTGTCCAGGCATAATATGGTATATGAGTTTGGACAGGTTCTTTTGTAAATGAAAAATCTATACCATCTTTAATCCATTTTAGGATTAAAGGATTGTCAATAACTCTGCACCAGTAATTATAGTAACGAGAAAGTCTACCAGCGTGTACCTGTGCTACTGCCGTGGTGCTCCGCGGGTTTTCATCGTATTCTTCGATGTGTGAGCTGGTTGATAATAATGAGGCCGGTTTGTTCTCTTCGACCCTCCGCGACTTCCCCTGTTTGACGGAAAGCGAGGAGGGCCTTGCCAGTTTTCCGGCTTGGTACCGCGGTTTGCTGCTTGCGAAGAGGATGGTTTCGGCGCTGTTATAGATTTTTTTATTTGCTGGCTTTGAGTATTTATAGCCTTAGAAGCTTTAATTCGGTCTGGCAGTGTTATACCGAATAATGTCTGGTCACGTTCTGAGGTTTCTATTAATTGCAAAAAGGACTTGTCCAACCCAGGTAATATAAATTTTATTCGTGATTCTGTTTTCTGAAAATGTAGATCCGATAAAATTCGGTTTCCATCACAGATAAATTTTAATGCGTCTATTTTATTGTCACCCGTTAATAAAATGTAGAGTCCTCTATTTATAGCTGTAATACCAACCCCAAGTTGTTGTTGGTATGTACACAGTTTCTTATCCCGGAATCTACCCGACTCTGGTATGGCTGCAGAGATTTCTGGATTCAGAGTCGGCGCTTTCAATAAAGGACAATTTTCGGGAATAAGATACTCCTTTAGTAGCCTTTCCCGGGATTCCTTTGTTAAGCCTTTTTTTAACAATGGCATCCATATCTTAGCAAGATTTTCATGGATCTTTGCGCCAAATTCTGGATAATCGTCTGTAATTTCTCCCAGTGCCGCTAGAATATCGGGATTTAAAACTGGGACTGTTGGTGTAACAGTCTCTTGTTCAATCACCTCTGGCAACGACGTGAGGGTTTGAGTATTGTTTATAGGGTCTGTTGAGGCTGGTTCTAGCCCAAGCAGAGGCTCAACCTCAAGTTCAGGTTCAGCCTCAAAACCAGGCTCAGCCATCCCTGGCACACATTCCACTTCGGGTTCCAAAACCGGTGGCATGCCAGAGATTAACGGATCCTCTATACCTGCGCCAAACAATTAAAAAATATTAACGCGAAAGTCAAATGTATAACATAACCTCAATTTGAGGTTCATTACAATACTAATAAACCTTCGTGTTGTTATCTCGAACAACCTCCGGGTAACGAATAGTATTAAGACCAGTAATCGCCTTTGTGTTGTCATCTCGGACAACCTCCCAGCTTTTAGAGAAGTCTTAACCTTAAATATAAGTGTAGTTTGGCACACAGAGGATTTTGGTTTTATTTTTTCCTTCGTGTTACCATCTCGGGCAACCTCCAGGTAAACCTTTATAAAATATATAAATAGCTTTATAAAATGTATATAAGGATGACTTACTGTTTTCGGAATCCGATCTGATGCGACATCTCATACGCCCTTGTTTCTCCTCTAGTTTTTTAATTTTTCTTCGGTAGTGAAGGAGTTTCTCCTCCGCACTTCTCTTAGGCATTATTCACTAGTTTCGAACTTTAGTAGGAACGTCCGTTCGTTGCTACGCACGAAAAAGGAATGACGAAAACCAAGTGCAGGTTGGTAAAGGTGGACTGACAACGGGAGGTGGGGAGGCGGGGTTACTATTAAAAAAAAAAAATCTCTTAACGTGCGTAAGTTGCTAGTAGGTTAAAGGGACTACTTAGTAAAAATAATATCTGAAGAATGAAGCGACGAAATATAATTAAAATTAGTCGAGTCATGTCTTGTTCAGGTCTTCTCATGACATGAACATACCACCTAAGTCGCGTTTCGTCGAGTTAAGTCGAGTTTTTCTTCGAATGAGCGGATCTTGAAGCTTCCCCGTATGTACTGTTTTCGCACTCTGTCCTTTAGGTTGACAATTCCTGGCCATCGAAACATTCTTAGCATCGCTGTGCATCATAGTCATGTTTCAGTTATTAATAAGTAAATTTATTTATTCTGCTTAAATAAACGTTTTTAGTAGATTCATCGATAACCAGTATATCTTTTTTTTCCTACCTACCAACACAATATTAATATACATATAGAATATCTTGATAAGGTAATGTATAGAAACCGGCTATACTCACGTCTTATTCTATCGAGTTGACCCGATTTGTTTAGAACCTATCCGGGGCACTTATTCATGAGCTCTTTACACGACGCTATCGCGGCGGGAACTGTTCAGTGACGGGCTAACCCTATAGAATAAGACGTGAGTATAGCCGGTTTCTATACATTAACTATGAATACTACTCACGATAGTTTAAATTGAAAACTATCTTGATTCTTCGGTAAAGATATATTGGTTGAAACTTAATGAAGGATCATACTGATATCAATCGAACTCAAATTCAAGTTCAAAATCTTTAAAAATTTAAAGAAGTAATCGAAACTGCAGAATTCTATAAAACAAATAAGATATTTTAAATATTCCGTCATAGCAATACTTTGAACAATTTAATTAGATAATATCATCATAAAGAAAAATAATAACAATAATAATTATTAATTATAATTAATATTATGAACAATTAATTCAATTTTTCTAACAAATTAAAGCTTACCATAGTTATGAGTTAACGTCAAAACACATTAACGCTGACCTAATCCCATAAGGTTTCGAGGCCTCAATTACATAACAAGCGATTATTAATTATTTCTTACCGAGGTGTAAAATACGACTAAGGTAACTTAACGTCAGGCAGGCGGCCAGTCGTCAAATATAAAGCCAAATCATAAGACATATTTATAATATGTTGTGCCGATCCCACTTAGAGTGGGATAAGGGCAGGAGGATAATGATTTATTTTAAATAGCATTCTATAATAGGCTTCTTATAGCGATCTTGAAACTTGCTTTAAACCCCCATATTATACAGAATAAGGCTTTTAGCAAACATTAAAAGCACTTAGTATGCATTGCTAAGATGTCGATTGCGCATTGATAAAAGCCTTCAGTTCCCCGAGCATGCGATAATAAAACAGAGATGCAAAAATAGGTCATGTTAATATTTTATCTCAAAAACATTGCATATATAAAATTTTATGTACACTAAGAAATTTGTTATTAAATTCGAATCATCATCATTGTCCTGCCCTTATCCCACCCTAAGTGGGGTGGAACAACAAGTATTATCCATGTTGTTACGACCAGCCGCCTGTCTGAAACCATCATACCTAAGTCGCCTTTTACGACACAAATTCGAAATATTCGAAATAAGTACCTAAATTGTTTCCAGTACTTTTGAATCGTCAAATTTATTAATACTAATGAAAATATTATTTTGCTATAATCCGCAATATTTTTTTTATTTGCTTTAATCCGTATATAGTTTTATCGATTATAGCAAAATAATATTCTCATTAGTATTGTATTATGGACCTCCGCAAAGTTACGACTACTTCAATAAATAAAAAATATTATTAAAAAAAGAAAAATTACAAAATAATAACATAATAATTGCAGCCTGGTGCGTAGTTGACAGGAGTTAAAATATGTTATTATCAAATAATTTACAGCCAAAAATCATATTTCTTTAGGGCAGATAATTAGCAGAACGTTAAGATAAATTTATGAACGAAAAATAACAGTTTATTACAGACCAAATTCTCCTCTGTCTTTTATAGATTGAAACTGTGCTTCTCAAATGCGGATTGGTAACTTACAGGAGTTTTGATTTTATTTTTATTTTCGTGTTATTAGAATCTGACCTCAAACAATTATTATGCGTGATAAGAGCAACCACTGAGTTTCTTGTCAATACTTTTCAATAGAAGACAGCGTTCCGAACTGGTGGTAGAATCGATCTTGCTATATAAATCTAAATTATAATCTTAAGCTGTCAGGAATTGTTCAGTCTGTTCCGTATGTTATACTTTTACGTTTATCTCTTATTATATATGTATATTAGCTTGTATGGTTAATATATATTAAGTTGATCTTAATATTTCGGTTAAACATGAAGTAACAGAAAATTATTTAAAAAATTATTATAACTATATAATATACGCGCATTTTTGAGCCACTTTTGGCCATTCTCTTTCACATCAAACCCATAACTTCACACGTTCTTACATTATTCAAATGACAGATTGCTTACGCTTGAGTAACTACTGATTCATATGGACAAGTCAATTCCGTATAGCATGTAGAATGTCAATCTTTGTAGATATGTACCTCGACCTTTACTACAGATTATCGCTTTGAGTGTTTCTCTAAAAGATACTTTGAGAAATCCGAAACTCCTTGACCCATTCAAAGTTGTGATTCTGTCATGATTTGGATCGTTTTTTTTTAAGAAAAAGAAAGCTTTTTAAAAGCGTCCTCAACATTCGCGAAGGTAAAAACTATAATTTATAGAATTAAGCGTTACTTTGCGAAGATCCATAATACAAAGTAATATTTAAATAATTTTACTATAATCCGCTAAATATAATATAATAAATCCGCTGGATCCGATAATTGATTAAAGCAAAATGATTTTATTGTTATTTTAGTTTTAAACACTATAGTAATATTGGCGTGAAATAAAAACACAGAATTTTACTTTATAAAATTAGACGCTACTTTGCGGAGATCCATAACATAAAAGTAATAAATAAATTATATTGCTATAATCCGCTATTAAATTAATCAATTATTTCAGTATTACTTTTGTATTATGGATCTCCGCAAAGTAACACCTAATTTTATTTCAAGTTACTGAACTCATATAAGACTGAACCTGACCCTAATATGTTATATGTATTAAGAATCCGACTGCTATTCCCTTTTAGGTTAACTATGTTTGAACAAGCTTTTATTCATGTGTTATTATATTATATTAGGTCAATACTAAAGTCTATGTATCTTCTCTTGTATTTATTGAGCACAAAACAAAGTTAGTATTAATCCACATTGGAAAACGCAAAAATCATTCCAAAAGAAATTCTCGGTCAATGTGTGGGCCGGAGTTATTGGCAAAATTTTGATTGGGCCTCATTTCTTACCAGATAATTTAAATGGAAATAATTATTTAGAATTCCTGCAAAATGATCTTCCAGAGCTTGTAGAGAAGTCTGGGGCCTTGATATTCGTTAGCGACCGAGAGCTCATTTTTCAACAAGATGGTTGTCCAGCGCATTGGACATTAAATGTACGGGAGCACTTAAACAATTGTTTCCCCAATAGCTGGATCGGCAGAGATGGGCCCATCCCTTGGCCCGCCCGTTCACCTGACCTGACTCCGCTTGACTTTTACGTGTGGGGTCGGGCTAAGGAGTTAGTATACACAAATGTGGAAATAAACACAAAAGAAGAATTAATTGACAGAATTAATTCAGCGTTCGCGACGATGAAAGTGGAAATGAAGTTAAAGATAACGACAACAGAAGTGAGAAGTCGGGCCCGTGCTTGTGTTAGAAACCGCGGCGGACATTTTGAACACGAAAAATAAATGACTTTCATTAAAATTTTGTTTTAATTACTTCGCCTATAAATTTTAATTTTCTCTCGCAATTTAGTTTGTAGATCTTAATTTCAATAATTTGCGGGCTATCCGCATAGTTGATACCTCAAAATAAAGAACAATGACCAGGCATATTTAATAAAATGTTTGAACTAAAAAAGCACAATCTATTTTTTTTTTAAATGCCATCAAAAATCAGCTTTCTCTGATCTTAAAAGAAATGATTGACTTCAAATATCTGTAAAAAAAATATCTCTTAACACAGATACCTTAATCATGTTTTATTACACTGTTTACACATTATACACTGTCCTTTATATTAACCATCTTTTGACAGATTGACGATTTACATATTTAGTGATGTCCTAAAGATTCTCGTATGCGATACCATTCCGATTATAGTACCTACTATCATTAATCGAATTACGTACCTAAGTAATTCGATTAATGATAACCTACGTAAACTAATAACAGATATAGAAATCAACATTTTGATTTAATATTGCCTTAGTTTTTTGAAAATAAATGTTAATCCGTGTGTATTTATTATAATCATAAAAAATATATTATACATCAACTGGCAACATCAACAGACCTTCCGCTCGGCCGCCATTTTGACGTGATCTGTCACTCTCAACGAAACGCCCATGATAGTCACACGCATTTACGTTCGCTGAGTGTTCTCTCGCATCTGTTACACCTTGAGTTAAGTAGCTTTATTCCTCGGAAAAACTTTTGTGAAACTTATATTAATTGATCGTGAAAATGCCGAAAGGACGTGTGTTGAAAGCACAATCGAGACAGTTAGTGTTAAAACTTCATGAGTATTTTGAGCAAGAAAATCAAAATGGCGGACCTCTTATACCTATCACGCAAGTCCGAAACCGTGTTGCAGCCGCGTTGGGGATCAGTCTATCAACTGTGACTAAAATCACTACTGATGCCTACGGCAGGAGCGGCTTGGAGCAAAATAAACCATCTACACCAAAAAGAAAGCGCCGGGCTCATAAGGTGACAGCTGTTGATGACTTTGACGCTGACGCTATTCGTCGTCATGTATATGATTACTACTTGAGAAAAGAAATTCCAACTTTGAGAAAACTTATTGTTTCTTTGAAAAGAAGTGGTCTATTTCATGGTGAAAAATCTTCTTTGGTCAAAGTTTTGAACACAATTGGCTTTTCATATAAAAAGTTAAATAAAAGAAAATTATTAATGGAACGCACAGATATAGCTATAGCACGTTGTGATTTTTTAAGAGAGGCAAAGAAAATACAAGATTGGGCAAATATTGTTTTCACGGATGAAATATGGCTCAACGCTAACCACACACTATCTCGTTTCTGGACTGATGATACTGCTGATTCCACTTCCTCAGTACCAATGGGAAAAGGTGAGCGCCTAATCATTTGCCATGCAGGTACAGCAGAAGGATTTGTACAAGACGCACTGTTGGCATTTAAATCGAAGAAATCAAATGACTACCACGAAGAGATGAATGCAAATGTGTATGAAGAGTGGTTCAAAAAAATGCTCATTTCATTGGAAGAACCATCAATAATTTTTATTGATAATGCGCCCTACCACTCCCGTCAAATTGACAAAATGCCAACACAGGCTAATAAAAAGCATGAAATAATTAATTGGCTTCGGGACAATGGAGAAAATGTGGACGACTCAATGTTAAAAGTTGAATTAATAAAAATATTAAAAACCAAAAAGAGAGCAAAACGCTATGTAATCAATGAAATGGCAGCAGAATATGGCCATACTGTTCTTCGGATTCCTCCATACCACTGCCAGTACAACGCAATAGAACTTATATGGGCATAAGTAAAAGGGCATGCTGCGAGATGCAATACAAGCCCCCCATTCACAGCGAATAAAATGTTGCAATTGCTAAAAAATGCTTGCACCCACGTAACGGCCGAGAACTGGGCAAGTGTGGTGGAAAGAACTAAAAGAGTAATATTCTCTGATTGGGAACGTGATATTGCGTTTGATAATATATTATCTACACAAGAGCTAATAATAACTGCTACTGAAGACTCCTCATCGGAGGAGTCTAGTGTTGATTATCATTCCGACGACTCGGCTAATAAAATAAATTAAAATATCCTGATTGTTTTATTTGTATTCATGTATTAACTAAGAAAACTAAATGTCTTTTAATACTCGTAACATCGATTTCTACCGATTATTTTTAATCTGTGGTATAATCGTAGTAACCATTATGTGTGACATCACTAAGTGGGCGGTACCCATCCATAAAGTACAAATATTATTTGTATGATATTTGTACGTAAGCAATACAAAACTTAATGAGCGTGAGCTGTCAAAAGACTGATAATATGATGGACGCAGTATAGTTTAATAAAATAAAATAAAAAATAATTGACTTTGGCTTCAAAATGGCCGATTATTAGCAAATAATGACATAACTTCGGATTTTTCTTCAAAAATCTTTAAAATTTTATAAAAAAAAATAGTCGCACTTCGCCTAACATAAGTTCAGTTTAAATGGTTCTAAATAGTCTATACTAGCTCCTGTTTGCAGCTTTGCATGGACCTTCCAAACACCCGGTATAATAATGTTAATATTATTAAATGATAGCTGTGGTAGCCCAGCGGTAACACCGTGCGACTCTTTCGAGGAGGTCACGGGTTCAAACCCGGGCAGACACCAATGAGTTTTTCTGTTAACACTTATGTGTCTAATTGATAATTGCAATTTATCACACGCTTTTCGGTGAAGGAAAACATCGTGAGGAAACCTGCATATCTCTAGAGAATTCTGGGGATATGTGCAACCTACCAATCCGCATTGGAGCAGCGTGGTAGGTATTAGCTCCAATCCTTCTCTCCAAAAATGGAGAGAGGAGGCCTATGCCCAGCAGTGGGATAGTAACAGGCTGCTACTTACTTTACTTACTTACTATTAAATTATATCATTTAAAAAGAAAAACATTTTTATTATTAGCTTCTAATTAATCCCTTAATAAACGTTCAGTTATCATTGTAGTATATTATTTTATATTAGTTTATTTTAGTTTATATTAGTTTATTTCGTATATTTAAAAATTTTGTTATAAACTATTTATGCAGTGTGTTGTAGTAAGTAAATAATATATTTTTCTTTGTGTGCCGCCAAATTTTGAAATCGTTAAATATGTGCCGCAACAGAAATAAGGTTGAGAATGACTGGTATAGATATCTGAAAAAATGCTTTGATTCGATTTGATTGAATCAGAATGGTTTTATCGGTTGATGGAAACTATATCCATAATCCACGCGAGATTGACGTGTTGATAAAATTCTAATCCCGCTTTTGACAACAATGACAAACCGGAAGTCAGTGGTAATACTGAAAATGGTTTACGAGGTCATTCATGAGAGTCAAAAAAATATAGGCGGCTAAGGTAAGTTGACCCGCCGTGTTGTATCCGGTAGAGTAGAATAGACCACCCTCTTTCTTATCAACTTGTCGTAAAAGACGACTAAGGTAAGTTAACGTCAGGTAAGCGGCCAGTCGTAAAATATGTAGCCAAATTATGCGACAACATGTTTATAACATGTCGTACCGACCCCACTTTGAGTGGGATAAGGGCAAGAGGATTATAACAAAAATTAAAATATGTATCTGATCTACACGAGTATCAAATTCGCAACAATACAGTGGTATTCTGGGTATTTTAGAAAACCATACAGAAATTTCAACATCAAAATACTGTGTTAAAAACTCAATGGCTATTAAGAAAATATTCAGTAACGCAAATAAAAAGGGTTGAGCAGTTTATTTAGCCATAAAATTTATTACCATTTCCGTTACAAGAATGGCCGAGTTTTAAAATAGGCGTTCTACATAAAATATCAATAAATACTTTGAATAGCAGTTCGTGACATTTAAATATAGGATTTATGTCTTTGCTATTTATAAACTTTGTATTTGAGGGTGCCGCAATTTGGAATCCCACTTCTGTTTTTTTTTAATTATCTCAAATCGACGAAACGATTTATAGTAATAATTACTATAAACAACATACTAAGTACATGTATTTAGTTATTTGTGCATTATCCAACTAGCTTAAGCTTTTATAACCAAACAACTCAATGAGATAATCTACTGAGGAGTTTGTGGGAATCTTAAAGAAGACTAAAAACTAGTAATCTGCCAGCACGCTTACTATAAAACGCGTTAGTTTGAATTAGAAACTGGTATTATCGCGAGATATTCAGGCGTATAATTTTGTAACAAGATGTTTAGACAAATAAAACAAAAGTAATAATAAAATTATTTTGCTATAATCTGCGATTAAGTAAAATAGAAAATATATACAATACTAAATGTAGAGTGGACAATCCGTTTTCATACCCGATACATGCAGGATCCGTAAAAACATGCACAAACCTCCACCACCACCACCACAATACACGAGCACTACATGCGTTCACTATCACAAACTCAGCAATCGTTTCGTCCTACAACCGAAGAATCAACAGGAGATGACTCCACGACAAAATCGCAAAATCTGATTACTTTTGTATTATGGATCTCCACCCAATTCTAAAAATCATTCAAATAAAATCGATTACACATTTAGGCCTAAAAACGATGTCAACCATACGAAACAAAACCCGACCATAATTTGAGCTTGGAAATCAAATCGTTTTGGGATTGTCGTCCATACAATATCATATATATTTCTTATATTTACATAATCCGAACATAAAAGTGGACCAAAACAAAGCGAAATGTAAGACAAAAACGATATATAAAAGGAAACCGTCCACACAAATACACATAATATGGATTAGATATAGATATTTATTAGGATCAGAACGAAGAAATTGCTTTACTTAGTCTGCCAAAGTACTATAAATAAATTCTGTAAGAATAAGTACGGACAACCCTTGAGTTAACTGGCAAGTATTTCGTTTTATTTTTGCAATAAGTACGTCAAGCGTAGAAGAAAGATAACGTCAAAAGAAATCTTTCGTTCATATTGTTTTTATTATCGGATGATATTAGTATGGATAGAATTTCGTCGTCATTTTTATCTTGCGACACTAAATATTACGCACTCTCAGATTCGGATTTAAAAAATATTTGGAACATAAAAGTCGTTATCGTGATTTAATTATAAGAACTTTTGGAATAATTTTCACTGTTAAACGCACGCAAGGAAAGCTTTAGCAAATTTTTTTAATGCTGCTCCTGTCCTATTTATCTTAGCGTGATGTTATATAGCCTACCTCGATAAATGGGCTATTTTACACTCAACGAATTTTTCAAATTGGTTCAGTGTTTCTACAAACACTTACAGGCAAAAAGACTTTCATATATTTACATCATGTGATTTTAAGCATGGAAGAAAATGATATTCCTAAAAAATTCTTAGAATATGTGTTACTCGCCAATTCGTATTTCAAGGAACATGAAAACAATCCTTCTCTTCAAGTGAATAAGAAGTTTTGGCCAGCGTAAGCTGCTACTTCTTTCAGTCTTAAATCATCTCCACTTAATTTCATGGTGTCGGACATGTATAACTAATTATTTGGGAAGAAGAGACGCTGTAGTAGTTTTTGTTGTCAACTATCAAAAGTAAAGTTGGGTATGTTGGAGAGCTGTTCTCTCAAAATAAAAACTCCTCCTACTGCCAATTGGTGCATCATAGAATTTTAGAACAGTTTATTATTGAATTTATTGCATAATAAAAACAAAATTTAAATATTTCTCCCGGAACATTCGACAATAGTTTAGTAGATTTTCATTAACACTTACTACATAAAATATTCACGTCACTACCCAACTAATTAATTTAAAGCCAGATATTTAAATATATTTTTATAAAACCTGATCGAGAGTCAATAAATTTCAAGTGGCTATAATTTTTGCTATTCGTTAATTGATATTACACCTAACGTCAATTCCATATACAGCTTACGTAGTTATTCCTGTAGAGCGCGTGTTTATACATATGTGCATTTTAAAGCGTAGTTTAAAAAGGTTTTCTCGCCATTTTTCATTATTCAGTTCACAAGCACTAACACTATGGCACATTCATATAGATTTCTACTTATTCTTTGCTCGGTTGTTTCCTTTGTAGTTATTTGTACAGCGTCACAAAGAAAAGGTTAGTGTTTTCATTTCGTTTTTCATAATTTGATATACGTATTGCGTATTAACATTTTTTGAAACAAACTAATTTCTCTTAAGATGTTATTGGATGTTTAGACTTATCTTTACTGTAATGGACAAATGCTGAGACTAACTTACTAGGGTGATAAGTTTAAACCCTGAGCAACAACTGGCTTTTGACTGGCCTGTGGGCCAATTGGGTAGTGATCCTGCCTTCAGCTCCGCGGGTCGCGGGTTCAATTCCCGCCGAGGGCCAATATCTTCTATAAAAGAATTTGTTGCTTCTTCGAGCCTGGGTGTATATGTGTATTTAGTTATTATATATGTATATATTCACCAGTTGTCTGTCTACCATGACACAAGTATTAAGTTACTTTAGGGATGGATGACCGTGTTACAGATAGTGTCGTGTGTATTTATTAAGTATTTATTTATTTATAAAATAAAAAAAGAACCAAAAAGCATTCTATTAACTTATGTGCTTGATATATATTAAGTACATATTATGATATTTTATATTTACATTTCTATATAAATAGCTTTTAAAGGGTGGAAAATAATTTTCTATAGGCCCTTTAGTACAGGTGGCAGTGACCGTTCAGCTTTGCAGTTCGCAGATTCGATTCCCACCGAGTTTGTTTTTCGAAATGCAGCCCATTTCGAAAACAATTTGTTAATTCTTCTAATCTCTGTATATTTATGTGTATACACAATTATTAAGTTCCTTACCTTGAGAACGGACGACCTTATGCGTAATTGTCCCTTATATTTGTATTTTATATATTATTAATTTAATATAATCCACCGTACAATACAATAGTACAATAGACTTCAAGGGTATTGCTAACAAAAAGCTTAAAAAATTCATTACATTTTTACAGACGTGAAAATCTTTATTCCATTCCTTGAAGTAAGCAATTTATGCACGGACAGGACCTACATCTATGCCAGAAGTAGAAAGGTACTTTATCTTTAGTAACTTAACGATACTTAAGGACTTTTTATGGAAGGAAAACGAAAAGTAACAATATGTTACACGTGAAATATTCCTAATAATTTTATTTGTAAATAAAGAGGCTCTATAATATCTTTTTAACTTGTTGTAAAGTACGGCCTATTACTCTCCTACTGCTGGGAATAGGCGTCTTTTCTCCGTTTTTGGAGAGAAGGATTGGAGCTAACCTACCACGCTGCTCCAATGCGGATTGGTAGGTTACACATATCTCCAGAATTCTCCAGAGATATGCAGGTTTTCTCAGGATTTTTTCCTTCGCCGAAAAGCGTGTGATCAATTGCAATTATCAATTAGACACAAGTTTTAACAGAAAAACTCATTGGTGCCTGCCCGGGTTATTAGATATTGTCAAGAATTCACAAACAATATTGAATTTGTATAATCTACAGATTTTGTCTTTAGTTGTTATTTTTTTTTAAAGTTAATATACTTTATTGAATTAAAAATATTAAAAAGTTTCAGAATATACAAAATACACTTATAACCATAAGAATTGTTCAAAGAGGCTGACTTATCGCTTAACTGCGATTTCTACCAGACAACCTCGGTGAAAGAAATTATATATAAAAATTCGGTTGGTATAAAAAGAGGTGCAAACACTTATATACTAATATTTAATTAAAAAACATAAATAGTTACCTAACCCTCCATCACTAAACCACTTACTTAACCACCCTCATTTCTTACTGAGGTGTCGTAAAAGGCGACTAAGGTAAGTTGACCCACCGTGTGGTATCCGTTTTATTAAAATAGACCACCATCTTTCTTACCGAGCGGTCGTAAAATGCGACTCAGGTAATTAACGTTACACAGGCGGCCGGTCGTAAAAACGCAGCCAAATCATGTGACAGCATGTTTATAACATGTTGTGCCGACCCCACTTAGAGTGGGATAAGGGCATGGGGATGACGACATTAATAGTTGCTTACTATACTAAATTCAATACAGAAATATATAGAAATAGACAAATAAATAGTATTAATATATTAAAATATACATACATAAACATACTAAACATACTTTATTTATAGGAAACTTCAATAAGAATTCTTAGTAATAATAGTTTTATGAGTATTTAATTTACAATACAATTACTCGCACGCGACTCGCTCCCTTCTTCGTTCGCAAGAACCCTCGAGTACGTGATAGGTCGTTAATGTTTTATATCGCACACTATATTTACTTAGGATATAAATTTAACATTTAACCTTTAGAGCTACAAAAGAAATGTTAATGTCTCGAAGCCTTTTAACGCTTTTGTGATTTCATAAGCAAGTCATCAAATGTTTGTCCGTAGGTATAAAGCTATTTTCCATAGTTTATTTCTGTAACTATGGATTTTACCAGAAGGAAAAAATACCTGTGCTAGGTTTAGATATATTTTAAATCGTCACTTTCAGAAACTATTATTAAGTTTATTTATATTATTAGAGGTTAGAAAAAAAATTAAAGTTTTTCTAAGAAATAGGTAGCTTTATTAGTCCATAGGTATCTTAAATTAGCCGTGTGCTTTCTTACCGAGATATCGTAAAAGGCGACTAAGGTAAGTCGTCTCACCGTGTGGTATCTGACTGAGCAGAATAGACTGCCCTCATTTCTTACTGAAGAGTCGTAAAGGTCGACAAAGGTAAGTTGATCTACCATGTGGTATCTGGTTGAGTACAATAGACCACCCTCTTTCTTACCGAACTTACCGAAGTGTCGTAGAATACGACTAAGGTTACTTAAAGTCAAACAGGCAGCCGGACGAAAAATACGTAACCAAATCATGTGACATGTTGATAATATTTTGTGCCGAACCCACTTAGGGTGGGATAATGTCAGGAGGATTATGAATATATAAATAGAAAAGACTGTCTGTCTTCCTATTATGCTTTCACCGCTAATCCACTGGGGCAATATAAATAAAATTTGTTTCTGTTAAATACATTCCCGTTTTACTAACGGGAACGAAAAAACCCATAGTACCTAATTGAGGGTGTTTTAAGAAGTAATTTATAGCAAACAAATCTTTATAGGTAAATATATTACACGGGTATATTTAGTGCTTATAAATATAGAAAAGATAAATTATTATATGACAGAACAAAATTTGTTGCGACATTTGTTGTGATTTCGATAAAAAATATTGCATTTGAATTTATATTTCTCACAGTGAAATTCAGAGGGATTTCTAAATTTCACCGCTCTTCAAATGATGTCGCCTCAAGGGCCTAATCCATTCCTACTTATAAGAATACCGAGACAAACGTTTCCCCGGGGGAAAATACGACACCCGACCGGAAGACTGTTAATGGAAGCGAACAAGCTCATTTCACTTCCGGCCTTTGTAACAAAAATAGAAACAAAGAGAAATACTTATAAATGTATGAGAGTTCCGATTGTTTTACACAAAAATGTAAAATACATATTTTTTAAAGAAAATTCATCATCATTCATTCTCCTGCCTTCCCACTCTAAGTGGGGTCGCTACAACATGTTGTAAACATGTTATCACATTATTTGGCTAGGGATTTTACGGATCAGTCACCTGCCAGACGTCGACTTACTTTATTTGCCTTTTACGACACTACGGTAAGAAAGAGGGTGGTCTATTCTGAGCAGAAATGACAAACACCAATAATTTTATTTATACCAATTAAGACATAAATATATATTTTTTTGTTTACAGCAAAAATGTACAAATTATATCTATCTTAAATTACTTACACGCTAGGACTACAGAAATCATGCCCACGTGGAAATAAAATAAATAAATAAATATATAAATTAATTTGATTTGAAGCTGTGGTAGCCCAGCGGTAACACCGTGCGCCCCTTTCGCGGAGGTCTAGGGTTCAAACCCTGGGCAGGCACCAATGAGTTTTCTAGTAAAGCTTATGTGTCTAATTGATAATTGCAATTTATCACACGCTTTTCGGTGAAGGAAAACATCGTGAGGAAACCTGCATAACTCTAGAGAATTCTGGGGATATGTGTAACCTACCAATCCGCATTGGAGCAGCGTGGTAGGTCTTAGCTCCAATCCTTCTCTCCAAAATGGAGAGAGGAGGCCTATGCCCAGCAGTGGGATAGTAACAGGCCGTTACTCATGCATAAAGAAATATAGAATATAGTTTTTTTAATCACGGACTGACCCAAAAATTGGACGTTGGCTAAGAATTCCATACATTAATCTATAGCTATACTTATTATTAAACAAAATCCCTCAAAACCTGTCTGTCTATATGATCGATGATCTCGAAATCTACCGAAATTATTTTGGAACAGTTTTCACTAAAAGATAGAGCAATTCTTCCAAAAGGTTTAAGATAACAGTATATTACGGTTTTACGTTATTTGTGTTAAAGAGGTCACGGGGTTCTAAAAAACTAACCTGCTGGGAGATTTAGTCGCATTGCGCCGCGAAAATCAGAGATACACTGAAGTAATGTACTAAAGAATTATAGATCTACAAAAATACTACAAAAAAGTCTGCGATAGCATGTCTCTACCTCTTATAGTTAACTCACAATAACTACTTTTTTGTCTATTGAGACACTACCACGCGGGCAAAGCCGGAAGCACAGTTACTTAGTATAATACATTTGTGTTAAGGATAATGACGTAATATTTCATTTTTGGAATATGAATTACCTATGTAGGAGTGTAACTTCTGGTCACCATGAGAACTTATAACACGACTTTTTTCGGTTACAACTAAATTCTATTTTTATAGAAAATACAGGTGGCCCAAAATTTATTCACCCTTGGCAAGTGTTATAACCGTTCAGCTGCCGCCACCAGATCCATACTAAAGTTATTAATGCAAAAGACTAACTCTTTCTTCCGTCTGTTACAGTTTTAAGATTAATCCAATGCACCAATATTTGCTACCAAAGGAATTGCAAATTTGCTACCATTGAAAATTATATCCTGGACTAATAAATTAAATTTAGTAGCCCGTATTTTTTAAGTTCCAAATAATCTTGTAAATTAATAAGTTTAATTTTTTAGCCCATCCAGCACGGATTTTTTAATTTCTGAAAAAAATGGTCACTAAAAATATTTTTACTAAACTTAAACTTAGCTAAAACTGAAATTATTATAGATAAAATTTACTCGTAGAGTCCAAACTAGGTTAACCTGTATTTTGGGAGACTAGAGTTTACCTTTGAGATATGAATAATATAAGCTAAACATTGCATATTCTGTATCTTAACATTGAAAGGAGCGAAATTCAATTTAAAAGTTGTTCAATATCCAGAAAAGTTTGAGTGAGAAGCCATTTAGTTATTGGGTAAATAAAATAAGTAAAAAAGTTTAGCAAATTAGTGGATACATGCGGCACTGGTGTGCCATGAACTCTTTTATCAACTCTTCGTGTGTTGGCAATACCTGAACACTTTTGAGTAAACTTACTGATCTTAAGTATACAATTTTCGAACGCTTAGCAATTCACTGTCTCATCCATATGTATAAGATTTTTCCTTTAGGGAACAATAAAAGATCACTAAATGTATTTGTACTATTTAGTGCACGCGACCTTAATAACAATCACTGCTAGTAATAACAGTTTTCTTACAGATCGTTTGCTTGATTTGCAAAGGCTTCGACCCGTCATGTCTTGGGACGACCACGACTTCAAGCACAACATCTACGAGTAGTCCTGCTCCTACCACTTCTACAAGTACTAGTAATCCTACCACTTCTGAGACCACAACAACTACCACTACGACTACTACTACTGCACCAGAATAGTGATAGCGTACACCTGAAAGAAATATGCCTACTATACGATTATGTGCATTATACATAATATGTTCATGCATTCATGCAGGATCTGAGAAGTGTCGGCAATTTTTAAAACAAATTAAATATATTTTTACTAGAGCATCAAATATATTACGAGCAGTATACGACTGAGAATTCTGTTTTTTGATGTCTAATCTAATCGATTTATGATTTTCAATATTCAATATTTTTATCTATTTACATATAATAATATTTCGTATCATTATAAAATATATACATTATATGTTACAGTTTTTGTTTATTTAATATTAAATACAATTTATTTATTATCATTATCTGTACATTTAAATATTTGTGATTCTAGTAATTATACTAGTATATCCTTAATTAAACTCTGTCGTTCCTGGTTACTGGTTACGCCCAATTTATACTGAGCTGAGCCATTTTCTTCTTCTTGTTGTATCCAGTATATTTATATGGTATTGTTTTATGTTATTGGTATGTTTTTTCTATTATTATGTGTTAAACAGTTAAAGTTTACTTTTAGATAACAGCTGTGTATCACGGAAGGTGAAATAAACGTTGTTTCTTTCTTTCTTCTTTCTTTCATTTATCATCTAAGTTATCTAATACTACTCTAATTATCGTTAGAATATTAATCTATTTATTGTATGCAATAAAACCCTTGGTATGTTATCATCCTCATCCTCATCCTCCTGCTCTTATCCCACTCGAAGTGGGGTTGTCATATGATTTGGCATCGTATTTTATTATCGGCCGCCTGCCTAATGTCAACTTACCTTAGTCGTATTTTACGACACCTGGGTAAGAAATGAGGTGGCCTATCAGCCGGATACCACACGGCGAGCTGACTTACCTTAGTCGCCTTGTACGACAACTCGGTAAGAAATGTGGGAGCTACTATTCTATTCAGCGTATACGTATAAAAAATTTAGTTCGAATATTAAATTCCATTTTCAATACTTAAATTTTAATGGGTATTTGCATTTTTTATTAATTTTACGTCGTTTTGTGTAAGTATGAAATTCGAAGTACTTAATCATATAAAAGGTTTTAATTTTTTTAATGATTTTACTTTGCTGGCTTATTCGGCATAGATATTTTTATATAATTGTTATTTGTTATATTTATATAGAATTAAGAAGGCTTCGTCGAAAGCTTTTATAATATTGTTAAGAGTACACTTTATACATTTTTAATTAAAAAAATTAATATCTAAATATTGTTTTGATGTACTTTAAATTCATTTTATAAACAAAGTAAATAATGATCAAATGTAAAAGGTTCTTTACATTAGAGTACATATGTCAAAATATTTTGAGGTAATATGGCCTTAGACTATTGCATCAATCAGGAAGACCGTCCAGCGTGGGGGATCTTTAATATTAACTCATTCTAAAGTACATTGTAAAGAACGAAATGATATTGTCTGTCTTTCTGTTGAACGTACCATTGAGCTGTCTTGTGTGGAGTTAGAGCGCTATATTATAGTTTCTGTGTACCGCCCACCCTCCAGTGATTATATATTATTTGAGAGCGTCATGGAGGAAGTTCTTAAGAAGATCTCTAAATCTTCAAAACAAGTTTTAATATGTGGAGACTTTAATGTTGATATCTTAGTGGATACCTGTAATCGTTGTAGGTTACTTAATTTATTTCAATGTTTTGATATGATCAATGTATTTAACGAACCTACCAGGATAACTGCAACTTCGGCTACCGGTGTTGATAATATTTTTACTAATTACAGTTGTAATATCTTAGAAAAGTCTATAATAAGTCGTTTAAGGTCTGACCATAGTGGGCAAATTATATCTGTCCCTAACTATGTGCATGAAAAAAATCATTATATCAAGTGCAGGCCGATCACTTCTCATAAAATAAAACGATTTCAATCAAAAATATCATCAAAGATATTTCAATTCAATTCGACAAAAGTCGCGGTAGCTCAGATGAACTTTTTAATGCCCTCTTTGGAATGATTGGTTGTGAGTTTAATAAGACCTTTAATATTATAGAAAAAAAAGTGTACAAAAATAGGTTTAGCGAATGGGCCACTAATGGCATTTATAAGAGTAGAAACAAGTTATTTGATCTGTATGCAGAAAAAAAATATAATCAGTCCCCCACTTTTCTAGAATATGTAAGAAAATATTCAAAAACGTTTAGAAGTGTCTGCACACAGGCCAAATCTCTTCACATTAAAAGTAAAATAATTAATTCTAAAAACAAAATAAAAACAACCTGGAATGTTATTGGAGAAGAAACAGGTAGACGTAAAATGCATAATTCTGCCATAGAGCTTAAAATTGGGAATGAACTTATTAATTCTGATACACCAGTAGCTAGTGCATTTGAGCATTTCTTTCAGAACATACCTATTTCCACCACTAGCTCAATAAACTCATCCCCAATGGAAGCTTTTAATGTTTTGAAGGACAGCGTCACGGAGTGCAGTGTTAATTTTAAATTTGAACACATTTCCCCATACGATATCGTCAAATATTTAAAACATTAAATATTAAAAAAACAACTGATCTGTGGGGAATGTCCGTAAAATTAATTAATAATATTATTGATATTATCGCCCCGATTATGGCCAAGATCTTTAACAAATCTGTAGACACGGGGATATTTCCCAATTTAATGAAACATAGTAAATTGATCCCACTTTTTAAGTCCGGTGATAAGAGCGACCCTCAGAACTATAGACCCATTTCGGTCTTGCCAACTCTAAGCAAGATTTTTGAGAAAATCATTTTAAAGCAGCTGCTCCAGCATTTTAATTTAAATAATTTACTTCATCCTGAGCAGTATGGGTTTACTAAGGGTCGGTCTACAATGGATGCGGGTGTGAAGTTGTTGAAGCATGTCTACGATGCGTGGGAGAACTCACAAAATGCCATAGGGGTATTTTGTGACTTGTCCAAAGCATTTGATTGCGTTCAACACGAAATTTTATTGCTAAAGCTTGGCTATTATGGCATTAAAGACAATCTAATACCAGTATAATGAAAATCTTTAGGAGGTCACTTATACTGAAGGATTAAAATATCCTTGAGAATTAAATTGGTGCGTGTTTAAATCTAAATTTTGCCCTTGTAAACGATATTTGAACATGAATTTATTATACAGGTTTAATGGCAAAAAAATTATAGAAAAATTAATTAAAAATAATCACATATACGACTCGTTTATGAAGTAATTACCATTATATTGCAATCATAACTGGTTATAAAGAATTTAATACCTAATGTAAAAATTATTTTAAATCGAATAAAATTGGGAGCAATCCATCAAACAAAAAATAAATAAATATATTTTTTGAATATTTATTTTATATACATATGTAATGTATAAATACGCCTAGACTCGAAGAACCAACAAATTATTATTAGAAGTGTTGGCCATCGGCGGGACTAACCCACGTTACCCAGAGCTGATGTCAAAATTACCTCCACTTACGCCGACGGTCCAGGGCAACAATATAGTTTGACGATTAGGCGTTGTTTTTTCCCATAATTAGGCCATATTTTGCCGATCAAATATTTCAATATGCTGCTGTTAATGTGTCTGAAATCTTGAATTGCTAAACTGATTACTCGATTTGCAGCAGCAAATTGTATGGTGTACAAGTGATAGGCAACACAGCCTAATGTTTAATCGAAATTGCCGCCTATAATGAAATTCCTTGCTAAACATTAAACGGTTTTGTATTAGCAGATTAGGCTATACCGACCTCAAATAAACTTTATGACTATAAATTATATCATCATAAAACAATTTTTATCAGGCAAGTATGAACATGTATTTGGTACTGAATAATTTTAGTCCATTGAATATTTCTTGGCAACGCAGTTCTAGTGTTCGATACAGAAATCACATTTTAAATTTATTAATCTTTTCTTTTTTTGTCTTTCTGCCATTACGCATTGCGGGACAAGCAATTGCCAGAATGCATTATTTATCAGATTTCATTATTAGAGATTATTTATCGAACAACTTGCCTCAACTTAAAAAGGTTACAGAAAAAAAATCATAAAGAAATTTATATAATCCACGTCTATCTGACGTTATAAATTTGAGCACTCATATAAATTGTCACCCTAAGCATGGCTAAGATTTTCTTAGCCATGCTTATATGGATAGTTCAGACGAAATCAGTGCTAAATGAGCAGGACTTAACTTAACTTATTAGATAGAACTTAATTAGGAATGTCCTAATTAAGTTCTATGAACCAAGAAAAAGAAAAAAAGGAACGTAAAAAATGAAACAATATATATACTCTATATTTTTACTACCAGCGTGTACTTTCGTTAATTGTTGTTTTTGAAACCTCATAAGTATCTTTCCAAATACAGATAAACTAGGTTTTACTGTAGAATTAACAGAATTTCTATAGCGTATATATGTTATTTTGGTGTTTAATTGTGCCAAATTTCATAGATATTGGGTCAGCGGATGCGCCGTGAAAGAGTAACAAACATAGATCCATACTCACAAACATTCGCATTTATAATACTAAGTAGGATAGGATATACTAGTGTCCAATTAAAACAAGTCAAGCAAGATATTGGGTGTAGAGTCCCACGCACCGTGAAGCCAATTATGGCTTACGTTGTCAGATGATTATATAATATCAAAGCCAATGGATATAACCACGATGCACAGGATACGTGTATTATGCTGTTAGAAACAATTAATTGAAAATGTACAGAGCTAACATATGAAGTCTGAAAGTTATATGGACATAATGAGGATGAAAATCATGTGAGCAAACGAGTGTTAAGTATAGTAATGTGGATAGATATGTGAATAGAGGGAGGCCTAAAAAGCGATGGTTGGATGTGAAGTATGACATGCATAAAGAGTATCGACAAAATTGACGAATGATAAGAGAGAATGTAGGAGAAAAACATGTTTTGCCGACCCCACTTACAGTGGACTAAGCGCGTAATATAAATTAATTGCTTAATAATGTGTTATCTTTTATGTTGTTGGAAGTGAAAGAGCTAATAGGGTAATTCAAAAGTCTGACAAATTGTAAAAATCTACAGCCTTAGAGCAAAGTAGAAAAATCTTTCGCACAAACCCAACTTAAACCGAATGCACTAATTTTTAACGTCACATCTAATAATAATATTTCATGTTACTCTTTTTGCGCTGTTATTACTATGAATTAATAGGATCTATTTGAGTATGTAACGTTACAAATATGGTACATAATATACTTTTATAATGAGAATCAACATTAAAGTTATGTCACATTGTATAACAAAGTTAGTAAACAAATATTCTAAACTATTTTCTTTTCATCTTGGTAAGTGTAAAATAATAAAGTAGTAAAGTATTATATCAAGACCTCCTTTGTGAGGGCTTTCTCTAGGTTAAGACCTCCTTTCTCCTTGTTAAGAGATAATAGATCTCTCTCTATTATCTCTTCACAGAGATCTTTGTGAGAGAGCTTAGACGGGCGATAGCACAAGCTGCTTCAGTGTGGATTTATATGTTACACGTATCTCATTAATTATCTAGATATATGAAGGTTTTACTATGATTTCCTTTACCATAAAGCACTTGGCTAGTTTTAGATATAAATTAAATTGGTAGTAGTAGTTCAATACAAAATAATGAGAAAATTTAAAACCACAATTGCTAAGGCACTGTTTACTCATGAAATATAATAATAATATTAACTTAAGATTACAAATATTATACATTTAGTAACATTAGAATTCGTTTCGAATATAAACAATAATTTAGTAAAAGTAAAGTTAGCCATGTTTGTGATTTTTACTGTGTTTCCCGTGATGATCTTCTGCTTCCTGAAATTGAAACCTTATTTATAAATGGGGTCAACAGTATAAACATGTGCTTATGTTGTACTGAGATTATGTCTCGTTTAAATGAATAATAGATTTAAATCGTACAGTTCTTAAAGTTACCGAATTCAAATTTAGGCTTCATTTAATTAGATACATTGTTATGCTAATTTCAATGCCATTTATGAAATCATGCTTCAAACTATTAAAAAAGAGTGTTTTCCTTTTTTCCAAGGTCTCTTTAACACTAACAAGTTCGTCATTTCTTCTTTAAATCCTGAGAACAAGGAGCTGAATTAAAAATTCCAACACCGTCTAAGATGAATAGCCAATTAAATCGCTTTTCAAAGATACGTGAGATCTTTTTTGCGACTAAAATATTACAATGGCATGAGACCAAAGTCTTCTAAAAGTATATGTTATTATTAACTTATGGGATTCCTAACTAAAGGCTTCATAAGAAAGTTCAGAGTCGTTCATCAAATCAGGAATTAGCAGAACCGTAGAAGAATCAGTATCAGCAATATAGCTCAGTGTAGCTGGAGCTGAAATGGTGATGGTTCAGACAATATGCAGAACCATTGGGACCCTGTGCAGTAATGGTGACCAGAAATCGCAGCGTTGGTAAACCCCTTACGAGGTAGATTGACGATCTGAAAAGGGTCTTAGGGACCATTAGACTTTGCTAGATCCAAGCAGGCCAAGAACTTGTGCTATGGACATTCCCTAACAAGAACTGTGTCTAGTAGTGGACGTCTATCGGTTACATAAGAAGAGAAGCGAAATTTCAGATCACGATAATAACAAGGGTTGTTTGTTATTTACATCTTCAATAGCTTCTGGTCCTTCTCCGTGAGTGTATATTTCAGGTATTGGGAACTGTTGATATTGTGATGGTTTCGGCCATTCTACGTTATTTTCTTGATTTTCATCACCTTCTTTACCATGAGATTTATATTTTGCGTTACGTCCCCCTGGAATGAGTTGTGTTTTTATTAAATAAAATAATGTTTTGAATTAGAAATTTTAAGTTTAATCACATGTCATAAACGAAAGCCGACACCGAAGCAAGAAACTGATTATTTGAAATAACTTTATCTAGCTGAGAGTTGAATAATTATGGATTAATATACAAAACTTCGAACATAAATGTAGACAATTCTAAAGTATATCTCGTGTAATAAGAAACTTAAATGTTTACATAAGTATACCATTGAAAAACGCCGTGTGGTATCCGGTTGAATAGTATAGTACCACCCTCATTTCTTACCGAGGTGTCGTAAAAGGCGACTAAGGTAAGTTGACCCACCGTGTGGTATCCGGTTGAGTAGAATAGACAAACCTCATTTCTTACCGAGGTGTCGTAAAAGGCGACTAAGGTAAGTTGACCCACCGTGTGGTATCCGGTTGAGTAGAATAGACCACCCTCTTTCTTACCGAGGTGTCGTAAAATACGACTGAGGTATGTTGACGTCAGGCAGGCGGCCGGTCGTAAAAACGCAGCCAAATCATGTGACATGTTTATGACCTGTTGTGCCGACCCCACTTAGAGTGGGATAAGTGCAGGAAAATGATGATGATGATAACTATACCATTGAAAACAAATTAATTCTCACATTACTGAGAGAAATTTGGCTTTAAGTACAATGTAGTTCAAAACTGATCATCATCTAAAACTAACCTACCAATTACGACACTTTCGCACACTCAAAGCCGTAAATAAATTAAGAAAGAAAAACATAGATCAAGTTTGAAATTGATGGTCAATAATCTTGGCTTATAAAAGATCATCACAAATGAGCAATCTAAATGCTAAATGTAGAGTGGACTATTCGTTTTCATACCCGACACATGCAGGATTCGTAAAAACACATGCATAAACCTCCACCACCGCCACCACAATACACATGAACTAAGGTTAACTATCAAAAACTCAACAATTGTTACTCTCCGCAACGGAAGCATCACCAGGAAATACACACCATGACCGCAAAACATTAGCATTAGGTATATATATTTTATATTTACTTTATCGCGGATTATATTAAAGATATCCGCAAGGTAACGCTATATTTTTAAATTATTTAAGAAAGGGTTTTAATATAAATCATAAAAAAGAAGCCTACTTTCTCCAAATTATCATCAACAAGCCACAAAATTAAATCCCAATTTTTATTTTTACTGTATTTAATACGTTTCCATATTGAAAAGAATTTAGTTGCTTATAAAATATTCTAATTTATAAAAAAAAATTAATAAAAGAAAAATATCTGTTATTTTAGCTTTTGCACACAAAAAGGTTTTTACCGTTTAAATTCTTACCAATTGTAAAGCCTGGGTCGAAAAACCCAGATAAATTAAAACTTCCCTTTGACTCATCTGAAAGTTTCCGTGTTATATTAAATGCTACTTAAAAATCGTATCTGCCTCAACATTTCCCTTTATAACTTAAACTTTCGCTCCCCAATATCAAGACTTCGCCAAAACCGACTTATTAGATTATGAAATATTTTTTATACTCTAAGTGGGATCGGCACATGTTGCCACGTGATTTGTCTGGGTATTTTACGATCACTACCTACCTGACGTCAACTTACCTTACTTGCCTTTCGCGACACCTCGGTAAGAATGAGGATGGTCTATTCTAATCAGCCGGTTACCACACGGCGAGACAACTTACCTTAGTGGCCTTTTACGATACCTCGGAAAAAAGAGGGTGATCTATTCTAATCAGCCGGATACCACACGGCGAGTCAACTAACCTTAGTCGCCTTTTACGACACCTCGGAAAAAAGAGGGTGATCTATTCTACTCAGCCGGATACCACACGGCGAGTCAACTTACCTTAGTCGCCTTTTACGACAGCCGGATACCAAACGGTGCATTTTCAATAAGTGAATTCAAACGTTGGAATACAACTTACAGAATAAGAACTTTTATTAATCCTAAGAATTGTATGTATTTATATAAATATGTATCAAGTAACAATAAGTAAAGACTTTTTTTTGATAATTTTGTCCTACTTTCTAAAAATCAGTACATGTATATTAACTATTTTTCACTCACATATACTAACAACCAGTGTTTTAAAATATCTAATTTAGCTTTTAGGTTAGATTGAAAAATTTTACTATCAAAAAAAGATTCTTTGATGACATCGTCGATTTTAAGTACTATGTGGTACCCGGTTGAGTAGAATAGACCACCCTCTCCAGGTGTCGTAAAATACGACTAAGGTAAGTTGATGTCAGGCAAGCGATCGTAAAATAAGCCAAATCATGTGTACAACATGTTTAAAACATGTCGTGCCGACCTCACTTAGAATGGGATAAGGCCAGGAGGATGATAAGGTACACTGACGTAAACAGTTCATTAATGATTTAAGTTCTTACCAGCGTCTACCGTAATAGTCGATACTACTAGAACGAGCAGAAACAATATGGCAGTTAAATTATTCATCGTGTACATCGCTTATCGAAAACGCTACTAACTTTAGGAACAATATTGCATTTCTATTTATACTATTTTCATGGCAATTATGATAAAGGAACCTATAATTTTAAAATGTTTATCTCTAAACTGCGCATAATATTCTTGAGCATACTTAAAGAAAATAGTTTAAAAGCGATTTTTATGGCAATTATATTCGTACTAGCTTTTACCCGCGACTACGTTCGCGTGGATAGGTCGTGTGATAGGTCGATAATAGATGGCGCTTTCGCATGTAATCCTATTCCTGTAGAATTAAAAGGATTTCTATAGCCTATATTTTATTCCGGTGTATAAGGAATAAGTGTGACAAATTTAATCGATATTGGTTCGGCAAATTCCTCGTGAAAGAGTAACAATCATAAATCCATACTCACAAACTTTCGCATTTATAAAATTAGTAGGATATATAATGGTTGTTAAAGCTGTGATAGCCCAGCGGTAAGACCGTCTGACTCTTTCAAGAGGATCACGGGTTCAAATCCCGGGTAAGCAGCAATGAGTTTCTGTCAAAACTTGTGTCTAATTATTTTTTGCGATTTATCCCACACTGTTAACACTTGTGTCTAATTGTATTATTTGCGATTTATCACACAAATTGTAATTATGGACTGGCCCGTTAGAACAGTGGGTAGTGACACTGCCATCAGCACCGCGGGTCGCGGGATCGATTCACGCCGAGGGCCAACATTTTCTATAAATGAATATGTTGGTCTTTGAGCCTGGGTGTATATTTGTATTTAAGTATGCTTTAAAAATATATATAAGTATTTATTCACCAGTTGTCTGTCACCCATAACACAAGCATCCCATAATACAAGCGTCTCATAGATTTATTTATTTATTCTAATTTAGACATATAAGTTTGTAACAGAAAACTTATTGGTGGCTGCCCATTGTTGGACGTGAAGGGTTGATGCCCTTTCTAAGGAGTCGCATGGTCTATCATAATTTCGATATTCTAACGCCATTACTTAGTCAATAATAAAAGTAGAGCATATAAATTACAAATTATTTCCTTGCTAAAATCATTATAAAATTTTATAAATTTTATAACTATTACCACATATATAAATTTATTTCTATTCCGTTAGCGATTGTACCTTAATTCATATAATCTCTCTTTTAATGAACATAAAGTTGCAATTAATCAGTACGAATGTATAAAACAATAGGTTACGTCATTGAACCGTATTGAGCTGCAACTGTTTTAATGAGATAAATTATTAAAACGAATATTGAACGTGAAGTATAGGCCTGTTATTATCCCACAGCTGGGCATAGACAAATATTAAGAAGCCTGTAGAAAATAGCAATAAAAGGGGAAAAAATACTTGGAGCTGAATAAAAGTCGTGCGTTCGGTGCGTGGCGTAAAAAGAAAAGGGACCGTTTAATGCAGTGTTGCCAATATTAAAAAATCTCGTTTTTATATCTTTAATCCTATCTTTAATGATCTGTCCGTTCATTCGATAGAAGGGTTGGAGCTAAGACTTACAACGCTGCTCCAATATAGATTGGTAGACACACATCCCCAGAATTCTCTAGAGATATGTAGCTTTCTTCACAATGTTTTCCTTCACCGTAATTGTAATTACCAATAAGACACATAAGTCTTAATACAATAATTCATTGGTGCCTGTCCAGGATTTCAATCTGTGACCCTCTCGTATAAATCGTATTATCTCACAGTTGAGCAATCACAGCTCATACAGAATGTAGCAAAACTTTTTTAATAATATAGAGGTGGCATCGCGTATGCCATGTGATATCCGTTTGAGTAGAACAGACCACTCTCATTACTTACCGAGGTGTCGTAAAGAGTGACTATGGTACGTCAGGTAGGCGGCCGGTCGTAAAGTACCTAGCTAAATCATGTGACAACATGTTTGTACCATATTATGCCGACTCCACTCAGAGGTACTACGGTACGTTATGAAGGCGGCCGGTCGTAAAATACGTACCCAAAATCATGTTACAACTTGTTTAAAATGTTCTGCCGACCCCACTTAGATTGGGATTAGGGAAGGAGAATGATGAGAGGTGACATCGTTTGCAACTATTAATAGCTAAGATTAGATCTCTGACCGCGTAAGGGTCCTAATTTAGTGTAATGGAATAATGGACGTCTTTAATTACAGACCACTCTGACCCTTAATCAGAACCCTAATTCATTGTTGTGTATTACGTCTATTAACGAAAACACGATTTGTCAGACGCTTCAATAGAGTTAAAAGATCGGAAACAACTTAAATACTCATGAATATTTATAACAGTAAAGCTCTTGTTAGTTTGTAAAAATACTGGAAAATTTACATTTCTCGAGGCTACCCGTTCCCCGAATAAGCTACACTGACTTGACAGTTAATGGCGAAAATTCTATTTAATATAAATGATGGTGATTTTTAATGCACGCCGTGTGGTATCCGGCTGAATAGAATAGTACCACCCTCATTTCTTACCGAGGTGTCGTAAAAGGTGACTAAGGTAAGTCGACCCGCCGTGTGTTATCCGGCTGAGTAGAATAGACCAACCTCCTTTCTTACCGAGGTGTCGTAAAAGGCGACTAAGGTAAGTTGACCCACCGTGTGGTATCCGGTTTAGTAAAATAGACCACCCTCTTTCTTACCGAGGTGTCGTAAAATACGACTGAGGTAAGTTGACGTCAGGCAGGCGGCCGGTCGTAAAAACGCAGCGAAATCATGTGACAGCATGTTTAGAACATGTTGTGCCGACCTCACTTAGAGTGGGATAAGGGCAGGAAGATGATGATGGTGATATTTAATGCCCAAAAACAGAGGTAAAACAATTTTTTTTTACCTAAAACCTAACTAGACCAATTTCACTCCTCCAAAACCCCCTACATGCTGAATTTCAGGAAAATCGTTGGAGCCGTTTCCGAGATTCCGAAAATATATATATATATATATATATATACATACAAGATTAACTCATTTAAATATTAAAGATAAAGTCCAATTATAATGGACAAGTACCAATAAAAAATAACAGATACGTTGTATGCGAAATTCGATCTAAATGTGTAGTTTAGCTACATTGATATCAAAATCATTTATAATATTCAGAATATTGATTATTAAATATCAATTATAATAATCAAATAATCTATTAATATAAAAATCGATTATTTTTTAACATCCCTAGTAATAATCATACTAATTATTGTCATCTATTAATTATAAATATTATAAATGCGAAAGTTTGTGAGTATGGATGCATGTTTGTTACTCTTTCACGGCGAATCCGCTGAACCAATATCGATGAAATTTCCCACAATTATTCCTTATATACCGTTACATATCAAAAAAATCAAAAATATTTATTTCCTTCAAAATCAAAAATATTTATTTCCTTCAAAATTCTTACATAATCATTAACAGAATCTGGGACCATCCTAGTAAGTTACTAGTATTTCTACTAGTACTTGTGACAGGAGGCCCCGCTCTTCCATATAGGCTATTGCTGTTAATTCTACAGGAATAGGATGACATTGAAAGCGCCATCAATTATTAACCTGTCACGCGACAACAGTCCACGCAAACGAAGTTGCGGGTAAAAGCTGGTAATTATTAAAGAAAATTATCTTGCATCGTATATCACTTTAGAATAAAATTTTACATCTAAAATTCATTTATTAAGACATCTCTTTTACAAATCTTAGAAACAAATTGTAGGCGACCTTTCAATCAACTTCTTTCAAAAACTCAAGTGCTGTTAGCCGATAAGGTTCGTTTGCAGAAACATCTTTAACTTGTTTGCAGAGGACTCCACTCAACCTGGATTCACAGAGATTTCCTTTTAAGCCTAATTGATGTAAATGTATTTGACCGGCCAAGTTTGGATTAACTTAAGTGTATATTTATTATTAACAGTTTCAGCAAGATAATATAAACTGAGCTCGTATCTGTTTCTTGTTTTAATTACATTTTCAATATTAATAATAATAATACATACCTTAATTTTAATTATTTTATTATTTTATTAATTTTTTTTTTAAATATAAAAAAAATGTTATTCAACAAATTAAAAAAATAAAGCGCTGGTGATATCTAGGAGTTGATCTCAGGTATTAATTAACACTTCTTAATCCGCTCATTCCCAACTGAGTTATTACTTTACAAATGACTTTAAAATTAACCTTTGTATTCTATTTATATTTTAGCTGTTTTTCAATTCCTGTAAACAAAGATAAAACGAAATTTTTGAAATAAAACCTAGCTAGATCGATTTATCGCCCCTGAAACCCCATAAACACTGATTATCATGAATATCGATTGCGCCATTTTTGAAATTCAGATAATATATTCAAGATCATTTCATTTCATTCAGTTTATTTAAATAAGATTTATTATATGTTAATATATGTAAATGATGGCTTAGTAACCCTAATCTGCAAAAGTAATTGTTATGTACTATTTACATACAACATATAGCAGGACTAGCTTAATATTAACAGTATTGATTGACCGAGCTGTTCTCGGTCTTGTTTTTCTTACAAGAGATGGATCAAAATAAAGAGGAAAAAATAATCGGACTTGAGCCATCTGGACTTGAACCGATGTCTGGTGTCGGTACCGCCCGATTTGACTACGTGAGCTATTATAACCTTATAGAATATATATCTTCCTGTCCTTATCCCACTCTAAGTGGGGTCGGCACAACATGTTTTTCTGTTCCATTCTGTCCTATCTTTCGTCAACTCTGGCGCCACTCCTTTTATATGCATATCATACTTCACACAATCCAACCATCTCTTTTTAGGTCTCCCTCTAGGCACATATCCATCCACATTCAAATTTAACACACGTTTGGTCACATGATTTTCATCCCTCCTCATTACATGTCCATACCATCTTTATCTTGCACTCCTCGTCTTTTCTTTAATGGGCGCAACTTTCGGACTTCCCCTTATTATTATAACCTTATTATTATAACTATTATAACCTTATTGAAATTGGCGAAATTAACCTTTGGATTATAATGATATTGTATAAATTTTTCATTGCCTGAAAACATTGATGTAAACGATTTTCGAAAATAAAAACCTAGCTAGATCGATTGATTGCCCTTGAATATACCTGCATACAAAATTTCATTAAAATTTTTGGGACCCGTTTCCAAACAAATTATATGTAATGAAACATTGCTCGTTTCAAGGTGTTAACACTGGTTCATCGATCTATGCTTCGAAGCAGAACACTGAACTGACATTAGTAAATATGTCAGGTCTATTTACCCATAAACTTCAAATATCTAACGATATACACATACTTATGCCGACATAGGATACTTACTTATAATTGACATGACTGTCTATCAGAATTACAGAATAATGGTCAACAAGGTTGGCTAAAACGAACGTTTACTGGTTACCAAAACAAGCAGTTACTTATGCCCATTTTATAAAGAACCGTTCATCCATAGCTCAGTACATTACTTCGTTTTGTTGACATTACTTCGTTCTTTTATCCAGTGGATATATTTACATATTAACAAAAAAAGTCTCCGTATTGCCGTGTGGTATCCGGTAGAATAGTACCACCCTCATTTCTTACCGAGGTGTCGTAAAAGGCGACTAAGGTAAGTCGACCCGCCGTGTGGTATCCGGCTGAGTAGAATAGACCAACCTCATTTCTTAGCGAGGTGTCGTAAAAGGCGACTAAGGTAAGTTGAACCACCGTGTGGTATCCGATTGTCAAATCATATGACATGTTTGTAACATGTTGTGCCGACCCCATTTAGGGTGGGATAAGTGCAGGAGGATGATGAAAAAAAGTGTCCGTATGTTGTCTGTCCGATGTGATCGATTATCTCAAAATCTGCTGAACGGGTTTTTGTACGGTTTTTAATTAAAGATACAATACAATTCTTGAAAAGGGTTTAGGTTGATCTTCCATTACGGTTCTATGTAAATTGAATACTTCTAATCTCATTGTAGCAAAGCAATAGATCTTAGAATCAAAGCTTTCGTCTAAGAAGAAAAGAAGTATTTATATTGCACTAATTGTTACTAAAAGCTATAATGCTTTTAAAATATTCATTTTTCACAATATTTAATTATATTTTTTGTACTCTGTGACTTTAAATTGACCCCAAATAGAAATTTAATTTGAATGTTATTTAATGCACGCTTCAGGCTGAAACGCTTAAGTCAATTATTTGTGTTAAAAATACATACAAACACTCGCCTTTTCAATATTAAATAGTAGTACGATGCCATAATGGTGCAAACAGAGAGTGTGGTATAATAAACAATAATTACACTTATCGTAATTGCTATTCCAAATACGAGCTAATCTTCCACGTTTTCACAAGTAATTTTCCAGTACCGTAATTGCGTTCTGTCAGAGTGAAATACTTATTTTTATCGCTTTTGGTTGATGCTTTTTTCATACATCTTTAACGTTCTGTTACAGTTCTAAATGAAATGTATGTTTTAAGCTTAAGCTATCCGTACTTATTATATAATAAAGGCCCCAAAAGCTGTATGTCTGTATGTGGTCGATGTTCTCAAACATTACTAAACAGATTTTTGTACAGTTTTCACTAAAAGATAGTGCAATTTTCCCGATAGGTTTAGAATAATAATATATCATCGTTGTAAATTATGTTGAAGAGGTCGAGCGGTTGTTAAAAAAACTCGCCTGCTGGGTGTTTTACTCGCGTGCGACGCGTGATCCAGTAGAGATACACTAAAATAATGTAGTAGAGAAATGTAGATCTACAAAAATTCAAAAAAATAGTCCGTTAGATGTTATTAGTTAACCGTTCCAATAAATTCAAATAAATAATAAATGGTACACTCAAAATAAGTACTTTAATGTTTAAAATTTTAATTCGGGAAAAAAAAATTGACACCGATTTTCACGCGGGCTGCTAGATCATCATCCTCATCAATCATTCTCCTGCCCTTATCCCACTCTAAATGGGGTCGGATACGTCATGGTAAATTATTATTGATAACTTTAAATTGATACATTTAAAAGATAAGCATTTAAGCGTGTAGAAGGGCGAAGTTTACTTGTCAAAGCTCCAACTTTATTTAGAAAGGACTTGACCCGACGTGACAGTCACTTCAACAGATTAGTTTATTGGAACAGCTAGCGGAAACTACTATGTAGAAGTAGTTAACTCTCCTGATTGTAACCATGATTTAGCGTTATCTGTCATTTAATTGGATAAAGTTTACTAAACAATTTATATTGTTATACTGATATAATACTGAGACACATAACTTGGAAGAGAAAGAAAACACTAGCCCTTTTAATAGTACTCAAACTCAATTAATCTTTTGAATTAGGTTTCTTTAATACTAAGCGTGCAATATATCGATCTCCAGTCTCAGTCATACATACGGACATTAGATATTTATATGATGAAAAGTTTAAAACCGGTAAGCTATACGTCACAGCACTTTGACATTATCTCTATCTCAAGCGAGAATTTCGAGAATGAATACTGTAATATACGGCGCATTTACGTCTTATATTTCTGTGAGAACTCTTATTTATCCGTTAGTAAATATAATAATGTCTGTTTATATTGGACAGAAGATTTTTGCGTTGAACATCTTATGCGGAGGGTCAGATAAATTGTCGTCGCCAAATACCTATGTACAATAAAAGTAAAACAACGGCCTCTATTTATCCCACTGCTGGGTCCAGACCAAATTGCATTTAACTAAACGGTTTGGGACACACACATCGTTAAAAAGGTAATATAATTGACACTCCAAGAACATTTAAGAACGCAGGAACTGTTTATAGGGAAGCTTTGTCGTTTAAAGTAACAAGTTACCAGTTCCTTCACGCTCGAGATGTAAGTGCCCTAACCCACTAGCGGTTAGCCGCAGGCGCGGCAAACCGCGCGTCTAGCCGCATTTACAGTTCAATAAAGAATAGAATAGAAAAAACTTTATTTGTTTTCACGCCACGATACAAATACAAAATAAAAATAAGTAGTCACCACAAAACAAAATAATTTTAAATCTGACAACTAACCTTACCTAGTTAAATAAGTAAAGATTTTTTTAGTGATGTGACACCAAAAAGGATGACTACTTAGCTGTAATTGGATCAAAGCCCTAACTGATTTTCAGTCGCCACCGAGTACTGGACTCGCAGACGGCATAATAACAAGCACAACCGCAGCAGAAATAAAAATAAATAAATATATGTATAATGTAGTAATAAATATAAAAATAATGAATACTTAACTGTTTCTTTTTCTTAATTAGAATTATATGCAACCGCCTGTGATTGTACGAACTTAATCACCATGAATTTTCAACCGCGGTGGTCGAATAGAGAGGTGCGGCCTACATGCCGCCATCTTGTTTATACGCACTGGCGGTTCAGTTAGCGTCGTGCCGCCAAAGAGTTTGTATGTTTGACATTCGCAGCCATGAACTTTAACACAACAAAATTCATAATTGAAATTAAACAACGAGAAACTATTTCCATTATGAGCAGTTTATAAAAATAGAGATTTGAAACGGAAACAATGGGAAGAACTAGTAGATATTTTTAGGAAAGAGGAGATGACAAAAAAGTAAACACTTTTTTGAGTGGTCTAGCCGCTTTACGCGGCTTGCCGCCGAAGTCGTCAACCGCTATAGCAACTGCTTCAGGCGGCTGGCCGCAGAAACGAACCGCCTATGCGGCCAACCGCTAGTGCGTTAGGGCACTAAATGGTCGCTAACCAGCCGTTTGTTGCGGTTTAACTGTCTGCACTCGCAACTGATATATTGCAATAAAGTACTTTAACATGTATTCATGTGAAAACGCGTTTGTGCTGAAACATTCGTTGATAGATCCTTAGTACGTAAATATCCTATACCATGCAAAACTTGATGTTGTTGGCCGATGTAAAGATGTAAAGATGTTGGCCGATTTCTTGGAGAGAGAAGATCTCTATATGATGAACTCTTTCTTCAGGAAACGACCACATCGAAAATGGACCTGGCTAAGTCCCGACGGTTCCACGAGAAACGAGATCGACTTCATCATGTCGACCAGGCGTCATATATTCAATGATGTCTCTGTGATCAATACCGTGAAAACCGGGAGCGATCACCGTATGGTTAGAGGCACATTGAATATATGCGTACAGCTGGAAAGATCCAGACTGGTGAAGTCTACGCTCCGACCAACTCGAGCTCATATTCAAAACCCCGAGAACTTTCAACTCGAGCTGAAAAACCGTTTTGATCGCTTAGCTGACTGCGCTTCTGTGGACGATGTAAACGACAGGCTAGTGGAAACTGTCCATGCGGTGGGGTCCAAATTCTATAAGACTCACCGTAAGAGAACCAATAAATTCTCGACCCAGACTCTCAAGCTCATGGACGAGAGGAACGAAATGAGGCTACAGTCTTCAGTAGACGCTTCGAGCTACCGTCTGATCAATAGACAGATTTCTAAGGCGCAGAAATGCGACCTGCGACACTTTAACACCGAATATATTCGAGATGCCATTGAGCGTAACAGGGGCTCAAAAGTGTTCGCAAGAGATCTGTCTATTGGGCAGAGGCAGTTAACGCGACTGAAGACCGATACTGGTAGTATCATTTCGTCTCGACCTGAGATTTTGGGAGAGGTTGAGAAGTTCTTTGGGCAGTTATACACCTCAACACAACAGCCTGTTGTCAATTTGGCTAAAGACCCAAGAGCCAAGTTGACCCGACACTATACCGAAGATATCCCGGACGTCAGCCTATACGAGATTAGTACGGCTCTCAAACAACTTAAGAACTACAAGGCTCCGGGTGATGACGGAATCACTACAGAACTCCTGAAGGCGGGTGGAAAACCGGTACTCAAAGTCCTTCAGCGGTTGTTCAATTCCGTCATTCACGAGGGCACTACGCCGGAAGCGTGGCACAGGAGCGTGGTGGTTCTTTTCTTCAAGAAGGGTGATAACACCTTATTGAAGAATTATAGACCCATCGCGCTGCTGAGTCAGGTTTATAAGTTGTTTTCGAGAGTCGTAACGAATCGTCTCGCTCGTAGGTTCGACGACTTCCAGCCTCCCGAACAAGCCGGTTTCCGGAAAGGCTATAGTACCATAGACCACATATTTACGCTGCGGCAGGTTATACAGAAGACCGAGGAGTATAACCGGCCACTTTGCTTGGCGTTTGTGGACTATGAGAAAGCCTTTGATTCGGTGGAAACATGGGCTGTGTTAAGATCGCTCCAGCGATGCTGAATCGACTATCGTTACGTCCAAGTGTTGAAGTGTCTGTATGAAAACGCCTCAATGTCTGTCCGTATCCAAGACAGAACTACGAGACCAATCCAAATGCGGTGTGGTGTGCGACAGGGAGATGTCATCTCCCCGAAGCTGTTTACCGCTGCATTGGAGGATGTCTTTAAGCTTTTGGATTGGAACGGATACGGCATCAACATTAACGGCGAGTACATCACTCACCTTCAATTTGCCGACGACATAGTCGTTATGGCAGAGTCCCTGGAGGATCTTAACACAATGCTCGAAGACCTCAGCAGAGTATCTCAACAGGTGGGCCTAAAAATGAACATGAGCAAGACGAAAGTTATGTCAAACTCACATGTTCCGCTTCACCCGATCATCGTTGAGAACTCTGCACTCGAAATGGTCGACGAATATATATACCTGGGACATACGGTCCGGCTAGGTAGGTCCAATTTCGAGAAAGAGGTCAGTCGCCGAATCCAACTCGGATGGGCAGCGTTTGGGAAACTACGCGAGATCTTTTCGTCCAATATTCCTCAGTGTCTGAAGACTAAAGTCTTCGAACAGTGCGTGTTGCCAGTGATGACCTATGGCTCTGAATCTTGGTCGCTGACTATGGGCCTCATAAGAAAGCTCAGAGTCGCTCAGCGGGCGATGGAGCGAGCTATGCTCGGAGTTTCTCTACGTGATCAAATCAGAAATGAGGAGATTCGTAGAAGAACCAGAGTCACCGACATAGCTCAGCGGGTCGCGAAGCTGAAGTGGCGATGGGCGGGGCACATAGTGCGGAGAACCGATGGACGTTGGGGTCTCAAAGTGCTGGAATGGCGACCCCGCACCGGAAAGCGCAGTGTCGGAAGACCCCCTGCTAGATGGACAGACGACCTCAAAAGGGTCGCGGGGAGCCGCTGGATACAAGCGGCACAAAATCGTGTATTCTGGAGATCCCATGAGGAGACCTATGTCCAGCAGTGGACGTCCATCGGTTGAAGAAGAAGATGCAAAACTAAGTACTATTCAAAAATTGCAAAAGCGAAATCCATGAGATAATGTGAATATACAATATATCGCACGCAATATATTAGGTCACTTTAATACTAAAGTATTAAAGACAGGATACATATGCATGCATATTATCTTTTTTAAAATAGGTTTAATTGAGTTAGATACATTGTAATACTTATTTCAATTCCAACGAACGCTAAAAATGTAATATATCAGAACAGGTTCTGAACAGACTGTTTATTTATTAAGTATAAATTATCTACAGTAGTAAAAATGATTAAATTACTGATTTGATACTTATTGTTTAAGATAATTGTACTACTAATTGCAGATAATTGTGATTGTATAAATCCAATAGTGTAAACAATAACAAAATCACATATAATTTTCATCTATAATGATTATACTGAATATCAAATAATAGCGAAAAAAATATGGATAAATTAAATACTGTTTATGATTACATATCAAAGTAAATTATATAAACCGTAGTCTATAAACGATTCGAGCTAATAAACTTAACCAAGGCTTCACAGCATCTGGCCCTAAGCATTTAAGAGTGTCTGAAAATCTCATAAGTACCTCCTTTGTCCATAAAAACTTTTAAGATCAATTAATCCATCTTTTATCTTTTATCGGCTTTAAAGTTAAAAGAAAACTTCGTGATAAAACTAGGATATCTAAACTCTCTAAAGTCGAGGATCTAACCTTTATTTTATTCTCCAAGGAGATAGGAGAGAGTTCAGAATTTGACAGATTGACAATTATTTTACATACAAATTCAGTGAATGAGTTGCAATATGCTGTTTACTTTAACAGCTTATTTAGAATCACCTGATGTGACAGATTTTGCTTTTAATAGATAATATAATCTTACTTAAGTGTTTACTATAATATAGTATTGTAATAAGCAATTTACCTCCAATCCAGAAGAATGCACGTACAAACAAAATTAATCTTACAAATGTAAATGGCGAACAAAATAAGGTTTAGAACTTTATTTTGTTCTCCAAGGAGATAGGAGAGAGTTCAAAATCTGACAGAATGTGAACTTTATGAGTATAAATAATCTTACTCGAAACCAATATGTACTCGTATTAAAGTTAAAATGAACGTTAGAGTTACTACTACTAGTATTACTGGCGACTTCGTTAACAGCAACTTTATCGTTTCAACATTTTTTTTTGTTCTCGAAAAGGATACAAGATTTTTTTCCTATATTACCGCGGTGTATGAACTTTAATTGTGCTAAATTTTATCAATATTGCTCCAGCGGATTAACAGACAAATAAATAGAATTTAGCATGTGTAAAACAACAACAATGCGATTTTTTTTTATAAAATTATGCATAATATAATAAAGTTTCAAATTTACTTTCGTATTATGGACCTCAGCAAAATAACGTCTAAAATTATTTATCATGTTTGATAATGATATGGATATTTTATGTGTGCAGCGATTACTTATGAATTATCAACTATTACCTGCGAATTCGTTCACGTGATAGGTTGATAATAGATGACGCTTATTAGTTACATCCTATTCTTGTAGAATAAACAGGCTTTTTATAGCCTATATGTTACTCCGGTAGATAAGGAATAATTATGCCAAATTCCATCGATATTGGTTCGGCGCATTTGCCGGGAAAGAGTAACAAAAATACATCCATACTAACAAACTTTCGCATTTATAATACTCGTTTTCACCCGCAACTTCGTTAGCATGGACTGTTGTCGCGTGATAGGTTGATAATAGATGGCGGTTTTCAACGTCATCCTATTACTGTAGAATAAACAGCATTTTTATAGCCTATATGTTACCCCGGTGTATGAAGAATAATTGTGCCAAATTTCATCGATATTGGTTCAGCGAATTCGCCGTCAAAGAGTAACAAACATACATCCATACTCACAAACAAATAATATTAGGAAACAAATGATTTTATTCTTTCTTTTGCTTTATACAATACTAGCGGCCTGCCCCTGCTTCGCACAGGTATAAAATATATATCCCGTGTCAGTCAGTGTAAAAAAAATGATTAAAATCGATCGAGTAGTTTTGATTTATTCATTACTGCCCGCATGCGTTAAATTTGGAGAAAAACAATTTCCTTTCCCTATACCAAGAAGATTTCCTGCTATCTTTGGAATATCTAAATTCATATAGTACGTTTTTACTTATTTACTTTTACATTTTCGCTATGATAAATCTCGTAGGGTTTAGCCTGCGTTTGCAATGTAAGCGGAAAAATGTAATTATTTACAGAAACCTCAAAAATTACAGTATTTCTCTACTCCGTATTGAATGTTATCATACGTACAAACTTTCCTCTGGAATCACTCTATCTATTAAAAAAAACCGCATCAAAATCTGTTGCGTAGTTTTAAAGTTTTATGCGTACATAGGGATATAGGGACTTTGTTTTATAATATGTAGTGATTAAACGCTATATTATCTATATAAAGGGCTAGTAAAACCTAAGTAAGAACTTTAAAAGAGAGTTGTAAAATAAAATTTCAACATAAACACGCACAAAACAATGAACATAGCAGAACAAAGCATTCACAAATTCATCACTCATGTGCAAAGGGAAAGTCTGTAGCAAACATGCATACACCTATTGTGAGAGTATAATATATTACCGCGAAATTCACTTTACCACTTCCGCACAGCCTTTTCTGTTTTCAAACAATAAGTTTACTACGGTTCTGCCATCAAATTTTCTCGTCTATTTGCTTAATTGTGTCTATACCAATCTATTTCTATTACAACAAAGAAAAACTAGTTTTGGATAAGTTTGTTTTGTTTAAAAGTTATTTGATTTAACAAATATCCAATCATCATTCTCCTGTCCTTATTCCACTCTACGTGCGGTCGGCACAACAAGTTATAAACATGTTGTCACATGATTTGGTTGCATATTTTACGATCATATGCCTGTCTGACGTCAACTTACCTTGATCGTATTTTACGAGACCGCGGTTAGAAAAAGGTTGGTTTATTTTACTCAACCGGATACCACACGGCGGGTCGAATTATCTGTGGCGCCTTTTACGACACTTCGGTAAGAAATGAGCGTGGTCTATTCTACTCAGCCGTATACCACACGGCGGACATTTTTTTTCGCTTTATATTCAGGGGGAAGTCAAGGAAAATATCGTGCAAAATTAAGCAAATGACCTTTTAAATAATGTACAGAATTAGCTGTAAATTATTAATGATTTTTTAAGGGACATTCGAATCGTTTGTCCTTTAAAAATATTATCAGCATTTATAAATGAGGATCTAAGTCTCATTTGATATTAAAATTAAATATATCTGCTTTCATTTTTAACGTCTCTGCAGTTATCCGTGGTACTGGTCCAGTCTGTAAAGGTTAGCACAACTTAAAACAGGATTCTCGCTTTCTAAAAACTGAGTTGCACAAGTTTATATGTAACTTCAAACCAGTTCTTTGTTTACATATGCTAAGTATGCAGTACTTAATGTAACGGCTGTTGTCAAAGGATACATATCTTTCACTGCTGGGAATAGGCCTATCTCTGTTTTTGGAGAGAAGAATTGAAGCTAAGACCTACCACGCTGCTCCAATGCGGATTGATAGGTTACACATATCCTTAGAATTTTCTAGAGGTATACAGGCTTCGTAACGATGTTTTCGTCATGTTCAAAGCATGTGATAAATTATGATTATCAATTAGACACATAAGTTTTTAATAGACGCATTCAGAACTCATTCATTCTCATTCAAAACTCATTGGTGCCTGCCGGAGGTTGGAACCCGTGACCTCGAAATAGTCGCACGGTCTCCGCTGGGCTATCACAGCTTATGATTAAGTCTCATACAGTAGTTGTTACGCAATAATTAATCTTTAAAATTTTAAATAAAAGGTCTAACAAATAGGGTGAACCACGATAGAAAACCATATTAAAGGTAAATTTAATAATTTTGTACACTTCTGTATGTGAACTTAAATTATATCAAATAAATCGGAGTCGTTCAATACTCCGATTTTATTTTGCGATCGTAATTTGTCTAAAAAAAAAAATAATTTTATGTAATTCACACTAATATTATCAATGCGAAAGTCTGTCTGTTTTTTAGGGTTTTACGGCTGGAGCAAATTTGATAGAACTTGGTACGGTTAAAGTTTATTTTAATGTGGAAGAGGGCTGGCTCCTTTTTCGCACATAGAATCAGCTTAGCGATTCAGCGCTGCCAGCGCTGCCAGCATTCTTGGGACCATTCCACGTGGGCATGATTTGTATAGTCCTAGCGTGTAAGTAATTTAAGATAGATATAACTTGTACATTTTTGTGCTATAAATTAAATTAAAAAAAATGCGGGATATCTTTAATATTTAAATGAGATAATCTTGTATATTATATTTTCTATTTAATGAGTTAATCTGAATTTCGGGAACGGCTCCAACGATTTTCATGGAACTTAGTATGTAGCTTTCAGGGGCGATAAATAAATCAATCAGCTAGGTTTAATTTAAAAAAAAACATTTTATTCCTGTTTTTAGGCATTAAAAAAATAGAATGCAAAGCTTAATTTTGCTGTCATTTGTAAACTTGTGATAGCTCAGTGTGCAACGGGCGGACTAAAAAAGTGAAAATATCCGAGATCAACTCCCACATGTTACCGGCCCGTTCTTTCTTTTTAATTTTTTTTATATTACTTTTTATATCCTTTAATAATAGAGGCGTTTTACCTGAAATAAAACGCTTATTAAATACTTACCTTATTAGAAGCTTAAATATGAGATAGGCACACCTGGTTTTCCGTCGTATTTTACCTCTCTTTCTACCCAAATATCTCTGTCTCCTTCCTTTTTCCCCCCTTTTCACCGGACATGGCGGGAGGCGCTAGACAGCGACTCTTTGTATGTCATTGTGTCTCATTAAGCACCAGGCAGGTATAAAAAGTAAGCTTCTAATAAGGTAAGTATTTAATAAGCGTTTTATTTCAGGTAAAACGCCTCTATTAAATGCTTGACCGTTATTAGAAGCTTAAATATGAGACGTGTTTGTTATCGCCTGGTGAAAAGGTGCCAATGTGACTTAAATAAATTATGTGGAAAAAGGAGTAAGTTCATCGATCAGTCAACACCACACAATGTTTGTTATCAATACACTGAGGGTTAGGTAGTTTATCCTGCGACCTAAACATAAAATAGTAATGTGGTTGTGTACCCAACCACCTGAAATACGTTATTTTTATTTACATTATTATAATGTGGAGACAGTATATTTTTCTCTACAACTTGTAACACCTCTAATATCCCAATTTGGTGGTTTATGTACCTTAAGTTCCTTAAAGATATGAATTTTAGAAAATATTTGACCAAAACATGTACATATTATTTACTTGTCACGTCTTATATGAAGTGTATTTTGCTGATTTGTTAGGTAAAATTGTTTAATAGGATAGCTTATACTTTAAATGTAGATTAGCTAGAAACTTATTAAAACACAATCGATTTCTCTTCGATGGAACTACTGTCGAATATAGACATGTTACATACATGTAGTTACAATAGCGAACGTTTCCACGGCACGCTGAAAGCGTCGTTAATACATTGCCTTGTGATTGGCTTAATCTAAGTTGCGTTTGTCACCACGCAAGCGGTCTTCAATGCATATAAATCGATCACATTTATCGATCAAAGTTTGCTATGTTATCAGCTGAGATTTCGTTCCGCTTTCGACGCGGTATCATATTCAATTAATACCATACTTTTGACATTTTTGACATACTTTGACATTTCTGGTCTTTCAAAATGGAAACCAACTCTGCGATTGCCGAGTAGCTGTTGTTTTATTGAAAATTCTTAAGACATTAATTTGATATCAGTCTCCTGGATCGGGAAGCGAGTATTTCACCATGAATACATGTTCTGATAACGTACTTAGAAACCCGAGAGTAGATCGGTGATTAGGTTTCCCGCGAAGGACCTTAACCTGGCAACATTGAATACGTCCACTAAATAAATCCTTCAGAACTCTCAGTATCGCGTGTGTCTTTAGCAACAAGAGCCACATATTACTTAGGTGGTAGCAGTTCTACTTGGCCACAAAGTTCTAGTTTTGTTACACAAGAGATAGTCAAGGTCAAATCGACGACCAACCTTAGAGTTTTTATTCAAATATTTTGCGCATAAATTTACCAAACACACATAATTTCGGGTGTCGAAAAGAAAGACAACATTTCTAGCATTTGATTTTCATAACCAGCCGTAGGAAGCGACTATCTGTGATAGATTTACCTCGCATATGCAATCTCCCGTTTATTAACTTAGTAGTTTTATATTGAAAATGGGACGATATGCGCTATCATCCTTTGAAACGAAGATAGAGGAGAAATAAAGCTCGCGATGTGGCGGCTAAGTCAAATCTCCTTGTCACGTGTAAATCATGTTGTGTGACTCCGAAGTGCGATGACGGTCAAATATTATGCTGAGGCTTTTTAGATAGCGGTATACAATACTCTGATAGTAGCAAATAATATGGAGCTCCTATTTTTCTTCAGGGGCTGACGTACTGTGCTAGACTTCCCACTCGAAAAGATTTGAAGGTATTGCCTTTGTTACTACTGACCCTAGTGGGCGACAATTGACACTTTTGTCCCCTTATTACAGATTTTCGCAGGATGGCAATGATTATAGCCGTCCCACGAGGATTGGTCATGGTTATAACAGGCATATAAATTTGGACCAACTTCATTGTTACGCTTGCCGAATTACCACGGAACGGTACAACACAGATATTCACGGGGTGGCAAAGATGATAACTGCTCTGCGAGGGCTGATAATGATGACAACTGGCATAAGAATCTAAACCATCATCTTTGTCATACTTGCAGACGTGCCAAGCGATGGTGCATTATAAATATTAATGTGGTGGCAATGATGACATTCGCCCCGCGAGAGCTGGATATGCTGACAACTGGTATATGAATTTGGAAAACATCATTTTCATATTTGCATAATTACCAAGCTATGGTACACCATGATGTTCATGGCGTATCAATAAAAATAACCACCCCACGAGGGCTTGATATGATGACAACTGGTATATGCATTTGGAAAAAAAGTCATTGTCATCTTCTTCTTTGCGTGTCTTTCAAACTAGTGAAAGTTAGCAGTCAACTCCGCATATGCCTTTTTATTCTTGGCAAGACAGAAGACTTTGGGAGTGCTCTTAATTCCCATCCATTCCCGGATATTTTGTAAACAAGATTACTTTTTAAGACCAGGGCTGCTCTTTTCAGCAACTTTGTCATTGTTATACTTGCAAATATGCCACGCGATGGTACAACATTATACATAATCATAGGCTACAGTGACGATAACCGCCCAATACAAGTCGAATATGATGACAACTGGTATACAAATCAGGGGCAAACGTCATTTTCATTTTTGCAGAAGTACCGAGTGAAGGTACAACATTACACATCTTCATAGGATACAATGACGATAACCGCCCAGTGAGAGCTGGATATGATGACAACTGGTATATGAATTAGTACCAAACGTCATTTTCATATTTGCAGAAGTACCAAGCGATGGTACAACATTACACATCTTCATAGGATGCAGTGATGATAACCGCCCCGCGAGAGCTTGATATAATGACAATTGGTATATGAATCAGTACCAAACGTCATTTTCATAACTTGCAGAAGTACCAAGCGATGGTACAAAATTACACGTATTCATAGTGTGCAAAGATAGTATCCGCCCCGCGAGAGCTGAATATAATGACAACTGGTATATGAGTTAGGACCAACGTCATAAATTAAAGAAGTACCATGCGATGGTACAACATTACACATCTTCATAGGATGCAGTGATCATAGCCGCCCCGCGAGAGCTTGATATAATGACAATTGGTATATGAATTAGTACCAAACGTCATTTTCATATTTGCAGAAGTACCAAGCGATGGTACAAAATACACGTATTCATAGTGTGCAAAGATAGTATCCGCCCCGCGAGAGCTGAATATAATGACAATTGGTATATGAGTTAGGACCAACGTCATAAATTAAAGAAGTACCATGCGATGGTACAACATTACACATCTTCATAGGATGCAGTGATGATAACCGCCCCGCGAGAGCTTGATATGATGACAATTGGTATATGAATTAGTACCAAACGTCATTTTCATATTTGTAGAAGTACCAAGCGATGGTACAAAATACACGTATTCATAGTGTGCAAAAATAGTATCCGCCCCGCGAGAGCTGGATATGATGACAATTGGTATATGAATTAGGACCAAACTTCATGGTAATAACTTGCAGAAATATCAAGCGATGGTACTACATTACACATCTTCATAGGATGCAGTGATCATAGCCGCCCAGCGAGAGCTTGATATGATGACAATTGGTATATGAATTAGTACCAAACGTCATTTTCATATTTGCAGAAGTACCAAACGATGGTACAACATTATACACATTCATAGGATGCAGTGATGATAACCGCCCCACGAGAGCTGGATATGATGACAATTGGTATATGAATTAGTACCAAACGTCATTTTCATATTTGCAGAAGTACCAAACGATGGTACAACATTATACATATTCATAGGATGCAGTGATGATAACCGCCCCACGAGAGCTGGATATGATGACAATTGGTATATGAATTAGGACCAACGTCATAAATTAAAGAAGTACAATGCCATGGTACAACATTACAGTTATTTATTATCATACTAATTACATACTGTGTTTTCAATGTATTCCGTTTATTAAACTGCGTCCTGGCCGATTGCCTTCTCACACGACCGCACTGTCTACAGTAGCAATGAGACTTTGAAAACGGAATATATGAGATTAAAATTTTTATTTATTTACATTTTATAAATAAATCGCGCTCACACTTTCAAATGTTATCCTTCGACATCTCTGTCTTTTCAGAAGAAAAGATACGATTACGATAAGAATATCGTAAGCCATATGTAAAAGGTCAGCCGTGACATGTTCAAAAATATCTCGTCAATCTTTTAAATGACATTTAACCGCGACATCTGATATTTTAGTCGAATAAATCAGTTGGCTTATAATTCGTAACATAATTATTCGCAAATAGAATAATCTCTTATTGCTTTCAAACGGCGAACGTTAAATCAACAAACGAACGAACGAACAAATGAAGCAAAGGATTTATCAGAGTATTGACTGACGCAATTTATTGCTTCACGCTAAAATCCGGATGGATGATTATACCATTTCTGTGTATCGATATACATCATTCACATATCGCTGCCAAACCATTGAACAGAGGTCGCAAGGTTGGTAGGTAAAACGGGATTCTTCATTTTAATTAAAACATTTAATGTCAAATTAAGTACGCCATGATTCGAATCACTGTAGTATTGAACTTGTCGATTGTTCTATCTCTCGACTAAGGTGACAAAAATTAGTCATTATCAAATAGTTTATTTATCCTTTATACAAAGTGTTTGCTTTAAATTACTAATAGAGATTAACCGCCAGATATCGCGTTGTGAATTCGTTCCGACATATTAACACTCTCAATTCATCAGGATTACGTTATCGTTATGCATTACAAAAACACTTGTAAGGATTCATTATTCTAAAAAATAGCCTATAAATTCGGGCCAACATCATTATCATACTTGCAGAAGTATTACGCGATGTTACAATATTACTGATAAAAGGGTAGAAAAATAAATTTTTTCTTAAAGAAATAACGAACGGTAACACCGTTAACCATAAAAATAATGTGCAACTTACGTGCTGGATTTAACACAATACTCACTGAAGGTAGTTAAATAATTTTACCAACACTGAATTTGCACAAGTTTACTAGACGGAAAACTAAATGCCAATGACATACAAAGAGTCGCTGTCTAGCGCCTCCCGCCATGTCCGGTGAAAAGGGGGGAAAAAGGAAGGAGACAGAGATATTTGGGTAGAAAGAGAGGTAAAATACGACGGAAAACCAGGTGTGCCTATCTCATATTTAAGCTTCTAATAACGGTCAAGCATTTAATATTACCAAGTAACGCTAGGTCACCCAGGTATATGATATAAAATAACCTAAAAATATAAAAAATCAACTATTTTTTGCTTTAGGATATTTGGTGCACTTCTTCATGCAGACCAAACATATCCATGTAGGCTCTTCTGTGGTTGTCGTCATTGTAGTGGTCGCTGGTGTTGTGGTGGTCGGCTTTGGTGGTTTACAGAAGTAGTATGGGTCAAAATGGTACGATATCTCTTCGTGTTGGTGGTCGTATGGTATGTAAGGTGATTCATCTGTGTAAATAAGAGATGACGCATCTGAAACAGATACAGAGAACTGTCAATACAAAGTCACACTAATCCTATCATATCTTACTAATTCTACTTAATAGACCACCCTCATTTCTTACCGAGGTGTCGTAAAAGGCGACTTAGGTAAGTCGACTCACCGTGTGGTATCCGGCTAAGTAGAATAGACCACCCTCATATCTTACCGAGGTGTCGTAAAAGGCGAATAAGGTAAGTTGACCCACCGTGTGGTATCCGGTTTAGTAGAATAGACCACCCTCGTTCTTACCGAGGTGTCCTAAAACACGACAGAGGTAAGTTGATGTCAGGCAGGCGGCCGGTCGTAAAAACGCAGCCAAATCATGTGACAGCATGTTTATAACATGTTGTGCCGACCCCACTTAGAGTGGGATAAGGGCAGGAAAATGATGATCATACTAATTATACTTAATAGACCACCCTCATTTCTTACCGAGGTGTCGTAAAAGGCGACTAAGGTAAGTCGACCCAGCGTGTGGTATCCGGCTAAGTAGAATAGACCACCGTCATTTCTTACCGAGGTGTCGTAAAAGGCGATTAAGGTAAGTTGACCCACCTTGTGGTATCCGATTAAGTAGAATAGACCACCCTCATTTCTTACCGAGGTGTCGTAAAAGGCGACTAAGGTAAGTTGATCCACCTTGTGGTATGCGGTTAAGTAGAATAGACCACCATCTTATTTACCGAGGTGTCGTAAAATACGACTAAGGTAAGTTGATGTCAGGCAGGCAACCGGTTGTAAAATACGTAGCCCAATCATGCAACAAAATGTTTATAAAATGTTGTGCCGACCCCACTTAGAGTGGGATAAGGGCAGGAAGATGTCTTCATCTTCCTGCCCTTATCCCACTACTGATAAATTCCACTTATATTATAAATGTGAAAGTTTGTGACTATGGATGTATGTTGGTTACTCATTGAAAAGCGTCGTCTAGTATCGACATATCACACGACAACAGTCCACGCAAACGAAGTCGCGGGTAAAAGCTAGTCTTTTATATTTAAATGAGTCGTCAAATACGTAGCAAAATCATGTGACAACATGACATGACATGACATGACGCAAAGACACTTCTTCAATGCTGTTTTTTTCTAAAATAAAAATGCAGGTGTATGGGAGGAACAAAATTACAAATCTTATAAAATTATTCTTATATAATTAATGCGTGTAGGCCAAAACTGATTTAAATGCTAACTTAAATTGTATTTACTCACCCTCGTCATGTCTTCGCGGTGAGCAATATAACGGGCAAACCTTTATGCAGAATAGCACCGGCTCACTGTCTGAAATATTTAATTAAAATGTATCAGTCTATTTAAATATTTATCTATTTGTTAATTGTTTCACCCTAAGACCATGTATTTCTTTTAGTCGTACTAATAATACAGCGTAAAGCAAAAACAATAAAGCATTTTACGGATGAATGCCAAAAAACAGAAGCATTGTCCAGGATGAGATTTTTTTTAGTGGGCAAACGTCACCCTTACGGTTTATACTCGTACAACATTTATACATGAGTTCAACCACTTTTTCATAATAATGGCAACTGTTTAGTTTATAGAATTAGGCGTTACTTTGCGGAGATCCATAATACAAAAGTAATAATAAAATTATTTTGCTATAATCTGCGATGAAGTAAAATAGGAAATATATATAATGATAAATGTAGAGTGGACAATTTGTTTTCATACCTGATACCTGATTCGTAAAAACACAAGCACAAACCTCCACCACCGCCACCACAATACACAAGCACTACATACCTCCACTAAAATTATAATATAATTTTATTATTACTTTTGTATAATGGCAACTGTGTTGTCACACAGTTTATTATGTGACTTTACTAGCGTAAAACCTCGAATGATAAAGATTTATATAAGCAGGCGTTACTTTCGGAATTCCATTATACAGAAGTACTTTGAACTTCTAGAACTTCTCGAGTAATAACTTGGTACACAAACCACTTTCTGATAATAATGGCAACCATCACCGCAGATACTCCAGTATGTGACGTTACTAGCGGAAAACCTTCAGTAATTCGTTAGCACACGATCCACTTTTTCATGATGATGGCAACCATGAACGCAGACACTTTATCATGTAACGTTACTACCAGGAAACCTCCGGTAATTCGCTGGCATACGAATTACTTTTTCAAAATAATGGCAACTGTGACTATAGATACTCGAGTATGTAGCGTTACTAGCGGGAAACCTATAGTCATTCTGGCACACTAGCTAGTTTTTCATAATAATGGCAACTGTAAATCCCAATACTGTAGTATGTCATATTGCTGAAAACCTCCCGTTATAAGATTGTAGAAGACTTCTTTAAAATAATACCAACTATGACGTGACATAATCCAATAGATAAATCTTTCGGAATAGGAGAAAAATATTATAGAGCATTATAGAGGATAATAAAGCTTTTAAAGCGTTTATTTAACTTGTCGTGTTTGTATGTGAAGGTGGAATCTTGCAAGTTCAATTTAACCCACTTCCCAGTGTCCGATTGAACATAAATTTTACATACTGGTCCAGTCCTAATGACAATGCATGTTTATGTTAAGCATGGTTTGTTTCTGCTTTAAGGATTGGCTTCAGACGAGGGAACTCCTCAACGGTTAATAGCAGGAACATGAAATTTTAGTGAAAGCTTTTATTGTGTTCAACTTATTATAATAAATCTTTATGTTTTTAGGCATCTGATTATAAATGACCCAAAACTTAAAAAGTCAAAGGGCCTCATGTCAATCTCTCCAATACAAACACAATTGAATTTTCTTTGTTATATTTTGGCCTCGGGGACTGCTTTCAAAGATTTTCAATTATGCTAAGGGCGTTGTTTTCAGATTGTATAATTTTGTACTAGGTCTAAATATTGTAGATTTTTCTGATGTGTACTATAATATTGTGTCTTCGCCGTGTAGTATCCGGCTGAGTAGAATAGACCACCCTCATTTCTTACCGAGGGGTCATGAAAGGCGACTAAATAAAGTTGACGTCAAACAGGTGGTCGGGCGCAAAATAACTATCCAAAACATGAAACATGCTTAAAACATGTTGTTCCAATCCGACTTAGAGTAGGATAAGTAAACATAACGGTAAGACTATTAGTAATAAGGCCGCCCTTTGTACGCATTATTGACGCCTTTGTACTACTACTATAGGCATGTTATTTTTTTTTGTGTAATCTTGTGTACAATAAAGTTTTTATCTATCTATCTAAGACGAAACTATATCACAACCACTAAGTAATTTATTAGCAAAGCTCTAAGTTAATAACATTAGAATAAAGAATTAAAAAATAAGAATGCTTGGATTTGAATTGCACCCATAAATTTACTTGACATATTTTAATTGTATCTAGAAGTTTTTATATAAAAAGCTAATATATTGTAGGTGTTTAATAAAAAATATATATATAAAGTTAAGTATTTGCGAGAACTTGAAATACAAATCGGGTTCTAAATGTCCTAGATTCTAATCCAACATTCTTAAATACGAATAAATTGTAAAAAAAGAGTTATCAGCCACGCGCTTTAATCCACGGACATAAATGCTATAACTAGTAAGCTATGGATCCTTGAAAACGTAGGAATTAAATTTATTAGACAAAACATAAAAGCATATAAAAGATATAAAAACACAAAACTTTAATAAATAAATAAAATAAATAAATAAATATATGGGACACTTACACACACGGTCGTCCGTCCCCAAAGTAAGTAACTTAATACTTGTGTTATGGGTGACAGACAACTGGTGAATATATACTTATATATTTTTTAAATACATACTTAAATACAAATATACACCCAGGCTCAAAGAACAACAGATTCATTTATAGAAAATGTTGGCCCTCGGCGGGAATCGAACCCGCGACCCGCAGAGCTGAAGGCAGGGTCACTACCCACTGCTCCAACGGGCCAGTTAATACAAGTAGAACGTGCTAATTAATAGTATTAGAAATATTTTCAAGTCGTAATGATTTCAAAATTTATTACGTAACACACAACAATCAAAATGAAAGGCGTGCCTCTCTCGTGGAACTCGTGTAACACTAAAATTTCAACTGTAAATCACCTCATCTCCTCATTTCCCCGTCGCCTTATTTACTCATCTCCTAATTTCCTCGAATTATTTTGGTAAGTTTGATTACGAAATTAAACAAACAACATGTAGATAAACGGGTAAATTATATTTACTATTACTCAGAATAAATCTTGATATGTAATATTTTATAAATGAAATAAATTAAAGCATGAAATGAATCTTTTATTCATTAACCATCTTATTCATTAACGATCCCATAGTAATATTTTTCTAGTAATTTTGTACTAATAAGTTACAAAAAGCTGTGGTAGCCCAGCGGTAACACCGTGTGCCTCTTTCGAGGAGGTCTAGGGTTCAAATCCCGGGCAGGCACCAATGAGTTTTCTAGTAAAACGTATGTGTCTAATTGATAATTGCAATTTATCACACGCTTTTCGGTGAAGGAAAACATCGTTTGGAAGCCAGCTTATCTCTAGAGAATTCTGGGGATATGTGTAACCTACCAATCCGCATTGGAGCATCGTGGTAGGTAGCTCCAATCCTTCTTTCCAAAAAAAAAAACGGAGAGAAAAGGCCTATGCCAAGCAGTGTCGTCATTACTAAGTTACAATACAAATTCACTATTCACTACACAGGCATGCTGTTTACTTTAGCAGCTTATATAAAATCACCTGCGACAGATTTGCATTCTAGACATTTCAATCTTTCTTAAGTTTACACTTATCATTCTCCTGCCCTTATCCTACTCTAAATGGGATACCACAACATGTTACAAACATGCTGTCACATGATTTGGTTACGTATTTTACGACCAGCCTCCAGCCTGACGTCAACTTACCTTAGTCGTATTTTACAACCCCTTGGTAAGAAAGAGGGTGGTTGGTCTATTCTACTAAGCCAGATACCACACGGTGGGTAAAATTACCTTAGTCGCCTTTTACGACACCTTGGTAAGAAATGAGGGTGGTACTTTTCTATTCAGCCGGAAACCACAGAGCACTGTACTTAAATATACACTATAATATAATAATATAATAAGCAATTTACCTCCAATCCAGAAGAATGCTCGTACAAACAAAATTAAACTTAAAAATGTTATACCAACACTTGTAAGCATATTTTCGTGAAAAAAATGTAAACAGTTTCTTTTGACACGCGCTCCTTTCACTAGAAAATCGCAACAAGTTTTCTTGAATACTCACGTCGCACTTTATACAAAGGTACTTCCCAGCTCGTGCGCTTATTACGTGTTTCGATTGAGATTTGATATAAGACAAAAATATTTAAAAGCGAAATATACAAATATATAAATTTATATAAACAAGCCTTTATTTACAGCAACAATGTACAAGTTATATCTATCTTAAATCACTTACACGCTAGGACTATACAAATCATGCCCACGTGGAATGGTGGCAGCGTTTCCGCGCTGAATCGCTAAGCTGATTCTTTGTGCGAAAAAGGAGCCAGCCCTCTTGTCACCTGAAGAGGCAATCAACCGAGGTGTTAAAACGGATAAAAAAAAATTGCACTTTGACTCCATGGCCCTAGGGTCTCGACTGCAAACGGCACAAATATATAACTCTCGATGAGAGATATACTACTAAATATATTGTAACATTGCAAAGAGAGTTCGTAATGTATATATAATGGATGTCATAGAGTTCAAATTAGCTTGACGCCAATCATCTGGAACATTCACGTTATTTATGAATCGTACTCCTCATCCCCCCCACTGTACTTACGAGTCCCAAATAAGGGAGAAGTAGAACTTTCTTGTATGTTAAAAAAAATATATAAAGTATCTTTACGAATAAAAGCTTTATTTAATTTATAAATATCCATAGATATAATAATTGGTATTTATTTAACTAGTCACAAAATTTACTCAATTGAAATTTTTAATATAAAAGTAGTTATTCTGAGTTAACCATAAGATGAGATCACTTTTAGTGATAGGACCGCCCTTGCACTCTTAAATGTTCTTATTTCTCTTGTTTATGTGTATTATTTACCTGGTGTGCAATTAAGAGTTTTTCATTCATTCATTCATTCATAAGAGATAAAGATATCCTGTTGCGGACTTTATTGTAATATTTTTATAGATCTACAATTCTCTAGTATATTACTTTAGTGTTTCCCTACAAGTATACAAAGCGCATGCAAATAGCTCCAAGAAATCATTTTTTTACCGCGCGACCGATTCAACACAATTCACATAAAACGTTATTTCACTAACCTAAACATTCCGGAAGAATTGTACAACATTTTAGTAAAAACCATTCAAAAATGCATTCCGTAGACTTCGAGAAATTTTACATAGTGACAGACGCTTTATTGTACGCTGTTTTATAGTAGATTGTAGATACTACATTATGAAAGATAAAATTTATACATTTAAATACGATACGTAAATGTATACGTAATGCGACCACTGATCATAAAACTAGAAATATTCGTTGTAATTTATTCACTGGACGCGAGTTAAACTGTCTTTACATATCCTGGAAAAATATCTAGACCTTATGTAATCTTAAAACACGATAAACCACAACATTATATAACGTAACAAAGAAGTAGAAAGTTGTCAATTTTTTAGTATGACACAGCCATCTTTTGAAAAAAAAATATTACAATGCTATTTCTGATTATCTTTTGATATATTTTAATTTAAACAATGTATGATTGTGATTTTCACTTCTATATACCTACTATTAATATTCTTTTTATGTCTATGGGATTAAGTTCAGTTGTATGTGGTATTTAGCCGGTAGTAAAATTGTTTTTATTGCATCACTGATAATATTTTTGCATCGAAAATAAGTAAACATAAATCGCACGGTTTGTATTAACATTTATGTATCAATAATTCTATTTAATAATTATGACTTCAAAATAACTAAAAATTTTAACAGCATTCTCGGATTACAAACTTTAGAAACTTGACATGGATTTGCCAAGTGTCTGAGATTAAATCACTTTGATCCCCGAGTAAAGTTTAATCGCCTGAATATTAAATATTCTATAACATAAATGGAATCGGCCCAACAATATCGGATGTTTATTTTAATTATTTATTTCTTTTTATACATATAATTAGAAAAGCGTAAGAAAAAGTAAAAAGCACATGTATAAAGGCGGACTTATCCCTAAAAGGGATATCTTCCAGTCAACCTTTGAGTAACAGAAGGAAAAAGACAAGAAGTGAAGAAGAAAGAGAATACGGGTAATAATCCTTATGCCTCACTAAAATAGCTTTGTGAAACGAAGAATAAAATATGACCATAATAAGCCATTTTAATGTTATATACATCTTTTATAAAGCTGTGTGGTATCCGGCTGAGTAGAATAGACTACCCTCATTACTTACCGATGTTTCGTAAAAGGCGACTAAGGTAAGTCGACCCGCTGTGTCCTATCCGGATAAGTAGAATAGGCCACTCTCTTTTCTTTACGAGGTGTCGTAAAAGATGGCTAAGGTAAATGAACCCATCGCGTGGTATCCGGTTGAGTAGAAAAGATCCTATTTCTTACCGAGGTGTCGTAAAATATGACTAAGGTAACTTGATGTCAGACATATCCTATATAGTGTATTATCTATGGTCAGTCAGGTGCCCGGGCATAAAATACAATTTTTTTAAATCGGTCCAGTAGTTCCTGAGATTAGCGCGGTGAAAAAAATCAAACAAACATACTCTTTAGCTTTATATATAGTAAAGATAATAATATAATATTATAAATCTTTATATTCAAGTCACGCCCAGATGGTCGAAAACGATACGGATAAATATGATTTTTGGTTAAAAATAGATGGAGTGCTGATCAGATCTGATCTGAATTATCTGGTGCTAAAGTCCTCGTAGGCAAAGTCTAGAGCGAAAGCCAACGCAGCAAACGTGGTAATCTTGAAAACTCTTTTTATTCTTTTTTTACCTTAATAATTAAGCTACTTATTTTAATATTCTTATCTTAATATCTCCTTTATTTAATTACTTCGGACTTTGTTAATGCGGTTGAAATGCAGTTACAATATTTGTTATGATTAACAAATATTACTAATAAATAATATTGCGGTATCATTGTTTCTTTTTTTATATTAGTAGAATATTAATCTTGGTTTTTTTCCATATTCCAATAATCCAGAGCATCTATATAGTTTTAAAAAGTATGGCAAAACAAACAAGTCTGCAGAATTAATGATAATCCTAAACACAAGTTTTTTAGTTAAGAGTCAGATGTTCTCTCACTTCAACTTTTAATACCATCTTGCAAAAGGGGGTTACCCAATATAAGTAATACAAAATAAATAAATTCATTTGGAAGGAAACTCATGGCGAAGACTAAATGATTTTCCCTCAAAATAAGTATTAAAGAACTATTTGTTACCAACGGACCTTACAACCCGCTTAATCGTCCAACTCTCTTTAATGAGCTTAATTCGAGTTGAGCTTGTAAACTGAATTGATGGCTCCATTTCAATGGCCGTTGATATTTAGTGCTACAGCTGGGTCTCTTGGGATAACTGTAATTGGATTTTTATCGTTTTCGCAATTCTTTTCGATGCTATAATTTATAAATATATTTAATGTCAAGATTTTGTGCAGATAGTTTTTGGTGCAGAAAATAACACATTGTTTATTCATGGATTTACCATATTTCGAAAACTCGACAAAAAAATTGCAACATAAATTTTGAACCCTAAGTAGAAAACGTAGAGCAACATAGTAGACTCCAGAGTAGTAAAGGTTACTCTGGACCACTGGACCAGGCGGTCCACCTAGACCATTTTATGTACTAAGGATTTAGACGAAAGGTTTACGATAAGAGACAAAAGGGTTGACAAAGGGGCTAGCTAAGCTAAGCTGGTAAGAAGTCGCTGAAGATTGTTTGATTCAAACCGCACTAGATAATCATATAAAGTAGAAGTTGGATGAGATGATGTCAAGAAAAAAATAGAAATATTCCAGATTAGTACTCCGTATTAGGCCATTTTAGAATCTTCAACTATAAACTTTAAATTCAACTTCTGTTATTTTAAATCGGGACAAGTTAGAAACAATAGTTTATATTTGTTAAATGTTTGTGCAAATGCTGGTTTCAAGCGGCACAAATTGTGGGTTGTGGAGATCTCTTAAGGACACCTATGTTCAGCAGTGGCGTCCATCGGTTGAGAAAGAAGAAGAAATGTTTGTCCCATAATCAGCATCATATAATCAATCAAAAATTAGTGAAATTTAAGTTATAATGTAACTAAAGATGGAAAAAACCTACATTGAGACTAAAATGTTAGAATAATTTACCCAACGGATATTCCGTTGTCGGAAGGATGTCTAAGAATAGTTAATATTTGTTGGAATTTGATTGTTTTATAGAAACGGAACAAACATTAAACAAACAAGAAACGAACTTCTGAAAATTTACTTAAGGAAGCAACTTCTAAATTAAGCTCATCAAACGATAAAGTACGAAAACTGAAAACCTTTTATTAATCCATAGCTATGAAAAAGCTAACATTACAAAGTTATTAAAAGTGAGCTAATATTTGGATAATATTAATTGATCATCGCCCTACTTTTTAAAGTTTATGTTTGAATAGAGCTCTAATAAAATGAGGCATACATAAAAAATATTGTCAAGAATATTATTTAAAAAAAGAAATCCTAGAATTCCCTTGTTTATGCTAGATTATGTTCCTATATCGTTTTGTTTAGACATTTAATGTAATAACTAAAGTAAATGCCATTTCTTATTGACAAGTTTAAATCATAAGGTAAGAAAGCCAGCCTGTCATTACCATCCTGTCCCGGATGGGTTTGAAACTAGTCGGGCTAACCCGATAGAATAAGACGTGATTATAGCCGGTTTCTATACTTTAACTCCTAATTCAATTCTAGCAAGACCTTACTACGTTATACAAAAAACAACAATAAAAGGATTCATATATGACGATAATCCGAGACTTAGTTTCTTTTAACTTTAAATATTCAGTCAAATTTTCTTTCAACTTCTCAAACTATAGAATATTCTTTTTATAAATAGAAATGTATTATTCTCAAGCTTAATAGTAAAAAATTTAACTGGGTATTCTTTTTAACAATCTTTATTTACATTAACATAATAATAACAAAAATATATATAATAAAAATAGTAAAACTAATACAAGTTAAAAAATTTTAGTTATTATTTATATTATTACGTAGAATTAATTGAATTAAGGTAAGGTATTTAAGGTTTATAATAAAGTTTTTCGTTGCATAATTTCATTTTTTCATAGTAGCAGTAGTATTAAGAAATGTTTTCCGCGATGACACTCAAAGGGCCGCGGCTGAAAACCAGTGCTGTGTGTCACCTCAGTTTTCTTTTGTGACATGTGGCGTACACTGAGCCGTTGCCCTTTCTTTGTCATGTGAAATGTAGAATAAGTCATATTAAGTGCATGTCTTCGTTTCATATGGGGAAGAAATAAACAGATTTCATTTCATTTCATTTCATTTCACATTCAGTCTCATGTTTCATAAAAGTATTGAGGTAATGTCAATTTTTTTAAACGATGTTCATTTCTAGAATCTTAGAAATGTCTTTTAAATAGAAGAATGTTATTTAAATGATAAAAGGTAATTGAATCGCTTATAAATAAGTTGTAAGATATTTTTCCATCGTCTTCAAGTAATTAAACTTTACTTTGACGGTCATTATAAAAATTTAAAGAACTGTTTAAAAAGGAAAATTTTTAATAGGAAAGTTCAAAACGAATGCTTATACCGACAATGTTTTTTATGATGAAAACGAAATGCGAAAAATAAAACACGCAAAGCCTGCTTTGGGTTCATTTTCTTGTTCGAATTCTCGGCAGTTCATTCCTTTGGAACAGTTTTTAATTGTTGCAAGATGTTTTTGTTTTCTTTATGGTCTTAACCTTTACTTATAAAATACTTACTGTGCCAGCGGCTTTGCCCGTGTGGAATAATAAATCTTTAAATGAGTTAATCTTGTATGTATATGTATAAATATATTTTCTGAATCTCGGAAACGGCTCAAATGATTTTTCTGAAATTAACAGGCGTTTTGGGGGAGCAAAATCGATCTAGCTAGGTTTTATTTTAAAAAAAATAATATCCCTGTATGTATTTTGGGCATTAAAAAAATCTGCAATGTAGAATTGTAAGCAATGGATTTTTTAGTTGTCACACCTAATGTTGCGATAGCCGATGGGTGACGGGAGGAGCGAAAATGTTCTAAGCCCGGGTTCGAATCCCACATGTCATCGGCGCCTTCTTTCTTTTTTATTTATTCTTTCAGTTTTTTAAATATTTTTATAGCCTTTAAAAAAATTACTAAACAAGGCTCGGTCATCCAGGTACTTTACATAAAACCGTTTTGTACAATTAAACTTAAACCTTCCACAAGATTTTAGTTAAAATCCATACAAAAATCTGTTCAGTAGATTTCCAGAAAATCGATCACATGCAGACATTTAAAAAATGTAATTTTTTTGTTATATATAAATCTTATAACATTTAATAAATAGTGAGTAAAAATCAAAGCAAAAAGTTTTGAGACGATGTTATTTCTGTGGAAATTTTCTGAACTCATTTCTTATGACGACAATATTCAAAAACATACAAAATCTACATACAAAACTTTGGCAACTTGTTCACAAGTTTCGTAAACCCAACGCCTTGTTTTTATGGTAAATTATTCTAAAACAAACAAGTGAGACCTTTTGAGGCAATAAAGCAAAAACATGTCTCCAGTTTCTGGATTTAATATCTCTGTGTTTCACTTACCTAATACATTTTGCAACACGTTTAAAATTTAAATATATGAAACTATTGTTACAAAGTTATTCTAAAAATAATTCTATCTTATCCTACTCCTACTAATTAATATTATAAAGAGGAAAAAATTGTATGTATGTTTGTAACAAAAGCTACTGAACCGACATCACGCCGTGTGGTATCCGGCGGAATAGAATAGTACCACCCTCATTTCTTACCGAGGTGTCGTAAAGGGCGACTAAAGTAAGTTGACCCACCGTGTGGTATCCGGTTTAGTAGAATAGACCACCTTCTTTCTTACCGAGGTGTCGTAAATACGACTAAGGTAAGTTAACGTCAGGCAGGCGGCTGGTCGTAAAAATGCAGCCAAATCATGTGTCAGCATATTTATAACATGTGCCGACCCCACTTATAGTGGGACAAGGACAGGAGGATCTCGCTACTGAACCGATTTCAAAAATTCCTCTTTACTAACCAACATACGCTAGAGGCTAGATAAGAGACATATGTCAAGCAGTGGACTTCCGTTGGTCGAAGGAGAGTTTCCAAGGAAAAGAGGTAAAATATAACAACAAGTAAAGGGTAACTCAACTAAAAAACAAATGGTAATAAGAGCAAAAACCCTTTTATAGAATTTCTGTTGATATAATAAACGACTTTTCTAACCTGAAACATTATATAAATACATACTTAAACCTTCGCTCTATAAATATACAAGAGCTCTTTATCAAAGATACTGAAAGTGGAAATAGAATTACTATTTTATGCTTCGCAAAAGCTGTTACCTTAAAAATCTTAAGAAATATCTGCGCTGAAAAATAGTCTTTTGAAATCTTAAAAGGAATTTTGAAGAGACGTGCAACTTTCTGTAACGTTGCCTCTTTGAGCACGACTTGATAACGGAAAAGCTCGTTCATAAGAAATTCCCAGTTCCAATTACTACACTTTTGACGTAATTTGACGAAATTGGTTATTAATAAAAGGAATTTCATTATTTAAATAATCTTATCAAATTTATTTTCAAAAGTTTTTCTACCAATCGGTATAAAGCGCTTTGATACTATACCGTTTCAACTCTACATTTCCAAGAAAACTAATATGGAAAAAAATAATATGGAATATGCAAAACTATATAGTACTTCATAATATATAGATATGTAGTAACTATTGTTTTTAATTACGATCAATATATTAAACTCGTTTAGACGAAAGATATATTTATAACTTACTCAATCTTATCTTGGTAGCCCAGCGGTAACACCGTGCGCCTCTTTCGAGGAGGTCTAGGGTTCAAACCCGGGGCAGGCACCAATGAGTTTTCTAGTAAAACTTATGTGTCTAATTGATAATTGCAATTTCTCACTCGCTTTTCGGTGAAGGAAAACATCGTGAGGAAACCTGCATATCTCTAGAGAATTCTGGTGATATGTGTAACCTACCAATCCGCATTGGAGCAGCGTCGTAGGTCTCAGATCCAATCCTTCTCTCCAAAAACGGAGAGAAGAGGCCTATGCCCAGCAGTGGGATAGTAACAGGTCGTTACTTACAATCTTATTGTTTATACCTTATCAACAAATACTACATGTAATTTATCCGTTTTAACACCTCGGTTAATTGCCTCTTTAGGTGACAAGAAAGCTGGCTCCTTCGCACAAAGATGCAGCTTAGCGCTTTAGCGCGGAAACGCTGCCAGCATTCTTGAGACCATTCTACGTGGGCATGATTTGTATAATCCTAGCGTGTATGTAATTTAAGATAGATGTAACTTCTACATTTTTGTTGTAAATAAAAATAAAAAAATAGAAAAAAAATGTAATTTATACAATTATACGTTCTTTAATACAAAAATGATTTTTTATTTAAGCAAAATAATTTATTATTTTTGAAATACAAGTATTTATCACATAAAAAGCATGAAACATAATACAACATCACATGCACCTAAATTCAAATTCAAAATATTCTTTATTCAAATAAACTTGTAAACAAGTGCTTTTGAATCGTCAACTCTACTGCTGGGTCGGAAAGCTGTTCCTACCGAGAAGAGCCAGCAAGAAACTCGGCGGTTGCTCTTTTAAAAATATAATTCTTAATATTATTTACATTATGTCGTTACTAAAAATCTGCACACGATGTTCTGCAAAGAAAAGTGAATTGGTTTATAGCTCCTTTCCATAATCGGCGATTACAAACAATTAAGCGCGAGTAAATTAACAAAAAGTTGGGCCATCTTTAACCATTATTTATTTTATCTCAAAATAAAAGCGATAAACACTCGTTCATTCCACTATTAATAATGGTGTGCCAATACGTACTGTATCTGCTGTCAAATCAGTTTCGCGCGCCGCTGAGCGCACTACGCTGTCGGAAAACTACACCGACCCTTGTACAAGTAATAATCTCTTTTCTATCTTTAATCGTACATATAAAATCGTCTCATATATGATATACTAGATACAGGCATGCTGTTGCGGACTTTTTCGTAGTATTTTTGTAGATCTACTATTCTCTAGAACATAAATAAAACCGTAATGTATTTTTAACTTAAATCTTCCGGAAAAATTGCACTTAGAGTCGTCGTCAGTCCACCTCGTTGGGTCTACCGGCGCTGCGCTTGCCGGTGCGAGGTCGCCATTCCAGTACCATTCCACCTTAGAACCCAACGCCCATCGGTTCTACATACTACGTGCTCTGCCCATTGCCACTTCAGCTTCGCGACACGATGAGCTATGTTGGTTTCCCTGGTTCTTCTACGGATCTCCTTATTCCTGATTTGATCGCGTATTGATACATCAAGCTTGCTCTATCGCCCGCTGAGTGACTCTGTGCTTATCGTTCATACACTCAAAACATTTTTTATTATATGATAAGGTTAGCGCTTGCCAGTGTAGTGCCTATTCACTGTTTTTTTAACCATTCCCAAATCATAGGAGTTCAGCAAGATAGACGCGGGAAGGAAATTCCAAGCCTTTGCTGCATAAATACTTGAAAGAATAAAAGTTAAGCAACGGCTTGTTAAAATCCCACTGCTGGATAAAGGTCTCCTCTCTCTGTTCTTTTTTTGGTGAAAAGGATTACAGCTAAGACCTCGCACGCTGCTCCAATCCGGATTGGTAGGTTACACATATCCCCAGAATTCTATATACGAGGTGTGTTCAAAAAGTATCGCGAATTTTGTGTATTTTCAAAAATTATTTATTTATTAGTAAATATCTATTTTGTCCCCTTCAAAGTAATCCCTCTGGGATATTATACACTTGTGCCAACGTTTTTACAAATCTTCGAAGCACTTCAAAAAATCATTTTTTTGTATCTTGTTCAGCTCCTCCTTCGATGCCGTCTTTATCTCGTCAATCGTGGCGTAGTGTCGTCCTTTCATGGGCCTTCCTTTCAGTTTCGGGAACAAGAAAAAGTCACAGGGCCAGATCTGGGGAATACGGTGGCTGCGGTATCATTGGTCTGTTGTTTTTGGCCAAGAAGTCGCGTACAAGCCGCGATGTGTGAACAGGGGCGTTATCGAGGTGCAAAAGCCAATTTTGTTTTTCCACAAATTATCGATTAAAATCGAATGGCACGAGCCAATCAATATGCCTAGGTCCTCGGCAATTTCTCTATCGATGATTCGAAGATTGGTCAATACCATTTTCTTCTATTCATCAATTTTTTCGTCTGTTGTTGAAGTGCTCGGGCGTCCGGCACGCTCTTCGTCATTCACATCTTCTCGGCCTTTTAAAAACATTTTGTACCACCGATAAACGTTCCTTTTGTCCAAAGTAGCTTCTCCATATGCCACAGTCCATACTCGGAATTCATCCGTGCACTTAATTTCGTTTTTCACACAAAGAACGATACAGGTTCCTTGTTCTATTTTTTGAATAGGTCAAAAAATCGAAGACGAACCAAAACACGTGCAAGCAAAGCAGCTGTCAACAATTAACCGAACATTCAACAAAATGGCCCAACTTGTCAGCATAAGTGAGAGACATATGTACCAACATAACGCCACAAAAAAATCGAAATTGGAATATACGTAACTCGCGAAAATTCAAAATTCGCGATACTTTTTGAACACACCTCGTATATGCAACGTCTACATGACGTTTTCCTTCAACGAAAAGCGTGTGATAAATTGCAATTATGAATTTGGACACATAAGTTTTAATAGAAACTCATTAGTGCTTTTTTTTTTCTATATGACCCGCACTCTCTTTCTTCTTCAATTCTAGCCCTTTTCCTTCTATTACTCAAAGGTTGACTGGAAGAGATCCCTTTTAGGGATAAGTCCACCTTTATACATGTGTTTTTTTTTAATTTTTTTTTTCTTTCTCTTTTCTAAATATATGTGTAAAAAGAAAAATAAAACTAAATAAATAAATAAATAAGTGCCTTCCCGGGGTTTGAACCCGTGACCAGCTCGAAAGAGTCGCACGGTGCTACCGCAGGCCTATCACAGCTTGAGGCGTAGGGGGACGGTGTGGCGGTACCGGGAAAGTTTTGTTCTGGATCCAATCTACTGCTGGCGAGTCCAGGTGGTAGCGACTTGCCTAAGCCCATCGTCTGCCGCACTGTCAAGGGACCTTGGGACGTTCCGAACGGGGTATATCGGACGTCTGGCTTACAGGTCACCGAGGTGGTCGGTGCATCTGGTGCTCCTGATGCAACGGTTAGCGGAGGGGGGCTTCGATGGGTCCCTACCTGGAGGAGATGTTCTCTGGGATCACAGCTGTTGGCGGGGATGGGGGCAATATGTACAACGATACCCTGTCCTTGCCATCGTTAGAGTGTTGGAACACACAGGTCCTTTAGTCGGTGCGAGTCCGACATAACCGCCGCCTGTCCCCATCGGGCGGCGGTAACCATAAGGGGTTTTATTCCTGTATTAAAAAAAAGCCTATCACATCTTACGGGACTTACTTACCTCTATTTGAAGGAATACATGAACTAAATGCCAGTACTCACTTAACGCGCTCCTCAACTAGGTATACAAACGACTAACCTGTTCAAATATCGTTAAGAAACCATTTAAGCCCGCCATTAAAACCAATTGGGTCGGGCCGCAAAAGTTGTTTCCATGAATTATTCATCGAATATACAAAGGAACTAAGCCTCGTTTATAAGAGCAATATAGACTGATAAATTTAACGTGATGAACTTCATTCCATCCCAAAATATTCAAATTAAAATTCATTTCGTAAAGACCTGAATATTATGAGACGAAATAATTAAATGTATTGGTATTCTGTTGATGTTAAATAATACTATTTTTTTTGATTTATAGAAGCAGGCTTTTTTGCGGAATGCTATACAGAAGTTATGATAGAATAATCTTGCTATAATCCGTAGGAAACAGCCAACGTTCACATACCTTATTCATGCAGGCCCAGTCGCTATATGATCACAAAACGCCGCCACCAACAACACAACACACAAGCACTACACACACTCACTACGACAATCTCTACGGTCATTACAATTAGCATTAAATAGATTCTTTTATCAAACTTCTGTACTGTTTATTTTGATTATTTTTATATTTATATAGTATTATTTTTAATCGGTACTCGAATTTTCCATTTATGTTTTAACATACGCGGATAAATTGTATGTTTCACTTCAAAACTATTCTATTCTTTTTAATTAAATATTTTCTAAGCGTAATACATCGAGAGACCGTAACTTTGGATTTTAATATTTAATGTAATATATTCATAACTTGTTGTAGCGACGACTTTGCTTCAGTCAGATTAAGTGGTAAGATAACATAATAGATTATGTACCATTTTGTTTTCAGTTTCTGAAAAACGGGCATTTTCAAATCTATATGTTATAATTTGGCATATAATCTTCTAACCATCAGCGAGTAGTAATTTTGATTGGACATAGTTGTCAAATCCGAAATATATTTCCCTTGCGATCTGCAGCTTAACTCAGTCATGATTCTAAAATATATAATATAACCAACAATCTACCGACTCATAATTCTGGAAGTGTAATACAAATAAAATTAGTTATTAAAGAACGATGCTACAAACATCGTCTCATTCAGAATAACATAATAAAACCACAAACTCCTTATTTCATTCTTCTTTATCTATATTCTTTACTTAATTTATAATTAATTCATTTATAAATATACTTTATTAGTTATAAATAACTTACAGCCAAAAATTTTCAGTCGCTTCTCTCATATATCTACTTCTTATAGTCATCATCCTCCTGCCCTTATCCCACTCTAAGAGGGGTCGGCACAACATGTTACAAACATGTTGTCATATGATTTGACTACTTATTTTACGACCGGCCGCCTGCCTGACGTCAACTTACCTAAGTCGTATTTTATGACTCCTTGGTAAGAAAGAGGGTGGTCTATTTTACTCAACCGAGTACCACACGGTGGGTCAACTTACCTTAATCGCCTTTACGACAGCTCGGTAAGAAATTAGGTTGGTCTATTCTACTCATCCGGATACCACACGGCGGGTCGACTTACCTTAGTCGCCTTTTACGACACCTCGGTAAGAAATGAGGGTGGTACTATTCTATTCACTAGGATACCACACGGCGTAACTACTTCTTATAGTATGTATCTATATTCTTTAAAACTATATTCATAACAACGCCATCTATTGCAATACATTTGAACTACTATGGCTAAATTGGCGTAAACGTTATTTTACGTACTCGCAAAGGAAACATCGCACCTGCGAACAACAAGGTTGTGTTTTAGGTTAATAGTTCCAAATAGTACCGCAACACAAAAATCAAACTTTTTGACAACCTGTAAATAATATAATCCTTATCCTTACTAATATTATAAATGGGAAAGTCTGTCTGTCTGTCTGTCTGTTGGTTCCGTTTTCACGGCCAATCCGCTGAACCAATATCGATGAAATTTGGCATAAATATTCCTTATATACCGGGGTAACATATAGGCTATATAATTCCTGTTAATTCAACAGGAATTAAATTCAGGAGGAATTAAATACGATGACATTCAATACGCCATCTATAATAAACCTATGGAACTAATTTTTATTTACGATGTGTCAAAACCAAGTCAAATCTGTATTTACAGAAGTATTAAGATTCCAAGTTTTTCGGCTTACGTCAAAAGAGTTATCTTTAAAGAGTATTATATTTTCCACTCCACACTTTTAGCCACTCCTAATTTCAAGACTACAGTCCACGCGAACGAAGTTGCGCGGGTAAAAGCTAGTATATTATATTTTACAGTATCGAATTACAAAAACTCTTATACAATATTAATATATAAAGGACACAACCATAAATTTTTATGCGTAAAACGAATGTAAACTCCATAAGATTTAAGAGAGAATCTGAAGTTCTTTGTCGTTAAATTAAATTAATTTATAATATTTAGAAGATTTTTCTTCTTAAGCTGAATCAGCTTTTCCGGTTATTGCATTGTTAATGAGCTTTTATAGTGACCGGATCCAAAAAATTGTTTTGTGGTAAATTGCAATAAAGCTTTGAGCCTACAATTCTCGTGTTTCAGAGACTCATAATTTGAAAGATTGGTATCCGGCTGAGTGGAATAAACCACCCTCATTTCTTACCGAAATGTCGTAAAAGGTGACTAAGGTAAGTTGACTCGTCGTGTAGTATCCGGCTGAGTACACCCTCAATTCTCACCGCGATTGTCGAAAGGCGACTAAGGTAAATTTAAGTCAGGCAGGCGGCTGGTCGAAAATACGTAGCCAAATTATGTTTGTAACATGTTGTGCCAATCCCACTTAGAGTGGGGTAAGGGCAGGAAGATGATGATGGTTAAGCTTACATAGAGGTAGCATAATGTTTTATTTTCACTGTGGACGTGTTTTTACGAATCCTCCATGTATCAGGTATGATGACGGATAGTCCACTCTACATTTAGCATTTTATATATTTTCTATTTAACTTTATCGCGGATTATAGCAAAATAATTCAATAATTACTTTTGTTTAAAGAAACATTTAAATATTGTAGAACTAGGTATTGGTTTAAAGGTGAGACTCATATTAATGTTATTCATTTAATTTTGTATAAGGTTCTTTGACATATGCATATATAAGTTTAATTCATAATGTTTTCTGGAACTCTATCAATTTATATTCATGTATATATTTAAGAATTAGTTAATGTATAGAACCGGCTATACTCTCTATTCTATCAGATAACCCGATAGAATAAGACGTGAGTATAGCCGGTTCTATACATTAACTATGAATACTACTCACGATAGTTTATATTTAGGATTTTGTTAGAGTTCTCTACCATTTTTAGCGCACAAAATTTTAAAAAGTATTATGTTGAATAGATACTGGTATCCGGCTGAATAGAATAGTACCTCCCTCATTTCTTACCGAGGTGTCGTAAAAGGCGACTAAGGTAAGTTGACCCACCGTGTGGTATCCGGTTTAGTAGAATAGACCACCCTCTTTCTTACCGAGGTGTCGTAAAATACGACAGAGGTAAGTTGACGTCAGGCAGGCGCCCGGTCGTAAAAACGCAGCCAAATCATGTGATAGCATGTTTATGACATGTTGTGCCGACCCCACTTAGAGTGGGATAAGGGTAGGAAGATGAAGATGATATGTTAAATAGATACATACGCGTATATTAAAATGCTCCCCTTTTAGCAATAATTAATCAAACCAGACTGACGCAAATGAAAAGACGTCTACGTAAAGGGCCTTCTTAATGAGGAAACGTCGACCACCTCTAACGGACTTAATACGAGTCGTCCGGTGCATTTTCACTGAAAATGGAGCAGATGAAAGTTCATTTTCCTTTTTTTAATTAACATCACGTGCCATAAAGAAGCCAAATGTTTGCGATGTTGGCGAAACCTGCACTTTTAAAGCACGTTTAGTCACAACCTAAGCACGTGACTGGTTTTTGGCTCTAGTTAATTAGTTATGTTAATAAGCAAACAAAATTATTATACTATTATTGTGAATTGTGAAAGGAATTCTATGTATTTCAGAATGAAGATGTCAGTATACGGTATCCTAACTGTATGAAATTGCATGCAGTCAAAATGGTTTTACACGTAGTTTTGTCAAATGCGAAAATGTAAACGCGCAAGTGAATTTGTTTATTGCTAACATATGCTTTTCTGGCATTTAAACACATCTTTATTCAAATTAAGATGCCAGAAGATTTTTAATTGCTTGGAATTTGTGTTTTTACTTGTATTCATTCATTATAATCATCCTCCTGCCCTTATCCCACTCTAATGACTGGGATAAGGGCAGGAGTTGGCATGATGATGAGTCGGGGTCGACACAACATTTTATAAACATGTTGTCTATGATTTGGCTACATATTTTACGACCGGCCGTCTGCTGCTATTTTATAACATTATTTTTCGTTGCGGTTGCGGGGCGAAACGATTGTTGAGTTTGTGATATTGCTTGTGTATTGTGGTAGCGGTGATGGAGGTTTGTGCATGCGTGCTCGCGCGCACGATGTTCGCCTCCGCGGACAACAGTGTGTGCGAACACCTCCACGGTATAGCTCCAGTACACCAAGGACCGTCCGATGGACAAAGACTACCTCCTCATTCCCTCCCCGGAGGGAGTCGAGTTTGAAGACCCTGAAGATGAAGAAGAAGCCCGACCAGCACGAACATAAGGCGTCCGCCTCAAAAGCGGACTCCTGGCCGCCAAGGCCGAATAAATTACCCGGGCGATTATGATCGCCCGAGAGGACAAGCCCGGGTAAAGAGGTGTAACCTCGAGGCCCGAAGCCCCCAACTGCCTTTAACAAGGCGAGGGAGAATACCCACAATAGGCGGGGCGAAACGATTGTTGAGTTTGTGATATTGCTTGTGTATTGTGGGAGCGGTGGTGGAGGTTTGTGCATGTGTTTTTACGAATCCTGCATGTATCAGGCATGATAACCGATTGTCCACATAGAAAAATAATTTTATTATTACTTTTGTGTTTTTTATTTTTCGTTCTTAGCCTTTTTGATGATCGTCATATGTGACAGATATAATAACATAATGTTAAACTTACAATAATTCTGTAATCCGTCTGTATGCGACCTGAGTATGTAGGTAGTTTATTAATACACTAGCCTTCACCCGTAACTTCGTTCGCGTGGACTGCTGTCGTGTGATAGGTTGATAATAGATGTTATCCTATTTCTATTGAATTAACAGGATTTCTATAGACTATATGTTACCTCGGTGTATAAGAAATAATTGTGCCAAATTTCATCGATATTGGTCCAGCGGATTCGCCGTTAAAGAGTAACAAACATACATCCATACTCACAAACTTCGCATTACAATATTAGTAAGATTTATTGATATGCTTGTAAAATAGTTTATTATTTTTTATTGCCTTATTTTCTGTGTTAATTTTAACAAACATTTTTGTCTATTGAACTTTGTTTTTAATATTTCCTTTTGTAAAATAACAAGAAACTGAAATCCATTCACGCAACCTATTCTGAAATACACGACTTTCTGAAGCCAAGTCAGAAATGTTATGTGACAGCGAGATCTAGTGATTATTCGGGGAATGGCTTGTAATCCCATTGGCGAATGTGATTCGAAATTAATATCTCACAGTCTCTTATATCAAGCGTATAGAGATCATTTCGGTGTGACAATTTTGATATATGTAGTGTGAGGAGCGTTCGAATGTTTCAAAGCATTAGGCATTTCCTTTGTAATGTAATTGTTGAAGCCTGATAGCGAGAACGTGTGCACTATGCACAATCTTTCAATGAAATTTGCATTCATATATCGGGTACTACTTGTTGATTTCGACATTCTGTTATGATCTATACGGGTCTATTAATGTAGGTAATGGATTTTTCTTACACAAACGGTTGTTCGTGCCCAAACTAAGTAACTTAATACTTTTGTTATAGGTGACAGAAAACTGGTAAATATATACATAAATAATTTTATATACGTGCTTAAATACATAGTAACGGATGATTATTTTTTTTTTATTTATAAAAGACTGAAATAAAAAGAAATTACAGTTATCTGGAATCGATCCTGGTTTACTAAAAATATGCTATCGTGACTTGGAAATTGACAGCGCAATTAACCTTTTTCTCACACAATTGTAGCAGTTCTTTTAGTGCCAAAAAAGAGGGATAAAACAACTTTTTATAAAACCGGTCTAGATTGTTAATTTCGCCCGAAAGCACTACATGCTGAATTTTATGAAAATGGTTGGAGCCATTTCCAAAATTTAGAAATTTGGCAAAAATACAGTGCCACTGCCAACTGCGCCACAGGGCCATGGAATGTGAAATATGTCCTCATTTTTTTGTGTTTAATAGTGGAAATAGTAGTCGAAAGTGAGTAACATAATAGGTAATTTTCCCCTGAACGCAGACTTAATACAAGTGTTAGCTGCCCTGCATCTAGTTGGTGATTGATCTGTACTATTTAGACAAACACATGAAGTCGAGTTGTGTGTTATCATTCATCAATACTAATATATAAAGCTGAAGAGTTTTTTGTTTGATTGTTTGACTGTTTGATTGTTTGAACGCGCTAATCTCAGGGACTACTGGACCGATTTGAAAAATTCTTTCAGTGTAAGATAGTTCATTAATTGACGAAGGCTATAGACTATAACATCATGCTAAGATGAATAGAAGAAGAGCAGCAATAAAAAATATTAAGAAAACGAAAAAATTTAAATCTTTCCTTGCGTGCGCTGAGTAAACGGTGATAATTATTCAAAAATCATGTATCACAAAATTGTTCTCCTCTAAAATTTCTAAATAAAAGTCCGCGACAGCATATGTCTAACTTTTAAGGTTAACCCACTGTAACCATTTTTTGGTTATCAAAATACTATATTACGGTTTTAATCTTTACACGCGAGCGGAGCCGCTGGCTAGTAAATAAATAACTGTGTTAGTGTTCTGTCTTGTTTTAACGTTGGATAGTTAGGTCGGTGCTAACTCACTAGTGATCTATATTATATCCTAAGTACCAAAGTTTCACTAAGCATGTATGTGCAAATATATAGTCTCACTTGCATTGATGTTTTATTATATGCTCTCAGGGTTTCATCGCTACAATACGCCTACAATGCGCTTAGATTTTTCAATTCCTATATCCATTTCCTATATACGCATTTGTCTCACATGACTTTATTTTAAAGCATGAATAGGTACCTATTTTGTAGTAGGAATGTGACTTAGAATGGATGAAATCGATTAATTTGTATCAAATAAATCGATTATTAATAATCGAGTTTTTAATTTGAAAGTTGTTTTTTTTAATATTTATAATTAATTAGAAGAAAAACTAAATAACGTGGACTATAACGATTATACGTTCGCAATTCTACCATTTTTAGTGCCATTTACTTTATATAAGTTATGTTTAGAAAAGTCTTAGCTTTAAAATGGCATATTGTATCTCTAAATTATGTCTTCTAAGAGAAGCTTTTATAGAAGTGACCTTCGAACTTTGATTAAGGGTCATGTCAACCTTCGTCAGAAAATATAATACATACATCACCGGCGGCAAACGTGGGTAGACGAAAATGCGTAACAAGCTTAAATTGTTTCTTTTGCTTTCTATTTTGCGTCGGTATACTATACAGTATATATTATTTATTTTTTACAACAAAAATGTACAATTTATGACTATCTTAAATTACTTACACGCTAGGACTATTAGAATCATGGCCATGTAGAATGGTCCCAGGAATGCTGGCAGCGTTTCCGCGTTGAATCGCTATATATATATATTACATATATATTCTACAATTGCACATAATTTCATCAATATTGCACCTGATAAGCCATGAAAGTGTAACAGACATACAGACATGCAGATTTTGTATAATATTAGCATAGATTGTAAGCTAAAATCTTACTAATATTACTGCAAAATATGTTTCTTTATTTTGTCCATCAATTCTGATTGGAACGTTGTTTGGTTTCCAAATTAAAACACAAATTTAAAAAAACTTTACTCAAAAGAAGCTGTGATGGCCCAGCGGTAACACCGTTCGACTCTTTCGTGGAGGTCACGGGTTCAAATCCGGGCAGACACCAATGAGTTTTTCTGTTAAAAACTTATGTGTCTAATTGATAATTTCAATTTATCACACGCTTTTCGGTGAAGGAAAACATCGTGAGGAAACTTGCATATCTCTAGAGAATTCTGGAGATATGTGTAACCTACCAATCCGCACTGGAGCAGCGTGGTAGGTCTTAGCTCCAAACCTTCTCTCCAAAATCGGAGAGAAGAGGCCTATTCTCAGCAGTGGGATAATAACAGGCCGCTACTTACTTACTTACTTTTACTCAAATAAATCATTTCGAGTACTTTTGAATCGTCAAATGTTGTTGAATACTACCACTGAATCGAAATATTCTTCGATAAGAACCAGCAAGAAACTTGGCTTATTAAAAAATCTTTAAAAAAACAGGATGATTCCCAACGCGACAACACCATATAAAGAGCTCATGAATAAGGGCCCCGTATGAGCCTAATAGGCCTGGCCTATAGTAACTAATCGGGCTCACCCAATATAATAGGAAGTGAGTATAGCGAGATTTCATAAATATACTATGTAACAAGTTTACTTTATGTTATATGCAAAACAAATCCTCAACATGTTTTGAAGTGTTAAAGGGACACGAGGATCTGAATCAGATTACGTGGCATTTTTCAAACCCCTATCGTTCACTTCCACTTAAGCGCTGCCGTTTGAACAAAGCGATGAATATTAATAAAGCCTAACGTGCGCTTTGGCGTGAGTTTGATTCTCGAAAAATGCAAAATATTTACATTCAATTAACACGTTCTACTGTTTTAAGTGAGAACTTTGAACCGACAAGTATCATCATCATCATTCTTCTGCCCTTATCCTACTCTAAGTGGGGTAAGCACAACATGTAACAAATATGCTGTCACATGATTTGGCTGCGTTTTTACGACCGGCCGCCTGCCTGACGTCAACTTACCTCAATCGTATTTACGACACCTTGGTAAGAAAGGTGTCGTATTGGTCTATTCTATTAAACCGGATATGGTGGGTCAACTTACCTTAGTCGCCTTTTACGACACCTCGGTAAGAAATGAGGTTGGTCTATTCTACTCAGCCGGATACCACACGGCGAGTCAACTTACCTTAGTCGCCTTTTACGACACCTCGTTGAGAAATGAGGTTGGTCTATTCTACTCAGCCGGATACCTCACGGCTTTGAACCGACAAGTATATTTTATCTATTTTTTCGTGAAAAAGTGGCAGGATTAAGGATTTTTTTTATTAACTAATGCTGATAATAGGTCATTTGGCTTTGACAACGTCCTCAGAAGGACGAGCGAGCGCAGAAGCTTCGCCGGGTAAAATTGGTAAGAGCTCCCTGGGAGCGTCGCCTAAAGAGTGTCTTCTGCGAGACCGAACATCAGCTTACGTACATAAGCGTTTTTGTGGACTATATCTGACCATTGACTTTGAAGAAGTCTGCATCACTTCTAAAATAACAATGTACCATGCAGAATTAACAGTTACTATCAAGTATTTAATAAATCTATGCCAAAAAATAAATAAATCAAAGCTGTGATAGCGGTAAACCCGTGCGGCTCTTTCGAGGAGTCACAGGTTCAAACCCGGGCAGACACCAATGAGTTTTTGTGTTAAAACTTATGTGTCTAATTGATAATTGCAATTTATCAAACGCTTTTCGGCGAGGAAACCTGCATATTTCTAGAAAGTTTTGGACATATGTGTAACCTAGCAATTCGCATTGGAGCAGCGTGGTAAGTCTTAGCTCCAATCCTTCACTCCAAAAATGGACAGAGGAAGCCTATTCCCAGCAGTGGAACAGGCTACTACTGTAACAAATTATCAATTATTTAACTGCTTGTAACAGTAACAGTTCTAAGTGTTATGATACGTCAAGACAAAATCACTTTACGCCATACGTAATTCAAATAGGGCACTTTCTATGTTTGCTGTGCATACATACTCGCAAGTTCACAGCAATGTAAATCACAATTCAATGTGACCAAGACGCTGGCTTATTTCAACCTTATACCGTCTGTCCATAACACAGTTTGAAACGGATTATGAAGATACAACCGCAAGGCGATGGTCTATGTATCGTACATAAAGCTAGGTACCGAGCTCGTTTCCCGGTACTACATAAACCTGAGTATTGATTTTTACAATTTACGCAGATAGCTATTAGTTTACATACGAGCCGGAGCGTAAAACAATGAACTCGGCCAGCTTTTATTTTTGGGACTAAATTACGTTTGCGATTCGTCAAACGCTCGGCGTTTTCCGTGTCTAGCCCGGTACGGGCGACCTAATGGGATTCGCTTTGTTTACATACGGCCAGTTACGGTGCCTCGCCACACTTAATTACTCTGTGTCGGCACCTTGAGACAGTTGGAATTCACCTGAACCGGCAGATGCTTCGCAGCTGTCGGCCGGGCCAGTCCTCTCGCCCCGCGCGACCTTCGCCCCGCGGCTCGCGCAATCGCGGCTAACAGTTTTATTTTCCCGAATAAACTTTATCAAACAAAGCGTGCGTGCCCCGCTCCCTGCATCTGCTCGCCCAGCTGTTCCCGCTGCAGCTGGCAGCGTCGTCTCTTTCCAGCGCGGACATATCGACGCGAGACTGAGCGGGATAAGTAATAACTAGTGTAATCGCATCGAGCCCTTCAGTTCCCTGAGCAGTGAGCGCGGCCCATTCGCAGTTCGTATCCCGACGTCGGCGGGCATACTTCCAGTGACTATGACGAGCAAGCGTAAGCGCGATCGGGACAATGAAACTGAACGTCAAGTGAAGCGTCAGCGGCGCCGCAAGCGTTCACGCAGCGTGCCACTAATGAGTGACCCGGACAGCGCCGAAAAACGTCAAGCGCTAAAGCGTTTGTTTGGAAGATTCTGTTCAGTGGAAATGGAAAACGATCACGGCTCGGAGGATTTGTTTGATAACATGAACGATTTAAGCAACCGCACAATTTATGGCGATGAGAACGACGATCCGTTGCTGGACACCGTGCCTGTGGACATGGACCCGGAGCAACTAGGCTTTTTGGTCTGCGCTCAAGAGACTCTGCGATTCTTGCACGGCCGTGGGATACCGATAGAACACCCAGTTTTCTCTCGACTGCGTACGCGCCTGCTCCGCGGAATTGGGGAAATGGCGATGGCCTGAGTAATGCTTGGCCCAGAGCCCTCCAGAAACTAATCCCGCTTATCTCTTCACTGTCGAACATTCCCCCTTTCCTGTGATTTTTTTAGTGTGTATCGGTGTGATATCCCCAAACAAAAAACTATACTATGTCAGAATCAGGGCTCTGGTTAGTTCTTAAGGTGTCTTGATGTAAATTTATTGTTGTGTGTCGAAGCAACAGGTGGCCCGCAAGGGCGTTCTAGTCATAAACTAGTCATTAATTAAATATATTTGTTAAAGTAAAAAAAATATTGATATTTAATTAAATGTATTAATTCGTCCACCAATTTGTTTTATTTTATTTCTCATCCCATGGTTATGAAAATATTAAGTAATACTTAAAATTTAATACTAATAAAATTAAGTTTTCAATTCTATTGTCTCCCTTAACAGATATAATATTACGAAAACAACATTAATCGTACCTGTAATTTTTGTTATATAAAATATTGCAAATTAATTATTATTATAATTTAAAAAATTGTTAGGATTTAATTTCTGTCATAGAAAAGATTATCAATGTATAAATTAAATAAATTTTATCTGCCTCGGTATTTTATTCTGAAATTACTATCTGAAAATATTCAAGTATAAATCTTTTTGGTATAATACAACAATAAACATATTTAAATCTTTCACAGGATCACTTACATACATTCATAGATAATAGATATTAGTAAGTCCCTCATCCATACCAATAAAAAAAAAACTTTTTTTTGCTATGCGACTCATTCCTTACATGTAACGCGCTTAAGCTAACTGCTCTAGCAGCTAGTAGCTTTTGCTATTAATTTATTTGTTGTTTTTATGTTATTTAATTCATAAAGTTAGTTAAAGTTCTATAACACGCCTAGACAAAAATATAAGACATATCTATTATATTATAATAACTAAAACATACAACCTTCTTAATAGGCGAAACAATAATAATTGTTACTTAGCTCTTTTGATGTCCCCTCTTTTACAAACTTTTTATAAAGACAAATGTTTTTCATTATTCAAATTCAATTTCAAATAATTCTTAATTCAAATTGGCTTTTACAAGCACTTTCGAATCGTCGAATTACAATGAAGCTACGACTGGTTCGGAAAGGTGCTCTTACCGAGAAGAACCAGCAAGAAACTCGGCGGTCACTCTTTTCAAAATTGAATATTACAATGATTTTTTAACCCTTAATAGGGCAGAGGTAAAATTTACTGAAATTTTTATTTTTATATCTTTATTTATACTTCTAATAGGCGTCGTTTTAACATTTATCATAAAAAAATAAAAATATATAATCAAAAGTACGCGAAAATTCGGTGGTAACCATTTTACCATTGCCCGTTTATGTTATGGTCTTGGTGGTAATTATTTGACCTTAGCCCGTTATGCTAATGACTAAAGCTGCTACCGTATAAAGTCTCTCCTTCTTCTGGAGCAAAGTAAAAGCTTTTGAAGCACGGAGTAGGACATAAAACTACGGTGCAGACATTGCAAATAATCCTAGATCGTTTTTGACTATCTTTCGTACTGCAAAATCGACCTCCACATGTTCACAGTATATATTAGGGATAGTCATCTCTCTCCAAGAATCGTCTTTCTGTGTTCGTTGATTTTTTTTCGAATTGACTATGCTGTTAGTCGTTTTGGTGGCTTTTACAGCGTCACCGGCCGGGACGGGCGAGCGCAGAAGCATCGTCGAAGTTGTGAAATGCGTAGAGTAGAGCGCAGAAGCTCTACTGGCGTCGGGGAACGTTGTCCTAAAGGTGCCTCCTGTGAGGCCGGATCGTGGCTTAGGGCGACGTGTAGTGGAAGGCTAATAGTATGACGATTAGTCATTATGGCATCGGGAGTATGGCGACTAGCCACAACTGACCGATGTCAGAAAACTAGGACCTCATCTTTGGCGGCGAAGTCGCTGTTTGCGTGTATTATGTCTGTGCTTGCGATTGTTCAGGGTTATGCAGGACGCATTTTGGAAGTCCATATTTTCGGTGAGTCGGCCTAACAGGGATGTAAGTGGAAGCCACTGTTATAAGTGGGTTCTCGTGAACCTCGACTTTCTCAAAGTAAGACTTCGAAAAGCGCTTAAAGAGATGAGCAATGGTGGGGTGGTCGAGGTATCTATGGAGGTCAACATTCCGTATGAACCTTGGACAACCAGTAGCTGTTCGCAGAATCGATCTGCAGTCTTTGGAGCGTGTGTTCGTTTGACCATATATACAGATTTTGGGTTTAGAGCTGTTGTTAAAACTTTTACAAGTTGAGTGAAGAAACAACGGCTTTAGTTTTATACATGAACTTTTTGCAAATCGCTTTGCTAGATTTTTTGGCAGGAGTACGCTATAGTCCAAAAGTAGTTCGCCTGAGACTCTTTCGTCGCTAGTTTCAATAGCGGAAAGCTCATCTTCAAGAATACAGGCTATATAACTTTCAGATAGAGTATTTTTTTCTTCGACATGCTCCTAAAGTATCAAGTACATGAACGAGTAGAGGTAACTATATTACCACCAAATGCTACTATCTTGTTGTAGCTGAGCAATGGTAACAGTTTTACCACCAAGTTTGTGAAAATTTTTCAATTAGTACGAGTTTCATTTCAAAAATTATTTTACGAGTCATGCACGATCATAATAATCAATTATCCTACCAAATATCACAAAAGCATTTACCGGAATCTTAGTAGAACAAAATTTCATTTTTTTCGCGACGAACACTCCCGATTACGAAAAAAGGTCGTTATTTTTTTTTGAATGTCAGTAGTTAGTAAACCTTTACAAATACCGTAATTGCCAGTACTAAAAAAAGTTTAAGGGGTCTTCATACATTAGAAATATTTAATGTTTTTAATAGTACATAGAACGGCTTATGATCTATGGTAAAAAAACTTAGGTGGTAAACAATTGTCCCTTGCCCTATTAAGGGTTAATTGATTAACAACAAATTAAAAAATTATAATATAATCTAGTGCATAGCTGGTCGCAATTTAAATCCAAGCTTTCTTATCATCAACATAGTCCTCAACAGTATAATAAGCTTTATGAATAAGTGTCGGATTTAATTGCTTTTTCGAACTTGTGTAAAGGAATTTTACACAAGTTTTAGTGTAGGAATTTTTTTTAATAGCTGAGCAGTGAGACTTTGTACCTCTCTCTAGAGGTTCATACGTTAAAATCCCGTTCTGCTAACAATATGCTTTATCTGATAATAGTCGGAGAGTGTGACAGTTAAATTTTTCCTGGGGATCGCGAGTTTAAGCCACGCGCAACCACCAATGGTTTTGCTGTTAAAACTTGTGTCTAATATTTGCACTAGCTTTTCAGTGAATCAAACATCGTGAGGAAACTTGCATATCTCAGAAGAATCCTGGAATAAGTGACGTACTAATTCCCATTTAATTAGCGTGATGGTTCTGAGCTTCCAGCCTCTCTCTCTAAAAAAGGAGTGACGAAGCCTATACCCAGCAGTTTAAGTTTATTAACCGTTACTAAATTTTGACTTTGTAGCGGAATGACCTCAAGTCTTCTTGCATGTATCTAACAGTAGTATCGCATTATATACAATGCTCGGTAGCATTATATACGCATGTGCATAGAAGATTATGGAAGATTGGATTTTAACATCTAAGTACTTCAATCTTCTTACAGGCTATCACTTTTGCCATAAAAAGAAGCCTTGAGGCTTTATGTGTGGAAACGGAAACGATTGTCGATAAAATGCAACACAGCACTTTCATCGTTTTTCAATACTATTCAGCGAACGGGTCTGTTTCTTTGTTCTTTAGCGTTTTCTTGATATGACTGGTGAAGTCATTATCCTCGTGCCCTTATCCCACTCTAAGTATAGTTGGTACGACACGTTTTTCTTCTCCATTCTCTCTTATCATTCGTCAACTCTGGTGCTACTACTTTTATATGTCATACTCCACACAATTTAACCATCTCTTTTTTGACCTTCCTCTAATCACATATCTTCCTTTAATCATAATTAATTAAAAGTTTTCTCTTATAATTCATTTATATAAAAAATTAAGCAATTAATAGAAGAATTAACGGTACACAATTACCCTGTTGATAATTTATAGAAGTAGGCATAACTTTGCGGAGATCCGCAATACAAAAGTAATTATAAAATTATTTTACTATAATAATGCTATAATTAGCAAAATAATTTTTTTTATTACCCTTTTGATGTTTACGCTAATATAATTATGAATGTAGATTTTATTTAAAGTAGTACTTTGCAAAAATACTAAAATGTATACAATTTTGTTAATTTTTTTAAATACTTTATGGGTGAGGCAAACTACTCTGGATCTGTATCTTTACTCTGCTATGCCCCCCACCCAAGTGCATGGTTCTTCTATGGACCTCCATATTCCTGATTTGATTTTGTACAGATTCTCCGAGCATAGCTCGATTCAACACACGCTGAGCAACTCTGAGCTTTGTTAAGTTAAAAAATTAATATTAAAGTTATTACAATGGAAGTTATAATAAACAAGTATATTACATTGAAATTAATAATAAAAAACCGAAATGTTTCATTAATTTTATTGAAGGGTAAATTAAACTATTACAAATAATCTTATGACAAATTTTATAGATAGTAAAATTAAACTAATAACTAGACATTTTGCTTTGGCATTAAAAAATATTGCTAGAATTAAAAATATTAATATCTTACTTTTCTGTATGCATTAATTGTGCATAATTATAAGAAGACCACTTTTACGTTCATCGATTGAAAAAGGAGAAACTCAACTAATTAAATATCAAGGATCAATATGGATTCCTTATGCAATATATTAAGTCAGTAGACTTCACAAATAAATTTCAAATACTTATTATGCTGATTATATTACTCTTTAGTACCACAAATATAGAAAAATAAAATATTTTGTAAAAATAACCTCAGTTATTCTATGTAACATAACTCTATATCAATGTTAAGGACTATTGTAATGCTATAATTTTCATTAAATTATAGAATTAGACGTTGCTTTGCGGAGATACGTAATACAAAATTAATAATATAATTATTATATTATACCAAAATAATTTTATTTTTACCTTTGGTATCATTTTGATTCTTTAAACTCATATACCTTTTATATTCTTGATTCTTCTTATTTATTATGTTAATCTAAGCGCTATGTAGCGTTACATATCGGAAAATTACTTCAATAAATATTTCCTCTATATTTTTGTGTTACTATAAACTCTATCACAAAAAAAATCATAAAATAATTGTTTTAAATATTTGAAATTTGTGTATATCTAAACCAAACGTTAATCTCCTTATTTAAATTACCTATATTGTTACCAAAGTAACGAAGAACCTAATATTTCAAAATCTTTATAATTGACTGCATCACTTATGTGATTATAATATAATAATAACATAATAGAATAGATATCATATTTTACAATTGACTAGTTTGAAGAATAGTATTGTATATCGTTGCCCCTATAGGCATATTCAGTAAGTAACCTTTTGATTTCTTCATCAGCAAAATTACAATCCAAATAATTTTGTCGTTCTTCTATAATTTCAGTGATTTTTTGATTAAAAATTATTAACAACATATTGTAAAGCTCATTTGCCGTTAATATATTTTGTGACGGATGAGATTCAGCTTTTATTATTGATGTAGATGCTGGTATCATTCTGAAACAAAAATATATCTTTGATATTGAAATGAGTTAATCTGGCATATATATATACCTATATTATATATCTAAATATGTAAAATTCTATTAATATATTCGTTTACCACATTTGTACCTATACCACAATCTAATATGTTTTCCCAACACTCTTAGGGCTGCTGGAAGAGATCGCTTATAGCGATAAGCTTTCCTTTGTACACATTTTTTTTTCTTTTTAATAATGTATTTGTTAACTTGTGGTACATAAATAAATAAATAAATAAATATATTCAGAATCTCGGAAACGGCTCCAATTATATTCCTGAAATTCAGCATGTAGGGGTTTTGGGAGGTCCGCCGTGTGGTATCCGGCAGAATAGTACCACCCTCTTTTCTTACCGAGGTGTCGTAAAAGGCGACTAAGGTAAGTCGACTCGCCGTGTGGTAACCGGCTGAGTAGAATAGACCACCCTCATGTCTTACCGAGGTGTTGTAAAAGGCGACTAAGGTAAGCTGACTCACCGTGTGGTATCCGATTAAGAAGAATAGACCACCCTCTTTCTTATCGAGGTGTCGTAAAATACGACTACGATAAGTTGACGTCAGGCAGGCGGCCGGTCGTAGAATACGTAGCCAAATCATGCTTATAAGTGGGGTAAGGACAGGAAGATGGGGGGTTTTGGGAGGTAAAAATCGATCTAGCTAGGTTTTATTTTTCAAAAATGTCGTTTTATAACTGTTTTCGGACATTGAAAAATTGCTTAAATTGACATTGAATACAAAAAACTGAGTTATGACTAAAATTCAACTTTATCGTCCAGGTTCTTGTAAGGAACATCGTAACTTGGTGTTTGGTATATATTTCAATGATTTTATTATTCAATGATTATTTCGTTCTCAAATTAATTAATGAATACATATTACGCATTTAGTATTAAAGTGACCGAATTCGAAATTTTTTTTGTGGTAAATTGCAATAAAACGTAGCGTATACAGTCCTCGTGTGTGTTTCAGAGACCCATTATCCCTATTATCAACAATTACTCACAATTTTGTCGTGAAGCCTATCCTCTTGATGATCGTAGATATTGTCGTAGTGAATGTGTGTGTTGCTAATGTGGTGTGTTGCTTATGCTTATGTGGTGTATTATAAGGTATGTGAACATTGCCTGCGTCTTACACTTAGCTAATCTAAGTTATATAGATTCTGTTAACAAACCCGGATTATAGCAATATAATTCTATCATAACTTCCACTGCTCAATATATGAAATTTACGTGAAATTGAGGGACTGACCTTAGCTAATAAAAATGCAGGAATAAGGACTATAATCCAATGTATTTTCACGATAAAATCTTATCTAACACACACTTTTATACCAAAATATTCTCAGTTAGGCTATAATTTAGTATTTAAAGAAGAAAATAGGAATATTTTTAGTACGAAAGCGAATAACGTATCTATTTTAATTTTAATTCAGACTATAAATATTCAAAATTCAAATTCAAAAATCAAAATATTCTTTGTTAGTATACTTGTTAACAAGTGCTTTTGAATCGTCAACTCTACTGCTGGTTCTGAAAGCTGTTCCTACCGAGAAGAGCCAGCAAGAAACTCGGCGGTTGCTCTTTTCGACATAATACTTATAACTAGTCACATTAAGTCATTACTATCTTGTACAGGGTCGGACAGTAGCTATATCCACGTATTCTTATCATCTAAATAATCCTCAACAGTATAGTAGGCTTTTTGTGCCTCTCTTTAATAGTGTTTATTTAAGTGTTGTAATGGAAATCTAAAATAATAAAGTGATTTCAAAATCTAAATATATATACAACCACATTACGCCGTATTAAACTTAAAATAACCCGAAAACAAGAATGCTCTGATCGATAAAACGATCCAAGACGCACATGTTAAAGAAACCTGCCAAGGCATCCTGTGTAGCCCAAAAACGAATGAAAAACAACCCACCTGCTTAGCCCCTCGACGATATCTTGAGTAAACCTTACAATTGCACCTTATATTACGAAAAAAGCACTACACTACTCTCTCGAGCTATTAATCGTACAGGAACCGTCGACAAAATGCCCGAGTGCGACCGGCTTGCGCTCATTCATGAGCATTTTTTCAAATACTTTAATAAAGACTAATTTAAACAATAATCATTCATATCTCAATAAGATAAGACACAATTTTGAATGGCGTACAATAACTAAGGGGCGCATCTGGTAACCGTCTGGCCCTATTTATGTGATTTACCCCAACATGCGGCGTAGTGAGGTATGAATCTAAACTCTACCTCAAAAGTGAATATTGCTGTGGATTTTACACGATAGTGCAGATAAAAAATGTTACGCAACGGAACACAGATGAAAAATAGCCGTATTCGTGAGGCAGAGCAAATTTTTGTTTGCGATACAAAGCCCCGTTTGCTAGAATTGAAATTCATCATGCTGTATGAATTTTATTTACGAATTTGATATTCAATCTTATTTATAACAACATCCGACAAAAATATTTGTTAGATTAACATATATTCGATAAATAATCCGGTGTATATTATATTAATGTATGAATTCTATTTCCGTAATTTATCTGGAATGAATTGAATGAAAGAAGCGTTTCTGTCAAAACGATATAGGAAATTAATATTTCACATGTTGTATATTAACAAGTTATTGTGCACTGACTAAACTATATTTGAGAAAATAATTTTCGCTTTAACTTTAAAGAGATGAAATAAAAAGATATTTAAGCGAAAAAGCAGAAAATTAATACAATTATGTAAATATAACGAAATTTCAACGATTTTTATTTTTATATCAATTATGAAAATATTCTTTATAGTTTTTAAACATTAAAGCTTCTTTATTAGCTGAATTTTTGTTCTAGCTGATTGATAGAGGTTTAGATCTATTTGGTGTTGAAGCTCAAAAAGTGCTTGATACTTTTATAATTAGTATTTATTTTTTTTCTATTTTTTTTTTAAATGCGTTGTTTCTATTGTGTTCAGTCTTTTATGAATTAATGATTCAAAGCAATATAAGGATAATAAATTTTGAATAACGTTTTATTAAAAAAAAATAACGCCTTCTTAAATAAAATAGCAAAGTAGCTCGTCGTCGGTTACAAAACAATAATGCCAATTTATTTGTATACAAACAAAAACTGCAGATAGCAGTTTTAAGCCAACTAACAGTTTTCCATACAAAATAATTGCACAGTCAAAATTCAATTTTCAGTCCTTTCCGGGTATGTCAACGGAAACAAATGGAAGTCATACGTAAAACTGAGCTTCTAGCCGTGAAAGCTTTAGTCAAACCTATCACTTACAGTGAAACGAAGGCTTGTCAGCACGTCAATTCAACCAACACTTATGAAATGTACACTTGGCCGCTGGCTTTTGCCCAAGTTCAAATAAACTGTCACACTCAGACTACTATTCTGTAGTTGGAGCTACAGAACTTTTCACAGGAATAGTGCTCAAAATAGACACTTTATTATTTAGTATACCCGCGTCTTTGACGTCAACTTATAATGAAATAAAGAAAGTTTTAACCTATTGCAGTAAGAACAATAGTATTTTCTTTATCCTTACTTACTTCTTGTAATATAGTGTAGGAGATTTTATTTTTTTCCATATTGTGCCATCAATGTAATACCGGTGTTACCGCTGGGCTACCACAGCTTTTAAAAGACATAAGCTGTGGTAGCACAGCGGTATCACCGTGCGCCTCTTTCGAGGAGGTCTAGGGTTCAAACCCCGGGCAGGCACCAATGAGTTTTCTAGTAAAACTTATGTGTCTAATTGATAATTGCAATTTATCACACGCTTTTCGGTGAAGGAAAACATCGTGAGGAAACCTGCATATCTCTAGAGAATTCTGGGGATATGTGTAACCTACCAATCCGCATTGGAGCAGCGTGGTAGGTCTTACCTCCAATCCTTCTCTCCAAAAAAAAAAACGGAGAGAAGAGGCCTATGCCCAGCAGTGGGATAGAATAGGCCGTTACTTAAAGGACAATACAATGTAAAATTCAATTTCTTCTCAAATCAAATCAAAATAATCTTTATTCAAATAATCTCTTTCAAGAACTATTGAATCGTCAAGGATCAATATGATTAATGAAACACAACTGGTTCGGAATGTTGTTTTTACCGAGAAGAACCAGCAAGAAACTCGGCGGTCAATCAGATTCGAATGCTAGAGTTATTTACCCAATATCATTGTCATTCCTGTATCCTGGTCGTAGATTCTTCTGGTTTTATTAAGATAAAAAATAGGCTCTCTTTAGCCTTTCTATACCAAAAAAGACATCATCTGTTATTTCATTCGATATTAAAAGAGTATTCATAAAAACCACTCTTACATTTATAATAGTACTCGTAATAAGAATAATTATGTAACTATTGTAGTAGAAAGCGTGTTTCTACACGACCATATCTCCAAGTAAGTGTTTGACACGCTTCTGTAATGAATATTTCATTAATGGTTTAACGTTTCTCCTCAATTATTTACCAGATAAAGGATAACCATTGAAGGATTGGTACACCACTTAATAAAGATGGCTGTAATAGTGACATTAACGTATAATAGATGGCGTGCTAGTCGTATGAAATTACGGTAATCTTTTTGGGACATTAATAGATGACGTAATAATTTAATATACCGGCAAGCCCAAGGCAAGTTTCTAATGCTAAGAGAAGTACGCTAACTCTAGTTTTATATATAACCAGTTAACCCAGCGAATTTCGTGCTGTGTTTGTCAATCAAATAATGTGTCAAAGTTCAATAACTAAAATTACCAGATAACCAAAACAAAAATTCAAGCAAATTAATGTTTTCTGATGCCTTTTTTGAGCTGCGTTCATCATTGGATATAAAAAATAAAATGTAATTGCAATACTTTCATAGAGTAATAAAGGAAATAAATGACATATTTTTTTACTGTAAAATATTAAGGGTAATTTCAATTTTTTTTACATTCAAAAAGAAGAAACAAAAAAGGGTCACACGGTCTCAGATTGCGCTCGTGAACCTCGAAAGAGTCACACGGTCTCGGTTTGCGCTCGTGACCACAAAAGAGTCACACGGTCTCTATTTGCGCTCGTGACCTTCGAAAGACTGACACTGGGATATCAAATCTTCAAACATCAAAAGGCAAACATTATTAACATACGAATCTTTTAATAACTTAATCTAATAATGTCTTACTTAAACGGATGACATTGAAAGAAAAAAAAAATGTTCTTTTAAGCGATTCCTCAGTCACCGGTGCATTGCTCCTAAATAATTATATGATATAATAAATTAGACTGTTATCAGTCACTCTGCTTACATGACAATAATGTAATAAAGATATAGCACTAAACAAATATTGTAACGTATCATCACAGTCGTTATTTTTATGGTTATCATTTCAATTCCGACTGCGCAAGACACCGCGCGTCTCGTTTCTATATAGAAGCATACCTGAATCGTGACCAGCAAACAAATATAGATAAAGTGATGTGCAAAACAAACAGTGACTTAAGTGTGAATAAACTATAATGAAAAAATATATATAAATAACTGAATTATGAGTGGAAGTTAAATGTGAAACATTTTTAAAGCAAATTTGTTTTATGTATTCATGGTCACAGACTATACTTACGCGAGGTTTACGCTAAATTTCTCGTTTGTAGAAGATGATTTTAATTAACACTTACTGAGGTGAGATAGTAAACTTAAATATTTTTATTTTATTTTTTTATTTATAGCCGTGTGGTATCCGGCTGAGTAGAATAGACCACCCTCATTTCTTACCGAGGTGTGATAAAAGGCGACTAAGGTAAGTCGACCCGCCATGTGGTATCCGATTTAGTAGAATAGACCAACCTGATTTCTTATCGAGGTGTCTTAAAAGGCAACTAAGTAAGTTGACTCACCGTGTGGTATCCGGTTAAGTAGAATAGACCACCCTCTTTCTTACCAAGGAGTCGTAAAATAGTAGTGTATAGTGTATAGCGTATAGCATGTAACACAAAGAACATAATTTTCAATGAATCAAAATAAAATGTACCACATTAATGTAATTTTTTTCTTTACTCCCGAAAGAAAAACGGGATTTGTTTACTTTATATGTTACTCCGTTGTATAAGCCACATTTCATCAATATTGTTTCAGGATTAAATGTAAAAGCCTAACAAACAGACAGACTTTCGCATTAATACGGAATTTTTGGTTATACTAAAAAAAAGCGCAAGTCAACAAATTTGAAATATTTTCAAACAATTCTACAAACATGTTCCGAGAAATCAAACATTTTCCTGTTATAATCATCACTCATTATTAAACAAAAAACTAGTTTTTTATGTTTTCCCGTATATATAATACTCCATGTGACTTGCATATAATGAAATGTCACGCAGAATCTATACTATTATGAGAATGAGAATATGTTTGACCTTCTTTAACTGGCACAACTACACACAAGCTGATACATTAATCTATATTATAAAACAAAGTCGGTCTGTCCATCTGTATGTTATCTGTGTGTCTGTATTCTCAAAATACCGATGTATTTACTAAAAGGTAGTGCAATTCCTCCGGAAAGTTTTATGTCAATTGTGTTGAAGAGGTCGCGCAGTTGTAACCAATAGACATAAACTAAAGTAATGTACTAGAAACTTGAAGATCTATAAAAAAAATTCAAAAAGTCCGCAACAGCATGTCTCTATCTCTTATGGTTAACTCACGATAACTACTTATGTATAAAGATGTAATTAAATACAGTGTTTTCCATACGGGCGAAGGAGGGAAGGAAGGTCCCAAACCTTCCTTCCCTCCTAAATTAAAATATTACGGTTTTAATAATTGATTGAAATAAGGTACATATTTGTGACACAGTAATTATTACGCGGACAAAGCCACGGGCACGGATAGTAAATACTGTTAAATAATAAAAGAAAAAAAAAGGTTTCATAAATAATAAAACTACGATTCTTTTTTATTCTTAACAATATCTTGAAGTAAAAAAACGATAGTATATCCGCCAAATAATCAATAGAATAAAAGAGGAGCTTATAAAATAAAAGAATATAGTAAAGGCTAATAACAGAAACATATGTTCTACAATAATATAATTGTATCAAAGTAGATTTCTATCATACCTAGTCAGTACTGATCCGAAGCTATTGCTTAGCGATTCAATGCCATAGTTTGTGTGTAGACACAGTTAAGAAATATGCTTATATTAGATGGATGAATCAGCACTTTTGATTAATGACAAACACTAATGTGGCATCTACAAAAAAGCAATGGTTAACGACTGGTTATTGTACATGTTGATTACTCTTAACATGATCTCATATACTTTGGTGTTACCTACTTTGCACCGTAAACAATAATAAAAAATATTATATGATCTTATATTAAGATCCGCCGTGTGGTATCCGGCTGAGTAGAATATACCGCCTGTATTTCTTACCAAGGTGTCGTAAAAGGCGTCTTAGGTACGAATAAGTGCCGCCGTGTTGGGTCCGACTGAGTAGAATAAACCACTGATGAATGCAGCATTAATTTATCTTTTAAATTGAAATGCAATGAATAACCCACATACATTACGAATGTTTTAATTCAATCTTAGCATCTTATTTATGCATTTCGGCCGTTAAAGTTTATTTATCTATATATCCAGTTTATTTATCCAGTATCAATCCGCAAATCTGTGCCTTTCGGTATTTAAGTTACAAACTAGGAAATATTTATCTTAAGTAATTATATATTAGTAGTATCTTTTCATCTATTTATTTTACCAAAATTAATTAATAGATTAAATAGTTAAATTTATTTAAACTTTTCTTTTTCTCTATATGACCCGTACTCTCTTTCTTCTTCAATTCTTGTCTTTTTCCTTCTATTACTCAAAGGTTGACTGGAAGATCCCTTTAAGGGATAAGTCCGCCTTTATACATGTACTTTTTTATTTTTCTTTCTCTTTCTAAATATATGTATAAAAAGAAATAAATAATAATAATAATAAATAAATCTACACCCCATTTATTCCACTCTAAGTTTGTTCGGCACAAAATGTTATAAACACGTTAGACCTGCCGCCTGCCCGACGTCAAATTAGTCGCTTTTTACGACACATTTGTATAACTTTAAGTGGCCTTATAATATTACAAAAATACCATTTCCATTCCATTTCATTTCAACGATTTCTCACATGAGATCTTTTTACAGAAGACGGCCTGAGCCAGACCCTAATCAAATGTGGAATTATTCAAGCGTGGACATCCCAAGGAGCAGAGTTAGTCGAGCGGAAAGAATAAAGATATATATATCAGAGTGTATTGTATGTTTTTGCGTCGTATTCTTTATAGTTTGCGTAGGCTTACTTCTATATTTGTTCTTCCATTTATACAGCACTGTGACAAGCGCACGTAAAGTTGTTGAAACATTGATAGAGAGTTAATAATGTTATTTTGATTGTATATATTGTACGTTTAACTATGGTTATACACTGGAAATTGGTGTCGTATTTCAAGAATATAAAAAGGTAAATTTAAATACAGGTTTTATTAACTTAACCTTTGTATACCCTCGCAAAGGTGGAAAAACCTATACCCGCGCGAGGTCTTATACACCGAAGGTTTGCCTTACAAAACCTTCACTTACCTTACCTTAGTCGTATTTTACAACACCTCGGTACGAAAGAAGGTGGTCTATTCTACTAAACCGGATACCACACGGTGGGTCGACTTACCTTAGTCGCCTTTTACAATAGCTCGGTAAGAAATGATTGGTCTATTCTACTCAGCCGGATACACTACGGCTATTTAATTTAAAACCTACCTAATGTGTTTAACAAAAAAAATAGCGTTTTTGGAAATTTGTAAAATTGTTACGGTCTCAAAGACCAATGCGCGGGTATAGGAAGGTTAATATCCAACAAGTAGTTTAGTTTGTCTGAATTTACTTTTTCAAATATGTAAAACTAGCTTTTAACCGCGACTTCGTTGATAACATAGATGGCGCTTTTTAATGTCATCCTATACTTGTAGAATTAACAGGATTTCTATAACCTACATGTTATTCCAATGTATGAGAAATAATTCTTCCAAAATTCATCGATATTGGTACAGCCGAATCGCCGTGATAGAGAAACAAACATCCATACTCACAAACTTTCGCATTTATAATGTTAGTAGTATAGGATAATTCATGCTTTTAGTTTATGTGATTATGGTTAGTGAATTAGACATTAATATCGCATTGTACTGATTATATTTTTATTATTATGATAATTAAATCAAACTACTTATTGTAATAAGTGAATAAAACATTAGTATGGCGCGTCATTTTAATGACCTTTTCTTATAGAGGGGACTGAACCTAGCTCCTCCTGATAATAAGCGATTACAAACAAGTTATTGCAAGCATGATCGTGTATACGTACTCAACGATCATAGATGACTGACATGACTGGCCCGTTGGAGCAGTGGGTAGTGACCCTGCCTTCGGCTCCGCGGGTCACGGGTTCGATTACCGCCGAGGGCTAACATTTTCTATAAATGAATTTGTTGGTCTTTCAGCCTGGGTGTATATTTTTTTAGGTATGTATTTAAAAATATATAATTATATATTCACCAATTGTCTGTCTACCATACCACAAGTATTAAGTTACTTACTTTGGGGACGGACGACCGTGTGTGTAAGTGTCCCATATATTTATTTATTTATTTATAGATGAGTACAAATCATTGTCTATGATCGCCTAAAACCCGGAAATTGTCGGTTTTTCTGACCCACAAAGGAAACGCTGTGATACGTGTCTATAGTGTGCTAATACGGATGATCGTATGGACAGTTGGCGATGATCATTTCGATTAAAAACGATCACACGATCATCGCCGATAATGAACTGCAATAATACTACCCCTGCCGTATGTGTATTATTCTATTGTGAGTGTAAGCTAACTCCAACAATATCTTTAATATATAAATGAGTTTTGTATTTGATTAATTTTGGCATTTTTTTATTGCATTATTTTATATCTTTAAAAAAATAAAAAAATCGGTCATCTAAATAGTCTTGACTGGCCCGTGGCGCAAGTGGTAGTGACCCTGCCTACGGCTCCGCGGATCGTGGGTTCGATTCTCATAGAAGGCCAACATTTTCTTTTAAAAAAATTTTAGTTCTTCGAGTCTGGGTGTATATATGTATTTAATATTATATAAGTATATATACACCAGTTGTCTGTCACCCATAACACAAGTATTAAGTTACTTTGAGGACGGACGACCGTGTGTGTAAGTGTCCCATATAAGTAGCGGACTGTTACTCTCCCACTGCTGGGAATAGGCCTCTTCTCTCCGTTTTTGGAGAGAAGTATTGGGGCTAAGACCTACCACGCTGCTCCAATGCGGATTGGTAGGTTACACATATCTCCAGAATTCTCTACAGATATTCAGGTTTCCTCACGACGTTTTCCTTCACCGAAAAGCGTGTGATAAATTGCAATTATCAATTAGACACATAAGTTTTTAACAAAAAACTCATTGGCGTCTGCCCGGGTTTGAACCCGTGTTCTCGTCGAAAGAGTCGCACGGTGTTACCGCTGGGCTATCACAGCTATGTATGTCTAAGTGTCACATATATTATTTACTATTATTTATTTAAAAAGTCTAAAAGGCTTTTAGAACCAAAGTGCATACTTGGTTCGAATATTAATTTTTAGGTACTTAGTGCCTTATTTTCTTCAAGTGTTCATTTACTCTAACTGATTCGTACTTGTAATACTTGCTTGTAAGTCGAGCTACCGCTCTATTGCGCCATGGGTGATTAAATTTGCGTATTAAGACATATGTCTGTTGCGATAACATAAATTTTAAAATTCGCATACAAATATATGTAAATAAAACTGCTTCTCGAACGATAAAAATTTATTTGTATTGGAATATTTCGACTGAATTCCTTGTCTATTACGTAACCAATTTGCCCCTCCAATATTTTACTTATACGATAAGCGTTTACAAAGTATTTATAAATTTAATTAAACAATTTAAATAAAATAAATGTTTAAATTAATTCAGTTATTTTATTTGACTACTACATATTATTTAACTTATGGAACCCAAAAATGGAGTAGAGCGTGGATTCTGTTTTCCTTTAAAGTGAATTACTTTTTCTGACAAATCTATAGTAATATACAAAGCTCAAGAGTTTGTTTGTTTTAAAATTTGATGGTTTGATTGTTTGAACACGCTAATCTCAGTAACTACTGAACCGATTTGAAAAATTCTTTCAGTGTTATAGTTCATTTATAGAGGAAGGCTATAGACTATATAAAATCACGCTAAGATGAATATGGGAGGAGCAGCAATAAAAAATAGTACGAAAACGGCAAAATTTAAAGCTTTCCATGCATGCGCTAAGTAAAAACGGTCATAGTTATTCAAAAATCATTTATTACAAAATTGTTCCCCTCTAAAAGTTCTAAATAAAAGTCCACGACAGCATGTCTAGCTTTTAACTCACTTTAACCAATTTTATGGTTATCAAAAGTCTATATTACGGTTTAAATCTTTCCACGCGGGCGGAATCGCTGGCGTTTGCTAGTAGTATACATGTATATTAATAAAAGCCGTAAGTACGTAAAAAATTTAATGTCACGTGAGTTAGTAGCCAGCTTCATCATTCCTGCCCTTATCCCGCTTTAAGTGGGGGGCGGCACAAAATGTTATAAGCATGTTACATGATTTGAATACAGATAACACAGACAGCTTATGTGGATGTTTTTATAATAAGTGTAGATGGTAAATATACCTTTAACCTACATACGTAGTTTTAATATTTAATGCTGAACAGGTAATATATGCAGTATTTAAACAAACGATGTAATTACAACATTGACCCGGTTTTTACCCAGCGTGTTTAATCGTGAATTTAAAAACTCATTTATTAAAGCAACGCAATATTTATTTATGGTAATTATGAAATATAACTAACATAAAAGCCGTATGGATCCGTCTTCGTATCCGGCTGAATAGAATAGGCCAACTTCATTTTTTACCGAGGTGTCGTAAAAGGCGGCTAAGGTAAGTTGACCCACCGTGTCGTATTGGTTGAGTAGAATAGACCAACCTCTTTCTAACAGAAATGTCGTACAATACTACTACAGTAAATTGACGTTAGGCAGGCGGCCAGTCCTAAAATACGTAGCCAACACATGCAACAACATGTTTAAAACATGTTGTGCCCACCTCACTTAAAGTAGGATAAGGGCAGGAATTTACTCAGAAAATTGCTCAGCCAGATACCACGAGGCGGGTCAACTTACCTAAGTCGCCTTTTACGACAGCTTGGTAGTGGTCTATTCTACTCAGCCGGATACCACCACAGCGGGTCAACTTACTTTAGTTGCCTTTTACGACACCTCGGTAAGAAATGATGGTGGTCTATTCTACCCAACCAAATACGACACGGTGGGTCAACTTACCTTAGTCGCCTTTTACGACACCTCGGTACGAAATGAGGGTGGTCTATCCCACTTAGCCGGATACCACACGGCTAAGGTGAGAAAAGTAACATGTCATACATTATTGGGAAATATATTAGGGCGAATCCATAACGAATAACAGCTTTTAGGAAATACTGGTTTAAGTTTTGACTGGCCCGTTGGAGCAGTGGGTAGTGACCCTGCCTTCAGCTCCGTGGGTCGCGGGTTCGATTCCCGCCGAGGGCCAACATTTTCTGTAAATGAATTTGTTGGTCTTTGAGCCTGGGTGTATATTTGTATTTAAGTATGTATTTAAAAAATATATAAGTATATATTCACCAGTTGTCTGTCACCCATACCACAAGTATTAAATTACTTACTTTGGGGACGGACGACCGTGTGTGTAAGTGTCCCATGTATTTATTATTTATTTATTAAGTGGGTACTTCTAAAAAACTTATACTAATCATAAGAGCTCTTTATATAAGGTTCGGAAATTCAGAGTAGCGTCTGTAAATATAATTCCATAAGCGCACTTGCATGCGCTTTGTGCATTTCCAAGGAGCTTTTAACCTCCTTGTGTATTCCATATAAAATCTTATAATTGTAATTTACGTACTGAGTTTGTAACCTACAAAATTATTTTTGTAGTTGAGATGGTGACTGTATATAATTAGACTTAGACTTGGACTAGCTTAATACCGTTATTTTGCACGAACAGTTAACATTATTCATAAGAACATTACAACACCTATACTTATCCTAGTCTAAGTGGGGTCGGCACAACATGTTATAAACATTGTCACATGATTTGGCTAGGTATTTTACGACCGGCTTATATGGCTTTGTATGAAAGTGATATTGTTATCCTTATTTCAATGCCATCTATGACATTACCCAACGAACTATTTCAATAACTAGTGGTTGCTTGCTGGGCTTGCAAGTGGTCGCTGACTATAGGACTCGTAAGAAAGCTCAGAGTCACTCAGCTGGCGATGGAACGGCCTATGCTCAGAGTATCTCTACGTGATCAAATCAAGAATGAGGAGATCCGTAGAAGAACCAGAGTTACCGACATAGCTCATCGTATCGCGAATCTGAAGTGGCAATGGGCGGGGCACGTAGTACGTAGAACGTTGGGCGTTAGTGTCCTAAGGTCCTAAGGGTCTACCAACGCTGCCGTTGGTAGACCCCCAACGAGATGGACTGACGACCTCAAAAGGTCGCGAGGAAGCGCTGGATCCAAGCGGCACAAAATCGTGGATTGTGGCGATCCCCTAAGGAGACCTATGTCAGCAGTTGTCGTCCACCGGCTGAGAAAGAAGAAGCAGAAGATGTGATAACAGTAAATAAAAGGATTTTGGTTAGATTTGATTTTAATAAGGTCCCTTTAATACTAAGCGGTATTTTCATACAAAGTAACATTACTTCCTAAATTATTTTCCTAATTTATTCTAAATCATGTGATAAATAATAATAATATAATAAACTTTAAAATCTAAATTTTCTTAAACTGGCACTTATGGCTGTTTAGTCTTAGAAGGTTGCTGAGCTGTGGTCTAGGTTATTCATAACGTAATTTTATATCAAAACAACATCTTTATAACCTTTATATAAAACTCCACGTGATAATACAGTCACCAGTGCTCGTTGAACAATATGTAGGGTAATAAAACACTATAAACACTTAACAACCCGCCATAAAACGTTAAAGTCTTACGACTTTTCTATGGTTTGCGATAGACATTATCAGATTGTGAAAATAGTTCCCCTAATGAGTTTGTTATACTGGCATACAAAAAAATATTAAATATAAATATATAAATAAATGGGACACTCAGTCGCCTGTCCCCAAAGTAAGTATCTTAATACTTGTGTTATGGTAGACAGACAACTGGTGAATATATACTTATATATTTTTTAAATACATACTTAAATACAAATATACACCCAGGCTAAAAGACCAACAAATTATTTATAGAAAATGTTGGCCCCAGTGACCAGGCAGTGGGTAGTGACCCGCGGCAGGGTCACTACCCACTGCGCCAACGGGCCAGTCATATTATAATGATATTGAATACGCAATGAGTATATCAGAGGAAGTCTGAAAGTTGCGCCCATTACAGAAAAGATGAGAAGTGCGAGACTAAGTTGGTATGGTCATGTAATGAGGAGGGATGAAAATCATGTGACCGAAAGAGTTTTAAATATGAATGTGGATGGATGTATGGCTAGGAGGAGGAAAAAAGATGGATGGATTGTGTGAAAAATGATGCATGTTGAAGGAGTGGCACCAGAGTTGACGAATGATAGTGGAGAATGGAAGAAGAAGATATATTGTGCCGACTTAGAGTGGGATAAGGGTAAGAGAATGATGATGATGTATTGCTTTTAGGTGTCGTAAAAGGCGACTAAGGTGACTTGAGTATGAGTGAGACAGGCGGCCGATCGTAAAATAACTAACGAAAACATGTAACAATATGTTGAAAACATGTTGTGCCGACCCCGCTTAGAGTGGGAGAATGATGAATGATATTGGATTGGTTTGTATTAAAAGCAAATAATATTCTTAAAAATTATTCTTTACAACATTTTTAGCCGATTTTTTTTTCGAATTGACTATATGCTGTCAGCCCCTACGGCTTTAACAGCGTCACCGGGCGGGACGGGCGAGCGCAGAAGCATTGTCGAGGTTGCGAAATGCGGAGAGTAGATGCGCAAAAGCTCTACCAGCGTCGGGGAACGTCGTCCTAAGGGTGCATCCTGTGAGGCTGGACCAATGCTTAAGGCGACGTGTAGTGGAGGGTTGATGGTATGACTTTGATTAGTCAGTACGACGACGGAAGGGTGGCAAGAACCCACGACCAACCGACGTCAGAAATTTGGGACCAGCGAAGACGCTGTGTGTGTATTACGTGTTTCTGTGTTATATCTAGAACTAGAAGAATCCTTTCGGCTAGAAGGATCCTTTACAGGCGTGCTTTCTTATATCTATAAGAAAGCACGCCTGTAAAGGATCCTTCTAGCATACTAAGATTTCTAATTATCTCAAAGATGCCTCTAATAAACTGGACCTTCAATTCAAGCTGCATGTAATGGAATAATGCAGGTCCATGATATATCATTATACCGTCGCAAGAATCTCAGAAATTTTCGACTAACTGATTATGTGTTTGTATGCTATGTTAATTTTGATCGTAATTTAAGTATAAGGGTCGTATAAAACTACGAAAACACGGTCTCTGTATCAGATATTCTTCATAATGAGAGGAGATGTTTGATACTTATTCAATTATGATTGAGTTTATTCGTCTTCTCAATACAAATTACAGCAGCATATTGACCCGTGCAAAATAAAGTTACATATTTTCCAAATGAATTTCATCAAGACTAAAGCTTAACAAATGTAAATTGAACAGATTGTATTTTAATAAACGCGAAAGGCGTCATGAAATGTTTAGTTAAATAAGTACACTTACATGCCGTCAGATAAAAATATGTTATCGTAAATGTAAGTACGTAATACTTTCGTTTGTTTTTCCATTGGGTAAGCGAGTATATATGAAAAGTAAAGTATCTGTAAATATTGTTTGAGTTTTACTGTTCGTTTTTCAGTACTGAAAACAGATCTTGTTTATCATTGACATTCATAAATTTTAATTGAAATGAAACAATCATATATAATTTAATTAATCAAGCAGTGCGGTATCCGGCTGAGTAGACTAGAGCAACCACATTTCTTAACGAGGTGTCGTAAAAGGCGACTAAGGTAAGTTGACCCACCGTGTGGTATCCGGTTTAGTAGAATAGACCACCCTCTTTCTTATCGAGGTGTGATAAAATACGACTAAGGTAAGTTGACGTCAGGCAGACGGCCGGTCGTAAAAACGCAGCCAAATCATGTGATAGCATGTTTATAATATGTTGTGCCGACCCCACTTAGAGTGGGATAAGGGCAGGACATGATGAATCATATATTATTAATCGTCGATCAGATCAAATGGGCTGTGATCGGAAAAACAAACGAGTTATGTTTTTAAAGGAGCAAATCCTGGCAGCGGCAGCAGGATATCCTAATTATAAATATGTATTGGCATTAGAATTGGACTAATGTGTAAAGTTTCTTTTTTTTTATGAGGCCCATAGTCAGCGACCACTTTCTTTCACACTTTTTGGGGTCTCAAGGTGCTGGAACCACACGGCAAACACTATTAATAATAATATATTTAATTAAATTTACATAAAGTTTCTCACATTCAAGGATATGTGGTAGTGATCTTTTTTAAAGATAAGTAGGTATATCCATTGTACAAAATGTATATTTATTTACCTACAATGTTTATTTAGCATATAATTTTCTTTAAGTCAGTAAAAAAGGATAAATACTACCTCTACTGCAGAAAAAATAAAATCCCATATTCACCTACAGCGAAATGTGCTTGGGTCTAGGTGAGGGATCGGCAACCTGGAAATCTGGGTGCTGGAATGACGATCCCGCACCGGAAAACGCAATGTCGGCAGACCCCCCACGAAATGGACTGACGACCTCAAAAAGGTCGCGGGGAGCCGCTGGCTGCTCCAAGCGGCACAAGATTCTGTGTGGTGGAGATCTAATGAAGAGATTTATGTCCAGCAGTAAACGTCCATCGGTTGAAAAAGAAGAAGTGAAGTTTCAGCTCAATCGGTCCGGAAAGTGGGTCAAATTTATCTTACAAGATTCCACCTTCATGTCACACACGGCAAGTTGAATAAAAGCTTTTAAAAGGAACGCAAGAAAATTATGTTTTTTGAGTAGGTATTAAAAAATCTTTCTCTTGTTCATTTTTGTCAACATTCATGTATGTTTCATCATAAACGTAGTTTTTCCGCACAATAACTTGCGGTCAAAATACAAGTATAGTCAGGTATTGACGGTCGATTCCACTTTTAAACGTAAAGCTAAAATCACCACCGATAGCGATATACCTGAAATCAATAAAGCCCTGAGCGAGTTTAAAAATAGATTCCCGATTTTCAGCGTTTACTGGGCTTGATATATTTCACTGTAATTTTACGGTGTACAAACGAAACAAGCAGCGTTTTTGATTATCCAATATACACATCGTAAATAAACACATATTATTAAATACATATGATTCTGCCGATTTTATTAACAGTAATATAATATGTAATTACAACATACTAAATAGTAAGGTAAAGTAACAACTTATTAGTAACCCACAGATTTAGATTGTTGAAATCATCATCATATCCGGTTGAATAGAATAGACAACCCGATTTCCTACCGAGGTGTCGTAAAGGCGACTAAGGTAAGTGAACCCACCGTGTGGTATCCGGCTGAGTAGAATAGAGAACCTTCTTTATTAACAAGGTGTCGTAAAATACGACTAAGGTAAGTTTACATCAGGCAGGCGGCTAGTCGTAAAATACGTAGCCAAATCATGTGACAACATGCTTATTATATGTTGTGCCGACCCGACTTAGGATGGGATAAGGGCAGGAGGATAATGATGATGAAGATAAGCTAGGATGTGACAAGTTAGCTCTGCAACGGCATCCCACTGGACATTATATTTGTATTATATGAGAACACATTAACATAAAAGAAATATAGAAAATATATATCTCATAGATTACACCACTGCTGAGCATAAGCCTCCGTTCTTGGAAATAAGGATTGGAGCTAAGACCTATCACGCTGCTCCAATGCAGATTGGTAGGTTTCACATATCCCTAGGATTCTCTAGATATATGCAGGTTTTTTCAAGATGTTTTCTTTCACAGAAAAGCGTGTGATAAATTGCAATTATCATTTAGACACATAAGCTTTCATAACTCATGGGTATCTGTCCGGGGTTTGAACCCGTGATTGTCTCTCTTCGCACGGTCGCACCGCTGGGCTATCACAGCTCACGTGGGGGAGTCCGTTTCTACGCAGTAAAGCAGTATTGGTGGGATGCTGTGCTAAATCCCCCTACTCATGTTCTCGCAGCTTGGTTGGTTCACTGCACGCTATAATTCAGTTGATGCACTGGAGACGCTTCCCTCTAGACGTACCTGTACTAGCATATAAAAAACGCGTCCTCAAAGTCCTCGTCCTTTTAATAATCACCACACCGAGCCCGTCAACGGCTGGACCTGCCTCGTCGCCTACCATCGACTCACCACAGGGAGGAGGAAAAGTGACCACGACACACGCGACACGTAAATAAAAAAAAATAAAAAAAAGTGATTTTTAGTAGACTTGATGTGATGACTTTGGGCAATGTACATCTTTAAAAAGTACTCTTTAAAGTATCATCAGCAAATAGTAATTATGTTAAATGGAGTGCGACAGGTCGTTAATATGCACTAAAAATATAAAAGGACCGACAATACCACCTTGTAATACACCTATCAAACTAAATAAGACAATATTATTGGCTATTTACGAATACGCGTAAACACCTAATATTCTTTAATTTTCGAACATTAGAAAAGGTTGCTCGTTCAATGTTAATGTTCTTGACTTTTTATTCTGAATCTTGCATCTCAACTTTAAAACTTGTTTATAAACCTGTTCGATCCTAAAGCGAGTGAGCAATGACATATAATAAAAACTATAGTTACATCCACCATAATTTATGATGAAAAAAATTATAAAGCGTCTCGTCTCAAATAATTTTGCATAGCGCGGCTTTTTTTATTTTACGTAACATAGTTATGTATGTATACTTTTTGTATTTTTTTCCCATTGTAGGTAATGTATGTATAAATTAATTACCTACAAACTATTTAAAAAATTGCAATTATCTTACTGTATAATAGCATACATTTTTATTCATCATATTCATATTATTATTATGTTATTAGCAAAATCAATCTTGTAATAACGCAAACATCGTTTTGTAATATATCAAACGCTAAAAGGCATATATGACAAATTTAAAATTTTCCACATTGAATAATTTTATCTTATTTATATATTTAATTATCATGTCCAAAAATTTTTATCAAATTTACATATTCTTGTTTTGGTTTTTCAACAAAATTGTTTTTTAACTATTCCACGAAAAACGGTTTAATAGCAATGACCCTCGAACAATCTTCAAGTGGTTTTCGTTTAATTAATGGATCAAGTATAGGATTAAGAATGGAGTATTGCTTGGGACAGAACGTATAGTAAGGAGGTTCCTCAATCTAAAACTCTTAAAGCTCAGGAGCTTGTGCCCTTTCTGCTGTTTCTGAAAAATCCAATTGTTTTATATATCTTATCGTTGAGGTTTATGTTACTTTAATGTTTTCTTTTAGTTTTTTATTTTTGAATATTTTGAAAATTTTCTAAAAATAAATATCAATATGTAAAATAATTACAGTCAATCACATTACCTAAAGAATATTTATAAAATTTTCCTCGTATCTGAGCCAAAGACATGATTAACCATCTTTTTTAAATATTGTGTAAATACGTTGTTTTGGTAGACCATGCTGTATTCAATCTTTTTCTATATAAATATCGCATTTTCATGTTGGGGGTCAACAGATAAATCGAAAATACGTTCATATATATTATTTTCTCAATAAGCAAATAAACAAATAGTTTTCGTTAATAACTCACTATTTAGGATTGGTTAATGTTAAATATACTATTATTATCACAAGAATTACAATATTCGAAGTATTTCCAATATTGAACCAATAATGGTATTGAAAAACTAAAAAGTGAAAAAGTTTTTACATACTTTCACCTCATGGCTCAAATCCACGTTCCAGACAAATTTATTTATATGACAAGATGTGTATAAAAATATATAGGAATGAAAAATTAATTCGCGCTCCACGTTAAGTAGCGTTCGATTATTATTTGGAGAAAAATATTAGAGCTTCAAACAACCACGCTACTCCCATGTGTTCTTTGAAATGCAATTCCTTTTCTTTGTCAACCGATGGACGTTCATTGCTGGACATGGGACTCTACATGGGATCTCTATACCACACGATCTTATGCCGCGTGAATCCAACGGCTCCCCGCAACCTTTTTGAGGCCGTCAGTTCATCTCGCAGGGGATCTACTGACACTGCGTTTTCCGGGGTCGCCATTCCAACATTATTCGATATTGGGCATGTCGCACTGCAGTTGCGAGATGGGCAGCACTACAATCACCAACCCGCAATACTGGCAAAATTTTCATGGTCAATATTAACTTCAAATCACAAAATACATCCAGCAATATAAAGGTGACCTCACATATTTTTGCACTAGCTTACTATAAAAATATTAATCAGAATAAAATTATGCAGAAAATTGAAAAAACCTGCCCGGGATTTAAACTAACGACCTCCAGACAAGAGTCACCTACACCCACTATCAGTTATGTTTAAGATACAACGCACTAATCAAAACAAAATATTCTTTATTCAAATAAGCTCTTTCAAGTACTTTTTAATCGTCAAGGATCAATATGATTAATGAAGCTACAACTGAATCGGAATGTTGCTCTTACCGAGAAGAACCACAAACTAGGCGGCCAATCTTTTAAACATTTTCAATTTTACATTATTAAAACGCAGTCTTGTATGAAGCTGAAAGGATTTTCAAATCCAAGCGTTTTTATCATCCAAATAATCTTCAATTTTTTAATATGCTTTACGTATAAGCATATCTCTTAAACTTAAAACTTATCTGCAGGTCTGGTATGGTCTAGTATGGATTGGTTAAGAGTTACTAAATTGCTACTAAATATATTGATTACATTTTTTAATTCTAATTTAAATGCAATATTAAAAACTTCCGTCCTTGACTGCGGTCAGAGACCGTGCAACGTATCATGTATCATATCCGGTTAAATTCACGCCATAAAATATAGTATTTTTCCGACTACTACTGTAGTCAGCAAAGCGTGACGAGCTCATGAATAAGGACCTTGAATGGTTTTGAAACTGGCCCTTTGGTGCAGGTTACAGCAACTCTACCTTCATCTTCAGTACTCATGAGTTCAATTCTTACTGAGAGCCAACATTTTCTTTAAGCAATTTGTTGGTTCTTTGAGTATAGATGTATTTGTATTTAAGTAGGTATTTAAAATTATACACGGAGTCTAATCTACTCAGCTGGATACCACACGGCGGGTCAAGTTACCTTAGTCGCCTTTTACGATACCTCGCTAAGAAAGAGGGTAGTCTATTCTACTCGGTCGGATACCACACGGCGGATCAAATTACCTTAGTCGCCATTTAGGACACCTCGGTAAGAAAGAGGTTGGTCTATTCTACTCGGCCGCATACCAGACGGCGGGTCAATTTACCTTAGTCGCCTTTTACGATACCTCGCTCAGGTGGTTCTACTCAGACGGATACCACGCGGCGTAGTCTATATTTATGTATTAATTTCAAATTTTGTAAATACCAGTTTTATTTATTTACCAGTTGTCTGTATAAGTTACTTACTTGGGTTACTTTGGAACAACAGTAAGTGTAATTGTCCCATATATATTTATATTTATATCTTAAGTTATAGAACATGTTCAGAATTAGTTCATAATATATATATATAATATATAAGTAACCATAGTATTAATCAGCGATAAATCGCAAAATTTTATCGCTGAATATTGTGAAATAATATTTTCTTTACTTTGTATTACATTTATTTATTTTTTAAAGACTCAATAATTGTATGACAGAAACCAAGCTATATCCATTTGTTATTAATATAAGATTCCGTGTTGTATCCAGCTGAGTAGAATAGACCACCCTCTTTCTTACAATGTGTCGTAAAATACGACTAAGGTAAGTTGACGTCAGGCAGGCGGCCGGTTGTAAAAATGTAGCCAAATCATCATAGCCATCATAGCCGCGCGAGCGCCGTAACGGTCTTACGTGTTTTAGTACGATCCGCAGATTTTTGCTGTTAAATCATAGTAAAAGTGATAGTGTTTACAAAAAAAATAGCTAAATACATCTATTAATAGACTAGTATTTTTACTGTATCAAAAGTAATAGTGATACTAATATATCTCAGTGTTATAACACCAAATTAGTTTTGAATAATTCATTGGTGAACTGTGTCTCTTGTGCTCGGTCATTAAAATTCCAGAAAGTACATTGACTCGATATTCTACTCATGCTTTGTAGTAATACAATATGGTGTCAATATTTAACACCAAGGCTCATAGCTGTCGTAGCCTATTCTGATGTTACACTGACTTGCCGCTAGTACTGTGATTCAATACTGTTCGTGGTTCTAATCCCAACTGGTTACTAAAAAAATTTTTTTTTTTTTTTTGGACTTATTTCTTTTTAATATTCTTTTATATTTTTTTTTAAATATATTTTTTAAATTTTACTATAATTTGTGGACTGTATATTTCAAAATTGAGAAACTTGTCTTAGAATCATAATCATGTCCAATATAAACTGGAATTGTTGTACCGAGAATAAGGACGACGAAGACTATAAGTGCTGTAAAATATGCAAAAAAGGATACCACAACAATTGCCTAACTTCAGCAGGTTACTCTAATATTCTTACGAACAAGGAGTCGGAAAACTGGAAGTGCCCATCTTGTACTAGCAAAAGGTCAAAAGGCAATAATGAAAATACTCCCGTGCGCAGTAAGGACACATCGAGCAATGAACATAAAACTGCAAAGAGATCCAATAAAAGAATGGCACTGTCCCCACCAAATGAACAATTAAACACGCAGCAACACGAGTATCGAGAGATTGTACGAGAAGTTGTTCAAACTGAAATCAAGGAAATGCTCACACAGTTAACTGCTTCCATGAAATGTGTCATCAAGGATGAACTAAAATCAATGAAGGATGAGATTACTGATATGAAAAGCTCGATCGACTTTATAAACCGACAATATGATGATTTTATAAGAGAACATAGAGATAACATGACAACTGTGAAGGAGCTTAATGAGCGTAACAGTAAATTGCAAGAAACAGTAGATCTAATGAACGTACGAATTAGTGATCTTGAACAACGTTCTAGATCTAACAACTTGGAATTACAATGTGTCCCAGAAAATAATAAAGAAAATGTAATAACAGTTGTGAAGGAGCTAGGGAAAGTTATTGGCTTAGAAATTCCAGACGACAAAATACTTAACTGCACACGAGTTGCCAAAGCAAATCGTTTAAGTCCGCGTCCTCGATCGATCGTGGTCCAATTCAACTCTCCATTGACAAGAGATGCCTTCCTGGCAGCAGTAATTAGATTCAATAAAAAGAACAACAACGATAAACTAAACACTGCTCATATAGGACTTGGGGGAGAAAAAAGACCGATTTACGTAATGGAGCATCTTTCGCCAGCTAACAAGGCTTTACATGCTGCCACCAGACTAAAGGCAAAAGAAAAAGGCTATAAATACGTTTGGGTTAGAAATGGGCGCATATTAATTCGAAAAGATGATAGCTCCGATTATAAAGTGGTGAAAGATATGGACTTTTTGAATAGATTAAGTTAGTTTCTTAAGTTTTGGGCAGGCAATAGTTTTAAAATATAGAATTCTCATCTCTGAGTTTATATTACCAAAATGTTCGGGGCCTTAGAACTAAAATTCATGATGTTTACCGTAATGTCTCAGCCAATAATTATGACGTCATTATTTTGACCGAGACTTGGTTAAATAACTCAATTCTAAGTAGCGAGCTATTTGATACTCGATACAATGTTTATAGAAGGGATAGGGAAACCTGTAAATACAATACTAAAGCGGACGGTGGGGGGGTCTTAGTCGCAATAAAAAAGACGGTTAATGCTAACAGAATTAAAAGTTGGGAAAGCAATCACGAAGATATTTGGATTATTATTGAATTACCATTTCTAAAACATATTAAACGTTTTGCTATCTGTGCCGTATATCTCCCACCACCCGTAAACAAGACAAGGTTGGATGACTTTCTGAGCAATTGTCGTAGAAATTCTGAACAACATAGTATGTTAACATGCTATATTGGCGATTTTAATTTGAGCTGCCTCACTTGGAATATATCCTTAAACTCTCTTGCGCAGAAAGTTACGCCAGCTGGGCAGTTATTGCTAGATTTTGTAACAGAAAGTGAGTTAAGACAATGTAACACAGTAGTTAATAATCGAGGAAAAACACTGGACCTTGTCCTTACAAACTTACCAGAGTGTTCCGTGGACTACTCCTATAATCTCTTTAGTACCCTAGATCCATTGCACCCTCCACTGGAAATTAGTATTACTGATTTCAAACCAGACACGTGCTTGAATAAGTCGTCAGAAGACCATTTTAATTTTTATAAAGCAGATTATAAATCAATTAATAAGTATTTGAATGGTATAAATTGGTTTAAACAATTCGAGAATCAGTGTGTTGATAAAATGGTTAAGATCTTTTATGATGAAATAAGACTTGCTATATCAAAATATGTTCCTATAAAACGGGCGAAAAGACGTAGGTATCCGCCTTGGCTAAACCGCAATATTTCTAAAAGACTTCGCGAAAAACATAAGAAATTGGAACGTTTTAAAAAGTACGGAAATCCTATGGATGAAGTCGAATTGAGGTTACTTAGCAGTCGTTGCAATAAGCTTTGCCGTGATGCTTACAAGAATTATAATCAATACTTTGAGACACAAATACAGTATAATCCAAAAGCTTTCTGGAAATTTCTCAACAGCAAGCGTAAAAATTCGAATTTATATCCGGCTTCAATGACTGATGGAGTAAATACAACATCTACCGAAACAGAAACTTGCAATATGTTTTTAAAATATTTTGCCTCCGTCTACTCCGCATCCAGTAGTAAGTACAACTTACGCGGTTTAGGTGAAATTTCTAATAATAGCAAAAATCTCGCCTTTATTAATTTAAGTAGAGAAGAAATTATAAAAAAACTTCAAGACCTGGATATATCAAAGGGCACAGGACCAGATAATATACCACCAATGTTTCTCAAAAATTGTGCTATAAGTCTAAGTGAGCCACTGTACATTATTTTTAATACCTCCTTAACCGCTGGACTATTTCCCACTTTCTGGAAACAAGCAAAGGTCGTACCTATACATAAGGGTGAAAATGAAAAACAGGTGCAAAACTATAGACCAATTTCTATGCTTTCAGTAATTGGTAAAGTGTTCGAATCTATGGTTTGTCCAGTGATACAATTTCATTTCAAGCGATTTGTATCCGTACATCAACATGGTTTTCTACCCGGTAGGTCTACCGTTACAAACTTAGTAAGTTTCACCTCTTCACTAACAGAGGCAGTTGATAGACAAAAACAGGTTGATGTAATATACACCGACTTTAGAAAGGCATTTGACAGGGTGCCACATGGACTTCTCGTTCAGAAACTAGCGGTCTATGGGTTCTCCGGTCCACTGCTGCAGTGGATCGCTTCTTACCTGAAGGAACGTTCATTTTATGTAGTTATAAACGGTTATAGCTCCATTGCTCAGAATATAACGTCAGGTATTCCTCAAGGCTCCCACCTTGGTCCAATCTTGTTCAACATTTTTGTTAATGACATAGTTTCATGTTTTGAACACTCCACACCTTATATTTACGCAGATGATCTAAAACTAACTAAAACTATTTGTACCCCAACCGAGGCAGCCCTTCTTCAAAAAGACTTAAATAATCTTACAAACTGGTGCAAGAATAATGGAATGGAGCTGAATGTTAGTAAATGTTTGCATATAAAATTTACTAGAAAAAATATTATCATACCTACCCAATACAATTTACATGGCGAAAGACTAACCGAAGTAAGGTTCATTAAAGATTTGGGCGTTATATTGGATAGCAAGCTAACATTTATAAATCACATCGAACATGTGATTGGGAAGGCAACAAAAATGCTAGGTTTTATCATACGTCAGAGTAGAGCATTCAAACAAACGAAAACTAAAATTATTCTCTATAACAGTCTAGTACGAAGTCACCTGGAATATTGTAGTGTAGTCTGGCGCCCGCACTACGCGACTCATCAATTACGACTAGAGCGAGTCCAAAAGAGATTTATGTGGCACCTATCATACACTGCAAAGGTGAATAAAACCATATCTTCATACAAAGCCAGGGTGAGGTACTTCAAAATGATGTCTTTAGAAAAGAGAAGAGACTTTTTAGATCTCATGTTTCTGTACAAACTACTCAGAAATGAACTTGATTGTCCTGAAATACTAAGAAAATTCAATTTCAAAGTACCACGCAGATACCCGCGTAATCCAATTAAACTCCTTGTGCCTCCTACCAGTAGAACAGTACTCGGGACCAATGCCTCGATTCCTCGGTTATGCAATTTGTACAATAAATTCAGCGAGTCATTAGATATTAACTTTAGTACATCCAGTGTTTTTCGTAAATTATTAATTAAATGTATAGATAAATCAAATTAATTTTAATGCCTATTTGTATTTTTTTTTTTTTTTATAAATTAACTCCAAATTATACAACGTACCGGCCTATATTGTAATTTGATTTTTTTAAATTTTTAACTGCATCATTTTATTAATCTGTTGATTGTTATGACACCTTAACGCATGATGAGTTTGCTTTTAAACGATTGTGCATATATGTATGTATTATTTAATTGTAATTGTGTTTATATTTTATGTTGTAATCGCTAGCGAACCAATAAAAATAAAATAAAATAAAAATAAAATCATATGACAACATGTTGTGCCGACCCCACTTAGGGTGGGATAAGAGCAGGAGGATTCTAAAATTATCATCATTTAATCTGCCACGAGGCTGTAGGCTTTGAACCCACGCCTTTTGGTTATAGCAAACGCGCAGGCGCCACCACTAAGCCGAACGTCGATATTTCTTTACAAATCACGATATATACTTTTAACATTTTAACGTTACAGAAAATTGAGAGAGCATTTGCCAATTAATTAAAAATGATTTCGTTTCCAATAATGGTATTACTTCGATACCGGCCAGTAATTCCTTTAGCCCTGAATTTATTGATTTATGTCGAGTTACAGTACTTTTCCCAAAGCCAGCACAGAGAATGTCGACAGAATCAATGTAAGAAAATTAGACAAAGAAGTCTCTTCAAAACAGTACACCAATACCTCGCTTTGCGTCGTTTCGTTTTGCGTTTTTTGCGAAGTTGCGAACTCAACAATCGTTTCGCCCCGAAACCGAAGGATCATCAGAAGATACAATCCACAACAAAATCGCAGTCAAAAAAAAATTTGAGATTGTTAACGTGTGTGTTGCTTGTGTATTGTGGTGGCGGTGATGGAGCTTTGCGCATGTTTTTGCATATCCTGTATCAGTATGAAAACGGATTGTCCACTCTACATTTAGCATTATATGTATTCTTTATTTTACTTCGTCGCGGATTAAAGCAAAATAATTTTATTATCACTTTTGCTTATTTAGTGCTAATTTTCACTACACATTAGATCTTCGAAGTTGCCTTGTTCGAGAATTTTTTTCTTTTTGTTTCTAATTGCGCCATGCCATCAAAACTCGGGGATTCCCTTGTTAAATTAAAATCAGCGCTATTTTAATTTTAACTTTATTTGCTTGTTTTAGAGTTCAATTTCATAGTGTGTTCTTTTTTAAAGAGAATAATCAAATCTAAATATAACAATTTTACGTATAAATTATTACGTGTTGTTTCGGGTTATAAAAAAACAAAAATGAGCAAAATTAAAATCGCCTTTTAGGACACCTCGGTAAGAAATGAGGGTGGTCTATTCTACTCAGACGGATACCAAACGGCGGGTCAACTTACCTTGGTCGCCTTTTACGACAACTCGTTAATAAATGAGAGTGGTTTATTCTACTCAGCAAGATACGATGCGCGGCTCGAAGGAAAATAAATGTTTGTTAACAAAAGAAATGGGAGTTCTTCAGGTTTAATATAACCTCATAAATAGACCACCCTCATTACTTCCCGAGGCGTCGTAAAAGGTGGGTAAGGTAAGTTGATGTTAGGCAGGCGGTCGGTCGTATAATAACAAGCCAAAATAAATAACATGTTTAAAACATGTTCTACCCCCCACTTAGAGTGGCATAAGGATAGCAGGATGATAATGATTTTGTGCTTTCGAAATAGAGACGACGTTCTTTTAACAAAAGAAATATTTCCGATACCTTGCAACCGTTATTTCAAATCTTTAATATTTAAATGAGTTAATCTTGTATATATTTTCAAAATTTCGGAAACGGCTCCAACGTTTTTCCTGAAATTCAGCATGTAGAGGGTTTTGGGGAAGAAAAATCGATCTAACTAGGTTTTATGTAAAAAAAAATTGTTTTATCCCTGTGTTTAGGCATTCAAAAATACTAAAATTTATTCTATTTTAAAATTATTATTATCAATTTGAATTTTTGCCATTTACTGTCAAGACAGCGTAGCTTATTCACGGAACGGGCAATCTCAAGAAATGTAAATACCTAGGATCGATCCCAGCTACATTATAATTATTTTTTTATTTAAGTTTCTTTTTCTTATTTCGTAAAAAATTACGTTCAACCAGGTACTTAAGTGTAAAAGAATATTAATATTATAACGGAATATTTAGCTTTTATTGAGATAGCGTACTTACGTCAAAAGACACCCTTCAATACCAGTTCGTTAGTATGAAGAGACTTATGTACAGAAATAGAACATTAATAAGCGTTTTCTTAGAAAAGTGGGTGCAAAAAGTGGGTGTAAGGGGGAAGGTTGTATCAGTATGTCTTCTCAATCCAAAACTTCGCCTGCCCGCGATACCAATAAATCAATAAAAAATATTTATTTAAAACATACCTTTACGAGTGGTTTTGAGCTGCTATAAGTTGATTTACATATAACATTTTTATAGAAATGTAATAATCAAATTATTTTGCTATAATCCGCGATTAATAATCATAATCTCAAAAATGAAAATATTATTTTGCTATAATCCGCGATAATAGAAAATGTATGTAATGCTTAATGTAAAGTATATTCGTTCTCCTACCTGATACATGCAAAATTTTGTTAAATCCTAGAGCTTACGATTTTGTCTTTCATGTGACATATATGTATTTACTAGTGGCCTGCCCCTGCTTCGCACGGGTATAAAATATATAGCCTAAGTCACTCAGTGAAAAAAATGATTAAAATCGATCCAGTAGTTTTGATTTATTCATTACTGCCGTGGCCCGCGCGCGTTAAATTTGGAGAAAAACAATTACCCTCTCCCTATACCAAGAAGATTTCCTGCTATCTTTGGAATATCTAAATTCATATAGTACATTTTTACTTATTTACTTTTACATTTTCCCTATGTATTTTATTTTTACAATTAATTACAGAATGTCTTAAAACAAACTCTTGAAAGAGCGACATAGCTGCTAGAGTCGAAGTGTTATAGGGCAAAGCGCGAGGTCCTCACGGCATTTTAAATCTGTAATATCTCCGAAAATGTTCACTTAAACTACATGCTGTAAACGGCCATATTGATGATGAAGAAGATATACAGCTATATCTAATATCTAAATTCATATACTACATATTTAGATTTTACATTTTTCCCTATGTATTTTATTTTTACAATTAATTACAGAATATCTTTATATACAACATTCATAGCTTTCTTACCATTAGACAATACAAACATGTTTTCCGCACCTCACCTTACTTTTCTGCACCATACCTATCTCATCCACTTTTATCCATCCATATCCATCCATCCTATCCATCCATCATATCCATCTTTACTTCCGTTACTATATATAGTTACTCTTACGTGACTCATTTACTAATTTCAAAACACTGCTACTATGTTGAACGAATATAAAATTTAATGTGCACTCGGAACGAAGTAATCTCAGTCTACAAAGTAAATCTCTTACCGTCGCTAATATCCTTTGAGTCTTCGCAGAAGCCTTGGGACGTATATATACGCGTGGTGTACTTAAAACCATTCCCGTTTGCTGACCGCTTTCAAAGTTTATGTATGCGGACATAAGGGCCTTTTTAAATCTCGCGCTTTTCCATACTAAAGCTCCAATTAGAGCCATATATTTGTATTCAAAAATAATGATGTACTTGAAATACGTGTTGATTTCAGTTGAGATTCTAATATACAAATATATTTTTATACAAGTTTATCAGTGACTTCGTTCGTGCTTACGTCATTGATTATATACCTTTAATTACTACTATGCTCATTCCTGCTCCCCAATTAAAAGCGTTTGTATCATTACATAATCGTATGGACATGTGATGAGAAGGGATTAAAATCATGTGACCCGACGAGTATTAAATATGATTGATGGATATGTGACTAGGGAAGCCGAAAAGGAGGAGATTAAATTGTGTGAAATATTCAAATTCAAATAATTATTTATTCAAATTGATTTTTACAAGCACATCGTCAAATTACAATGAAGCTACGACTGGTTCCGAAAGGTGCTCTTACCGAGAAGAACCAGAAAGAAACACGGCGATTCACAATTCAATCTTTTTAAACATTTACAATTTTACATTATTAACGCAGTCTTGTATGAAGCTGAAAGGATTTTCAAATCCAGGCATTTTTATCATCCAAATAATCTTTAATTTTGTATTATGGTTTACAAGCATATCTCTTAATTTAATTTAAAGCTTTTTGTAGACTGATCTAGTATATGCTTCTTCATCAACCTCCTGCCCTTATCCCACTCTAAGTGGGATCGGCACAACATGTTATAAACATGCTGTCACATGATTTGGCTGCGTTTTTACGACCGGCCGCCTGCCTGACGTCAACTTACCTCTGTCTTATTTTACGACACCTCGGTAAGAAACAGGGTGGTCTATTCTACTAAACCGGATACCACACGGTGGGTCTTATCTTATCTTAGTCGCCTTTTACGACACCTCGGTAAGAAATGAGGGTGGTACTATTATATTCAGCCGGATACCACACGGCTACAGGTAGATACTTCTTATTGAAGTAAAATCCATTATCCCAAAGAAAATAAAAACCACGTATAAACTGAAAGCAGCTCGTAAAGTAATAAGAAACGTAAACGTAAATCTTTTATCTCGTTATGTAGGGAAAATTAATGTGTTGATTTGTTGCCATTTGAAATGCTCTTAGCGACAAAACAAAAATCCCTAAGCGTCTGTGAGAACATCGATCGGCTAAGACACGAGTACTGCGGGACACGTGACTCCTCCAGACTCGATCATTACGTAATATTCAATTTGACTTTCTGTAGCAACGCGATTAATAATCTTCCTTTGAGTAATTGCTTCTTTTCATCGATAGAAACTGTCTTTTCTCTTCTTTCATGACAAATGAAGTCTTTTCATGACAAATGATTAAAACGACAATTTTGCTGTATTTATTATATAAGGCGCCATGATTTCATGAGAAAGAAATCTTACTTGTAACTTGGGATTTCTTTCTATATTTTAATCATCAATGTCCCGCTCTTATACTACTTGTAAGTGGGGTCGGTAAAACATGTTATAAACGTGTTGTGACATGATGCAGCTAGGTATTTTATGACCGGCCAACTTACCTTAGTCGCCTGTTATGACACCTCGGTAAGAAATGAGAGTGGTCTATTCTACTCAGCCGGATACAACACGACACAATGGCCATGATTTCTCTATATTAATATATATTTTTTTTTAATTAAAAAATGAAGAACCAACAAATTGTTGTAAGAAAGTTTTGGACATCGGCAGAAATCGAACCCGCGACCTTCGGAGCTGCCAACTGATACAACGCGTCAGTCATTCAAATATATGTACTTACTTTTCTAGAAAAAGAGACTAGAGTTAAAAGTAAAAATATCGAATTCTCTTATATTTTATAGTATACTAGCAATCGCCAGCGGCTCCGCCTGCGTGGAAAACCGTAATATAGTCTCACGATAACTATAAAAATGGTTAGAAGAATTGAACATGACGGATTCTAAAGGATCAATAATTATCCGCTTTTCACGTGATTCTTTAGTCACAGAGATATGTGATTAAAGGGTTTAGGTATAGTACAGTTTGTACAATTCCGAACTTTATACGTTTATTCCATTAAGCTGATATTTTACGCTGAGAGATACGAATTAAGGCGAGTATAGAGATCCTTCGTTAGCCGCAGGGGTTTTGGGCCGTATTATTGCTTTGTTACAAGCTACTATACTAGTAGAACGTTTATATAATTTTGAACATTAGTATCTACATCATCGTCATCCTTCCCTTATCCCACTCTAAGTGGGGTCGGCACAACATGTTGCAAACATGTTTTGGTAGTATTTTACTACCGGCGGCCTACCTGACGTCAACTTACTTAGTCGTATTTTACGACACCTCAGTAAGGAAGAGGGTAGTCTATTTTACTCAAACGGATACCACACGGTGAGTCAACTTAACTAAGTCGCCTTTTACGACACCTCGGTAAGAAATGAGGGTGGTCTAAAAGACTCCTCTCTGATCTCTCACGCACTATAGTCTAAACTGGTATCTCTGAAATTACGAAATATTATATATTTTTTTACCTACTTACAGTTTCTAGCCCTTATATCTCCTTACTTAATCTATTGCACCTTTCCGAAGTAAAAAAATATTAAAGAACAATTCATATTTCTAATATTTTTATGAAAATTACATCACAATGGTAATAATTCTGTCTTTTCTTTTGAGCTTTATATATAAATAAATTAACACAAATGAATTGCTAAATGTGTTTGCTAAGAGCAAAACTCGAAAATTGCTGAACCAATTTAGGATTTTCTTTGTTTTAAATAGCCATTAAACTCCAAAGAAGGTTCTTATGCAAAGACAACCTTCTAAAATTGCAAGCAAAATAGGAAAACAACACTTTTCCAATACAAACCTAATCGATACTGAAAAGATGTGCCAAGTAGGTACGAAGTAATTACTTGTTGTAGTAAACGAACTCTATCAGTCACTAGTCAACTAGTATTTTCATAAAATCAATACACATGACATATAGGTCATCATATGGTAGGTAGGTAGGTGTAGGTCATGACATATGGTAGGTAGGTAGGTGTATTCGCAGTAATTCAGCCGCGCCGTGCACCGAAAAATGTGCGTGCCGATGAAATACGCGTTGTTGCAAACGCACTACACCTAGATTTGTATACAGTACGTGCAACAGTGACAGACTGTGCGATAGGGTATTGATTCTTTTTGAGCGTTGATTTTTTTTAGTTAGTACCTGACCAATATGCTGGGCGTATCAAACTCTACGTATGTTAGTTGTGAATACATGCTTCTGTTCTTTTCAAGACAAAGATTAAATCATCATCCTCATTTCTTACCAAGGTGTCGCAAAAGGCGACTAAAGAAAGTTGACCCGCTGTGTGGGTACCGGTTGAGTAGAATAAACCACTACCAAGCTGTCGTAAAAGGCGACTAAGGTAAATTAACCCACGTCGTGGTATCTGGCTGAGTAAATTCCTACCCTTATCCTACTTTAAGTACACAAGATATTTTAAAAATGTTGTTACATGTATTGGCTACGTATTTTAGAATCCTCCTGCTCTTATCCCACTCTAAGTGGGTTCGGCACAACATGATATAAACATGCTGTCACATGATTTGGCTGCGTTTTTATGACCGGCCGCCTGCCTGACAGGAACTTACTTATCTCAGTGGTATTTAACGACACCTCGGTAAGAAAGAGGGTGGTCTATTCTACTCAGCCGAATACCACCGGAAAGTTCGTCTGTCTGTAACGCTTTTACAGGTTATCCGCTGGACCAATATTGATGGACTCTGAAACAATTAAAGCTTATACGATGGGGTAACCGGTAACGTGTAGCGCCGGGAATCGAACCGCGAACTGCAGAGCTAAAGACACGGTAGCTGAAGTCATTACACGTGTCCCTAGCTATCATTTAGCGCAGTTAATTACTTTGATTACACGTGCGTGAGTTAATATGCGGCAATTAACTCCTCAAAGACCAATGTCGCGTAGCAGCGACTTAAGTAGGCTTGTGGGTCACTTGTTAATATAGTAAGCATTCCTAGTACTAACGATTATTTCATTACAAAAGTAATAATAAAATTATTTTTCTATAATCCGCGATGAAGTTAAATAGAAAATATATATATTGCTAAATGTAGAGTGGACAATCAGTTTTAATACCTGATACCAAAAATATCTTCTTTCCTTTTGAGAAAAGGATTGGAGATTCAACTGAAAAAGTTGCTCCAAAGCTTAGTAAGTAAGTAACTTTAACTTATTAGTATCCCACTGCTAGGCATAGGCTTCCTTTCTTCGTTTATGGAGAAGGGTTGGAGATAAGACCTATAACACTACTCCGATGCGGTTTGGTAAGTCACGCATATGCCTAGAAATCTCTAGAGATATGTAGGTTTGCTCACAACATTTTCCTTCACAAAGCCTGTAATAAATTGCAATTGTCATAAATACATAAGTTTTTAATAGAAAACTCATTGGTGCCTACCCGTGGTTTAAACCCGTGACCCTAGAAAGAGTCGCACAGTCTCACGGCTGGGCTATCACAGAAAAATCATACATTCATACCGAATTTTGAACATGTGCATCGCATGTGATAAATTGCTATTGTCAATTAGACATAAGTTTTTAACAGAAGCACTAATCGGTGCCTTCCCGGGGTTTGAACCCGTGACACCCCTTGAAAGAGTCGCACGATCTCACCGTCGGAAAAATCATTCATTTCTACCGAATTTTGAACATGTGAATCTCTGAATACATCATATAATCTCACACACTCTTACACTAAATGGTCGAAACCATTACAGCTTACATCATCCTCCTGCCCTTATCCCACTCTAAGTGGGGTAGGCACAACATGTTATAAACATGCTGTCACATGATTTGGCTGGCCGCCTGCCTGACGTCAACTTAACTTAGTCGTATTTAACGACAGCTCGGTAAGAAAGAGGGTGGTCTATTTTACTAAACCCGATACCGCACGGCGGGTCGACTTACCTTAGTCGCCTTTTACGACACCTCGGTAAGAAAAGAGATTGATCAATTCTACACAGCCGTATACCGCACGGCGAGTAGACTTACCTTAGTCGCGTTTTACGACGCCTCGGTAAGAAATGAGGTTGGTCAATTCTACTCAGCCGGATACCACACGGCGTACCATTACGGCTTACAATTTAATTTTGAAACTTATCAGCTACCAATATAACGTTAATTTAGATAATTCCTTACAAGTGCAAAATTCAATTTATTGAAGCAATACAAAATACCTTTACAAACCTGTGTAGCGTCTCGTATCTCAGAGTTCTACCGTGAGGGCATTATTGATCTTCGTACAAGATGGCAGGTTGTGTTTATACTGTGTATATATCTATGTCACTACTTTGAAGGCTGTATTGACTTAGTTGCAACGGGGAATATCATTTTGTGACCAATATTTTAGACTCTTGTTTACGATTATTTGACTATATCCCTTTATACTTCAGAGGGCATAAGTGTAGTGATATATTCAGTGATTAGTGTAGTGTATGCGAGTTTAGACGTGTGTAACGTACTTTGTACATTTATATACAAGACATGTGTCTTTATATAATTATGTTTTAATTATGTATATAATTATGTTTACATATATTACATTTATGTATATTTAATACATACATGAATATAGTCACACTAACTCACACATAAAGGTACATACACGGTCTCAGGATGCACCACGACAGTAACAAGAGAGCCCTTGGTGAGAGTGGTTGTGAAGTGACATGTTGTTACTTGTTGCGTGTTTGAGCCTGTGCTATATTCAACATTAGTTTATAAACACTACAATAGGGCTTTCTTTATTCAATGAATAATCTGTCACTAATCTAAGAATCTATCTATCTAAGATCTTGTATCGGGCTTAGTAGAATAGATCAACCACATTTCTTACCGAGGTGTCGTAAAAGGCGACTAAGGTAAGTTGACCCACCGTGTGGTATCTGCTTAGTCGCCTTTTGCGCTACCTTGGTAAGAAATAAGGATGTTCTATTCTACCCTAATATATTACTGAGATGTTGTAAACAGCGACTAAGGTAAGTTGATCCGCCGTGTAGTATCCGGCCGAGTAGAATAGACCGAACATTATTTGTTACTGAGGTATCGTAAAAGGCGACTAAGGTAAGTTGACCCACCGTGTGGTATCCAGCTTAGTCGCCTTTTGCGCTACCTTGGTAAGAAATAAGGGTGTTCTATTCTACTCAACCGGATATCACACGGTCGGTCAACTTACCTTAGTCCTCTTTTACGATACCTCAATAAAGAATGAAGGTGGTCTATTCTACTCAGATAACAGACGGTGGGTTTGATTAATGAACAAAAATAAAAATAGAGCACTAATTTCTCAAGCAAAAAATTATATTCTTTCACATACACTATATTATAAATTTATCGTAGAACTAATTTCCCCTAATGTAAATTCAGTCTCTCTTAGATTATTACTCAAAGGGATCGCTTTGAGCAAACATCTTCAACGTCTAGCGCTCGAAACTATATCCCCGGGTATCCAAGAGATGAACAGATTTCCGCCGTTAATATCATTGAATCTAACGTGTGGTAGAAGTGCTTATTTTATTCATTTATTTATTAGATACACCAACGATATATTATAGAAACATTAACAATAAATTCTTATATTAATTCAAGTTCCAATATAATATTTATATTTAAATTCTTTATATTTAAATGAGTTAATCTTGTATATATATATTGTAGACAGCAACATTTTTAATCAGTGTTTTAATTTATTGTTGCTAGCAACACTTCATAATTACCTCTCATCTAGAGTATAAAAATGGTCAGGTCAAGAACTGAGGTATCATTTACGATCGGTACTTGCGTGCGAAAGCTCTGTTATTTAATGTGTTCACGTCGGTCATCTTGTTTGGTTACAAATGTATTAATTTAGTTCTCTTTTCTTAAATCCTACTTGGATCCTAACAATATATATTCCGAATCTCGGAAACGGCTCCAACGATTTTCCTGAAATTCAGCATGTAGAAGGTTTTGGGGGAGAAAAATTGATCTAGCTAGGTTTTATGTAAAAAAAATATAGTTTTATCCCTGTTTTTGGGCATTAAAAACACTAACATTTATATTGAATTGAATTTTCGCCATTAACTGACAAGTTGGCGTAGCCTTTTCGGGTAACGGGCAGCGTCGAGAAATGTGAATGCCAACGATCGATCCCCAACTAAATAATTGTTTTTACTTTTATTTTAAGTTTTTTAATTTTTTTTTGTAAAAAATTCCCAGTCACCCAGATATTTATCATTTACAGGTGTATTCAGCATTATTTTTTATTTTGTTAGTTCTTTCTGAAAAAATATATATGTCAAAAAATATAAGTATAAAATATTAATAAAATAAAGATAATAATTGTCATACTCAGAAATTATGTTATTATGTCAACTGAATAAAATAAAAATAACATATAACAAGTAAATTAGACTGCTGTCACAAGTGCCCGTACGTGGATATTTTCTTCTTAAAGCTATTGAAAAGTGCTAGTACTATTTAAAGAAACAATGGACAATAATCACTAAATCGATAGAATAAATAGATAATTTATAGAATTACGCGTTACTTTGCGGAGGTCCATAATACAAAAGTAATGAGAATATTATTTTGCTATAATCCGCGATAAAAGGAAATATATGCAATGCTAAATGTAGAGTGTACTATTCTTTCTCATACCTAATACATGCAGAAAGCCATTTTGCGATTTTGTCGTGCTTTGCGATTTTGTCGTGGAGTCTATCTCCTGACGATGCTTCGGTTACGGGGCGGAACAATTGTTGAGATTGTGGTGGTGAAGTGTGCAGTATTTGTGAATTGTTGTGTCATCGGTGTCGGTTAGTGCATGAGTTCTTACAAATTCTGCATGTATCAGGTATGAGAACGAATAGTACACTTTACATTAAGCATTACATATATTTCCTTTTATCGCGGATTATAGCAAAATAATATTCTCATTACTTATGAATAGATATAAAATACATATGACAACATGTTTGTAACATGTTGTGCCGACCCCACTTAGAATAGAATAAGGGCAGGAAGATGATGAAAGAATCGCATTTTTCCTTCGATAACAGGAAAAATCTTGCATTATTGTAGGTAATAAGACGCTGCAATGCGAACAAAGTCAAGGATATCACAAATTCTTATATCTTAAATTAATCAATTTAATGTATAAGAGTTGAATTGTAAGTGAATCAAATCCTCAAGTAACATCCGGTAACATAAATCATTGCTCATCGCTATCGTAACTAGAATATCAAATCAAAATCAAGAATGATACCAGCAGCAACCGCTTTCAAAGACCTTAAACAATGTTCCTATAGTATTTAGAAACCGGCATTTCACAATGGAATTTCATTATACAAAAGGAATTTCAATACTATTACTTATCACTAGCAATCGCCAGCGACTCTGTCCGCATGGAACGATTAAAACCGTAATATAATCATAAGATAACCATAAATGGTTAAAGTGGGTTGACCTTAAAAGTTAAACATATGTTGTTTCGGTTTATATTCAGAAGTTTTAGAGGGAATCAATTTTGTTATACTTACATGATTTTTAAGCTGTGATGGCCCAGCGGTAACACCGTTCGACTCTTTCGAAAAAGGTCGCGGGTTCAAACCCGGGCAGACACCAATGAGTTTTTCTGTTAAAAACTTATGTGTCTAATTATCACACGCTTTTCGGTGAAGGAAAACATCGTGAGGAAACCTGCATATCTCTAGAGAATTCTGGAGATATGTGTAACCTACCAATCCGCACTGGAGCAGCGTGGTAGGTTTTAGCTCCAATCCTTCTCTCCATAAACGGAGAGAAGAGGCCTATTCTCAGTAGTGGGATAGTAACAGGCCGCTACTTTTTTTTTTTTACATGATTTTTATATAACTCTCACCGTTTACTCAGCGCACGCAAGGTAAGCTTTACATTTTGCCGTTTTTGTAATTGCTGCTTCTATTCATCTTACCGTGATGTTAAATAGTCTTCCTCAATAAATGTACTATTTAACACTAAAATAATTTTTAAAATTGGACCAGTAGTTCCTGAGATTAGCGCGTTCAAACAATTAAAGAAACAAACTACAGCTTTATATATTAGTATAGATTTCATTCATTGTAATCCTTCTTCTGAATGTAACTCTGTGATAGTCCAGTGGTGAGACTGTGCGACTCTTTCGAGAGATCTATAGTTCGAACCCCGAGCAATGAGTTTTCTGTTAAAACTTATGTGTCAAATTGTTTATTGCACAAAAGTAACAATAAAATTATATTGCTATAATCTCTATCTATATGCGATGAAGTTAAATAGAGAATATATATAATGCTATAGTGGCCAATCCGTTTTCATACCTGATACATGCAGGATTCTTAAAAACACATGCACAAACCTCCACCACCGCTACCACAATACACAAGCACTACTGTTCACTATCACAAACTCAACAATCGTTTCAACCCGCAACCGAAGCATCATCAGGAGATAGACTCCATAACAAAACTACTCGCTTCGACGATGCTTCTGTGCTCGCCCGTCCCGCCCAGTGACGCTGTAAAAACCGTAAGGATTAACAGCATATAGTAAATTGGAAAAAAAAATCATCTGTATAGTCTGAGTGTGAAAGAAATGTAAGATAGATATAAGTTGTACATTTTGTTGTAAATAAAAGTCATGTTAGTTTTTTATATATATTTAAAAAAATTACCCCCAGCCAGATAATTCAGGTACGTATTAGTGAATGAACTACAATGGGCGTTGCTTTCAATGCTATTTAAATCTTTATGACATAGCTTGTGAAACAATTACAAAACACTCAACAAATAGCTTCCCGAAAGATGCTTTTTTTGTGTAAAGAGACGATCGTTCACCCGGAAGGCGTACGGAACGCTGAATCAAAAATAGCACAACCACAAATACTACAAAGAGTGTGTCACCTAGTAATTGCTTGGTGTAACTCGTGTATTGCATAATATTTGTTTAGAAGTTTTTACATTTCGCATGCTTAATATGTGTCCTAATTTAAAATTAGGCTTAGGACCGATTTTTCAATCGTCAGGTAAAACGTCGAATTACTACTTGACGAATAAAGTTATCCAATCCTATATTCCGAGGAATATACATATTTCTATAAGGAATATATATCTCAAAATGTATGTCAAATAACGAACGATTAGTTATCCTTTACGATACGATACGAGTTACGCTTTACGATTTTGTCGCGGAGTCTATCTCTTATTTATTTATTTATTTGGATCACCAACATAAGAAACAGTAACAATATTTATAATAAACATTTCCCGTGGCTTAAATCTAACTGTTCTCACATTTACAGGTAACCACAGCATGCTATGTGTTACATAAGTAATTAAAAATTTTAAATTATTAATAATTTGTGTTAGTTTTATATATATATATTTTTTCCTATTTTATAAATTATTATTATTATTTAATTTTATATTTATAATTATTACAATTTATTATTTATTTAAATTTTTTATTTATTGTGGGCGAGGTAAGTCAACTTTTAAAAGTTTTAATTTAAAATTGACAAGATTATCGAAGTGTATATCGATGTCTGGAATTTTCTTCGTATAATCATTGTATAGACGAGAAACGCGGACAACAGGTGAGTTACGACCTAACTCAGTCCTGCAAGCTTTAGGCACAAGCATATTAACTGGGTGGCGTGGAATTCTAAAGGGAACATTAAATTTAAATTTCTCTAACAGGCAAGGACAATCTATAGAGCCATTCAGTAACTTATGGAGGAAGCATAGATCTAACTGAGATCGCCGCGATGACAGTTGTTGAAGGTGAAAGTGGTCCAATTTGTCTCTGTAACTTTTAATACTTTTCGAGGTTTGAAAGCGGTAGATTAACCTGCGAATTAATTTCTTTTGTACTCTTTCAATTCTCTCCCTGTAAATTTTGAAATTAGGATTCCACACCGTGCTACAGTACTCTAGCTTACTTCTCACGTAGCAGTTGTACAATTGCATGATAGTAGCTGGTTTTTTAAAGTCTTTTGTATACCTCAGGATAACCCTAAAGATCGGTTTGCTTCCTTTACGATTTTATCAACGTGATCTGAAAAACGAAGTTTGCCGTCCATCTGAATACCTAGGTCTCGAATTGACGGGACTTCTTTTAATTCTATTCCATCCAAAAAGTATTTTGATAGCAATGGGTTGCGTTTCCTGGTAAATCTAATATACTGACATTTAGTAGTATTTAAGTACATTTTATTTTTTCTACACCAATCACGAATGTTGTTAATATCATCCTGAAGGTATTTAGTATCTATATTGTTTTTAACTGTCCTCATCAATTTAAGATCGTCGGCAAATAGATAAACTTCGCAATGTTTTACTACACATGTTATGTCATTGATGAAAACATTAAATAATAATGGTCCTAGTATCGACCCCTGAGGTATACCAGAGGATGCTACAAAAGGGTGTGATTGGCTGCCATTAACCACCACTCGTGAGAAACGGTTTGTAAGATAAGATTTACACCAATCAAGCAGACTGCCAATTATTCCGAAATCATGTAACTTTTTTATGAGCCCTTTATGATTTACCTTGTCAAAGGCCTTCGAAAAGTCCATGTATAACGCATCTACTTGCAAGTTTTGATCCATAGCTTCTCTTAATTCTGATGTGAATAGTGATAAATTGGTATTAGTCGACCTTTTAGAAATAAAACCATGTTGTTTCGTGGTGATGTATATTTTAACATGCGTGTAGATAGCAGTATGCACAAGAGATTCAAATAATTTTGATATTGTTGATAGGATAGAAATTGGCCGATAGTTAGCGATTTGCTCTTTTTTTCCGCTTTTATACACAGGGACTATCCTAGCCTCTTTCCACGTATCCGGAAATACACCTGTATGCAGCGATTGGTTAAAGAGATATGCTAAAGGAAAGCACAATACATTTGCAGTTTTGACTAGTAAGAGTGGATGTATATTATCCGGGCCTTTACCTTTAGTGATATCTGTGGCTTTAAGTTTTTTTTCTATTTCCTTTGGTGAAAATTGAATGTTTCCTAGCGTACCCAAAGTTTTAACGCGCGATATGGAATTATAATTATAGTCATTTGTGACATCATTGTCCGTTTCATACACCGATGAAAAATACCCTGCAAACATGTCCGTAATAACATCGAGTTCGGAAGATTTATTATCATTTAGAATCATTGTTTCCGGGTATGATGAATAATTTTTACGAGTATTTTTTATGTGTGTCCAAAATTTTCGAGGATTTTTTGTAAGTTCGTTTTCCAGTTCATTAATGTATCTATTATAGCAATCTCTTATCAATCTATTAGAATCATGTCTTAAATATTCGAATTCAATTTTATCAAGTGGATTATTATATTTCTTAATTCTTTTATGATATTTATTCTTTTGTCTCAGTAAACCTATTAGCTGGCGAGAAAACCAAACAGGATATGAACCATTTTTTGCCGAAGTCATAGGAACATATTTCACAATGACATCGTGTAGAATTTCGTAAAATTTTTTCACCATCTCATTTATATCATGACATGAACTAAATTCATTTACCCACAGTATGGACTTCAAATAATTATTTATTGCATTGTAATCACCTTTATAAAAATTATATCGACAAGTTTGACGTATAGTTTTTCTTGTATCTTTAGCTTCTAGAGTGATTTCGAGAGGTGGATGAAGTTTATCTATACTTCGCACCGGGTGTAGACATTCAGATATTTCCAAGGTCCCCTCATTACTGAGTACTAAGTCCAGTATTTTGTTGTTACAATTTGTCACTTTGTTAAATTGTTTGAGGTCATTAAACATTAAAAAATCAACAAAGCTGGACAGAAGTTCACGATGTTCATATTTTGAGGGTACTGTGCAATTTACATTTTCATTTTGATTATCCAGCCAAATTATATCACTTAAATTGAAATCACCAACAATCAGAGTACGCTCATGATCATTGCAGGATTCCAGGTTTAAACTAGTTTTGTCAGTGTAAATTTTTAGATTTTCTTTTCTTACTGGCGGTGGTAAGTATACGGCACATAATCTAATTATTGTAGCACTTTTACCTGGCCGTACATCAGGTGTGTTAATGCAGACCCAAAGATCTTCACAATCACTCTCCCACTCAAAGATTCGTTTGGAACTTAGTTGATCAGATACTGCTATCAAAACGCCCCCTGCCCTTACAGTACTAGCAATTGAAGAAGTCTCCCGATCTCGTCTATATACCGCGTAACCCTTTTCAAAAATTTCAGAATCGAAACATCCGCTATTAAGCCAAGTCTCTGTAAATATGTATACATCGAAATTACTATTGAGTATTTGTTGACGTACCTCTGTTAAATTTGTATTTAATCCCCTTACATTTTGGTAGTAAATTGTAATATTGTTAGCTGACATTAAATAATTTAATTAAGTAGTAGTAATTAGATGTAGAGTTATGATAAAGATATAGACTATTATTTTATTTGAGATAACTCTTCAGGATTGTTAATTAATTTATACACTGAATTTTCAGTCTTACGCATGAATATTCTTCCTTCCTTTATCCAAACGAATTTATAGTTGAGTTCTTTAGCCTTAATTCGTGCAGCTGCGTGTAGGGCTTTTTGTTTTGGCGACAGATGCTCAATAACATAAATCGGTTTTTTTTCACCACCTATACCAATGTGGGATGTATTTAATCTTTCAGTAACAGTGTTCGCCTTTTTGTGAAATGTTTTAGTAGCTGCCAAAAAGTTGTCTCTTACCCTCGGAGAACTAAATTTAATTACCACGGCTCTTGGGCGTAGGTTATCACTATTTATTTTAGCAACTCTCGTGCACAGATGTATGTCTGATTCATTTAAATTATACTTTGCGATGGTCGCTATTTGTTTTACAATAGTAATTAAATTTTCAGATTTATGTTCGGGAATATTTTGTATTTCTAAGTTACTGGCTCGAGAATGCTGTTCCATCCGAGATATTCTAGAGTTGAGATCCGTAATTGTATTTTGTAGTGTTGTGTTATCAGACTCGAGCCGGGTTATTTGAGAAGATTGGGACTTTATTTCACTTTCTAAGGTTGCCTGTTGATTTTCAATTGCAGTTATCGAGTCTGAAACTTGTTTAAACTTTTCCAAAATTTCGTTAGTTTTTAGTTCGAATTGTTTTATGATACTGGTTTTGAAATGATCTAATATATTTTGTAATTCCTCCCTTACTATTTGGCGTACACTTTCCATCGATATGTCAGGCGGGGAGTTCTGTGTAATATTTGCACCCCTCCTAGAATTCACGTTACTCACGGTTTCCGAAGGCTTTATTGGTGGCCGGATCGGTGTAGCAGCGTTGTCCCTTTTTGGTTGCTTGCTATGACAACTTGGACATAACCATTTTGCCTTAAACTCCTCTGATATGTCCTTTAATCCTTTATTTATATTAACACAGCTTAGATGACATTTGACTTTGCAGGATACACAGTTTAGGTAGTTCATTGACGCAGTCTGTCGTTCGCAGCATCCAAATTTTATTCTCGCCTGTGACATATTTTTACGACTAAATACAACATTGAAACGGGTCTCGGCATCAAGTAAGCTCGCCCGTTTGAACGCAGCACTGTACAGCGATAATGAGTCACAACTGCAAGCATGCAACGCGCTCGCATCTACCGCCCGTTAAATGATTCCAGTTAATTTTATAAAATTTTCAATCACTAATAACTTTTTATTTCTTCCGAGCACAAGGGAAAAGTTTTCACCAAAACATAGGTCACATTTTATTCTATTAGAGAATGTATAGTTCTGTACTATTTAGTCACTTGAAACCACTATTTACCAATTATTCTTATAGAACAGATTGTAACACGTTTGTATCGAACGACATTTATATTACTATCTCTTGACGATGCTTCGGTTACGGGGCGAAACAATTGTTGAGATTGTGGTGGTGAATGTGTGCAGTGCTTGTGTATTGTTGTGCCATTGGTTTAGGGTAGTGCGTGAGTTCTTACAAATTCTGCATGTATCAGGTATGAGAACGAATATTACACTCTACATTTAGCATTACCGATATTTTCTTTTATCGCGGATTATAGCAAAATAATATTCTCATTACTTTTGTATTTTCGATTAGTTATCCGTCAACTCTATTGACAGATGCGGTGTTTTAAGTAACTAACCTCGCACTCGGCCAGTATGAAAGAGATAAAACTATCACAAATGTAACAGATCATTAATTGAGTAATATACATCGTATACTGGCCCGTTATCGCAGTGGGTAGTGTTGCTGCCTTCTGCTCTGCGAATCGCAGGTTCTATTCCCTCCGAGGTCCAACATTTTCTAAAAATCAATTTGTAATCTTTGACTCTGAGTGTATAATTGTATTTAAGTATGTATTTAAAAATTATATAAGTATATATTCACCAGTTGTCTGTTATCTATAACACAAGTATTAAGTTACTTACTTTGGGGACGGACGACCGTGTGTGTAAGTGTCCGATATATATATTTTTTTAAATACTGTAATTTTAGCTTTGCCATTAAATTAGTTTAAAAACACAAGACTATTATACTGTTGAGGATTACATAGATGATAAGAATGCATAGATATAGCTCTACTCTTTAACTCTGCACAAGATATTAATGACTAAATGTAACTAGTCATGATAATAATATCTCAAATAAGAGCAACCGCCGAGTTTCTTGCTGGCTCTTCTCGGTAGGAACAGCTTTCCGAACCAGCAGTAGAGTTGTATAAAGTTTGATTACGCCAAACGATTGCCACAGCTGTGTTTATCAAAACTCTTTTTTAATTTAAATATATTTTTATTATCTAAACAATTATAATGTCTAGGTAGTCAAGAAATAAAGAAACAAGAAATATAAAATAAAAGCTTCAGAAATAATTGTATTATTAATCATAAAAGCAGTGACTTTTATTTTAATGTAAATAATTGATAAATTTGCAATCTTATTATCATGTAAATAAGCCATTGTTATTTTACTTCAGACATCTGTCATCATATGTAAATATGTATTTCGCGTGAATAATACGTTATATATTAAAAAATAAAATTATCTATTTCTTGACTATTACATTAAAATTGGATTAAGTAAATTGAACACAGAGTTTTTTCTCTGTAAGTCTTAAATAGACGAACATTTTTATGAATGCTTTGGTAACTATATTAGGCACTTAGTTTTCTGTACAAATAATCTCTACTTTTATCCGCAATTTGTTGTCTTATGAAATAGTAGAGTACTAGATGTCTTTGAATGCTTCGATATTTTATGCTTTACCATCTTATTAGTAAAGTCTTTTATAGAGATTATAATCATTGTAAAATAACTAAAGATATATTTATTTAATATACTGTTGTATTTTAGAGTGACTTTAACCAGACTACTTCTCTTACAGCTTAAAATACTTAAAAGCAAACTAAGGTAAGTTGACGTCAAGCAAGTGGCTGGCCGTGAAATACGTAGCCAAATCATGTGACAACATTTTTATAACACGTTGTTCCGACCCCACTTAGAGTGGGATAAGGGCAGGAGGACGATGATAAAGTTTACCGATTTTATAGTCTGGAGCGACAAACGAGTACGAAAATAAAAAATGAAAAAAATTATTGACAGGTGTTCCATTATTTTTAATCATTTATATGTTATTACCGTTTTGGATTTTTGGTATATTAAAACAGTTATCAATTTATCGCAGATGCGCGCGCGCAATCACTTATCTCGATACAGCAGTTTTTGCAGTAGCGCGCCAACTGGCAGGTGAGGCGCACGTGTTCAGTATTATATAAATACGTGGTCGCTGTGTTACTTATAATTAAAATGGTGAGTGCACTGTAATTATTTATCACTCGTAGTCATGTGATTAATAACAATCACAGAATAGTGATCGTTTCGCACGTGGCTATTTTTTATTTACACGTGTCTGATTTCGTATTCGGAAATGTGAAAAGAAATTTTTATTTCAGCACTTAAATTTGTTTTATTAAAAAAAAATTGTATTTGAAATGAATTGTTGTAACGTAATACATTTAATGAGATCTTTTTTATTTTTAAGTGTCTAGGTTAATTTGTAATTTAACGCCGTGTAGTATTCGGCTGAATAGAATAGTACCACCCTCATTTCTTATCGAAGTGTCGTAAAAGGAGACTAAGGTAAGTTGACCCGCCGTGTGGTATCAGGCTGAGTAGAACAGACCAACCTTAATTACCTAGTTGTCGTAAAAGGCGACTAAGGTAAGTTGACCCACATTGTTGTATCCGGTTGAGTAAAATAGACCACCTTTCCTTTAAAATAGACCTTTTTCTTACCAAGGTATTGTCAAATTCGACTAAGCTAAGTCGACATCAGACAGGCGGCCGGTCGTAAAATACGTAGCCAAATCATATGACAACATGTTTGTAACATGTTGTGCCGACCCCACTTAGAGTGGGATAAGGGCAGGAGGATGATGTTAATTCGTAATTTAACCATTCCCGCTTTTTTTGGTCAATGTCAAAACCACGTGGTAAGCCGAGAGGCATCACGTTCATTTTTATTACCCTTATCTTAATCATATTGAATAATAAACCTGGTTTAAAGAAATACATATTGTGACTACGTAACGGTCTTTATCGCAAAGAAGTGTATTTTGTTCTCATTTTGTCCAAACTCTATTGCGACGTTTAATTACAGTAGTCGACTTTGTACTAATTACATCTTTCAGTTCACGCACAATATATATTATCTAATATGCTTGTATATATATTTTTCATGTCATACAGCTTTAAGAGATATGCCACTGAGTGGTATCTGTCTGAATAGAATAGACTGCCCAATTATAGAAGATGGCTTATGTTTGTACTAATTACATCTCTCAGTTATCATGCACAATATATATTATCTTATATGCTTGTATATATATTTTTCATGTCATACAGCTTTAAGAGTATGCAACTGAGTGGTATCCGGCTTAATAGAATAGACCGCCCACTTTCTTACCGAGGTGTCGTAAAAGGCGACTAAGGTAAGTTGAGCAGCTGTGCTATCATGTTGATTAGAACAGACCGCCCACTTTCTTGCTGAGGCGTCGTAAAATCCGACTATGGTAACTTACCATGGTAACTTAACAACTTTATGGTAACGTGGATATCACATGGTGGGTAAACTTACCCACCGTGTGATATCCAGCTGCGTAGAATAGACCACCCTGTTTACTGAGGTGTCGCAAAAGTGCCTAAGGTAAGTTGACGTTAGGCAGATGGCGTGTCGCAAAATACCTAGCCGAATAATGTAACAATATTTTTATATCATATTGTGCCGACCACCTAGAATAGGATAAAGGCAGGAGTAGAAAAAGTACACTATATAAATAGGTATAATTTTAAATAACTTAACGCGTAATTATAAAATTATCTTTGAGGATAATAGTATACAGAATTCCACGTCAAATAAAATCACTGTATACATAATTTGTAGAAATTTGGCGGAAATACCCCGTGGAGTCTGTACTTCTTTCTGTGATATCTTCAAAAATACTGTACCGATGATTATGCAATTATCACCAATAGACTGAGTGGTTCATGAAGAATGTTCTAATATATAATTTGTTAAAGTTTGTATTAAGTTTGTAAAAATATGACAATGATTGTTAAAATACTAAAAATCAAGCCAAGTTTAAAAGATTTAATTTGTTAAAATGGTGTGTCAATTGGTAAAAATATGACTGCAATTGTTAAAATATTCGGAAAAATCAAGTTATATACGCAAATCTAGCTTATATACGAATTAGATGAATACCAAAATTAATTACAGAAAGCCTACTATACTGTTGAGGATTATTTAGACGATAAAAATGCGTGGATATAAATATTGTTCGACCCTGTACAAGATAGAAACATTAAATGTAACTAGCATTAAAAATTGTATTTTAAAAAAAAGAGCAACCGCCGAGTTTCTTGCTGGCTCTTCTCGCTAGGAACAGCTTTCCGAACCAGCAGTAGAGTTGACGATTCAAAAGCACTTGTTTACAAGTTTATTTGAATAAAGAATATTTTGAATTTTGAATTTTGAATCATTATCAACTAAAATAGTTTAGTGAAAGTAAATTTCAGCGCGAAACTATTTAAAGATAAAATTATGGTCTACTACTCGTGCGAAGCTACGACTTTCCAGTTATCTACTGGAATCTGGCGACTAAAGTAAGTTGACCCACCGTGACGTATTTGGTTGAGTAGAATATACCAACCTCTTTCTAACAGAGATGTCGTACAATACGACTAAAGTAAGTTGACGTAAGGCAGGCAGCGGGTCGTAAAAAACGAAGCCCAATCGTGTGACAACATGTTTATAACCTTGTATATTTATATATGTAATCTTGTAATGCGGTTATATTAATAATTGCGATAATTTGGTATATCGGAGCGATCAATAACAACTTAACGTGTTAGTATTTAAGAGAGAATTTTATAAATTTAGAGAGACCCGCAGTGTAATATATGGCTGAGTAGAATAGTACCACCCTCATTTCTTACCGAGGTGTCGTAAAAGACAACTAAGGTAAGTCGACCTGCCGTGTGGTATCCGGCTGAGTAGAATAGATCACCCTCATTTCTTACCGAGGTGTCGTAAAAGGCGACTAAGGTAAGTTAACCCACCATGTGGTATCCGGTTAAGTAGAATATACGACTCTTTTTCTTACCGAGGTGTCGTAAATTAGGACTAAGGTAAGTTTCTGTCAAGAAGGCGGCCGGTCGTAAAATACGTAGCCAAATCACGTGTCAACATGTTTATAACATGTTGGGCCGACAACATTTAGAGTGGGAAAAGGGCTGGAATATGTATGTTTAAGTAAGTGGCGGCCTGTTACTATCCCACTACTGAGAATAGGCCTCTTCTCTCCGTTTTTGGAGCTAATATCTACCACGCTGCTCCAATGCGGATTGGTAGGTTACTCATATCTCCACAATTCTCTAGAGATATGCAGGTTTCCTCACCATGTTTTCCTTCACCAAAAAGCGTGTGATAAATTGCAATTATCAATTAGACATAATTTTTAATAGAAAAACTCATTGGTGTCTGCACGGGTTTGAACCCGTGACTTCCTCGAGTCGCACAGTGCTACCGCTGGGCTACAACATGTGCATATGTTATATTTATGTATGTTAGTTGATAATTGAAAAGAGACACTATTTTCCAATGCCGCGCATTAAGACAATCTACACTTTGATAAGCGACCGGTTTCAACGAAACGTTTACAGTATAATTAGTCTGATAGAAGGAAATATTTTAGTACGAAATACGTTAAGTCAAATAAAAATAAAAGTAATAATAAAATTATTTTGCTATAATATAAAATAAATTATATAATAACCGAAGCTATATAATATAATAACCGAAACATCATCAGGAGATAGACTCCACGACCAAAAGCTGCTTTGCGATTTTGGTCGTGGAGTCTATCTCCTGATAATGCTTCGGTTGCGGGGCGAAACGATTGTTGAGTTTGTGATAGTGAACGTATATAGTGCTTGTGTATTGTGTTGGCGGTGGTGGAGGTTTTGTGTTTTTACGAATCCTGCATGTATCAGGTATGATAACCGATTGTCCACTTACATTTAGCATTATATATATTTTCTATTTTACTTCATCGCGAATTATAGCAAAATAATTTTATTATTACTTTTGTATTATGGATCTCCGCAAAGTAGCGCCTAATTCTATAAATTATTCAAATAAAATCATCAATCATGTGACCATCTTCCTCCAAAAATCCGCATTTTCTTTCAAGACCGGGAAAAAACAAATATTGTATTATTGAGGTTGGTTAAAATTTTGAGTGTGATTAAAGCACTAGTATATAATAAATTAATTAACATTTCGCACTCTTGATTATTTCTTTTTCATTTATACGACTGCATTTTTTTAATAATTCATAAAATTATGTGGACAATCTATCATAATCCATTAATTTAATTAATAATTTAAAATTTAATAATTTTTTATCAGTCACTGTTATTTCATATTTCTTAATATTAGTCTATGACTTATATGACGTCACGTTCCTTATATTATCAAACAATTACGTAGACAAACAACCGTAACAGGTATTTCAAATGGAACAAAAGCGCATTGTCCGTGATTTTTTATTTAAAAAATTCTATCATTGGCATTCAAAAGAATATTAAAAATAAAGCCGAGTATGCTTCTGTGCAGACGAGTCTGTTGTGTATTTGTTTAATATACGAAGCATCCATTCATCCAAAGCCAACGGTAAAAATAATTCCGAAGATATTAATTAGTCATTAACGTGCATTGTTATGTTTTAAGCCGTGTAATTAGCATCATAGCATGTTGTAAAACATTTTGTATCCGACTGTTAATCCCACTTCTGAGCGCATCAGTACTTTGCATTGTCTCTATTTATAAAATACAAATATCCGTCTGTGTAGATACCGAAACAAATGACTATGCTACTCGACAGCTTCGCAACTGCCTCTGTTATTTCGTATATATGTGAGATAATGATAAACCAATAAATATCATCACATTTATAATATTATTATGGATAGTTTAAAACCCCTATGCCTACCTACCCCTATGTATGGTATCCGGCTGAGTAGAATAGACAACCCTTATTTCTTACCGAGGTATCGTAAAAAGCGACTAAGGTTAGTCGACCCACCGTATCTGGTTGAGTAGAATAGACCAACCTCTTTCTAACAGAGATGTCGTACAATATGACTTAAGTAAGTTGACGTAAGGCAGGTAGCGGTCGTAAAATACGAAGCCAAATCGTGTGACAACATGTTTATAACCTTGTATATTTATATATATAATCTATAATATTTTCTGAATCTCAGAAACGGCATTGAAATACAATGAAATTAAATTCAGCATGTTGGGGTTTTTCTGTACTCTAAAATCTACACTAAAACATGTCCAGTTTGTCCACTCGTTCTACTGGTAAAAATGAATTCAAAATCTGTTCATTAGTATTTGAGTATTGTTCGTGTGAATATAGCAAACAGACAGACAGACGGCGGGAAACTTAGGTATATATATATTGTTGTATATTAAATTGTGTGCAGTAGAACACTTGTCCCAGTTTGACTTCTGATTTGCTTTATTTTCAGCTCATTATAGTTTTCCATTATAAGTTATTAATGATCTTTAATTTTTACTGTCATGCTCAAAAGAAAGAATTTTCTTTCAAATAAATGTATGTTAATTCTATTCTTTCTATTGTTAATTCACTTCTTAATTAAGAATAAAAATGTAAAATGTAGTATCATTGCTCTGAGCTTTTTCAATTACGAGCTTTATTAACTTGCAAGGTGTACATTTCAATCTCAGGTATAAAAAGTTGAAAAGGATTTCTAATAAAAATTCTTTACCCAAGAAGGTTTTGTTGCCGTTAAAACTATTCCTCATTTACTGAACGAAGGCTTTTGTCCCGCTTTATTCGATCATGAATGCACTTAGATTGATGGAGTCGGCAAATTTAAAAGATTGTATCTATTTTACTGTGAAACTTGTTTATTTTGTTTACCCCTGTTATAACACGTCAATGGATGGAACAATTTCGCTATCTCTTTAAAATTGTCAAAATTTTTCAATCGTCAAAGTTCTTGTTAAAGAAAAAATGTTGTAAGATCCAATTTAATTATCGAATACAAACCAAGTATCCAAAAATTAGAAAATTTTAAAAATCATTCTTAATTAAAAAGTTAAGATGTCGGGTCAAGTATTTTATTAAAAAATAAGTATTAGTTATGGATATCATTAAAACTACTTTAAATCACTTCTTGAAATAATTACTAAGTTCACATACAAAAGATTAACTATTAGATATGAAGGATAAAGTTTATTAATCTCTCTATACATTATTATGATAAACAAATTTCATAAATCAATGTTTTGATTAAACTAATGACTATACGACTATTTTCACATGATACGAAATTCATTATATTAATGCGTTCAATGATGTAAACAGGTTAAGACCACTAATTCAAATTCAAATTCAAAATATTCTATATTCAAATAAACTTGTAAACAGGTGCTTTTGAATCGTCAACTCTACTGCTGGTTCGGAAAGCTGTTCCTACCGAGAAGAGCCAGAAAGAAACTCGGCGGTTGCTCTTTTAAAAATTTAATTCTTATAATAATATGTTATTAATAAAGCTTATTATACCATTCAAAACTATTTCAATGATAAGAAAGCTTGTATTTAAGTTTTTTTAATTTGTTGAATAATTAGGCTGGTCCATTGGCGCAGTTAACAGTTATCCTGCCTTTAGCTTCATGGGTGATTCCCGCCGAAGATCAACATTTTCTAAAAACAAGCTTTTTAGCTCTTCAAGTTTGCGTGTATTTATATATTTTAACCAATATATGAATGTAGTTACCAGTTGTCTGTGACCCATAACACAAATATTAAGTTTCTTCGTGGACGGATCACCGCATGTATTATTGTCCCATATATTTATTATTACTTATATATTATTTTAATAAATATCTTGGAAAAGAGTGACCACCGAGTTTCCTGGTTCTTCTGATTTTTGGTATGGCATGCATCTTTTAAGTATAACTAACGATCATTCTAAAAAATGATCATGTATCCGCGTTATGTTGGGAGTTAATTAGACGCAGGTATACAAGATTTATCCTCATCGACTTACGTTAATTACCTTAAAAATTTCTTGCGCAACAATATGTTTCTTAACACCATGTAATTTAAACGTCTACATTAGGAGTTATCGCTAAATTAAAACTAACACTCGCTAAAATGTTTAATTAGGGGAACTTTAAAACAGCGATAGTAACGCATGGATAGGTCTGCTAGTTACATTATATGACTTATCTCAGTGTCTCTATCTCTCTCCCTCTTTCTATCTATCTATCTCTGTCTATTGTCAACCAATAAACGTCCGATGTGAGACAGGTCCGGCCTCACACCCTTTAGGCGACGCTACCAGGATGCTGCGAGTTTCGCTCGAGACTCGCTCTCCCAGTTTTTCACTCCGGCGATGCTTCTGCGCTCGCCCATTCTCTTGATGACGCTGTCAAAGCCTCTAGGACTAACAGCATTAGTTAGTGTCTGAAAAAAAAAGACATAGGTCTCTTCAAAAGACTTCCACAGTATACAATCAATTATCAAGACCGTTAAATATTACGCCATTGTATAGATTGCATACTAAACAATGACCATGGTTGATCATATTAATTAAGATTGGTGTGTAAAATTAACTATACTTATTGTTGCTCGTGCGTAATCGCAAAAGCCAAAATTGCATAAAATTCTCTACAATTTTCCTCGCCAACTTAAATCATTAATATGCTCTACACGTAATATTTTCTGTAAACGTTTCCATTGCAAATACTGTATTAAAATAAATTTTACAATTTCAATTGCCTTTACAAAGGCTTAATTTTGTATTTGGTAATTTTTTTTAATTTAATAAACCTCTTTTGAAGGTTTAAACATTACTTTGCTAACGAAGCGAAAGTCGACTATATGGGAACTAAAACCGATTATTTGTTATTTATTAAATTAACTGTATTCACTGCTAATTTTTTATACGGATTATCCGTCTTTGAAATTTTATTAATAAAAATCCTCCCGCCCTTATGATATGATTTGGCTATGTATTTTACGATCGGCCGCCTGCCTGACGTCAACTTACCTTAGAACTATTTTACGACACTTCGTTAACAAAGAGGGTGATATTCTATTCAACCGGATACCACACGGTGGGTCAATCTACCTTATTCGCCTTTCACGACACCTTGGTAAGAAATGAGGGTGGTCTATTGTACTCAGCCGGATACCACACGGCGGGTTAAATATTTAACTAAGTAATAGGTTAATCAGCAGGTTTTCTGTTAATTGTATTAAAGAGGTCGCGCAGTTCTAAAAAAATTCGCCAGTGCAGATCTTGAGGAAAGTTTTGGTTTCGCACATTCTCCGAAACGGCTAAACCGATTTTGATGTGAAATTTACTGTAAGAAAGAGGATGTTATAGAACAACATACAGGTATTATTTATCCTAGAATTCCTGCGGAAAAAACTTAGTTACACACTGATTTCTACGCGGGCGAAGCCGTAGGTAGAGCTAGTTTACGTATAAATTTGTAATTGGAACAAACACAGTCATCGACAAAACCAGAACCGGTTATTTGAACCGGTTCTGTTTTTGAGTTATACATTACAGTCTCAGTAACGAAAATTGTATTTTAATTAGGTTTTAAAGTTTTTTGGACGTTAATTAGCGGATATGTAACTTAAGACTCTTGGATTAAACCTTGCATCTGAAAGTAATATGATAACCAATCTTATATTGAACTATTTTAGACTTGTCTTTACACAAGTTCTAAAAGCAATTAAAAAGACACTTATTAATAAAGCTTATTATACTGTTGAAGAAGCTGTGATAGCACAGTGGTAACACCGTCCTCCTCTTTCGAGGTCTAGTGTTCAAACAACGGGCAGGCACCTATGAGTTTTCTATTAAAACTTGTGTCTAATTGATAATTGCAATTTATTATACGCTTTTCCGTGAAGGAAACCTGCATATCTCGAGAGGATTCTGGGGTTATGTGTAATCTGCCAATCCGCATTGGACCAGCGTGGTTGGTCTTAGCTTAGATTCAAATTGCAACCACTTATGCACTAGATTGTATTGTAAATTTTGATTTGTTAACAATAACAAATATATTGTAATACTTAATTTTGAAAAGAGTGACCGCCGAGTTTCTTGCTGGTTCTTCTCGGTAAGAGCACCTTTCCGCCAGTCGTTGCTTCATTGTTATTTGACGATCCAAAAGTGCTTGTAAAAACCGATTTGAATAAAGAATTATTTGAATTCTAATTTATACGCCTGTAGTACTAGACTGTTTTTATTTGATAAAAGAAGCAATATACTTATCAGCTCATCTCCTTATCGTTTTAATTATGTGGGTAATATAGTTTATCATGTTATTAAACTATTTTAGAGATAAATATAGAATAAAATATTTATATTTTAACTTTGATGTAACGACGTTGAAGATAAGCAGATTAAAGTCTAACTTAATCATTGGATACGAAAATCGGCTATAAATTTGAATCGATGCATTTATGAATTTATAATTTTTTGAATTCAATTCACGTAAAAATTCTTTCTCCAAGTAAGCTTTTAAACCATCAACCTTATTGCTTGTTTGGAAAAATGCTCCCGAGAAGAGCTAGCAGAAATTCGGCGGTTGCTCTTTTCAAAATATAATTCTAATAACTAGTTACATTTAAGTCATTACTATCTTGTGCAGGGTCGAAGAGTATATATATCCACGCGTTCTTATCATATATATAATCCTCATCAGTATAGTAGGCTTCTGTATCAGCCTCCCTTTAAAAGTCTATATAAGGCCTGTTTCACAATATACTGATAAAGTGTCGGATAGTTAACCGACAAATAAACTAAGTAGCAGATAAATGTCTCTAAAGAGTAAACATTAAAAATTAATAAAATCGCGGCCATTTTGAAATAGGTATTTGTTAAGATACCGCCGTGTGGTATCCGGCTGAGTAGAATAGACCAACCTCATTTCTTACCGAGGTGTCGTAAAAGGCGACTTAGGTAAGATGACCCACCGTGTGGTATCCGGTTTAGTAGAATAGACCACCCTCTTTCTTACCGAGGTGTCGTGAAATACGACAGAGGTAAGTTGACGTCAGGCAGGCGGCCGGTCGTAAAAACGCAGCCAAATCATGTTACAGCATGTTTATAACATGTTGTGCCGACCCCACTTAGAGTGGGATAAGGGCAGGAAGATGATGTATTTGTTAAGATAAACAAACTAACAGCCACCTGTTACCTTATTAGGGGTTTTAAGTACTGAAAAAGCCTGTCAGAAATCGTTCTCAAAATGCCGAGATATGTGTCAGATATTTTCCGACAGTTTATTGGTAACTTGTGAAAGAGGCCCTTAAACTGCTGTAATGTCTATTCTAAAATTGATTTTGGAATTCTATAATAGAATCGTATACCAAAACACAAAAACGACTGACTTTGTAAGGCGCCAAGCAGGAGCCGTAAACTTATGTCGGTTCCCACCTTTTTTATTATATACATATATTAAATAGGAACTTCAATACAAGTTTAGATGCACATTTATATAAATAAGTAACCTGTTGCAGATAAATTCGTGACTCAAAACCAGACAGCCTCGCTCGTGCCTGCTGCCATTATCTCAAGTTTTTTTTATTGAGCATTGACTAATCTCTTCACGGTCAATACATCGTAGCCATCTTTGTTGCGTAAATATCTTTTTTGACATGAGTATTTGAATGTATAAAAAAATAAAGCATTCAAAATTGGAACGAACCTAATTTTTGTATTAATGACACTTTAAAATGGTTTGCAAAAGCCAATAAGAATTATTTGAATTGCAATTTAAGAACTTATATCGAATGATGAATAATGAAAATCAAGGTTTAAGATATGTTGCTGTGTGATATCCGGCTGAGTAGAATAGACCACCCCATTTCTTACCAAGGTGTTGTTAAAGGGAACTACGGTTAGTCGACCCGCCGTGTGGTATCCGGCTGAGTAGAATACAGTAACCTCATTTCTTACTAAGGTGTCGTAAAGGCGACTAAGGTAAGTTGACTCGCCGTGTGGTATCCGGCTGAGTAGTAAAGGCCACCCTCTTACCGAGGTGCCGCAAAAGGCGACTAAAGTAAGTTGACGTCAGGCAGACGGCCGGTCCTAAAATATGTAGCCAAATCATTTGACAACATGTTCATAACATGTTGTGCCGACCCACTTAGAGTGGGATAAGGTCAAAAAGATGAATGAGAAGAAACGAGACTACCTTTCACTTCTTTATGATAAGACAAATATAAGTATTGGTCTTTCATCTTCTCTCTTATTCTTTTAAATTAAATAATAAGAGAGACAGCCCAGCCTTTTGTTCTATATATATCAATTTTTTAATGTAATGGACAGTTTAAATTATACCATAAAAATATTATTTATTTATTCTTCGTATAGTACACGCCTTCTTAAACTATGGGTCGCGACCCCAAATGGGGTCGCGTAGCAAAATTCTGCGGTCGCGAGAGATTTAATGTCAAATATTTATATATACCATTTTATAACACCACTAGAGTTGGCGGAATACATGGGATATTGGGATTTTTATAGGTTTCAAAACGAATTCTAAAACTATTTATTTTCATATGTATATTGTTACCTAATAGATAAATCATCAAATAATAATAAATTATTTTTGTTTTATATTTGTATGGGGTCATCACGCCGTGTGGTATCCGGCTGAAAGGAATAGTACCACCCTGATTTCTTACCGAGGTGTCGTAAAAGGCGACTAAGGTAAGTCGACCCGCCGTGTGGTATCCGGCTGAGTAGAATAGACCACCCTCATTTCTTACCGAGGTGTCGTAAAAGGCGACTTAGGTAAGTTGACCCACCGTGTGGTATACGGTTGAGTAAAATAGACCACCCTCTCTCTTTGTCGCGAATGACAAAATTTTAAGAAGCTCTGGTATTCGAGTTAAGAATATATAGTAAAATGTTTAGATCGATTGAGGTTTCATTTATACGTTGCCCATGCCAGTAACTTAGTTATTGCAGCCCCTCGAGCGTAAAAGGATTCCCTATTAACCGGGAGGAAGTCAATTTATAACTAACTGGTTAATAAAAGGAATATATGGGACAATTACACACACGGTCGTCCGTCACCAAAATGACTTAATACTTGTGTTATGGGTGACAGACAACCGGTAAATATTTGCAATATATAATTTTAATATATAAATATGTTCATAAATACCGAAGTGTCGTACAATACGAATAAGGCAAGGCGACTTTAGGCAGGCGGCCGATCGTAAAATACGAAGCATGTGACAATATGTTTATAATATGTTGTGCGATCCCAATTGGAGTGGGATAAGGGACACAGATTCGAAGAATTAACAAAATTTGTGAAAAACATTTAGTCCCCGGCGGGAATTGAACCCGCGTTCCCTGGAGCTGAAAGCAGGGTGACATATACTTAAAGTTAACAATATCCTTAAATATTCGTGTATGTTAGCCCAATAATTATTAACATCATCCGTACCAAATTTTGCGAATATTTAACATACAGACAGACTTTTACATTTATAATATCACTTCGTATGGTTATGTATGTATTAAATGTAAAGTCTTAAAACAACTATTACAGTTAAACGTATAAATTAACCTTGTAATTTATAGCTTTAGGCTATTAATTTGCTATAATCCGCGATAAAAACGACCGAAATATAATATGTATAAGGTATGTGAATTTTGCCTCCCTTATACACTTAGCATCATTACATAGACTCTCTTAAAAAACAGGTTTACAGCAAAATAATTCTTTTGTAACTTCTATATGTATTTTGCTTTATTATTTGATGATAAAAATATATAATAAAACTACAATTTGATTAAATAGATATAAGCAGAAACGAGGGAAATTAACTTAGGTCAAGGAAACTATGTATACTAGAATTTCTAACCGTCCCCATATAATCAAGGGGACTGTCAACGTTATTGGGTTACATGTCCCGACGTCCCGGCAAAAGACTTAAATGACCTGATGACATTGCGGAATGCAATTTTAAGGTGTATAAGCTTCGTAAATGGAGCTTCGTATATAAAGCATCGTTTCCCATATTATTAAAGACTTTATAACATAAATAATTAGAAACACATTCGTATTGATTCGGTTAGAGATTAATAAACAAATACTAAAATTTTGGAACTCACTTTGATGTCCTCGCAGGTTGAGTTCTCCCGTTTACGCTGTTAGAAAAACACGACATCTAACCGATGTTGAAACAGCGCTAATTATTTTTCTTATTTTCACAGCTTTATATCATATAGAATTGTGCTGTGGGGCAAAGCGGCCGATTAAAATATTTTCGGTGTTTAAAAAATTTTAATTTCTTAAAAAATTATTATTTCTGTGTTGCGACTCAACAGAGTTGGTCTCGTTATTCACTTCGACAATAAAATTCCGAATTCCATATTTCCACAATGGTTTAAATTGAGTTAAGGAATTGAGAAATGTGCTTATACGTGAGGCATATTACGAAATTTAAAATTTTAGAAATCCTTTTGTTTCTATAAATGTTAAATTGGAATTGTTTAATAGATAGACCGCCGAGTTCCTTGCTGGTTCTCCTCAGTAGGGACAACATTCCGAACCAGTTGTAGCTTCATTAACCATATTGATCCTTGACCATTCAAAAGTGCTTGTAAGATCTTATTTGAATAAAGATTATTTTTATTTAATTTCATGGCAAAAAGGGTTTTTAGTTGTAGCCATAAAAAATGATAAAACAAGACTGCTTGTGCTGATTCTTAGAATATTAGTTGTTTTGGTTAAGCGATATGACATGTGAAAACATAGCAATAGTAAGGGTATATTTACTGATATATCACGTAAGGCAGACATCGGCGTGTCCTTTCAAGACGCCGTTGCTTCTTGACATGCGCAGAAAATGTCGACCCACGCGATCTGTGAACTCTTGGGGGGAGTGTTATATGATTAGGATCGGTTTATCCCGATTAAGACAATGTTAGAAATTACGATTTTTTTCTTTTATTTGTTTTTTAATACACTTTATTTACAGACTATGTAATAGTACGAACGAAAACAGGATTAAAGCAAAGCGCACAAAGGCGACCCCATTGCTTGAGCGGCTTAGACAACCTACGCTAAAATAATTATGAGATAAGGAAAATTGGATACTGAGATATTGCTAATATATACATGTAGCTATATACATGATATTTACGTACTATTAATATAAATGCCAGTGTCTTTTGTCCTTGTTTATTCAAAGACATAAACACTTTCGAAGGAGAATATAATACATGATACGATCACTCGTATGTGGTTATGAAAGTGGTAGAAAGGTTCTAGTTATACAATGGATCCTTTTATCTCAGAAATGACGTCCGCAAACGATGTTTTATGATTTTTTGTTAAAAACCATTGAAGAAATAAGTATTGGAGAGTTCGTTTTGTTTGCGCGTTTGAGTGATATTATTAATGACTAAAGTATTATTAATGCCCTAATATTTTTAGCGTGTTCTAAATTCCTCAAAGATAGCATTTAATGAGTATTAAATGCTATCTTTGAGGAATTTATTCAAGGCCTTCAAATGTCCGGGCGACGCTAGTAAGATCGATCTTTTATCCAATGTAAGTGACCTACATATATCTCAGGATCTCAAATATTCGTCGCTTAGAGGAAAAATTTTAACTTAAAAGACTTTTACTATAGTCGAATATATATATATATATATATATATATATATATATATATATATATATATATATATATATATATATATATATATATATATATATATATATATATATATATATATATATATATAAAAATATATGTATATGTATATATGTATATATATATATATATATATATATGTATATATATATATATATATATGTCGGCGGGTAGCCGTACTTTGAATATCAACATCACGCCATTTGATTTAGATTGTTACTATGATATTTAATTTGTCGATAAATACCTTCATTACTGAAATAAAAACACGTGGTTAATATTTTTACCACGTGTTCAGACTTCAGAATTAATATTTGCAAGTTACATTGTAATAAATTTAAACATTTCATTTTAAAATTGAGAACATTTCTTTGTAAGTAAAGAATAGTTTTAGTTGAAAAGGTGGGTAGTTTGTTCAATCGAATTACACACCCAGTCTTTCTATAAAAGCCGAGCGCACGACAGCTCGCGGGATTATTCCGTTTCGGACCGCCGTAGCGGACAGAGCTCTTGAAAAATAAAAGTTCATAAAAATTATCTATTCAGTTTATATTTATCACCAATTATGGGGGATAACCCTGACCGTGACGTCAGCAATACTGACGTCACGCTTTTTAAAAATGATCAGCGCCGAGCCTAATCCGTCATCAGAAGTGGGATCGGCACAAGCTTCGATCACAACCACGGCCTCTACAGCTTTGGTGCCACCTGTGACACCTGGTATAGCCCAGAGCAGCGCTATGATGGTGGACGCTTCATCATCACCCATGCTGCCGGACGTACCAACGAGTAACTACATCATCTGATTAAAATCCGCTTTACTGCCTCCTGCGACACCTGGTATAGCCCAGAGCAGCGCTATGATGGTGGACGCTTCATCATCACCCATGCTGTCGGACGTACCAACGAGTAACTACATCATCTGATTAAAATCCGCTTTAGTGCCTCCTGCGACACCTGGTATAGCCCAGAGCAGCGCTATGATGGTGGACGCTTCATCATCACCCATGCTGCCGGACGTACCAACGAGTAACTACATCATCTGATTAAAATCCGCTTTAGTGCCTCCTGCGACACCTGGTATAGCCCAGAGCAGCGCTATGATGGTGGACGCTTCATCATCACCCATGCTGCCGGACGTACCAACGAGTAACTACATCATCTGATTAAAATCCGCTTTAGTGCCTCCTGCGACACCTGGTATAGCCCAGAGCAGCGCTATGATGGTGGACGCTTCATCATCACCCATGCTGCCGGACGTACCAACGAGTAACTACATCATCTGATTAAAATCCGGCAAGTTAACATTAATTTATTTCTTTATTATTTTCCCAAAGTTCACAAATACATCTCTTTGATAATTACCTGTGAGAATAAAATATCTGGAGAGTGTTACCTCTGAGCCAAGTCATGAGTTACCCTTGAGCTAACCTCGGATCCTTGATGCATCCACAAGTGAACCATGAGATACCGTTGGGACGCCTTGTGGAGCCCATGATTTGGACACGTATACACCACAGATTCTTAAATAAATAAGTCAGTACGTTGGAGATGTCTTTGTGTACTGTCCATACAATAATAACTTCTTTAATAATAATCTGCGAAAGTAAAATATCTGGAGAGTGGTACCCCTGAGCCAGATCATGTGTTACCCTTGAGCTAACCACGGATCCTTGATGCATCCACAAGTGAATCATGGGATACCGTTGGGACGCCTTGTGGAGCCATGAGTGGACACGTACACACCACAGATTCTTTATAAAGAAGTCAGTACATTGGAAATATTTTCTGTACTGAACTTACAACAATAATCCTTTTAAAATAAGCAACATGAGTTGCTTACAGATACCAATCTTAGAAGAAATTATTACCTTAGTTTCAGACATCACACATCACAACGCAGGCAGGCGCAGAGCACGCGCCGCCTATCAGAATGGCCGTGTCGGCGGGTAGCCGTACTTTGAATATCAACATCACGCCATTTGATTTAGATTGTTACTATGATATTTAATTTGTCGATAAATACCTTCATTACTGAAATAAAAACACGTGGTTAATATTTTTACCACGTGTTCAGACTTCAGAATTAATATTTGCAAGTTACATTGTAATAAATTTAAACATTTCATTTTAAAATTGAGAACATTTCTTTGTAAGTAAAGAATAGTTTTAGTTGAAAAGGTGGGTAGTTTGTTCAATCGAATTACACACCCAGTCTTTCTATAAAAGCCGAGCGCACGACAGCTCGCGGGATTATTCCGTTTCGGACCGCCGTAGCGGACAGAGCTCTTGAAAAATAAAAGTTCATAAAAATTATCTATTCAGTTTATATTTATCACCAATTATGGGGGATAACCCTGCCCGTGACGTCAGCAGTACTGACGTCACGCTTTTCAAAAATAATCGCGGCCAGCCTAATCCGTCATATATATATATATATATATATATATATATATATATATATATATATATATATATATATATATATATATATATATATATGTATATTCGGAAACAGCTCCAACGATTTTCTCGAAATTCAGCATGTCGGGAGTTTTGGGGAAGAGAAATGGATCTGGCTAGGTTTTATCGCTTTTATATTTTATCGCTGTTTTTGAGAATATAAAAAACAAAAGTTTACTTTTAATTTATCGAATATATACAACACAATTTTACGCCGTGAAATGTCAAGTCAGCGTAGCTCATTCGGGAAACGGGTGGTCGCGCTAAATAAAAATAACTAGAATTGAGCCCCACCTACCCTATTATTTTTTATTTATTTTTTTTAATTACCTTTTTTTATTTTGTAAAAAATTACCGAGCAAGGCTTGGTCAACCTGGTACTATTATAAATAAATAAAAAAATATATGGGACACTTACAAACACGGTCGTCCGTCCCCAAAGTAAGTAACTTAATACTTGTGTTCTGGGTGACAGACAACTGGTGAATATGTACTTATATATTTTTTAAATGCATACGTACTACCCACTGCTCCAACGGGCCAGTCAATATTAAGTAACTAACTGTGCTTGCGGCCTAGCCCGCGTGAAAATGAGTGATATTCAATCGAAATTTCGACCACAAAAGTAGTTATTGGGAGTTAACCGTTAGAGATAAAATGCTGTGATAAACTTTTTGAAGTATTTTTGTAGATTACAATTCTCTAGTACATTATTTTTGTGGACGGGAATCAAGAGCGCTTCTGAACTCTTCCGTCTGGCCATGCAAAGGCGCCCTCCTTTGCTTTTTTTTTCTTTTCCTTATGCAGAGCTGATTGCCAACCTCCACTAGTTGGAGAGGCACCAAAAGAAAAAGAAGAAGAAGTACATTACTTTAGTGTATCATAGTTGGTAAACGCGGTACACACGACTAAAACTGGCGACTTTAAAGAGCGACCTCTTCCGTACAATGTTTATAAAACCATAATGTAGCATTAACTTAAACCATACGGAAGAATGGCTCTACTTTTTAGTAAAAACTGTACAATAGTCCATTCAGTAGATTTTGAGAAAATCGATTACATACACACATATTTTGTATACTCTTAGATTAGGTATATAGAGTAAATTAGAAAGTAAAGACCTCGTCTCCTCTCCTTCTAAGACAAGTTTGGAGCTTAACCCACCATGCTAATTTAACAGGTTTACACATTCCAAGAATTCTTAAGGAATATGCAATTTCTCCTCACGATTTTCTTTTACTATAAGTAAGTAGCGGCATGTTACTATCCCACTGCTAAGAATAGGCCTCTTCTTTCCGTTTTTGGACAGACGGTTTGGAGCCAAGACCTACCACGCTGCTCCAGTGCGGATTGATAGGTTACACATATCTCCAGATTTCTCTAGAGACATGCAGGTTTCCTCATGATATTTTACTTTACCGAAAAGTGTGTGATACATTGCAATTATCAATTAGACACATAAGTTTTAACAGAAAAACTCATTGGTGTCTTGACCGAGCGCCCGGGTTTAAACCTGTGACCTCCTCGGTGTTCCTTTACTCTAAAGGTGAGTTAAATTTAACATAAGTTTAACAAAATCATGTTCCAACTCCGAAGTTTGAACCCGTAATCAAAGATGCTCTATCAATTCACAATAAAATCATTGTGTACTTTGCGCAATTTTGTATTATTTGTAATATAATAAAATCTTCAGCTTATATTTAAAAAAGATCGGCATTTTCCTCAATCCGTAAACAAATGTATTTGTTACTCAATAAGCTTTCTGGATTAAATTTTTACTATACATGAGCAACTGAGTTAACTGGTTTGATGTATAATGACTTCTTATAATAACTAGTCAGTATATAACGGAACTTGCAAACGTGTTGGGTATGATTTTTTGTGAGTGTTTATGAACGAACGCACAATCCTCATGATACAGTTTCGGGGCGAAACGATCGTAGAGATTGTTTGTGGTAGTGAGTTTGTGTAGTGCTTGTGTGAAGTGTTAGTGTTTGCGGCGTTTAGTTATAAGTGCAGTGGCTGCATGTATAAGGTATGTGAATGTAGCCTACTTAACAAACGCGGATTACAACAAATTAATTTTATTGTAACGTCTATACTTTCAAATTACTCAAACAAGAACAAAATAACATTTGACTGGCCCGTTGGCGCTGTAGGTAGTAACCCTGCCTTCAGCTCCGCGGGTCGCAGGTTCGACTCCCGCCGAGGGCCAACATTTTCAATAAATGAAATTGGTGGTCTTTAAGCCTGGGTGTATATTTGTATTTAAGTATGTATTGAAAAAAAATATGTAAGTAAATTCACCAGTTGTCTGTCACCCATAACACAAGTATTAAGTTACTTTGGGGACGGACGACCGTGTGTGTAAGTGTCCCATATATTTATTTATTTATTTATCTTTAAGAAACATTACAAGACGAGGCCATCGCTATCATTATAAAATTACAGCATTGAGCAATAATAAATTAATAATTTAATACATGTCACCGCGATGGCTGGTAATTAAGATTCATTTAATGCACAATTATTTGTAGTACCGCAATCGAACTGGACAAAATTGACACAAAATGTTTATAAACGTGTACAAGTTAATTAACATGCAAACCCTTCTGCAATAATTTTGTGAATTCAATCCAGAAACAAAAATTTAAACAGAAAACTTTCTATATATTTTAATACGTGCTTAACTAACTTTGTAACACGCATTGGCAACATCCTAATCACGGATTTGCTAAATACAAAACTATTAATTCATTTCATATAATTTTCAATATCCTGCCCTCATCCCTAATTCTATCACTTCCCTCATTCCAACAGTGTACTTATATAACAAACAAACTGTTCAAATATACAGAAAATAGCAGTGCAATGCTATAAAATGGTAGGTACTGAGCTGGGAAGCCCAAAAACTGTTTTTTTTACATATTTATATTTTTTGATATGATTATGTTTTTGATTTGAATATTATATCATCATTCATCATTCTCCTGTCCTTATCCCTAAGTGGAGTCGGCACAACATATTTTAAACATGTCAGTTGTTTTAACTAGTTTTTTACGACCGGCCGACTGCTTGATGTCAACGTACCTTAGTCGCCTTTTACGACACCTCGGTAACAAATCAGGGTGGTCTATTCTACTCAGCCACATACCGCACAACGGGTCATCTTGCCTTAGCCTTTTAGGACACCTCGGTGAGAAATGAAGGTGGCCCATTAACAATTCTACTCAGCCGGATACCACACGGCGGATTTCAAATAATGATCAATATCAAAAGAACAACAAATATTGTTATCAAATACTTGTCTATAACCGAGTAAAATAGTTTTTACTACTTTTTTTATTATACTCGTAGCTTCTTTAATTATGCATATTATATTGTTATACTCAAAGGTTACTGAGCTATGACATAATATATGTTTTCGAGTGCACCGTTACCACTTTATGTCTATAAATAGTATATACAAAAGTAATAATAAAATTATTTTGCTATAATCCGCGATGAAGTAAAATAGAAAATATGTAGAGTGGACAATCCGTTTTCATACTGATACATGCAGGATTCGTAAAAACACATGCACAAACCTCTACCACTGCAACCACATTACTGCTTTACATAAAGCTTTGCGCTTTGCGATTGTGTCGTGGAGTCTGGCTCCTGATGATGCTTCGGTTGTGGGCGAAACGATTGTTGAGTTTGTGATATTGACCATGTGTAATGCTTGTGTATTGTGGTAGTGTTGGTGGAGCCTTTCACGGCGTCTGGTCGTCCGGTTGTAAAATGATGAGGAAGGGATCTATCAAAAAGATCAGTATCAAACTCTCTTAAAATCACCCTCTCTATGACTCAAACTATCACTGTCACTCTCCTATCCTATCCTATTAATATTACAGATGCGAAAGTTTGTAAGTACGGATGTATCCTTATTACTCTTCTATTTATATTTATTTATATTTTCGTTTATATCTGCGTGATAAAGGTACTAGCGCTGTGTTTAGCATTAGAAAACCTGAAATGAGCTAAAATGGGACAAAATTTTCCATCTCCTCTGTAACTCGAAACGGTAAACGTGGCGAAATGTAGTTTTCATCTTGACTGAAGTTTATATAACGCAAATATCGTGGTGATATTTGTCCTGAATTTTATCACATCTTGCGGTTGCCTTTGGAAATATACCACTTAATCTGTATTTGAAGCATAGATGCATAAAATAATAATTTTTAGTGCGATACAATCATCTATATATATAAAAGACTAAAAAACATGGTATAACAAAAACGACGATGACATTGAATAACAAAACGCAAATGTCAGTGGAATATAAAACATAGATGACAGCTAAACGTAATTTTGTCTTTGGTGAAGTATGGTAAAAAATTTGACAATTATCAAAATAATAGCTAAACGTCACTACATAGTATAAAACAAAGTCGCTTTCTCTGTCTGTCCCTATGTCCCTATATCCCTATGTATGCTTAAATCTTTAAAACTATGTTTGAAGAGAAAGCTTTATATGTATAATAACATTCAATTTGGAATAGAGAAATACTGTAATTTTTGAGGCTTCTAATGTGATGTCGTAAATAATTACATTTTTTTCCGCTCACATTGCAAACGCAGGCTGAACCCTTACGATATTTATCAAAATAATGACTAAGTATTTGTACACTTTAAAAAGGTTTACAGGAAACTCCGCGATGGTATATGTCTTATCTCTTATGGATAACCCACAATAGCATTTTTTGACATTTTCTTTTTACAAAAAATATTGCCCTATTTTCGAAGCAATTTTAAACAATACAGCATAAATCCTTATCACGCCGTTTGGTATCCGGCTTAATAGAATAGTACTACCTTCATTTCTTAGCGAAGTGTCGTAAAAGGCGACTAAGGTAAGTTGACCCACCGTGTGGTATCCGGTTGAGTAGAATAGACCATCCTTTTTCTTACCGAGGAGTCGTAAAATACGACTAAGGTCAGTTGACGTCAGGCAGGCGGCGTGTCGTAGAATACGTAGCCAAATCATATGACTACATGTCTGTAACATGTTGTGCCGACTCTACTTAGAGTGGGATAAGGGCAGGAGGATGATGACAGCATAAATCCTTATCCAATTAAGTACCTTATATACATTGTACATTTAATATCGATCAATATGGCCCTGAACAGCATACAATTTAAATGAACATTTTCGAAGATATTAAAGATTTATAGCACTTTGAATTTAGGATCGGATCGGAAGGATTTGTTTTTCACATGGCCAACTATATGTCGCTCTTTCAAAAGTAACCTCTAAAGAAAACATGTTTGTATTGCGTAATGACAAGAAAGCTGTCAATGTTGTATATAAAGACATTTTGTAAAATACATAGGGAAAAATGTAGTATATGAATTTAGATATTCCAAAGATAGCAGGAAATCTTCATGGTATAAGGAAAGGGGAATTGCTTTACTACAAATTTAACGCGTGCGGGCCATGGGCAATGAATAAAACAAAACTACTGGGTAGATTTTATTCATTTTTTTCACTGAGTGACATAGGCCATATATTTTATAGCCGTGCGAAGCCGGAGTGGGCCACTAGTAGATTATAAATCATTCCATTCGGAGGACGGAAATCGATGTCTATGGAATAAAAATGAAGCACAAACAATCAAGATTATAATCTTTTAATGTTTTATGTGCATCCGGATAGACATATACGATTTATCTTATGATCTGTCGTTTTTAAATCATAACTAAATGAAATTCTAATGAATTTGATTTTAATAATGAATCCAATTCTAATGAATTTGATTTAGTTAATAGTAATAATTTACTATTATAAATATTCAATCGTTATGCGTTATTGGCTTCCTTCCTATTGAAACTTATTTGCCTAAATGATAGCAATTTATCGCATGCTTATCCCGAATGGAGAAAACCCAGACGAACAGAAATGTGTTCTTCTGTTAAAACTTATGTGTCTAATTGATATATGCAATTTATCGCACGCTTTTCGGTGTAGAATTACTTCGTGAGGAAACCTGCATATGTCTAGAGAATTCGGGGAATATGTGTAACCTACCAATTCGACTGAAGAAAAGTGCTGGGTCCTAGCCTCAACCACACTCAAGTGACAGGAGACCTGAGCCCTGAGTTTATTTAAAGTGTATGACGTATTTGTCGTTGGTGGTCTTACAAAATATAAATAATAAAAATTAAATAAAAATAATGATAATATAAAAAGCAAGATATTACAAAAATCCGGATTGTAATAATAAAAACATATACACTTAAGCCCTTCCAATTGTTCTCGTATTGCGAAAGCAAAAATCTCGTGTATAAACTGGATCCAAACTAGAAATTTCGATTCGGAATAAATCGGACAAACCCGATGCTCCGCGACGCATGTACTAGTAGGAATAGCCTGTGAGTGGTATTCAAATACAAATTCCACTCACAGTACTCTAAATTCCCAAACATAGTTGAAATTCAATATTCACTGATAACTTTTAAGCGTTCAGTGCACCTATATAATTTGACTGGTTTTGATTTGATTTGTTGGTACTCTGCCTTTAGCTCCTTGGGTCACAATCATTTTCTAACTATAATTTCTTGATTTATAGAATTGGCGTTATTTTGCGGAGGTCCATAATACAATGTCATCATCATCTTCCTGCTCTTACCCCACCCTAAGTGGGGTCGGCACGACATGTTATAAACATGTTGTCACATGATTTGGTTACGTATTTTACGATCGGCCGCCTACCTGACATCAACTTCTCTTAGTCGTATTTTACGACACCTCGATAAGAAAGAGGGAGGACTATTCTACGCAGCCGGATACCACACAGCGGTCAGCTTACCTTAGTCGCCTTTTACGACACCTCGGTAAGAAATGAGGATGATCTATTCTACTCAGCCGGATACCACACGGTGGGTCAACTTACCTTAGTCGTCTTTTACTACACCTTGGTAAGATATAAGAGTGGTCTATTCTACTCAGCCGGATACCACACGGCTTTAAATTCAAATTATAAATATAAATATATGGGACACTTAAACACACTGTTATCCATCTCCAACGTCAGTAACTTATTACTTGTATGGTGACAGACAACTGGTAAAGGTAAGCTGACCTGCTGTGTCCGGTATCCGGCTGAATAGAATAATCCTATTTCTTACCGTCAAAAATCACTTAGGTAAGTTGACGTAAGGCTGGCGGCCGGTCTGTAAAATACGTAGCCCTAACATGTAACAACATGTTTATAACATATTGTGCCTACTCCATTTAGAGTGGGATAAGAGCAGGAGGATGTTAAACATGTTTCAAATACAACCTCCTTCATATTGGTCAATAATATAAAAAAATATTGTCGCCGTCAATGTCATTGAAATTTTGTGAAAGATCAAATGGGTTGATTTTTGAGAAAATTGCTTCTTATTTATTGAATAAGTTTAAAGGAAAAATATCGTTGTTATAATATTAATTTTATAAGCTTGTTAACAATTCAAGTTAAAAATTAATTTTATAAGCTCGTTAATAAAATAAGTTAACAATTAATTGCCTAATTTTATTTATGCTTTTATTTTATTTATGCTCAACGTAGGTATGTCTAAATAAAATCAGACAGTTTTGTTGGGATTTTGCGTTTGATGTTTTAATTTTCCTGTTGCATACAGGAAAAATATTTATTCGTAGTATTAGATCTCATAGTAACTCAGCATCCATATCTACACTCTATACTAACATATAAAGCTGAAGAGTTTGTTTGTTTGTTCGATTGTTTGAACGCGCTAATCTCAGGAACTACTGGACCGATTTGAAAAATTCTTTCAGTGTAAGACAGGCCATCTATCAAGGAATGCTATAGACTACATATATAACATCACACTAAGATGAATATGAGAGGAGCAGCAATGAAAAATATTACTAAAACGGCAAAATTTAAGCTTTCATTGCGTGCGCTGACTAAACGGTAATAGTTATTCAAAAATGATGTATTACAAAATTGTTCCCCTCTAAAAGTTCTAAATAAAAGTCCGCGATAGCATATGTCTAGCTTTTAAGGTTAACCCACCTTAAAAGTCTATATTACGGTTTTAATCTTTCCACGCGGGCGGGTCCGCTGGCGATTGCTAGTATTTTATAAAATCACAGATACTATGACAAAAATCTGTTATACGTTTTTGACGTATTGAATATATTTGTTTTAAAGCTATTTCCAGTCTGGTGATTGTATTTCAACGGTTCTTTTTTGAATTCTATGAAATATAAATTCATTTTCGTTGGATATTGCAAATAGAGTCTATATGATTTCATCCAAATCAAATATAACTCTTAAAAGTGAACCATGAAATCCTAAAGTTTACGCAGATCAATCCACGGAAAACGTTTTTGTAATTAATGTCGTCATCATCATCCTGCCCTTCTCCCACTTTAAGTGGGATCGGCACATGTTATAAACATCTTGTCACATGATTTGGCTACGTATTTTACGACCGGCCGCCTGCCTGACATCAACTTACCTTAGTCGTATTTGACGACACCTCGGTAAGAACGAGGGCGGTCTATTCTACTTAACCGGATGCCACACGGTGGATCAACTTACCTTAATAGCCTTTTTCAAAAAAAAATTGTAATTGATGTAATAGATTAGAATTACTTTATCTCTGCAACATGTTTTTTTTCTCTCTTTTGTACATGCGTATTTTGTTGAGCAATTATATTATAAATATAAACAATATGTATACAATTTCAATTAATAATCGTCTTGTAAACTGTTTTTTGTGTCTAATAAAATAAAAAATATATAAATAAATAAAAATAGAAAAGATCTTAAGACCAAATTCTACTTAAACAAAGTTTACCTAGCCGAATCATGTGACAACATGTTTATAACATGTTGTACCGAACCCACTTAGAGTAGGATAAGGGCAAGATGATGATGATAAAGGTCATTAATTTTTTTACAATTTACACGTTTTTATCTTTTTCGGAATTTCGGAACAACGACCATATCATGATCGATTTTTATGATTAAGAATAAAAAGAAATTTGGATTTATTTTTAATTTTTGAATATTTTTGAAAAATTGTCAATTTTATAACGTAAGTAGAAAATCAGAATTATACTTTTTTTAGGTTTCAAGGTTCGCAATAAAACTTCTCTTGTATAAAGGATAATAATACAGGTTTTGTGCATTTCACGTCCATTGTTCTACGTTCGTCCGTTTTAGAACTTTCAAAATTAAAACTTTCTCTACTAAGCAACTACAAGAAGTCAAGTTAAACGCTCTATATAAATTGTGTAGAAAAAATCATTACACTGCCAACTATGAAATATATATAACATAAAAATCCTCTGTAGTTCATAAGCCAAAACAGAATCCTTTTTTGTCATACCAACATAAAAAATGTCTTTGAAGCTTTACACGCGGAATATTGCTATTTCCGATCGCAAAATCCATCAAAGAGCCAAAAACTGAACATGCCATGTCCACTGTTTTAAAAATAGTTGAATTTTTGTCAAAATGTTTAAAATGTTTATTGAAAATATTTCTTACTTAGTTTATCTGTTTATTTCAACAAACAATCATTTTAAAACATAAAGGAAACAAAGAATTCCACAATACGCAAATTATTTTCAGATTCACAAAATCAAATTCACTACACGAATCACACGACTTTCACCAAACGAATAATATATACAAATCTCACAAATTACATTAAAAGGGATAGAGGAAATCTTACTCAACTACCTTATTATGATATATAAAATCAACTGATAAAATATATTATATTATATACTAGCGGCCTGCTCCTGCTTCGCACGGGTATAAAATATAAATCCCATGTCAGTCAGTGTAAAAAAATTATTAAAATCGATCCAGTAGTTTTGATTTATTCATTACTGCCCGTGGCCCGCAACTCAACAACAAACGCAACAAACTCTTGAAAGAGCGACATCGCTGCTAAAGTCGAAGTGTTATAGGGCGAAGCGCGGCCTCCTCACGGCATTTTAAATCTGTAATATCTCCGAAAATGTTCACTTAAATAACATGCTGTAAACGGCCATATTGATCTATATTAAATCAACTATTTATTTAAGGTACTTAATTGGATAAGGATTAATGCTGTATTGTATAAAAATTGCTTCAAAAATAAGGCATTATTTTTCGTAAAAAGTTAACGACAAAAAATGCTTTAGTGGGTTATCCATAAGCGATAGACATATACCATCGCGGACTTTTCTGTAGACCTTTTCAATGTGTACAAATACTTAGTACATTATTTTGATAAATCTCGTAGGGTTTAGCCTGCGTTTGCAATGTAAGCGGAAAAAAATGTAATTATTTACAGAAACCTCCAAAATTACAGTATTTCTCTACTCCGTATTGAATGTTATTATACGTACAAACCTTCCTCTGGAATCACTCTATCTATTAAAAAAAACCGCATCAAAATCTGTTGCGTAGTTTTAAAGTTTTATGCATACATAGGGAAATATGGACTTTGTTTTATAATATGTAGTGATTGTTATTTTCCTCGCTAGAGAGCTCCGATCATAAATGCGTCCGATCGCTGCTAAATTCAAATGGTTAAAGGGCGAACCGCGTTTTTTTTTTCGTATTTGACTAATGCTGCCCTAATGGCTTTGACAGCGTCACCGATGAGACGGACGAGCGCGGAAGCATCGCCGAGAGGCGAACTGCGACCTCCGACGCGCTATTTATAGGCTCACGGCGCGGCCCCTGCATTTTAAATCTGTAATATCTTCGAAACTCATCATCTTCCTGCCCTTATCCCACTCTAAGTGGGGTCGGCACAACATGTTATAAACATGCTGTAACATGATTTGGCTGCGTTTTTACGACCGGCCGCCTGCCTGACGTCAACTTACCTCTGTCGTATTTCACGACACCTCGGTAAGAAAGAGGGTGGTCTATTCTACTAAACCGGATACCACACGGTGGGTCATCTTACCTTAGTCGCCTTTTACGACACCTCAGTAAGAAAAGAGGGTGGTACTATTCTATTCAGCCGGATACCACTGTAATATCTTCGAAACTGTTTATTTAAATTGCATGCTGTAAAGGGTCATATTGATAAATATTAAATAAACAATATATTTAAGGTTCTAAATTGGATAAGGATTAATACTGTATTGTATTAAAATTGCTTTGAACATAAGAGTAGTAGGGAATAGCCGGTTCTAACTCACTCCCAGCACCTTGAAATCCTTGAAATAGGCTAACTTAGCGGATTCTAAAAAAAGCTCGCCAAAGCAGATTCCAATCAGACTAAATTCCAATTGACCGTCGGAGGTCTCTTCGGATTTTCCAATTGGATCCTGGGTTGCAAAAGGAATTTAGGAATTTCCTTACTTAGCCTCGTAACGAATCGTTTTTTCTCGTATTTTATTAGATTAACTTAACGGACTCCTTGACCAATTGGATTTTCCATTTGATCCACGACTTTCCTTTCCTTGATTAATTAATCAAATTAACTGAATTCTCATTACAGTATGAATGTCTGATATTTAATGGCCGATTCTGGCTCATTGGCTTGGTTTTATCAAACTGGATTAGGTTTTTCTTAATAAATAACATTAATCGTTCAATTTTGTTTTTATCATTAATTTGATATCAAACTGATAATAATTGAATAGGATGTGTGTCAGATATAAATTCAATATGAAAATGTAAATAAAAAAAAAGTCTCGTACAAATAACTCAAAAGTTTTATTTTTTCGAAGAAACGCTTTGACTTTTTGGTGCTATTTCAAAGAAAGTGTCTCATAAAATAATATTTTAAATTAGACAGGGTCGTAGTAATTTATTATAATAGACCCTAATAAATCAATGGAAATAATGGGCATCGACCATCCGCCCTCTTCCTTATAGTATTCTTTTATCCAGCCTAAACGTTGTATTCTGTGACGACAAGTTTAGACACGATCTCGCAAAAAGCAGATGTAAAAGGATCACATGGCATCATGTATATCATAATTTATTATAATAGACCTCAATAAATCAATGGAAATAATGGGCATCGAACATCCGCTCCTTTTTTATAATATCCTTTTATCCAACCTAAACGTTGTATTTTGTGGCGACACGTTCAGACACGATCTCAAAAAGCAGATATAAAAGGATCACATGCATCATGTATATCACAAGATATTTTAATACCACGCGGCTAGTATCCAGGCTGACGTAGTGTTCAAGTGAAGGCAGTAACTAGGCAATTATTAATCATGGAGGTAAGATTACGTACTTATATAGTATAATTTCATTATATATATGAATATTCGTATTAAATTTTAATCCCTGTTGACCAAGTGACAAGAATACGTATTACAACGATATCTTTGTTACTAGTAAAGTTAAATTAATAAGACCAAGATTAATATTTTTTATAATTAAAATCTTATGTTTCTAACCTAACCTAACCTATAACGGTCACAAAAATCTATAGATTCATTCTGCAATAAAAATAATATTAATGTATTAGATTTTAATAATAATAAAGGTTCTTACTGTATATGAATAATTTTGATGACACTAGTGATTATATTTACTTATTTCTATTTTTTTTTTCAGATCTCACCGAATCTCAATGAATTCAATGTAAAAAACTATTATTATCCTATTAACTTAAGCGATGACGAAAATGCAAGCAATTCTTGCATATTGAAAAATAAAAAAATCGCAACGAAAAGAGCTGGTAACAATATCGACATATTCTTTGAAAAGCCTAAGAAAAAGAAAAAAACCATTCCGTCTTCATGTGTGGCTCAAGCGTGTGATGGAGGTGTATCATTTATTTCTTCCAATGATAATGACGGAGCGAATGCTTCATACCTCATGAAAATAGAAATTTATGACATGAAGAATCTGAAAGAGGTTTCGCCTGTAGACTATTGGAAACATGCAGACTTGCGATTAAAGTACTACATACAATCCAATACTGATAAACATTATCAGAACACACGAGATATAATATACAACATTACAAAGCAGATCGCCTGCAAGGAAGACTGTAAAAAATATTTCATTGATAGAGACAGTAAGAAACAATAGAACTTTCTCTAACTCATCACAAATCAAACCCATAATATAACTTTACTTACAAAAACCTTTTAAAAAAATACAACCCCCACTGCCGCTCTCGCCTCTCAAACAAATTATAAAGAGATCAGTCATTCGCTACAAGTGTTCATACTAAGCACAACGAAACACAATGGCTGAGCTTGACAACTCTGTATACGACGAAGAAATGGTCGCGATATGTGAAGAAATTGAATTAGAAAATGATATGTGTCGTGTCCTGGATAAGAACGAAGAGAGTGATATTGAAGAACAATTAGTGTTAATATGTGAGGACGTGGAGGACCAAATTAAAAGGGGTTATTCCAATCCAATAGCTCCATTAAACTTCGAGTACATGGTTGAGTACCAACCAATGTCTCAACCATTATTTGAAGAAGACGAAACGGATGAACTAGTGATCCTGTCTCCAAGTCCAAGTTTATATAGCCCTGATTCATTCCATGTGTCTGACTACAGAGATTACGAAGTCCCAATTCCATTCGTGATTCTTCAGGAGAATCTATCGAATACTCTGGAGATAGATTGGGAATCGATGGGAGATTAAATAATAATTGTGTTATAATTTTAAGTCAAATATGTTCTTTTACTTTAATTTTTTGTAATAAATTTCTTTAAATTTATATTAAGTTTTTATTTATTACGCTTAGAATTTAATAGATAATTGAAATAAATAAAACAACCTCATTTCACATAGTTATTGTTTATTCAAGTTTTAAATAAAGAAATAAACATTTGTTGTACAAGTTTATCGTTTGTTACAGTGTCATTAGAAAAAAAATCAATAAAGTTAGACATTGAAACATGATTATACTTAAAATAAATATAAACTAAACAATAGAGTCCACATTGCGCACTGAAATAATTTTGAAGTATTTTATTATTAGAAATCCACTTTTTACAGTTGGTTTTTAAAAACATTTCATGATATCCTTCTGGTTTACGGCCAAACGAATCAAAATATTCTCCAAATCCGTAAATATCTACATATATAGCAACCCAATGTGATCCCGGTCTTGTATCAGGATCTAAATTTGAAATGAGATATACTGGCTTAGTAAAATACACAGGCATTTGATTCGCCGCAAACACATTGAACTCGATATTTTTATCTATTTGTTTTAAATAATTTTCTATCTCTTTTGTATCCATATCTTTGTAATTGCATGACCTAACAAAGAATGACTTAAACATTAGAAATCACCACTTATATTTATCTTAACTATTATAATCTAAGCTGACTTCTCGATTTTTATTGACTTCAATTACATTATCAAACTCTGCATACACAATGCAATTAAGTGTTGTAGTTAGAGCTTTATCGAATCGAACTTCAAACCTTACACTACCCCGCTTTATAAGATTCCAATGAGAGTTTGAGTTAGCGGATAGATCTGGAGTTAAATCAAATGCATACAAGCAATAACCATGACTGTACTCTGCCTTGGAAATATCGTTTCCTTCGTTCAGGAAATGAATTCCCGTTCCCGAAAACAAGGTATGATATGCACTTATATATGTATTATCATGAAAAGATGGAACCAACGTTTTCGATGGTATAGATTGACCGTCGACATACAAACCAAATAAGTTAAGACCATAGTTACCAAAATTAAACGGATTCACATTAAGAGCACCATTAAATGCAGCATTACTAACGAACCCAACAATACATCTTTTAGGTATTTGACCTAAAAATACATTGTCGAGCATTTTACCCTGGATTCCTGATGGGATAGTCAAAACCTTAACCTCGGCACGCGTAACTGGATATTTTGCAGGAGTGGTTGCTAATACTTTTTCATGAGCAATTAATACTGAAGGATTGATACGAACTTTACGCATAATGAGACTAGCACTTGAAATATGGACTTTGAATTTTTTATCTACAGATGAACACATTAAATTAAAAGTATCTTTTGAACGAACTAGTTTTAAGCGCATTTCAACACCATTGATTAAAAACTTATCTTGATTGAAAATATCAGCATGTATGTGACCTATCATTTCAATAGTGTGACTTTCCTTTGCCAGTTCTTCTCTTTGAACGTATCCTCGATTTGAAACATCACATGAATCCATGCTCGAAGCAGTGTCTTTGTACCAAAGTCCACAAGTAAGATGGCTTTCCTTAGCAGCTTTTCCATAATTGAGTAACGTTTCAATGTATGCGCGATATCCATAGGTATTATTTGGAGGAGACACTAACTTTTGATTAAGATAAATATCACACTGACTAAAAAGAGAATGCAACCAATTATTAACTGGAGCGACATGAATTCCTGCTAAAAGTTTGCTTGAATCACCATTCTGTATTTTAGCTTTTATATGAAGTAAAGTGTGGGACAAGTCAATGTAATCGTCTCCATTGCCCGGTACTAAAAACTCAATCGGTCCATCGTCAGTCAATGATGAAATGGGATTGTAATGTATCCATTGACCACTCTCAATACTCGTTTGCGTAGATGGTAGAGCAAATAAATCCAACTCTGATTTTACGCATTCACAGGAATGATGATGTAAAAACGCCATTTTTGAATTACGAGAAGTAATTTAAGAAAATATATCTTGAATATTTTGTCGTTTATTTCTTTTAGTACCGTTCCGTTTGGAAGGTTTTTTAGAAGTGATGATCTTCCTTTTTAGCTTTCTTATTTTATATCCGGATCCAGACATTACTGAATCTATTTTTTCATCAGCTTTCCTTTTCAAATTTGAAGTTGCCGTTTTCAAGCGTGATTTGACAGATTCACCCATTGGTTGAACATTTAACATGTCAGATAGAAGACCTACACCTGCATTTAAAGCTTCTTTGCCTACAAATCTCGCACCATTTTTTAAAAGTGGAAGAACCGATCGGAACAAACCCCCCAAAAAGCTCCCTATACCATGACCTCGCTGATGTGGTGCACCTTTGTAAATTACCCCCATACCAGAACCAGCTTGATGAGTATAATAATGTAAATATGGACAAGACATGATTGATATTTTCACTTGACTTTTTTAAAATGTACCTTTATACACGTAGTTCCAAACTGGAATGGTACTCTTTGACCTGTACTTGTTCTTATATCTATTTCTATAACGTCAAATTCCCTGCGCATAACAGGTACATAATGAGGGGACGAAAAGATATTTATTTTAGAAGCGCCATATACATATTTGGTGGGATCCAACGAAACAATTCTCAATAAAGGTGTCATGACATCACCCACTACTTGTGGTTCTACTATATCACAATATATTAAAAGTTGTGAAGGTAGACCCAAGTTTAGATTCGCGGGATATTTTCCGAAGTTATGTTTTATTAAATTAGTAAATGGTGCAAAGCCTAACTGCACACTCAGTCTAGGACTACATACCACAGATGTAACGTCGATTGCCCAACTACTCACTGTAACGAGTTTCGATAATGTATCATATCTAAGCTTAACTTTATCCTTTAATTTTTCATTGAAATCGATAACGAATTGATCCACACTAATATAGTTGGTTGGTGTCATGTATTCCAGATGCGTGAATAACTGCGATTTATCGCCTTTAGACGTGATGTAAATAATATTTTCATTTTCTTCTAGATTAAACATACTACATGGGTAATGAAATTCCACAATAGCGACTTCCCATTCGCCTTCTAATTTCATAGTCTTTGGTAACTTGGTAAAAAAATTTGCTGTAGTGTTTTCAGCAAAGTATGTCATGGAACTGTTACTTAGCAAAGTGAGATAAAAGCTGTCTTCTCTCATATTTTTTCAAGTTCTGATACAGAGATCCAACTATTAAACTTGTTGGGATAACCTCTCCACTTAACAAGAACCTCTTTTCTGTTTCCTGAGTTACGAGAACGCAGTATTTTATCTATTTTATAATGAGTAGTGGGGTTATAAATTACTTTTTGTAATTCATTCTCGTAAAATGTTCCTATAATGGGCTCATGCTGAAGATCTTTGAGTGTATAGACTACTTTAGGCATGTTATTTTTTATAGCTGTTATGATAAAAATTTCATCACTCCAATTAGTTTCATAGCCTTTTTGAAAAATATGCTTATGTCTAGTTATTCTTACGTGATCACCAACTTCAAACTTATTTTTTTGTATAACATCCAATCTATATTTTTTATTCTCATATAAATTATTCCAAACGTTCATGATGTTACTAGAACTAACTTCAAATGGACACATCTTAATGCTTGAATGAAAACTATGGTTATAAGAATAAAGCAAATCATTCAAAATATCAATATAAGTGTATGTATTTTTATGTGTAAAATAACGCCACATTTTAGTTTTTAGAGTTCGTTGAAATCTCTCGACAATATTAGCTTTAATATCTGGGTTATTTGTAGTATAGTAGTTTACATTTTTAGTTTTAAAATATTGTGCAACATCCTTTGATACGAACTCTGTTCCTTTATCCGATTGTATGTGTGTGGGGGTCGCGTTAGCTTCAGTAAATATACTTTCAAACGCTTCCTTTATACTTTCTGAATTTTTCTTTTTTAACGGCCTAGCGAAAGCGTATTTACTAAAAACATCAATAACACAAAGTATATATTTAAAACCATCATTATATTGAGAATAAGTCCGCATATCACTCAAATCAGCTTGCCACAGTTCATTAAAATTTGACAATATGTATCTATTTCGTTGAAATTTTCTATGTACCGGTTTATGTAGTGTATAAGTTTCCTGGGATTGCAACCAGTCCTTTACTTGTTTTTTGTTCATTTTACCTTTTAACGCTCGAGTTAACTTGTCAACACTGCTGTATCCCGCTGGATTCGATACGTCGTAATATATATCTTTAATGTCTAGTACGGATTCCATCTTTCCCAAATGTCTTTTCTCTTTCTCAGTTTATATGATGTTTTGATTTTTGGATTACTATCATCACTTGGTGTTAGATGTTGTTGTCCTTTCAGAGAAAGATTATTAATATACTCAAGAGTTTGCGGATGACCAATACAAGTGAGAGGAACCCTTATATCTTTAATAGTTTCTGTAAACTTTTTCCATCCATTAGGTTTCGGGCGCTTTAAAGGCCTAAGAGTATAATTCACGAGATCAACAATGTTGCTGTCGTCTACAACTTCATTATCGATGAACACCAACCCCTCCTCGTTCCAACTAATTTTATCTTTATGATTGAGAATAGTGTCCAATAATAATTCACTTCTTCTCCGATACGTCTTTGGAATGAATTTATTTATGTAAATAGGTGTATACAATGTTTCATTTGATACATCTCGTGCGTCCTTATCATGTACGGAGTTTTCGTTAACTGGTGCGTCCTCGTCTTTAATTGTCTTTTTATGAGGAGTCAAATCTTCTGAATATTTATGCTCACCTTCAACGGTCACGGGTAGTTTTATTGGTTTTCGATTTTCATTAGCGAAATGGAGATATCTTTGTAAGATTTGCATGTACAGTGACCATTTTTCGCGATCGTCCATTTTACTACTTAATATATTTTGCATTTCTTTATCTAATCTAGATAAATTATTTTCAGGCGTTGTGTCTCTTGATTTAAGTCTATCAATAACATCTTGTTCAATGAGAATCATTTTCTTAGTATTATCCATTTTTTTTAATTAAAATAATTGATCATAAAAATTTTTTTAATAATCCGCTCAACACAGCTCCTAGAATGATAGGCAGAAATGCTCCTCCTTTTTGAATGATAATTCTTTTTCTTATTTTATTTTTACCTTTACCTATTAGTTTTCTGAGAATATTTTTATGTTTTCTTAATTTTGATTTCTCGTTTTCTTTTAAAACCACTTTACCATTTAAGGTGTTATAAATGCATTCGCAAATACAATTTATTTCTTCCTCGTTACAAGCTTTTAATAAAGCTGTGCGGTATTTAGGTTTGAGAGTGTGTAACGATTTTAATAAATCCTTATGAGTTGTCACTCGTCCAGGCATTATATCCGACTGATAGCGATTTTTAAAATAACTTAATATTTATATAATATTAGTTGAAAGAAAACAGTTCAATTTAACAATAGACGATCGTTTAACTCTTTCTGTTGGGGTTTTATCTTTGAAAATTTCTTGAATATATTTACAAACCAGATCTATCTCTTTTTTACTAAGCGACTTTAGCAATATTTTACGATATTTTGGTTTGAAAGTTTGTAATGCACACCTTAACGATTTTTCATCTAACGTTGTGCTATCTTCGACCATTATTTATCACTAACTATAATTGGTTGATGTATATTGTATTTAAGTCCCTTCTTTGGTACATAGACAACACATAGATTTTTTATTGGATCGATTTTGGTTTTAAAGCGACAGAGATCATGTGTATTCTGCTTTAAGTCGATCATTAGATAACCATATGGTTCGACAGTAGCATCTTTATAAGCTTCTTCAACAAATTTACAATTATCTGGAAACACTTGACGTGCTAAGTAACGTATTTGTGTTCGATCTCGAGGATTTTTGAAGTAAATAATATAGCTTGTATTGAGAGATATATCTCGTTGTCCTCTACCTTGGTGAAACAAGTTCTGCGTAATATAAAACACACTTAAATTTCTGTGGTGACTACCTTTAGTAAAAATGTCAACAATACGACCATCGGACTCTCTCATAAGATCATCAATTATAACTAATCGTGGCTGTATGCCGTCGAACATACTCATATCTGGTAACCCTTGAACATAAGATACATTTTCTAGGTTGTAGAGTGGCTGCATTTCGTCATAGCACCATAAAATTTGTGCAAAACTTGTATTACATATATCATTACAATATTTTAGAAAATTAGTAACAAAGTTTGATTTACCACAACCACTCGGACCTGCCACGATTGCAGTAAATGGATGAAGAAAGTGATACATTTTTTGAATACGTGTGTTTTTGGAAGAGGTAGGAATCCAATTAAAAAAAACTCAACAAGTTCGTATTTTATATTATAATTACATATTTACATTCTTAGGTACTATTGACGAAATAATAATAATACTTAGCAATTCTTAAACATAAAGTCATTTTAATAGTGTATGTTAGTTTATTCATCACTTTTATATGATTTTATTTTATAATGACCCCAAGCCAGAGTATCAGTACAGTTACTAATTAAAAATCGTTTAGTATCAGAATGCGATAAAGAAATTTTGTTAGCCTTTTGAGTAAAAATAACATGCTTTATCGATCTAAATCTGTACATTTCACATATTTGATTATTTTTCTTAAATAAGACGTTTTTGTAATTTCGCATATTAAACTTTTTTGTAGCGGACTTATTAACTCCCTTTGCTTTAGCTATAAATTTATTCTGTACGTTCATCGCATACATTTTTGACCTTAAACCGACAAATTCTGTAAAGATCTTACCGTTATTTTCATCTTTGAAAAAACCAATCTTTTTTTTGTTTATCTGAGGGTAACCAAAAAGATTATCAAAAGGATAGTCAGAGGTATCAAAGTATTTGTTCAAGTCCGGTTTAATATCTTCATAGAAATCATCAGTAAAAATCTGATATATGAAGCTGTCAGTGTCGGTATACATCATTTTACAGCGTGAACCGTATTTATTTTTCATATAATTATAGTGAAAATCGTACATGAGCGTTTTGGATATGTCTAATATGCAAAGTCCTAGATAGATGGGTTTATTATAGAGTATTTTTGTTTTTTTAAGTTGAACGGCCACTAAGTTTTCTGAAAATATAGACAGACTATGAAATTCAGGTCGTGCTACTAGATTTTGAGCACCTTGACATTTACCCCTATTTTCCCAATGAGTACAAAGTTTCACATCCACACGTTTTTCTACATTTTCCATAGTCTTCCCAAATATTGAATTATTCATTAATTTATAAAAATCCTTTTCAAAATCAGATGTTGCAGACATACGTAATTGTGTATTTAAATCTATATAGTTTTTTAACCATGGACTTTGACGAAATTTTAAAATCCTATGAACTTTTTTCAACTTTAATCCCATTTCTATGCACTGTATGAGGTTTCTGTAGTGAATAACGTATTTAGTTTTATCATATAAATTTGGAACTAATTTTGTTTCTCTGCTACCACCAATACATATATATTTTCTGGGCATAGTGGAAAGTCTGAATGTGATTCATGCAAAGTTTGTGGATATTCTAAATCCACTTCAAGAATATAACCTATTTCTGAGTCAATTGGAACCATAAAATTTGTGTCACAATTTACCCATTGAAATTCACCCGTAGGAAGATATTGAGACATAGCCCAGCCATACAAATAATTCGCGTCTAAGTAAGTAAGGTAAGATGTAGGAGTTTTCTCACTAAAATTGAACATATATTTATTATTAGCATGAGCATAACGGTTACTGCATTGAGAAATACCACCACGTATACCAGACTTTATGAAAGCAATTTTATCAAAATCTGTCAATAGATCTAATGTTATTTTTGTGTGCTTCAACATTGCATCCCAACTTAGGCCAGGTGCAGTGTAATATTGTGCGGGATCTAAATCGTAAGTTTTGATACAAACGTTTCTAAAATTTTCAAAGATATCAGTTAGAAGTAACACGTCAGTTTTCAGGTATAAATCAGAATAATCAGCCATATTGCGACACTTAAAATGATGCCACACATCTTTAGCGTGGTTATAATTTTCATTTGTAACATCGCTATTAGTTAGTATATTGTAAAACTGATCTTGTGTGGGAAGTGAAGTTAACTTTAATGACTCAAATGAGGTCATGTAATCATATGGATAAATGCCTTTGCGTTTTAAAAAATAAAAATCGTCAGGGTGCTGAAAATTTTTACGCAGCTCGATAAAATCCTCATCATTCAAATTATTTGATAAAGATTCCAAGCTGCATGATAAAAATTTAAAAGAGTCAATAAATCTTAACTCAAAATTTTGATTCTCGATTTTTAATATCTTTGAGAAGGAAATGTAACGTTCTTTATTCTGTGGTATAACTTTAATGTCACCTTCAGCAAAATTTAATGCGCGCACTATGAAATGAGCATCATAATTACTAAGATTATGCAAAATAATCGGTATAAATCGAGGGGTTTCTAACTTTTTACAACAAGCTTTATGACTAACACCTGTAAAGATTCCAGTATATTTATCAAAATTTAAGCTACTATCTAATTTCAGAGTGTCTTTGCATATGCAACAAGTAGTTGTCAAAGATATTCTTCTCCTAGCTTCATCTGTAAGCGGATGAGGATCAACTTTGACATAATACTCTTTAGATATATATTTTAAATCTTCATCCAAACTTTCCATAAACACTTTTGCACAATCACTACCTGTATAAGTTATATATTTGGAGAGGCTATCGTTATACGCACATTTGATATAATATCCAAAACTATACACATCATGTTTTTGAAAATTACTGGTATACGATAGAGATGGATTATTATCACACCCTTGTATTGGCTTTAAAAATGCTTCAAAATCTGCGTATATCACAAAAGGTACTCTTAGTTCACGTTCAAATTTGTTAAATGAAATTTTCGCCTTACTGATATCAGGCAAATCTGTTCTAACGTGATTACAATCAAATTGTCTATGAGAAATCAATTTATCATATGTTTGAAAATAAAGCAAGCAGCCATCACAGATATAGACTGCATGTTCATGTGAAGTTAATTGACGACTGACTAGTCTAGAAAGGTTTTTAATATAACAATAATGACCGTTAGAACCATTATCTAAATATAATAAATTTACATGAACTAATTTACGACATTTGGTAAAATGGAGAGGCCCAATTATCTTCGTAGATTTATTATTAGATTTTTCTATTCCAAAAACGTTAATACTAATATTATTTAAGCGTTCAAATTTTATAATATCTTTTAGTCTTACTGGAAAAGCAATACCCTTGAAATTTAGCAAGTTTTGTTTAGATAAATATGAGGAAACTCTGTCTGCATTTCTATTCACAGGATATAAAGCGGATAGAACAGCCCATAGAAAACATTGATAATCATTGTTTTTAACATTAACTACTGCTCGTTTACGTTTGATATCTATCGGTAGGTCTATGTATGAAGATCCTTTTAATGGGTTGAATTTGTTAATGTTTAGATCGACATATCTCATTTCTTTAAGACTCCAACCACTATCTTTCTTTTCAAAATTACTTATTTTGTTTGAAATTTCAGAACTTATATTTGAGTAAATATCATCAAATTCATCACCTAAACAGAACATGTAATTAAAAGTTTGAAAGTCAAAGGAGTTTTCTAAATTTTTCGTTGCCTGAACAAAATCCCCATTTAAAATAAAATTAACTTTAACTGTGGTATTTTCTTTCAAGACTTTTTCCAGTAATGTTTGAACAGTGCTTCGAATTGAACCAAGAAATGATTCAGGAGTTTTAAAGTCGGTATCAGTTGTAGCAGAGTTAGAGAATACTCTGTATGTTACTAATCTCTGACCGAACGCTTTTTCTATTAACTGAACATTATTTAAGTTCGGTATCAACGTGAAAACATTATTTTTATGCCTATTACTTTTAAGATGATTGGTAAAGTACCTTTTGTTAACAAATATTTCACAAGTTGGGCATTTAATGCTATTTAAGTTTGCAGAACTTACAGATGGCTCTGTTTCTGTGTTCGGTGGTGAAGCTGTTGCCTTCCCAGGTGATGTAGACTTTTGTGCGTATAAACGCTTCCTTGAATATTGAGGAGTTCCATGTTCTGTGGCATTTCTTTTGACTGCTTCTCCAACTTGTCTCACTCCTGCTCCAAACTGATCCGTACTGGAATGAAGTAAACCAATAAAAATATAAAATTCAAATAATATTCCGTGTTACGTTTTAAGTTGATGTTAATAAATATTCAACTTACATAAACTATTTATTTTTCAGACTTTTTGCATAAAGTACAATAAGCTTCCATCGGGAATACTCCATCAATTTCATCATATATATCATCAAATACAGAACACGTTTGAAAATGTCCACTACAAGGAGTAAAATAGGGTTTTATATCAGGATCCTGTAACATCCACCCTGGAAGTCTATCACTGATATACCACAAACGTATGAATTTATGCATCTTATCGATCAAAAACTGTTTTGTAAATGAACTAATATCATCACTGGTTAAGAATTCCATAGTAACTTTTATATATTCACTGCGTACTCGTGACTGAATAAAACGTTCTAGATGTCCGTATATTTATATACAAAATCAACCCCTCCATAAAAGTCAAGTTTAAACTAGATTGATCACTCACATCTCTGCATGGTCCTTTTCAATTTTTTTACATAGGTGCAAAAAGTTGCCTTCAATTTCTTCACATATCGCGACCATTTCTTCGTCGTATACAGAGTTGTCAAGCTCAGCCATTGTGTTTCGTTGTGCTTAGTATGAACGCTTGTAGCGAATGACTGATCTCTTTATAATTTTGAGAGGCGAGAGCGGCAGTGGGGGTTGTATTTTTTTAAAAGGTTTTTGTAAGTAAAGTTATATTATGGGTTTGATTTGTGATGAGTTAGAGAAAGTTCTATTGTTTCTTACTGTCTCTATCAATGAAATATTTTTTACAGTCTTCCTTGCAGGCGATCTGCTTTGTAATGTTGTATATTATATCTCGTGTGTTCTGATAATGTTTATCAGTATTGGATTGTATGTAGTACTTTAATCGCAAGTCTGCATGTTTCCAATAGTCTACAGGCGAAACCTCTTTCAGATTCTTCATGTCATAAATTTCTATTTTCATGAGGTATGAAGCATTCGCTCCGTCATTATCATTGGAAGAAATAAATGATACACCTCCATCACACGCTTGAGCCACACATGAAGACGGAATGGTTTTTTTCTTTTTCTTAGGCTTTTCAAAGAATATGTCGATATTGTTACCAGCTCTTTTCGTTGCGATTTTTTTATTTTTCAATATGCAAGAATTGCTTGCATTTTCGTCATCGCTTAAGTTAATAGGATAATAATAGTTTTTTACATTGAATTCATTGAGATTCGGTGAGATCTGAAAAAAAAAATAGAAATAAGTAAATATAATCACTAGTGTCATCAAAATTATTCATATACAGTAAGAACCTTTATTATTATTAAAATCTAATACATTAATATTATTTTTATTGCAGAATGAATCTATAGATTTTTGTGACCGTTATAGGTTAGGTTAGGTTAGAAACATAAGATTTTAATTATAAAAAATATTAATCTTGGTCTTATTAATTTAACTTTACTAGTAACAAAGATATCGTTGTAATACGTATTCTTGTCACTTGGTCAACAGGGATTAAAATTTAATACGAATATTCATATATATAATGAAATTATACTATATAAGTACGTAATCTTACCTCCATGATTAATAATTGCCTAGTTACTGCCTTCACTTGAACACTACGTCAGCCTGGATACTAGCCGCGTGGTATTAAAATATCTTGTGATATACATGATGCATGTGATCCTTTTATATCTGCTTTTTGAGATCGTGTCTGAACGTGTCGCCACAAAATACAACGTTTAGGTTGGATAAAAGGATATTATAAAAAAGGAGCGGATGTTCGATGCCCATTATTTCCATTGATTTATTGAGGTCTATTATAATAAATTATGATATACATGATGCCATGTGATCCTTTTACATCTGCTTTTTGCGAGATCGTGTCTAAACTTGTCGTCACAGAATACAACGTTTAGGCTGGATAAAAGAATACTATAAGGAAGAGGGCGGATGGTCGATGCCCATTATTTCCATTGATTTATTAGGGTCTATTATAATAAATTACTACGACCCTGTCTAATTTAAAATATTATTTTATGAGACACTTTCTTTGAAATAGCACCAAAAAGTCAAAGCGTTTCTTCGAAAAAATAAAACTTTTGAGTTATTTGTACGAGACTTTTTTTTTATTTACATTTTCATATTGAATTTATATCTGACACACATCCTATTCAATTATTATCAGTTTAATATCAAATTAATGATAAAAACAAAATTGAACGATTAATGTTATTTATTAAGAAAAACCTAATCCAGTTTGATAAAACCAAGCCAATGAGCCAGAATCGGCCATTAAATATCAGACATTCATACTGTAATGAGAATTCAGTTAATTTGATTAATTAATCAAGGAAAGGAAAGTCGTGGATCAAATGGAAAATCCAATTGGTCAAGGAGTCCGTTAAGTTAATCTAATAAAATACGAGAAAAAACGATTCGTTACGAGGCTAAGTAAGGAAATTCCTAAATTCCTTTTGCAACCCAGGATCCAATTGGAAAATCCGAAGAGACCTGCGACGGTCAATTGGAATTTAGTCTGATTGGAATCTGCTTTGGCGAGCTTTTTTTAGAATCCGCTAAGTTAGCCTATTTCAAGGATTTCAAGGTGCTGGGAGTGAGTTAGAACCGGCTATTCCCTACTACTCATAAGGCATCATTTTACGTAAAAAGTAAATGACAAAAACTGCTATTGTGGGTTATCCATAAGAGATAGACATATACTATCGCGGACTTTTCTGTAGACCTTTTCATGGTTTACAAATACTTAGTACATCATTTTGATAGATCTCTTAGCCTGCGTTTGCAATGTTAGCAGAAAAAAATGTAATTATTTACGACATCACATTAGAAACCTCAAAAAATACAGTATTTCTCTACTCCATATTGAATGTTATTAGACATCTAAACCTTCCTCTAAAATCACTCTATCTATTAAAAAAAACCGCATCAAAATCTGTTGCATAGTTTTAAAGATTGAAGCATACATAGGGATATACGGACATAGGGACAGACAGAGAATGCGACTTTGTTTTATACTATGTAGTGATATTATTTATTTTTACAATTGATTAGACAATGTCTTTACATACAACATTCATAGCTTTCTTATCATTAGACAATATAAACTTGAAAGAAGGACATTTAGTTGCGCCTCCGGTCGCTGCTAAATTCGAAGTGCTTATAGGTCTAAGCGCGGCCTCCTCGCGGGATTTTAAATCTGTAATATCTCCGAAAATGTTCACTTAAATTACATGCTGTAAACGGCAATATTGATCTATATTAAATCAACAAATTATTTAAGGTACTCAATTGGATAAGGATTTATGATGTATTGTATAAAAATTGCTTTGAACATAAGGCATCATTTTTCGTAAAAAGTAAATGAAAAAAACTGCTATTGTGGATTATCCATAAGAGATAGATATATACCATCGCGGACTTTTCTGTAGACCTTTTTAAGGTGTACAAATACTTAGTATATAATTTTGATAAATCTCGTAGGGTTTAGCCTGCGCTTGCAATGTAAGCGGAAAAAAATGTAATTATTTACAGAAATCTCAAAAATTACATTATTTCTCAACTTCGTATTGAATGTTATTATACGTACAAACCTTCCTCTGGAATCACTATATCTATTAAAAAAACCGCATCAAAATCGGTTGCGTAGTTTTAAAGTTTTATGCGTGCATACGGAAATATGGACTTTGTTTTATAATATGTAGTGACTAGTAACCGCCAGCGGATAGATTAAAACCTTAATATAGTATTTTGATAACCATAAAAATGGTTAAAGTTGGTCATCAATAAAAACAAGACATATGCTGCCACAGACTTTTATTTAGAACTTTTAGAGAGGAACAATTTTGTAATATATGATTTTTGAATAACTATTACCGTTTACTCAGCGCACGCAAGGAAAGCTTTAAATTTTGCTGTTTTCTTACTATTTTTTATTGCTGCTCCTCTCCTATTCATTCTGTTGTGATGTTATATAGTCTATAGCCTTCCTCGATAAATGGACTATCTTACACTGAAAGAAGTTTTCGAATCGGTCCAGTAGTTGCTTAGATACGGCGTTCAAAGAAACTAACTCTCCATCTTTATATATTAGTATAGATATTTAATATTATGTTAAGTTTAATATAATATTAAGTTTTAAACCAAAAGCTTTTTATGAAGTTGTACAACATTATAGCAATGACTTTCTTAGAAGACCAGGGTACGCGCAGGAATTCCCCATCCGTTATGGTTCAATGAACACAGATTTTGGTTACAAACAAATTGATTTAGATGCATTTTTTGTTAAAGAATCGTTACGAACTTTAATTTAAACTGCAAAGATTGAATAAAACGATGAAAAAAATTTTAACGACTCATCACTTATGCTAAAAAACTCTATTATTTTATGTTATTAAAATATTTTTATATCATAATTAAAACTATTTTTTATTAAAATAAAAAAAAATATACCTTATACATAGAGGATTAGTTATAACAATTGCAACCATACATCACTAGCACTGCATACATATCCTTTCCCCGATCCTGAAGCATTATAAAAAATTAGACTCCACGACAGAATCAAATTCAGTTGCTCGTTCAGAATATTTACGATTCAGAGAACAGTTAAATTAATTCCGTGACTTAATCGCTATAACACACCTTGAACAATCATGTTTAAACGACTGGTGTCATTAAAACCCAAAGCTATCGTTATTTTAACCCAAAAGCTGATGAATGTTAAAATTAACAATTAAAATCTACATATAAAAGACAATTCTCCACCTGCATCTTCATTCGCTTTAAATAAAGCGTTAAACTTCTTTTAACGTATGTGCTAAGACTCCATCAAGTTTACATTACATAGAACTGTATATAATTCATTTGAAAGTGTAATACAAGAACAAAGACAGTGTCCTCCGTGAATGCGTTGTAATCTGACCCAACACTGACAAAGCCGTGCCATAAACCGATTTATCGTTATAATACGTAGTGTAGTTCGTTTTTGAATTTGGACTTGTATAGCCTGTACATTTCTGTACGGATTTTTCCAGTGTTCCAATTTTCTATTAGCACATGGCTTTTACATTGAGGCAATTGAATAGACTGCAGATGCTCTACTGGTATTAGGAAAGTCGTGGCCTTCAAAGTATAGGGTCATATTGGTCAAAAAGCCATTTTGTTATTTACTGATATTCGACTCTTCTATTGGTGATACACCGGCTCCAAGTAATTAATTAAGTTGTACGATGAACGGACCGTAATTCGTTTATGAGACCCAGTATGATGTTCATACGTTTCTATCTTTTGAAGCTGACGACATATTAAAATAACGTTTTCAATCAAGATCCCTGTAGACACACAAAGGGTTGTCAGGGTTTTAATGTTAGGATAGAAAAATCATCATCTTCCTACCCTTATTCCATTCTAATTGAGGTCATAACAACATGTTATAAACATGTTGTCACATGTTTTGGCTACGTATTTTACGACTGGCTGCCTGCCTGATGTCATCTTACCTTAGTTGTATTTTACGACACCTCGGTAAGTAAGTGTGGTCCATTCTACTCAACCAGATACCTACCACACGGTGGGTCAACTTACTTTACTCGACTTTTACGACACCTCGGTAAGAAATAAGGTATTTTACTCAGCCGGATACTACACGGCGGGTCTACTTAGTCTACAACTTACTTAGTCGCCTTTTACGACACCTCAGTAAGGTATGCACCCTCATTTCTTACCGGCTATTCTATTCAGCCGGGTACCACACAGCATTCTTTGGAAAGAAGAATCTGAAAAGCAAACTAGAGACGTTGAATGCATCACTTTGAATTGAGAATGATTGTATATAGTAAATAAGTATAAGATTTCTGTAAACAAAACCAAGAGTTTTGCATATACTTCTGAATGGTTTCTTTAATGCTTAAGTTACCTAATCAAATACGGAATAATCAATTTTAACAAAATTTAATATTCAGTTGTTCGTTACTCGGTTATTCAACTGAACATTTTTGAAGTGCAGACTAAATGTGCCCCGCGCATGGTTCGAAAAACCTGCAAAATTCACGTCAGCCCACTCAGCATGATGAGTTGCGCGCTGCGTCCATAATAAAATTATACATGTATGCGGTTTTGAACACTTGAATGTTTTCCATCAAGCTATCGATTAATCAGAAAACTACATACAGTGCAAACTCTATATAACGTCACTCGATTTAACGATAAACTCCCTGAAACGTCGATATCACTTGGCTTTGGTTGGTTTAGCTTGATTCCCATACAATTATACACTATATAACATTGCTCCCACTCTTAATAACGTCAGCAATTTAATAATAAACTCGTAAAGTACTATTTAAGTTGCCAAAATTAGTAAAAACTGTGTAGCTGTGTACGTTCTTTTGTCGCTTTATTATCATCTGCCTCCCCTTATCCCACTCTAAGTGGGGTCGGCACAACATGTTATAAACATGCTGTCACATGATTTGGCTCCGTTTTTACGACCGGCCGCCTGCCTGACGCCAACTTACCTTAGTCGTATTTGACGACACCTCGGTAAGAAAGAGGGTGGTCTATTCTTCTAAACCGGATACCACACGATGGGTCAACTCACCTTTTTTTTTTTTTTTTTTTTTTTCCACAGATATGCATTTATTTTATTTTATTTATTTATATACAAGACACACCAACGACATGAACAAAGTTGCAATTGTACAGTTACATATTATATATAAAGTCTTGAGTCGCCTTTTACGACACCTCGGTAAGAAATGAGGGTGGTACTATTCTATTCAGCCGGATACCACACGGCGTATTATCGCTATTATGTCGCTTTATTATTAGCCCGTAATAAACTCGACTGTCGGCATTACACATATTCGTAAGAATTCTAATTTCTAACAAATTCCTTTTTTTTTAATTTACAAATTGGGACTGCTTCCACGTGTTGACTGTTGTTAATAGGATTCTTTATCACCAAGATGCCGCAAGATATGAATAAAATATATATATATTTTTTTTTGGTATTATAAAGAACAACCAAAAGGAAGTACTTTATTGATGTTGCGATCTAGCCAAGAGGCTAATAAGCAACTTAAAGATTACCTAAACTTATAAATTAACTTATATCTAAGAATAGGTCCAGTGACTTATCTTAGTCTTTCTTGGTATGTGAGACACTTTGTTCTTGTGTTCTTTCAAGTAGCACTAGCACTACACTACACTATCACTATATTAAACTAACTCAAAAGGTTTTGTCCTTTTAAGTCTTCTTAAGAGTCTAAAATAAGAGAGAATAAAATATTAATAAAAAAAATACAACAAAATTACTGGCGCAGCAAAAGACGTCCGACAAAAATAACAGACAATACGCAATAGCGATCAATTAAGAATTGTTTTTTATGTTATTACTAACACTAGTCTGAAATAAATTTTTCTTCTAAAACAGATTTTTTTCTCTCCATTTAACGACAACTCTCTATAACGTCAAAATATGCACGGTCCCTTCAGGGTCAGATAGAGTTTGCACTGTATATTGAATTATGTTTCAGACACGTCTACCTCATGTAGCGACGGTGCTGGCAATAGTGGCGTTTTCTTCAAGCAGCATAGTTAAATCGCCGAGTAACGATGGAAAGAATTTCGAGCTACTCATCCTCCACAACAATGACATGCATGCGAGGTTCGAGCAGACGTCACAACTTAGTGGGGCTTGTACTACGGCTGCTCGAGAAGCTGGGAAGTGCTATGGTGGATTCCCGAGAGTTGCTCATGTGTAAGTATTGCCAAATGGGAATAAGAATGTCTTTATTTATATAATTGCACTACCATTTTAACAGTGTACTTATCACTTACTTACAGTTTAAATAAACATAAAATAGCAGTGCAATGCTATAAAATGATGGAGCTACTCAGCGATAGTTAAGCTGGGAAGTCCAACACTGTTTTTCTATGCAACATTTGTGTTGTATTATGCTTTTGGTTTAAATACATCATCATTCATTATTCTCCTGTCCTTATCAAACTCTAAGTGGGATCGGCAGAACATATTTTAAACCATGCTGTGATGTGATTTGGCTAGGTATTTAACGAGCAGACGTCTGCCTGACTTACCTTAGTCACCTTTAACTACAGCTCAGAAAGAAATGAGGGTGGTCTATTCTAGTCAGCCGGATACAATACGGCACTTTATTTTGAATGTATCATTGTTTTATATTCTGTTCCCAACATTTCAATTACGCGTGAAACCAATGACTTTTCTCGAATGAACAAGCTATTAGCCGTATTGACTTTTCGGCATCAGTGGGCGGAACGCCGAAACTGAAAAACTTTTTAATTACCATAACGCATTTTGCCATACCTTAACGCGGACTGACCCGTTGGCGAAGTGGGTAGTGACCCTGCCTTCAGCTCCGCGGGTCGCGGGTTCTATCCTGCCGAGGGTCAACATTTTCTATAAATGAATTTGTTGGTCTTCGAGCCTGGGTGTATATTTGTATTTACGTATTTAAAAATTATAAGTATATATTCACCAGCTGTCTGTTTACCATAACACAAGTATTAAGTTACTTACTTTAGGGACGGAAAACCGTGTGTGTAAGTGTCCCATATATTTATTTATTTATTATTTATATTTATTTTTTTATTATTATTTTACTTATTAATATTATTTCCGTATCGGAACTTTGAATTCCGTACCAGTATCTTCGTATTCGTAATCTTCTGTGTTAGCTATTTGTCTTACCCAAAACAAAAGATCTCATTCAATAACCGGCCTTAACTTCACACTTTTTATATCACTACATATTATAAAACAAACTCGCATTCTTTGTCCATATTTCCCTATGTACGCATAAAACTTTAAAACTACGCAACAGATTTTGATGCGGTTTTTTAAATAGATAGAGTGATTCCAGAGGAAGGTTTGTACGTATAATAACATTCAATACGGAGTAAAGAAATACTGTAAATTTTTTAAAAGGTTTCTGTAAATAATTACATTTTTTTCCGCTTACATTGCAAACGCAGGCTAAACCCTACGAGATTTATCAAAATAATGTAGTAAGTATTTGTACACCTTGAAAAGGTCTACAGAAAAGTCCGCGATGGTATATGTCTATCTCTTATGGATAACCCACTATAGCATTTTTTGTCATTTACTTTTTACGAAAAAAAAATGCCTTATTTTTGAAGCAATTTTTATACAATACAGCATTAATCCTTATCCAATTAAGTACCTTAAATAAATTGTTGATTTAATATAGATCAATATGGCCGTTTACAGCATGTAATTTAAGTGAACATTTTCGGAGATATTACAGATTTAAAATGTCGTGAGGAGGCCGCGCTTCGCCCTATAACACTTCGACTTTAGCAGCGATGTCGCTCTGTCAAGAGTTTGTTTAAAGACATTCTGTAATTAATTGTAAAAATAAAATAAATAGGGAAAAATGTTAAAATAAATACGCAAATATGTACTATATGAATTTAGATATTCAAAGATAGCAGGAAATCTTCTTGGAATAGGGAGAGGGAAATTGTTTTTCTCCAAATTTAACTCTTGCGGGCCACGGGCAGTAATGAATAAATCAAAACTACTGGATCGATTTTAATCATTTTTTTACACTGACTGACGTGGGATATATATTTTATACCCGTGCGAAGCAGGGGCAGGCCGCTAGTTAAACATATAAAAAAACGCTGTTTTTAAATTACTTTATATAACATATAAGTTTTAGATATGCACGATTGTTCCATAGAAAAATCTGTTGTAATATATAATATATAATAATCTACGCCAGCTTTTATAATTACTTGTTGCGGCTCAATTTGGAATTTCCCTTTTACGTAAGAACTATTATTTGTTTAACAGATTAGTTCAAACAGTGGTTTTTCCGTCATAATATGTATAATATCATATCGCCCTATCCGAAGAATTAAGTCACATGTCCCATGTATGAGTAGGGAGTATGTCCCTATTATGATGAATTAGCTGAACCAATATCGATGAAATTTGGCACAATTTTTCCTTATACGCCAAAATAACAAATAGGCTATAAAAATTCTTACCCTGTTTTTGGGCATTAAAAAATATTTTAACCCTGTTTTTGGGCATTAAAAAATACAAAAATTTATATTGAATTGAATTTTTGCGATTAACAGTCAAGTCAGCGTAGCTTATTCGGGCGGTCGCGAGAAATTAAAGTTTCTTTTTTTATTTAGTTAAAAATTAGGGAGCATAGCTCGGTCACCCAGATATTACATCTTTATATCTAATCTGTTTTACATTCCAGAGTAAAAGAAGCAAGAAGGGCGGCCGCATCTGGTGAAGGGCCACCGGTTCTATATCTAAACGCTGGTGACACTTACACAGGAACCGCATGGTTTACAATCTATAAATGGAAGGTTGCGGCTGAGTTTCTAAACGCGTTACAACCTGACGCTGTTGTAAGTATTCTATAGACATAAAAATAAGCTTAAATCAGCCGCCGCTGTCCGCGAAAGCGGTGAATCGAACGCAAATACGATTCGCCATCACAATGTCGCATGCATTGTTCAGTCTACACGCTATGTCAAAGGGATTCATCTTTTTTTGTTTGACTTCCGGCTAGATCCGCTTAAACGTGTGCTAGCCGTAATTAATCTGTGCATTTAGGGTTGTCAACAGAATTAATATCAAATTAACTGGTGTCACAACCAGCGATAACGCGTTCCACATTTTAATTAATTAAACAATTAGTGTCACAAAAAATAGTGTTTTCTTATTGAAGGTAAAATTTTATTACATTATTCGTGAATAATACTTACATATGAAACAAGTTGTGAATGCTTGAAACAATACAGTTTATTAAGCGGTTTAAGTAAAGAGTGGTTTACTTTACTAAAGTATTTCTATTGTTATATAGTATCATTTTATATTTAACGTTGGATAATACATATTTTTCCCAGTTTTGGCTTAAAAGTATGAAAATATACATAATGGGTTTAAATAAAGAGTGGTTAACTTTACTACAGTGTTTCTATTCTTATATCGTATCATATTAATTTGAATGTTTAGTGTAAGTCAATTTCTAAAGTTATTATAATAAAATACATAGTTTTTCTATTTTAGTCCTACGATGGTTAGACTACTGACGGCTTATATATATACTGATGGCTAAAACGATCTTTATTTTCAGCCCATTGACATTTTCTTGTAATATTTTCTAACCGTTACAACTTTACATGGTGAAGATGTTCGAATAGTGAAAGAAACTAATAGATAATACTTTAAATCCTAGACGTCTGAATAGGGCATCGATTAGCAAGAATATTTGAATAATACATATTCAGGTTTCACTACTATATTTTTCTTTACAATATGATTAACTCAGAGTAGCCTTTCAGGGATTTTAACCCGCTATAAAGAATTTTTAAAGAACACAGTAAAAGTAGAAAGAAAAGTAGTTTTTATTTACTTTTAGAAATACTATAAATTTATACAAGACTAGCTTTTACCCGCGATATGGTTCGAGTGGACTGTTGTGCTCAGATAGGTCGATAATAGATGGGGCTTTTCAATGTCATTCTATTCCTGTAGAATTAATAGGATTTCTATAGTCTATATCTTATTCCGGTGTGTAAGGAATATTTGTCCTTATTATCATCGATATTGGTTCAGCAGATTCATACCTACCTATATCCATACTCACAAACTTTCGCATTTATACTATTAGTAGGAACGTAAATAAATTTTCAGCTGTCGGCAACCCTAACTTATTGAGCTGTCTTGCAAGCTTACTGTGTATCGCAATCTGTGATTATTGTGCCTTGTTGATTATGTCTCGTTTGACACTTGAGGTATCGTCTGACAATGCCAATGTGTGTGTTACTGTGCAAATGGCCATATATTCACTGTGGTCCGTGTATCCAATTCGCAATGCCTGTTTCTATAGCCATTATAATCTATTGCCATTTAGTCAAACCTTAACAAAGATACATCAGTTTAATCATTGTTGTCTTGTTTGTATTCATATTGCATTACCAATTTTATAAGTTAAGAAATATCACACTCATTAAATTATTATAAGTTATAAAACTGATCAAAAGTGACCACCATATCTGTTCTATGAAAATTATACGCACATTAAACCTAAAATACATTTTTATATAGATAAATAGATTTATATAGATAAAAACTTATAAAAGGAGAACAGTAATAATAAGGTTATTTTGCTATAATCCGCGATATAGTAAAATGGAAAATATATATAATACTAAATGAAGAGTAGAAGTCAATGGAAGTCCGAAGAAGGAAAAATAAAGTCACATTTCCTATACTTATGCATGGGAGATGTTACTTTGTTCTTTGGATAGGACGATTTATATAATGCTAAATGTAGAGTGGATCTGTTTTCATACCATACCATGAGCTTTAAGCTCATAGTATGGTATGCTGTAACCTGACGTAAAGATGACGTTTTCTTTGGATTGACATTAGAAACTATTGGCAATGAACGTGATTTGTGAACAAAAAGTGCAAAGAATAGAACTAGCTAAAAACGTTAGAAACGTCTCTCTCTCGCTTTTTTAAAATCGTTTTAAATAATTAGGTATGAAAAAAAACAGTAACAAATCAAAATGTACCGCCAATTAATTAGTTTCTGCAAAACAATGGAATTTCATACATGTATTAAAATTGTGAATTAATTAAACGGCCGCGCTCAAAGCGGGTAGGTATAAGTCAATCAACAAATGGGCTAGCATTTTCATGGCTGCAAAATTTTCTATCGACAGACACACACAGCTATATTTAACACTAGTAGCCGACCGCGATTGCATTTGTCTGCAAAAGGTTTCCAATTTTCCGTAATAAAATAGCCGCGGCCAAAATGACGATGAGCTTCATATTGTTCTTGATTAAGAAACGTTGAGTTATCTATATTTCATAAGTTTAGGTATTCACTAAATGTCATCAAACAAAACCATATGACTCAGGTGGCCTAACATTTTATTGCAATAATATGATTTGCAAATAAAGAAATAAAACTGCATAAGTCAAAATAATTTCCTTAATGCACTTGTCACCATAGAGTTATACTCGCAACTCTTGCAGAGTTAATAGTTGCTTTAAAATTATAAATTATATATGATAAGCACGGTGAGTAAAAGTTTGGTTATTGCAGCGCTGAAAGAAATGCATAAATGACTTTATGATATCTGTCTGTGATATTTGATTCAGCAGGTAGTAGTAACGCCTCGTAATTCCCACGATACGGTACATCGAAGAACGAGGTTGGCAATTAGCTAGATATACTAGAATAGGTTCCAAGTAACAAGTAACAAGTAAACCTCAGCACTACAAGTAAGGACGCCCATTAATTGCGCGGGAATGTTATTTTAAAACCCCACTTAACATACTGAAATTCTTTATACTCAGAAAACTTACTGGAATATTTTAAAATGTGCTGCAACACTTCCGCCCCCGTCCATATTAGGTTAACTTAATATAGAATATCTGTAATATTTAACTGAGTTAATCTTGTATGTATATATATAAAAATATCTGAATCTCGAAAACGGTTCCAACGGTTTTCCTGAAATTCAGCATGTAGGCGGTTTTGGGGGAAAAAAGTGATCTAGCTAGGTTTTATTAAAAAAAATGATTTATCCCTGTTTTTGGGCATTTAAAAGATGGTATAATGAAGAATTTAAAGCAAATGTTGCGATAGCCGATAGTGGGCGGACCGAAAATGTCCAAAACTCGGGTTCGAATCCCATATATCATCGACGCCTTCTTTCTTTTTTGTATTTTTTTTAATTACTTTTTTTTGGGATATCTTTTAAAAAATTACCGTGCAAGGCTCGATCACCTAGAAACTATTTGTTATTCGTCAACGTTTTTCATAACTGACGAAATAGGAGAAATAAATGAAGTGTTTTTATTCTCTTTAATAACATATATAAATGCTTATAAGTTAACTAGACTTTCTAAAAACTGCCGGAAATAAAAATATATTTTGTTAAAATTAATCTATTTTATATTTTACGGACAGACTTATCAAATTACGAGTATTGTATGTACATCCTTTGCCAGTACATGCACGCTATGTACCGTGGAAAATCAATACTTGTTGCGTCACGTTTTACATTATGTGAAATGACACTATATATTACGGGCATGTGTGCATCCTTTATTTGGTTATGACGACCTCATTCGACGAAATATATTTAGTTTTTTTTTATTATTTAAGAATGGAATAGATTCCAATTTTCAAATAAGCCCGCAGTTGCACATTATATTGTTTTTTAAATTTATGTTAATCAAATAAATAAATAAACCTCTATCAGATGAAGTGAATAATGAGAAGTGCCCGGTTGATCGAGCCTTGCTCGGTAATTTTTTACAAAATAAAAAAAGGAATTTAAAAAAAAAAAAAAAAAATTATTACAGTTAGGGATCGATCCTAGGTATTTACATTTCTCGAGACTGCCCGTACCCCGAATAACCTACGCTGACTTGACAGTTTATGACAAAAATTCGATTCAATATAATGTTTATTTTTTAATGCCCAAAAACAGGGATAAAACAAATTTTTTTTAAATAAAACCTAGCTTAAATACAAACATACACCCAAAGTCGAAGACCAACAAATTCATTCCTGGAATAGAAGGAATTGAGTTAAAATAAACTTAACTGCGGCTAAATATACTATGCCGTAAGGTTGACTAGAAAAGATCCCTTTTAGGGATAAGTCCGCCTTTGTACATGTTCGATTTTACTTTTTCTTTCTCTATATGTATGTACAATAAAGAAATAAATAAATGTCTGCACTTTACTGCGACGATTGTTGATTATGTGATCCTCTATAATCGGCACGATCATCGTGTCCATTCATCATCTGAATACGATCATACGTATCATCCAGAGATACCCTTTGAATGGTGTTCAAAAAACCGACAATTCCCGCGCTTTAGGCGGCCATAGATGATGATAGACCTAGACCATAGACTTAGACCATAGGCGAATACAGCTGCTTAATCGTTTTTAATCGCTGATTATGAAGTAGAGCCATTATAGGAAAAAAAATAAGTTTCGGACATCCAATGAAGACTGTACACAATTGAGTAAAGATGTAAGTTTTATATTAAGATTAAAAGCACTTAAAAATACTAACATAACAATATTTCAAGCACATATCAGTACTAATACACCTAGCAATGATAGAAAGTCATAATACCTACGTTTCAAAACATGTTTTACATGGCGTTAATGTTGATGTGTGTTGTAAATGTTCGAAAACATAGATTTTTTTTAATATTCATTTATACCTTTATAGTTACAATTATCAGTCATTCTTTATTTAATTACATATATCAATAAAGTAATTCTTATTTTTTATTTATTGCACGTACAACTACACGCCATGTACGGGTTATTTTGTGTTGTTCCATACTAAGTGTTGGTTGTTGCTTTACTGTTTATCGCAAAGATTTATACTTAAGCTTATACTTACTGTACTAACTGCTTATTTTTTCTTCCCTTACAATATTAATTAAAACAGAAACCAAGCTTAAATTAACTTCATATATAGTGACTCAATATTAACAATACTATCAAAATTCATAAACATTAATATTTTAATTAACAATATCAGTTTACTTCCTATTCCAAAACTTAATAAGTAAATAAAGCGATTTGATTACATAAAGTATTAATATAAGTTTACATATTCTTTCAGTCTCTTGGTAACAACGAATTGGAAGAAGGATCCGTCGAATTGTCACCTTTTCTTGAACATTTGAACACATCTATTTTGGCTAGTAACGTGATTATACAAACGGAGAAAGGCAAACGACTAATAAAAAAATCAATGGTGGTAACTATCCAGGGAGTCAAAGTTGGTATAGTTGGTTATCTTACACCAGAATCCCAAATTTTAGACATTGACGGTCATATAGAATATATTGATGAAGTTATAGGTGTAAGAGAAGAAGTGAACAGACTCAAGGCCACTAATGTTAAAATTATCATAGCTCTAGGACACTCTGAGATCACGAAGGCTACTGAAATAGCAACTGAAGTAGACGGTATTGATCTAGTTATTAATGGGTACAAAAATTCCTTTTACTCCAATGGCAAAAATGCTGAAACGGAATTTGAATCTATAACAGAACCAATTTATGTTATTCAAGAATCCCAAAAGCGGGTACCCATTGTTCAGTCGTATGCCTATAACGAATATCTTGGAAAAATATTTGCCGTATTTAATACTAATGGCGAAATTTCGGACCTTAAAGTAGAGCCAATATTACTCGATGAATCAATTCCTCAAAACCCTGAAATGGCTAAAATCGTTCAACGTTACAACCAAGAGTTTTCTACGCCTTTGCAAGTCGGTAGTACTGTTGTTGTTCTTGATGGTGGATCCTGCAGAGTTGAGGAATGTAATTTTGGGAATTTAGTTACAGATTCTATGATTCTTTATTATGCCACGAGATACCAAGACGCTCAATGGACAGACGCTCCTATTGCAATAATAAGTGGAAGCGCCTTTACAGGTAGTATAACACCACTAAATCGGCCCTTCCCTGTTAGTAGGCAAGATCTACTTTCTGCGATCGGAGGATCATCCAATTTAGTCATAGTAACAGTGAGTGGCTTAGTACTGAAACAAGTCCTAGAGCATAGCGTCAGTAAATTCAGCCTTAACAATCCTTCGACACTTTTTCTACAATTCTCGGGAATGAGAGTTATTTTCGACTTCGAGAAACAACCTGGAACGAGATTAATAAATGCTGTCGCACGCTGTTGGGATTGCTCAGTTCCTGAATTTTTTCCCATCGATGATATAACGAGTTACAAAATTATAATGCCATCGACATTAGTAAGCGGGAGCAAGGCATTTCCTATGTTAGTTAATTTGCCTACAGAAATACTTAACTATGATGCTTTAACGTGTACTGAAGAATATATACAAAAGAAGAGTCCGGTATATCCAGAAATTGCTGACCGTATTGTTTTGCTCAACATAGATGCCGCAAAAGATTCAGCATCAACATTAAGTTCATCTATTATCTTTTCATCTATTGTTGTTATGTTGATACGATTTTGCATTTTTTAAAACTTGTCGATAATAAAGTTCGAATTTCAATATGAAAATTTTATATTTTAAATCATGATATGTATGTAATAAATGTATATACATGTGTGTAATCAATTTTTTAATTTTTTAATTTTTGCGATTAATCTAAGTGATACCATTTACCATTTAATTAAACGATGTCAACACTGAATTCGGATCAATCAAAAAGTTGTTTGCGAAGTTCTTTTTTTGTAAGTATATCAACGCGACATTTTTGTTATCCTAAAAGTTTATACTCTTATAGTTTACATTTAACTTTCAACTATAAATAATATAAAAAAACACAATACTAAACGGATTTATTGTGCATTTACATTAATATATCTTTTTTTAAATTTCTATCATCAAACATTTGAATAACCAATAAGCTTTTTCATCCTGGCTTTACTAATCCTTGTTCCGATCTGTATTCTTTTTATATTTACGGTCTTATTCATAAAAAAAGCTTATAGAAGGTTTTAGACACGTTTTAGTTAAAATGCTCTATAAGCTTATAAGACGTTCCATAAAATTGTTTATTCATAAACCTTCTATAACTGATCTATAACTAAAATGCGGTTATAAATCCGAATGTTGCCATTGTAAGGAATACTGGCTTCCGATTGGCCGATCACACCGAATTCGCCACAGATAATATGCGTCTACATACCGAATAAGTATAACCATAGACATTATTACGGATTAAAAAATATTTTATTGTCTACGTCACGGGGTCGCCTTTCACATAGGGATGTAACTTGGAGTAGAAAAATCGATTAATAAATAATCAGTTTTTCCCTTTAATTTAATATATTCGTATCAAAATAATCGTTTTTTTCTGAATATTTGATAAGTTGTCTTTTTTAATATTATTAATTAATAAGAATAAAGGCTAATTAAAGTGTACAACTACCAATAAATAATAACAGATGCACTGTTTGTGAAATTCAATTAAAAAGTCTACATTTGGCTAAATTGTTTTGATCCATTAATGCAAATCTTATCTTAAAAAATTAAAAAAAAGACTTAAATAAGAAGATATAATAATATATAATTAAAAGAATCGTTCTTTTTTAAATTGATTTATAAGAAAAAAACGATTATTTAAAATCGATCATTTTACTGAAATTATCGATTAATGTAAAAAATGGAATTTTTCACATCCCTGATAAAACAAACGACAACTGACACTTCAATTTCAATTTGTAAATACGTCAAATGTTGTTTTCGTAATAATCAGCTGTAGAAAGTCGGCCATTTTTTACCTTATAGCACTGTTATAGTAGGGTCCTGGGCTCTATAAAGTTATAGTAGACTTGTAGAATGGTTTAGTGCTAAAATGCGTTTATGAATAACATTTTTTTTAAAACGTACTATAACGAGTCTATAAGCATGTTATAACTTTTATGAATAAGACCGTTATTCTGTGCCTACCTATTTTTGATTTTTTGGTATCAAAGTTAACCAGGTTTATATCTTTCTAATAGTTTTAATACCTCACTAATTCGAATAATTAAATTCGTCTCTTTTAATAAGAATTTGAGCTTAGATTAGTCATATTTCTCCAATACGAAATTGGCGAGAGGCACATATTCTAGGTTTTCGAGATCGATTTGATAGTTATTTCCGAAATATTTTTAATACTTATTTGGAAACTTCTTCAAGTTGAATAAACAGAAATTGATAGCGTAATAGAATAAGTTAATTGGATTGTTGTATAATGATGCCTTTCTTTTTTCCTTGGGATCGCAATTATATTATAATTAAAATAAAAGACATAGTAAAAATATAGTTAAGGGAAATGAATAGCACTAAACGCGGTGTATATAAAAATTGTATCTTTTTAATATATAGGAATATTAACTGTCACATTCTTTCTTCTACAATTATAATATTTTCCTAGAAATTCTAATTATTTTTATTGTTTCAGTCGTTAGGTAATCATGAATTCGATAATGGCATTTCCGGATTAACGCCTTTTATAAGAAATCTATCATGTCCTGTAGTGGCGGCAAATCTAATACTGTCCAAAGAACCTTCATTAGAAGCAGAACATAATTTGATGAAATCAGTTGTATTTAATATCAACGGCACTAAAATAGGAATAATTGGGTATCTCACTCCTGATACCAAAACCCTAGCAATAGGAAACAATGTTGATTATACAGAAGAAGTAACTGCAATTACAGAGGAATTAAATAGGCTCAAAAAAGAAGATGTACGAATATTTATTGCTTTAGGGCATTCAGGATTTGAAAAGGATTTAGAAATAGCAAAGAAAGTAGAAGGCCTTGATCTTGTTATCGGAGGTCACACTAATACTTTTTTGTGGAACGGTAAAACAATCGATACTGAAATATCTCAAGGTCCGTATCCTACTTTTGTAAAGCAACCATCCGGAAAACAAGTACCAGTAGTACAGGCGTATGCTTATACAAAATATTTGGGAAAACTACATCTTGTATTTGATTCCAATGGCGATATGAGCGTCGACGGAAATCCAATACTCTTAGATAATTCCTTACCACAAGATCCTAATGTATTAGCGATCGTTAACAGATACCGAGAAAATATACTAGAAATATCTGAAGCAGTTATTGCATCAGCATCCGTCCAGTTAGATGGCTTATCATGTCGCTTGCGCGAATGTAATTTAGGTAATTTAATTACTGACGCAATAGTCAACAAGTACGCGTTAGAATATATAGGTGATGGTTGGACAGACGCACCAATTGCTGTAATACAGGGAGGTGGGATCCGAGCATCAATTAGTCATGTAAATCAACGTTTCAATATAACTAAAGGGGATCTTTATACTGTCATGCCATTTGGAGGCAAGCTAGTTAAAATAAATATAAATGGACAAATGATCTTGAAAATGTATGAACATTCTGTAGCTGATTACAATATTATACGGTCCCCAGGTCAATTTTTACAAATGTCCGGTGTAAAAATAGAGTACGATTTACGAAAACCTCCTGGGGAAAGAGTTAAAAATGTCCTAGTACTTTGTGGACAGTGTAAAATTCCTACTTACCAAGCATTAAATAAAACTGCTGAATATAACATTTTAACCAACGGATTTCTAGGGATGGGAGGTGATGGTTATGATGTATTGAAAGGTTTGCATTCTACAACTTTAAACTATAACGAATTCTTATGCACTCTTGAATATATGAATAGAACTAGCCTTGTTTACCCTGCGGTCGAGGGCAGAATAATAATTCACGACGCTGACCATAAAAATGGGGCTACCATAGCTACAGCATCTCTTCTTATAACATTGCTAGCTTATGTTTGTATTATATTATCATAAATATAAATATAATAACCACAATTAATTTTTTAGATCAGTTCTGAATAATTTCGAACTTAACAGTATTATATAAATTTAAACTATCTTATTTTTATTCTTATGTCAATAGTAATACGTATTCCATTAATGAAGTAAAAATAATTTATATGTACTTACCAATCTCGTAAAGTATTAATGTAATATGTTGTTTATATATTCGTAAGTTATAAGTAAGTAATCAAAATTAATATTTGTACAAAATACAAATAGTACAAAAAATAAAGTTGCATTTTATTGTACATAAGTTTATTCGGAAACCCAATAAGTAAAAGCAAAGAACAAACAAATACTCTCCAAAGGTATGTTGTTACTTGTAATATAATTATAAAATCGTATACAAAATCAGTAATTGTGCTGTCGCAAAATGTATTTGTGTTTACGTCTAATCATACATGTTTACTTCCGATATTGACTAATGACTTCTGATACAAGATATATATTATTGTAAATTAAAAAACATGTAATTCGTAAATAAGAAAAGGGAATTTCTGTTGTTTATTAAATATGAGCCGCTATAAAAATACATAAAACCCTAAGCTTTATATCAATGTTAAAGGAATATGTGTTATGTGTACTTGAATATACTACATATAATATAGTTTCGATTTCAAATTTATTCGTATTACAAGTAAAATAAATAGGGGTACCCAGAATTCTAATCGAACACCCAAAATTTTTATGTACCTTCATATTTATTTGCACTATCTACACAAACACGGCACGATGTAAATCACATAATCTTAAAAAGCATACGCATTTATTAAGTGGCACGCATTTATAAATAGGCACATATTATGCGACAAAAAGAAACTGAATCACAAAACATATTGGGGAACCTCTTGTGAGCAGGTCATTTTAGTATCGACGGTGCACTTTTTTAAAGTTATGATGCACAACTAACATAAAATTTTATAACTCTGCCTTTATATGTCACAACCTTCCCATGTAATTTATTTCTATTTATCTACATTGGTAAAAAGAAAATCTGATTCCACTGGCATATTTTGTTAAAGTTATTATTACATTAAAATATATTTAAATTATTGTGCTATATTTTTAAACTAACTCAGTGCCAAAATTGATATTTATTTTTCACACAATCGAAGCATTCCACAATATAAATGTCGCTTTTGTTTGTGTGTCAATAAAAGCATGCCTTTATTTTCATCCTAAATGCTAAGTAATTGTTTTATTTCTTGTTTCAGTCACTCGGAAATCACGAATTTGACCAAGGCGTCAGTGGATTGTCACCATTCATAGAAAACTTAACTTGTCCTGTTTTGGCTGCTAATTTAATTTTAACAAAAGTACCTGAATTGGAAAAAGAAGAGAATTTAAGAAAATCTGTTATATTCAATATATCTGGCTTTTCAATCGGTGTAGTAGGATATCTAACACCTGAAACTAAAATGTTAGCCATTAAAAACGACGTAGAATATATAGACGAAATCGTTGCTGTTAAGGAAGAAGTCCAAAAACTAAAAAGCGAAGGTGTCAACATTATAATTGGTTTGGGGCACTCCGGCTTTTTAAGAGATTTAGAAATTGCAAAAGAAATAGACGGGCTTGATCTCGTAATCGGTGGGCATTCAAACACATTCCTTTGGAATGGCACAAGTCCAGATTCAGAAAAATCCCTAGGGCCTTATCCTACATATGTCACACAGTCATCTGGAAAACAAGTTCCCGTGGTTCAAGCGTATGCTTATACTAAATATCTTGGTAAACTTCACATGATCTTCGATAACAAAGGACAACTATTGAGTTTGGATGGAAATCCAATATTACTAGACAAAACCATACCTCAAGATCCTGATGTCTTAAAAATTGTAGAGCGATATCGGCAGAAAATTATGAACTACACTGAAGAAATTATTGGAACTACTTCAGTCGTTTTGGATGGACTTAGTTGTCAGCATCAGGAATGCAATATGGGAAATTTAGTCACAGACGCTATGATTTATTGTTATGCCAACGAATACAAAGGAGGAAATTATTGGACAGATGCACCGATAGCAGTGATTCAAGGTGGTGGTTTAAGATCATCTATAGCACATGTAGAAATGCCAGCAGCTATAACGAAAGGAGATTTAATAGGCGTCTTGCCATTTGAAGGAGGTCTTGTTATTGTGACTATGAATGGTAGCGTCTTGATACAAATGCTGGAACATTCTATAGAAAATTTGAATGAACTAGACTATCCAGGAGAATTTCTTCAAGTCTCCGGTATTCAAGTTATATATGATATAAGTATGCCAGCAGGATCAAAAGTTGCCAGCGTTGAAGCAAGATGTTGGAATTGTTCAATACCTGAATTCCGTAGAGTAACTAATGACCAAGAATATAATGTTATCATGCCGCATTTTATTTACAGTGGAGGTGATGGTTACACAATGCTTAGCGACCTACCGTCACGCACATTAAATTATAGTGAATTAAGTTGTACCATAGATTACATTACACATCGTAGTCCTGTTTTCCCAGCGATTGAAGGAAGAGTCGTCATTCGCAAAAACACTAATAAAGGCTTCAGTAATACGTTGTCAAAATATTTATATTTATCTGTAGGTGTTGTCTATTTAGTATAAGCATTTTATTTAAGGAAAAGAATATATTTAGCGTTACTATAAAAGTTGTGTACAATTCATGTTCCTATAAGTAAGTTTATTTTAAGCAAAGAGAAAAATAGGAGTTCTTTAAATACATATTATTTTCAATAATAAATTTTGTTTTATTCTCTATCTATAAACCAATAATTATTGATAATTACTAATGAGCTACATAATATATGTCAAGCTTTAACATAGTGATCAGCATCTGAACCTCCATACCCCCTGGGAATTAACAAATAACAAATTGCATAACAGAAAATTAATTTGCTACGGAAAATAGCTCATGTATTTTATTAAAGTCAAAAAATGCATTAAAGCTTAACATTCAACCAAATACAATCATTTTTTACTTTATCTTATTATCCAGTTTATTATTATCAGGGAGAATGGACTTTCGCCCGCGAAGGCCACGTAAACATTTTTTTTAATAGTAAATTTTCAAAATGCGTATTTATTAATTTAACTTATTGAGTAATTCATAGTTAAGTACTATTATTTTTTCTTGCAACAGAGTGAATAGCTTAATTAAGGATTTAATTCAATATTGATGGCATTGAAATGATTGAAACTAATGTTTAAATTCTCTTACAGTCACTTGGAAATCACGAATTTGATGAGAATGTAAAAGGAGTTGTACCTTTTATAAAAAACCTGTCATCTCCTATTGTGACGGCTAACCTTATATTTAACAATGTGCCTGAACTTAAAAATATATCCAATTTTTACGAATCGATAGTAATAAATAAAAATGGGATCCGTATAGGAATAATTGGATATCTGACACCTGATACAAAATTTCTTGCGCCGAAAAACAATGTCGAATATGAAGATGAAATCATAGCTCTTAATAGGGAAGTCAAAAAATTAAAAGAACTTGGAATACAAATCTTTATAGCTCTCGGTCATTCAGGTTACCTAAAAGATTTGGAAATAGCTAAAAATGTGGATGACATAGATTTGGTAATAGGCGGTCATTCTCACACTTACCTCTCAAATCAAGAAAACACCGATGAAATTCCAGAATTTGCCCAAGGACCATATCCAACTATAGTAAAACAAAAATCAGGTAGAAATGTTCCTGTTGTGCAAGCTTATGCATACACTAAATACTTTGGAAAATTACATTTATTATTTGACAATACAGGTGAAATTATAAAATACGATGGAGGCCCGGTATTGTTAAATAAAGACGTGCCCGAAGATCCAGAGATGTTAAAATTAATCGAATGGTATCAGAAAGACATGGATTTTATAAATAATGAAGTTATAGGAAATTCATTGGTATTCCTTGACGGAGATTCATGCCGTCTTAGAGAGTGTAACATGGGCAACTTCATCAACGATGCAGTTATACATTATACGAAAAAGCATTATGAAGAAAGTTCAAATGCTTACATAGCATTAATTCAAGGGGGCAGAATTAGGGCATCGATAATGCACCCTGATAACCCTTTTAATGTTACTAGAGGTGATTTGACAACCGTATTGCCATTTTCAGATACTTTGTGTATTATAACTATGAATGGAACTGTACTAATGCAAGCTTTGGAACATTCAGTGGATTCTTGGAGAACAATTGATACACCGGGACAATTTCTACAATTTTCAGGAGTGAAAGTAGTATATGATTTGGCCAGAAAAGCAGGTTCACGTGTCGTCAAGGCAACTGCTCTTTGTTCAGACTGTTCAGATCTAACTGATATTAAAGATTATTATGAGTATAAAATTATTACATCTTTGTTCATAGCAAATGGAGGAGACAATTACACCATGTTTGAAAAACTTGGAAAAGACGTGCTGTCTTACAGCGAACTAGACTGTATTATGAATTATTTACGTGAATATAGTCCTATACAACCTGTTCTATCTAATAGAATAATTTTACTTAATGAAGATAAAATTCAACCTCTTCCAAATATACGTAATATAGTTTATTACAATACAATCAATACAAACTCGAGTTCTATGACAATTAATATAAATTTAGTTGTATATTTGCTAGCAATTATTTTTATTTATCTGAGTATACATTAATATCGATGATTGCATTTATAAAAATTACCTTCATATTATTAATAATTCCCGTTTCTAAAATAAATAAAAAACTTTTGTAATATGTTACCTTAAAAGATAATCACTTATTATTTAATATTTACAACAAAAGGTAGCCGTTTAAAATACAGAATTGGTTCCTTAATTTTAAATGTAGGTATAGTTTTAAAGTGATTTTTAACCTATTCAGTGCCAAAGCTTATGCAATCCGCTTTCCACCATTTTGAATTATTACACCGCGATCGTCGACGTCGAACGCTCTATGGCCAAATATATATATGGGACACTTACACACACGGTCGTCGGTCCCCAAAGTAACTTAATACTTGTGTTATGAGTGACAGACAACTGGTGAATATATACATATATAATTGTTAAACACATACTTAAATACAAATACACACCCAGGCTCAAAGACCAACAAATTCATTTATAGAAAATGTTGGCCCTCGGCGGGAATCGAACCCGCGACCCGCGGAGCTGAAGGCAGGGTCACTACCCACTGCTCCAACGAGCCAGTCAAATCACGACAACTCGTCATTTGGCCATAGAGTTATTCTATGTAAGTGTGTCAAAGTAAATAATGAGAAAGAAGATGAAAGTCATATACTTCTATTTTTTATCTTAGTCTAATCACACATAAAAAAGAGACAAATAGATATAGTCACATTTGCTTTTTATTTCTTGTAATCAGGCACATTTTGTTACTGCCACCACTTACGGCTCGTGACGAACTCGTAGTTCGCTTGGACAGACTAGAAAGTTGCATTTATTAACATTCCAACACAATATTTTAAGTTTTACTAACACTGTTGTTTCTACGTCCCTTTGAAACAAACGGTCATTGTCAGTTCAAAAACATGCCATGCATGCTAGGTAATATGCATCACAGGAATTAAGTCAAATTAAGAAAATTACTTAATAAGAAATGTTAGCCGTGTGGTACCCGGCTGAGTAGAATAGACCACCCTCATTTCTTACCGAGGTGTTGTAAGAAGCGACTAAGGTAAGTTGACTCACCATGTGGTATCCGGTTGAGTAGAATAGACCATCCTCATTTCTTACCGAGGTGTCGTAAGAGGCGACTAAGGTAAGTCGACCCACCGTGTGGTATCTGACTGAGTAGAATTGACAATCCTCTTTCTTACCGAGGTGTCGTAAAAGGAGACTTAGTAAGTCGACCCACCATGAGTCCGGTTGAGTAGAATAGACCACCCTCTTTATTAAAGAGATTCGTAAAATACGACTAAAGCAAGTTAAAATACGAAGCCAAATCATATTAGAACATGTTTATAACATGTTTCGCCGTCCCCATCTAGATAAGGGCAGGAGAACGATGACTTTTTAAGAAATGGGTGTATCGTGTGTCATGCTTCTAAAACCAAAATATACTAATAACAAGATTTGTTATTACCATATTTTCAATATTTTTAATTAACAATAGAGATTTTATTTTGTAGTTTTATATGATAACTGTAATAATATTTTATATTTTTATATTTTTGATACAAAACACTCCTAGTACCTTTACTAAAATGTGTAATTCATTACAAAAACATAATTTTCGTAACGCACATAGACGTCAATGGCCGCAGCGATTATTGCTTTCGCATGACCATAGGTGTCGTGATTGGCACTGAATTGGTTAAATCGCTCTATCCGAAGAATAAAGTTACATCTGCCATGTATAAGCATAGAAAATGTGACTTTATTCTTTGGATAGGGCGAAATATATTAATCTCTGTAATAAATGTTTTAATAGTTGAACTAATCAGGAATACGAAAAAAATTTTTTTTTTTGTTGTATAGCATTATATTCTTTTTTTATGTTGTTCACAGAGACTATAAACAAGATAAAGAAAATAGATTAAGAATAATATATTTATGTATGTTAAAAATTTCATAACTTTTTGAAATTAGAATACAATATACAGCTAGTAATTCTTATTGAAAAATGTTATTTGTTACTTAACATTCCTATTATTATAACTATAGAATAAAACAATTTTAACATTTTTACAAAGTATTGTCATAGAATGTAACTTATATACATCATTGAAATACTTTGTTACTTATATGTTGATGTGTTGATTTATTTAATAAAACATATTTAAAATGTTATTTATATTTTATTTATAAACTTTCATATTAAAACAATTATAGATATTTATAAATAAATTCTTAGTGAAAATACAATTAATATAATAAAATATCTATACTATAAATAAGGTAATAGCAAAAAGATTAGCAAAAATATGATAAATATTTATTTATTTATAATTGTATACCATTTAAATTCTGAATTTACATTTTTAAAACATTTTTTAACCAACTACTAATATTGCCAGATGCATCAGCCGTATTAATTATTTTCCATTCTATTAACTGAGTACTACCATAAATGGCCAAACCTTTGAATATAACCAGACACTGTTTTAATGATTCTTGACAGTCGCAGAGATCTACACATGGTGCGTATGGTTCCAAAATTTCACATAAATAACATAGACGTTTATATATCTTGATAGCTGTTGTTGTATCACCTTTCTGGAGACTCTCTATTGTATCCTGAGTTAAAACTTTATTTTTTGCCCTTGATATTTTTCCTGGTACTCTATGAGTTGGATACAAGTTCATGTGGATGTATGTCGGCCAATTATTGATACAGGCCTCACAGATGCATGTAAATTTATATTGAAATTTAAGAGAGCTTAGTCGTGACCCAAGATCTTCCAATGCATGATGTGCTCTAAAAAAATTATTTCATTTATTATTAATAAGCCGAAGTACATTCCTAAATTAATAATAAGGGATACTGACTAAAGTCCGGTCATCAATTCAATTTTTTTTTTTAAATAAAACCTTGCCTGATCAATTTATTGTCCTTACATCCTTAATTTCAGGAAAATCATTAAGAGATTCAGTAAATATATTTATACATAGAAGATTAACTCATTTAAATATTAAAGATAACATATGTTGCATTTTGAGAAATAAAAAAATAGACATACCCATAATTATCAAAGATTTGCATTCCTTTCTTTATTGGTCTTATAGCAAATAAACTTGTCCTTCCTGTACCTAATTTACTGCATCTAACAACATTTGGAGCACAGGAGTGATTAAGAAGGCTTAAAAAAGCATATGGTGCACTGGCCAAACTAACTTCTTCCAAATATTTACCATCTTGACTTTCTATGTTTGTGCTAATACCATGCATATTTGTAGGACTTGTCATTAAATGTAATAATAACAACCCTGCTACTAAGCTTCTAATTTTTTCATAGTCTTCATCACAATCTACCTTTAAGAAACTTGTATTTAATTCCAAAAATCGTAAAAACACTACAGCTGTTACAGATTTCTGGAATATATCAGAAATTGATCGTTTCTCTATATTTGTAGCTAATGTATGAATTGCTGTGTAATACTTTGAATCATATATCCATTCATCATTAATTTTGATATGCCCACGGAATTCAGAATTATAATTTGCCTCAGCATCTTTTATAGTTGTCATTAGACTGTTCCAGTTATTATGATCTTGACGAGCTTTAATAACAGTTCTCAATGCCAGCAATTCTATTTTAGTAAAGTCCATATCAAATAATGTTGCCATCAGTGAACATTCAAATGAATGATATTCTTTCCAAGCCATTTCCTTACATTCAATACTGCAGTACAAGGACAAACAGCAATTATCACAAGGTAAGAGATTTAATTTACGGGAAAGGCAATAGCTACAAGCACAAAGAAATTGTGATTTTAGTAGTAATGTAAAATAAGGATCTTCTTCAACCAAAACTTCACCAACTTTAATATCTTCTTTTGCAATTACATGTCTCCCCATCTCATCAGTATTCATTACAGATAATTTATTGCTTGCACACAAATACCTAAAATCCTTTGTACTTTCCATTTCTAATAGATCTTTGAATCCAGATTCATCCTCAATTTTTTTATTTTCCTTTAATAATTCTTTCTTACACATTTCTTTTCTTTTAGTAAGTTTTTCATATATTTTTTGGGGATAATCTAAAGTGAATACCTTATCAATGTCACTCAAACATTCAGAAAAATTTTCCAATTCATAAAATACTGCTGATCTATTTGATAAAGCTAAACAATATTTTTCAGTAGTCTTAGCATTCAGAAGTGACAAGTTGTAATACTGCCAAGCTTTGTGGTAATCGCTTTGTTGAAATGCAGTGTTACCTAGGTTACGGTAGTAAACAGAAGTTTCATCATTTTTACCAACTTCAAGTATATTTGGAAAAGCATTTAATTCCTCAAAAATTTTATACACAAAAAGTACTCTTTCATCATTTGTTTTCAATGACAACAACTGATTTGAAACTTCTTTAATTTTGCCCTGTGATGTTAACTTAGCCACCACACCTTCATAACAGGAATCAATAATCATTTTGGGTGCTTAGTGAACTAGTTTCTGTAACAGTGTAAATATTTAGTTGAAATTATGTCTCACTTTGCTACACCATTTATTGTTATTAATTTAGGTTGTGAAATGATATATGTTGTAGAACAGAGGTTAAAAATGCAAAACATATCTGAGGACAAGTCAGACAGAGGTAATTTATTCAAGTTATATAGAAAATCTGCTTTATGCAAGATAGTTCTAATTTTTTTCTTTTTCAGTACTTACAGATATAATTACTGTGCTATTTCATCCCAAGCTATTGGTTGAGCTATTTATACCTCAACCGGTTGCAACACATGCTGTTATAAGACAACTTCTTCAAGACATTTCTGCATCATCAATTATGAAACTGGATGACTACTCTATGAATAAATTGTGGGATCTTATGACAATGATATTTAAATGGCAGCTTTCAGTAGCAACAAATCAAAATATTTTTGACATAACCCGGCGACATATACGTAGTGTGGCTACAGTTATACCACAACATATGGTAAGGTGTATTTTTGACAACGCTTTAAAGAAATTCGAATCTCTAGCAAGCACATTTATAGACGAAGATTATAAGGGTCTATGCAACACATTAATACTTTGGTTTTCGGAATACCACACTAAAATTTCAGTACTTCTTAGATTAGGTTTACAGAAGAAAGATGGTACGTTTAGCTTACCATCAACTCTAAATGCAATGATTCTCGATAATTTGGGAGAGAATATTTACAAATATGACTCTAACAAAAAATCTAACAATTATGAAGGCTGCAGCATAGAAACAAGCGAAATAAGCTATCTTTTGGCACCCATAGAAATGTCATCCTGTAAATCAAACTACATCGAACTTCAACTACCGATTGATTTTGAGAATCAAAAGTTAGAAAAACGAATTATAAAATTAGATAAGAACGATGAATACACAAATATAACTACTACCCTGGTACAACATAAAATTAACGATCTAATTTATACAGTTAATGTACCCAGTTCGCCACAACAAGATCTAATAGAGATGCTTAATGCAACGTTTTTAAATGAATAGTATAAACTTGCATAATATATTGTTAAATCTATAACTAATTACAAAAACAGTAATACTAAGTCAATACTCACCTTACGATGTACGCTGAAATAAAGGAAATATTGTTCTAGAAGTCTGCTGACCAAAGCTATTTTTATTATATTTTATTTACCTCTGGGAAATACCAATCAGAGACAAAAAAAATCTTGAAACTTATTTCAATTACATAGATGTAGGTCTTTTTGTTTAATTATATCAGAACTATTATAGGGCTTCGATTTTATTAATTACTTGTTAAGTTATAAAGTGTACTTTATAGAAGCTTTTTTAATGTATATTTATCTAATAATAGTATCTTAATCTCATTATAGAAAAAACATTAACCATTCTGCTCGATTCATGTAATACGTATCTTCCAATCCTATTTTTTCTGGTTTCAAAACCATCACTGGCCGTCCGTTTTCTAGTCTAATAAAAATCTTAAATCTTTTAAAAGTCTAAAGACTATTCTAGCGAGAGTGATATAATTATATATGCAAGAGGTCAAAAGTTTTAATAGAATTATTTGTTTAAAGATAATTGATGTTTTCCTAAATGCAGGAACCCCAATCCGTTTTCCCATCTTATACATGTAATATTAGAAGCCACACTTACCACTCTTAATCGGTTGTTTTAAGAATGGTAATTTCAGATTTTCGAAATATCTGTTTCGGGACGCTTCTATCGTATACTTCAATAGACATTTAGACTAGGGATGTCACTTAGAGTAGATATAACCGGTTAAAAAATAATTTTGAAATGAAATGAATTTTGAAATTAAATGAATTTGAAAAAAATAAAGTTTTTTTTATTCATAATTAATTAGAATAAAGGGTTATTTAAGTAGATATCTACCAATAAATAATAACACAAACAGTGCATGTTGGTAAAACTCGATTAAAATGTAGTTTGGCTACATTGCTTCATCCAAAAATGGACCTATCTTAAAAACAAGAAAAAAAAGAGTAAGAGTAAGAAAATGAGGATAATAAAAATATTCGTTTAAAAAGGCGATTTATTATGTAAAATCGATTAATATAAAATTTGACAGAGCCCTGCAGCAGGGGTAATCCACGGTGTAAAGTTGAGATGAGCCTTGTCACCTTAATTGTTCTGTATACTTAAGCAGGGGCTATTTCCTTAGATTGGCCCTGCTGTTGGGCAGTACTTAATGGGTCATCTGCTATTTCAGCGTTGCAACCGTTGTTTCAGCGTTGTTGGATGTCCATATCACATTAAGTCATTCTATACATCTCCTCAGACATCTCTCGACTGAGTTTTCTTATGAGAGATAAATAAAATTACCTACTTTATTTTTATATGTTTACATTGCGGATAAACTTAAAATAAATTAAACAGTCAAGTATTTTCTTTTATAAAACGTAAATATATAATTTCAATGAAATGTTGATATAGGCACATACATATGTTTATTTTGGAAATTATACAACTATTTCCAAATATTTAACTAACTTCATCCTTCTGAAATTTTTTTATTTTTTCGGATATTGTTCATTATCATTTTGTGGCTAAAACTATCTATAAAGTGTCCAGATTCAAGTCCCAACACCCTTACTTAACCAAATTAAATGTATAATATCTTTCGTTCGGATTTTAATTCAGGTTAAAGCAGTATTTCTTATATATGATAAATAATGCTGTTCACATAATAAAACTACCTATTATTCTAGAATTATTTTCTATAGAGTTATTGACACAACGCAAAATAAATTTTGAGAAGAAAACATAAAAACAGAAAAGTACTAAAATTAAAACCTTAGTTAAAGATGAGTGTACAGAAATAAAAATTAATAATTTTACATACAGCTTTTATTATATTTATGACTCAATCCATGACAGCGGGGACGAAATGACAGGCGACGGTGATAATGCATCATATAAAACAGGCAATTTTTAAGAAATTATTGTAAAATAGATACTCATCTTCCTGCCCTTATCCCACTCTAAGTTGGGTCGGCACAACATAAGATAAACATGTTATCACATAATTTAGTTGACGTACTTTGGCTGACGTTTGGCTACGTATTTTACGAACGTCCGCCTACCTGACATCAACTTACCTTAGTCATATTTTACGACACCTCGGTAAGAAAGAGGGTGGTCTATTATACTCAACTGGATACCACACGGTGGGTCAACTTACCTTAGTCGCCTTTTACGACACCTCGGTAAGAAATGAGAGTGGTCTATTCTACTCAGCCGGATACCACAAGGCGGCGTAAAATAGATACTAATATTGGAAATAAATATACATATTTATTTATTTTCAAACATTTTAAAATCGGATAAAGACAAAAATGTTATTTAATAAAACTATTTAAAAGATGTTTTGTATAAGCACTAGCTAGCCTTTATAAAAAATTACAATAAACCAAAAGCCACACTTTATTGCCAATTTTTTTTTTTTAAATTGAACCTGTGCCAAGGGCGTTGATAACATATATAATTACCTATTACCTATCTATACTATTACATTTCAATAAATAATACTAGCATAGACCACAAAAGATAAAAAAAGGTTGGGGATAATTTATAGAATTAGGCGTTACTTTGCGGAGATCCATAATACAAAAGTAATAATAAAATAATTTTATTATTACTTTTGAAAGGTTGGGGACTTTTGAAGCAACTACCCTTAAAGGTTTTAAATACATTTTAGGCAAAATTTCTCAGACTTATTTTAGAAAACTACTCAAAATTTGTATCTTTATTATAAGGCAATCACAATTAAACTTTCTTATACAGGCATAATACATACATGTTCATACTCTTTAATATTATATATCATATAAAAAAGTTAGACCAAGTATCAATGCTTCTAAACAAAAAAAAAGTAATTAGTAACTTTTTGTTTTGTTTTAATATTCCATAGTATTAGAAAACATTTCTAAACATTTAACATATACTATGTCTTAAAATACTGTATATCACATCACACAACACTGTATTATGAACTTTTTTAGTCACTTTCACTGTACAATGTTTTTATAACTTTGTCTAAATTTAGTTTATTTGTCTTTTGTACACAAAAATTATTATAGGCCAACTGTTTGAACTCAGTTCTCGCTGTACAAAGGGCAAGCGTTTGTAGCATGATATACAAAAGGTTACCGCCCATTACTGGGACTGAGGAGTATCCTCAGTCCCTGTTCTCGTTCAACTTCCGCGCTCTTGTACCCTGAAGGCGAGGCCTGAGTGAAACGGTTGGCCTATAGTTAACGTCACAAAAAAATTGCGTTTTCATCACACAGTTTCATGTCTTCTTGTATAAATTTTTCACTTAAAAAAGCAGTCAATTCACTTTGTCACAAAACACTTTTGTCACTTATAAATATTAATCTAGGTGGCAATGGCTTAGTTTCATAGGTAGCAATTTCGATGGCCAAAATTTTTCTTCAAACGATTCGTTGGTTCTTTGAGGCTGGGTGTATTTATTTAAAATCGTATAAATATTTTCCAGTTGTCTGTCAACCATAACTCAAGTATTAACATACTTTCGGGGTGTAGTGTATGGAATTGTCCTATATATAAATAAATATATGGGACAATTAAACATAGTCATCCACCTACAAATTAACTTAATACTTGTTATGGGTGACTGACAACTGGTTAATATAACTTTAAATACACACTTCATCATTCTCCTGCCCTTCTAAGTGGGAACGGCACAACATGATTTGGCTAGGTATTTTACGACCAGCCGCCTGTGTAACGACAACTTACCTTAGTCGCCTTTAACGACGCCTCCGTAATAAATGAGGGTGGTCTATTCTACTCAGCCGGATGCCCCAAGGCGGAATTCTAAATACATACTTAAATATAATATAAATATATGGGACACTTACACACGGTTCTCCGTCCCCAAAGTAACTGAATACTTGTGTTATGGGTGAAAGACAACTGGAAAATATATACTTATATAATTTTCAAAACAAATATACACCCAGGCTCGAAGAACCAAAAAATTTTTGTTAGAATTGTTGACCCTCGGTGGGAATCGAACCCACGACGCGCGGAGTTGAAGGCAGGGTCACTACCAAATGCGCTAATGGGCCAGTCACTACATATATACCCAGACTCGAAGAACGGACAAATTATTTATTGAAAATTTTGACCACTATTGAAGATCACTGCCAACAATGGGCCAGTCGTATATTAGTCAGTTATTTATTAGTCACAATTTATACACTATAGGAATCTTGAGGTCACTATTTATACACTAAATCTTAGTGGCACTTAGTGAACACTATAGGAATCTTGAGTGTATTCTGGTGGAATCCGGTGAGAAACTAGCATCAGGCAGCACGCTGGAGTCACCGTATACAGGCACAGCGGGCCCGGCAGCGGCGTAGGGACTTCTGGACCACGTGCGATTACGCAATGGCGGAGTTGCCGTCAAAACTGTCTGCGCTGGTTCGGTTGGCAACTTGATTTTGCCTTTCTGTTGCAGGCGGGAATTAACTGTTTATAACAAAAAAATTATATATCAGTGTTAGTTGCTTTATAGTCTGTGTTGCAAATTCAAATAAACTAGTAAACAAGTGCTTTAGACTCGTCAACTCCACTGCTGGTTCTGAAAGTAGTTCCTATCGAGAAGAGTCAGCAAGAAACTCGGCGGTTGCTCTTTAAAAAATATAAGTAGCTGGGGGACGAAAACGATAGGTGATGTATACAATAGACAAAGCAAGAACCGAAATAAGCTTGCAGCTCCTGCTTTGCGCCTTGCAAAAGTGCATAACTCGTTTGTGGGTTTTGGTATAAGATTCTATAATACAATTCCGCAATCGATTTCAGCTTTGCCATTACAGCAGTTTAGAAACACTGTTAAAAAGAGGCTGATACAGAAAGCCTACTAAACTCTTGAAGATTATTTAGAAGATAAGAATGTGTGGATATAGCTCTCTTTGAACCTGTACAAGACAGTAACGACTTAATGTAAGTAGTATTAAGAATTATATTTTTAAAAGAGGAACCACCGAGTTTCTTACTGGTTCTTCTCGGTAGGAACAGCTTTCCGAACCAGCAGTAGAGTTGACGATTTAAAATTTAATTTTTTAAAGATATCCTAACCTAACTTTAACCTAGTCAAATATTACAAGATTTTTTGGCCTTTTTGATATTGATATTTGGAATTTATCACATGCATTTCGATGAAGGAAATTTTTGGGATAAATGTAACATATGGCCGAACGTGGTGGGTCTAAGCTTCCCTCCAGAAAAGGAGAGATGAAGCCTTTGCCCAGCAGTGGGCTACTAACAGACCATTACTTTATTAATGCGAAAAATCAAACTCGAACGTCGCCTTAATTATGAAGATTTATGTGCGCAGCTGCACATTGATATTGATATTTATAAGTTTTTATTTACGCCGTATGGTATCCGGCTGAATAGAATAGTACCATCCTCTTTTCTTACCGAGGTGTCGTAAAAGGCGACTAAGGTAAGTCGACCCGCCGTGTGGTATCCGGCTGAGTAGAATGGGCCACCCTCATTTCTTACCGAGGTGTCGTAAAAAGCGACTAAGGTAAGTCGACCCGCCGTTTGGTATCCGGCTGAGTAGAATAGACCACCCTATTTCTTATCGAGGCGTCGCAAAAAATACGACTAAGATAAGTTGACATCAGGCAGGCGTCCGGTCGTATAATACATAGTCAAATCATGTGACAACATGTATACATATAACATGTTGTGCCGACCCCACTTAGAGTGGGATAAGGACAGGAAGATGATGATTTATAAGTTTTTATTTATAAGCGAGTTTTTTTAGACAAAATCTATTGGTGAAAACTTGTAATTGGCTTATTGTATTTCTATTTTTTTGTCTATATTTAATATCGCCGTAAGTTTTCCTGTTAAATAAAATTAAATGTAAATACTAACCATAGGTGTATCCTACTGCGATAGCAGCGATTGTCATCAGAGTTGGTAAAAACGGTCTTAGGAGCGAGAAAATAGCACCGAGCAGACTCCCACAAGTGACGTCACACTCCCTCTCAACTTCAACCCTGATCTCTTGCGAAGTCAACCTTGAGACCACATTAACCCATCCAACACCACATGTTGCCGTCTCACTCTTGACCAAAACAGTAACTTCGTTATCCGTTGTAGTGGTTTCCAGTTTTAGTCCAGGTGAAGTTGTCATTTTAACGAGCTTCAAAGCTTGTGGAGGTCCGTTAATGGTGAATATGGCTGGTGGATTGAGTAGAGAGACTTTGGTGCTTGAAACTTGTAATGGCGGAAGGAGATGTACTTTGGTGCAAGTCCGGTACACCCCCCACTCTGCACAGAGTTCCACTTCTGACGCTTCCGTTATCTGTGTCGCTGGAATTATCGAGCAACCAAGTTGACCTGAAATAAATCATAACAATCTTGACTTGCCATAAATAAAAGAAATTAAAAATACACTTATACGTAAAGCTGCGTCGGATCATAGGGCTATTGCGCAAGTCAATGAGCTGCTAAGCAGATTCCCAGATGCCGACATTTTCACACATAATGCTAAAACCTTTTTAAAGTACGTAAATTGTTATTTAGATAATAATTATAATTAATTTAAATTTTTCTTACTGTTATACTTATCTATATCATGTATGCGTTTTGGCTAGATCTGTAAGTGTACATGTAAAATGTAATGTAATAAATAAATAAATAAAAGCTTATTACAGTGTTGAATACTATGTTGATATTAAGAAAGTTTGGATTTAAGTTGCAACCAGCTACACACTATCTAGTTTGTAGCTGTGATTATTTTAATTTAAGATTTGTTAAACAATTATATATTATTATTAAAAAATTTAAATACGCCGTGTGGTATCCGGCTGAATAGAATAGTACCACCCTCATTTCTTACCGAGGTGTCGTAAAAGGCGACTAAGGTAAGTCGACCCGCCGTGTGGTATCCGGCTGAGTAGAATAGACCAACCTCATTTCTTACCGAGGTGTCGTAAAAGGTGACTAAGGTGAGTTGACCCACCATGTATCCGGTTTAGTAGAATAGACCACCCTCTTTCTTACCGAGGTGTCGTAAAATAAGACTTACGTCTGGCAGACGGTCGGTCGTAAAATAAGTAGCCAAATCATGTGACAGCATGTTTATAACATGTTGTGCCGACCCCACTTAGAGTGGGATAAGGGCAGGAAGATGATGATATTAAAAAATTTAAATATAAATTTTAAGAATTTCTTGCTGGTTCTTTTCGGTAATAGCGTCTTTCCGAATCAGGCGTTCATTGTAATTTGACGATACTAAATTTATTTAATTATTTTAGTGTGTTATATTTGCTTGGACAAGATAATAAGGATGACTAATAACAAATTAAAAAAAAATTGTTCTCATACTCCGCCAATATATGCAAAGCTTATCCTAAATTACAATTGTCAAAAAATTAAAAGTCCATATAAAAGTCGACTTGAATAAAGAATTAATTTTATTTCAATTTAAGGTTTTATCTTTAACATTTAACGGCTCCAACGATTATCATGAAATTCAGTATGTAGGGAGTTTTGGGAGAAAAAAATCGATCTACTTAGGTTTCATTAAAAAAAAAATTATCCCTGTTTTCGGGAAAATGCCAAAATTTATATTGAGTTCAAAAGATAATTTTCGCCATTAAACGTCAAGTCACGATAGCTCATTTGAGGAACCGGCGGTCTAGAGAGGTGAAAATATCTAGATTCGAGCTCACCGCCCCAACTACATTTCAATTTTTTCCATTCTTAATTTATTTTATTTCTTATTAAAAATTACCGTCAACAAGGTACTTATTATTATTAGATATAAGATTTGAAAGAATTTGTTTCTCACCATTGCCTATATCCAAAATCGGTCGGGCGGTATGCGGCGGTTTGGTCCGACATGAGTAGGGCAATTGAACTTCTACACCTTCTAGAGCGTACTTCTGGTCCTCAGTACAGATCAATGGGCTCGATGTCAAGCCTGAACCTTCAATAGCTAACGGAACCAGTGTGGAAGGCCAATCGCCTGAGACAAACTCCATCTGTCAAACAAAATGGGTACCAACTTTTTCTTTAAATTGTCTCACTTCGTAGGTTAGCTTTCAGAGATCTCTGTCTAAGTTGACCTTTGTACACTTTTTTAACAATAATGTTTTTACAATATTTTTTATGGTACATAAATAAAATGCACTAAAAATATACAATATTAAATACATGTAGTGGTGCCGTGTGGTATCCGTCTGAGAAGAATGGACCACCCCCATTTCAAACCGAGATGTCGTAAAAAGTGACTAAGGTAAGTGCCGTGTGGTATCCGGTCCACTTGAAAAGACCACCCTAATTTCTTACCGAGATGTCGCCGAAGGCGACTAAGTTAAGTGCCGTGTGGCATCTGGCTGATTAGAATAGACCACCCTCATTTCAAACCGAGATGTCGTAAAAGGCAAATTTAAGTTGACGTCAAGCAGGCGGCCGGTCGTAAAATACGTAGCCAAATCATGTAACATGTTTACAACATGTTGTGCCGACCCCACTTAGAGTGGGGTACAGTAAACGTATTATACAAGTCGCTGCTCTGTTTTACTTTTATCTTATTACAGAAATGAAATAATGATAAATTCAGTTATCGTATAATTACTATTGTTATTGTAATGTACTAAGTCAAAATTTTTATTGTATTGTTATTTTTCTTACTGCAAATAGTAATTAAGTTACATGTCTTCTGTGTTTGTCGCTGTATGCCGAGATACAGTTCGGCTACAGATGGTCGTATATTAAGTTAAGCCTTATTGGTCACATGTAAGAATATAAATAAATAAAACAAAAATTTACCCTCTGCACAGGTATCTGATGCACGGTATAAGATGAAGCAGGCCGGTCGAGTCTAAGCACGTGACGCGCTGACGTATCCTGTGAGAGAACGGCGAGAGTGACGCCGGATGCTGGGAACAAGCGTATAGCAGGTGGCGCTCGCCATCCCACGCCTTCTATACATATCGCCCAACTGCCCGTAGCTGAATAACAAAACACATAATTGCCAAGTGCCCCAAAGTAACTTAATACTTGTGTTATGAGTGACAAGGAACTGCTAGATATATAATGAGATCTTTAAATAAGCTTATCTTGTATACAGAGTGGTACCGACGATGCGACATTAAACAACTTCACTGCTCACTTGGAAGTAATACTTTGGTATAATTCAATGTATTTAAATATAGAATTTAAGAAAAATATATATTCTAACAAACTTAAATAATGGCCTGTTACTATCCCACTGCTGGGCATAGGCCTCTTCTCTACGTTTTTTTTTTTTGGAGAGAAGTATTGGAGCTGAGACCTACCACGCTGCTCCAATGCGGATTGGTAGGTTACACATATCCCCAGAATTGTCTAGAGATATGCAGGTTTCCTCACGATGTTTTCCTTCACCGAAAAGCGTGTGATAAATTGCAATTATCAATTATACACATAAGTTTTACTAGAAAACTCATTGGTGCCTTCCCGGGGTTTGAACCCTAGACCTTCTCTAAAGAGGCGCACGGTGATACCGCTGGGCTACCACAGCTACTAGCTAGCTAAGAAACGAAATACGTTTAAATTGCGATTAATAACGAAACACGTTCATTCATTAGGGTTCACTCACCTTGTAGTGCGCGCGTACGGCGCTCGGTGTAGATAGGACGATCGCCGCTAAGATCAAACGGAGCGGTGAAATACAAAGGTCGCGGCGCGGTGACCGCAAGGCCGAAGCCAAGGCATTTTTACATTTTTGATACAGAGGAGTATAATATTGTTCATAGGGTTTATTTTTGTATGGCATGCTGCCATCGGTCATTGATCCATATACATCATGAAGTTTAATTTCAAAATGAAAAATAATATCCTCTGGCTAAAGTACTTAATTGAATTAACTGAATTTCTTTATTTAGGCTGCTAAGGTGCGTAGCTATCTAGGATTAAAATTAATGTCGTATCGTCGGTACCACTCTGTATATTGTTAGAAATTAAGTTTAAATTCAATTTAAAATGAATAATAGAAAAATAAACGAATGCGTTCAGGGTAGCACGTCGGGCACCTTACTGTGCACCAACACTTTTTACTACAAAATCTAACGACAGAATGATTCTACTACCAGTTTGGAACACTAATCCACTTGAGTAGAACTGCCAAGAAAATCAGTGGTTGTTCCCATCGCGAATAGCAATTATTTAAGGTTACATTCTAATAACACGAAATACGAAAGAGTTCGCCCAAACACCAGACAGTCGTTGCCATTACATCTTAAAAGATCTGGATTCCTAACAATATATATAATCTGAATTTCGGAAACTGCTCAATGATTTTCATGAAACCGAAAATAATGAAACTTAGTATATAGGGGTTTTCGATGGCAATTAATCGATCTAGCTAGAAACTGCACGTTTATCAGAAAACAAAGGTTAATTACGCTTTCACTTGCAATATTGTAATAACTCGGTTGGTTAACCGGCGGTCTCAAGAAGTGAATAACGATCCCTTATATCAGAGGAACTACAATTTAAAAAACATTAAGGAAATAAAAAAAATACATACATTTAATTTTTTAATATGATAATATTTTAGTGGTCTAAATTATTATTCTTTATTATTCTTTATTATTAAAATTATCAACTTACCTATAATTCTATTGGATTGAATATCGGAGCCCGTGACCCAAACTTCGTCCGTGACCGTAGTTCCGGCTAGCGAACTTTGGAAAGTCAAGAAAGCACCACCAACGTCCAATCCGGACACCAAAATCTCGTCGCCGAGGACGCTATGATGTATAAAAAAAACAAGAATATTAATAACATATTGTTACCAAGAATTCATAGTAAATAAACAAATAGAAAAGAATTTTTATTAATTCTTTCTTTTAACGATTACATAAAATTACTATAGTTAAATTATATCTCTCGGTTGTCGTAACTTAATTTGAAAGTTGTTATTACCTTTAATTAAAATACTACTTATTTTAAGTTGTTCAATGTATAATTTTAATGTGGTTTGTATTTTGTTGGTGATCTATTAATAAATAAATAAACTCTCTGGCCATCATATCACAGAAAAAAGATACAAAAAAATTATAACAAATATATAAATGACAATAGTTGTGATTTTTTAAAATATACGATTTTTCAAAATTTGTATTTACATTGTAGGATTTACGGTTTTTGAACGAATTAGCAATTATTTAAATATATTTTTTGTTGGCCACACTGTAAAAGATGGGGGCACAACATAGCGGTATGTGTGGTAGGATATTCTATAAAAATCGTAGTCGGTAAGTGAGGAGTCTCTTGGGTAATCTGATTGTGGAAGATAACAGGGCAATAAAAATAAAATAAAAATAGAAAATAATTCTATCCATTTTGTTTTATTTGAGTTCAGCACTAAATTATTTTGTCTGAACCAATGAGCAACCTGCGACAAACCACTGTTTACTTCGTCAAATTTGTCGTCATTTCTATTTATTTTAAATATCAAAGATGTGTCATCAGCAAACAGTACAATATCGCATATACTCTGAATAAAATACGGTAAATCATTTATATATACTAAAAACAGAAAAGGACCTAGAATTGAACCTTGAGGCACACCCATAACTAAGGCCGATCCAGATGACTGCACATCATTAATGCCATTATTATGCCATCATTAATTAATGAAAGGAATAACTAAGTACCTACATAAGGTTATACTAAACACAACTGAAAATTACCCACAGCCCAAGATTTATGGTTACAATCTTTCATAACTATAAGAGGAATAACTGAATAACTAAATAAGGTTTTACTGAACACAACTAGAAATTCCAAAAACCCAAGGTTAAGAGTTACATTTTTCATACCTATAAAAAGAATAAGTAAGTACCTACATAAGGGTATATTGAACACAACTAGAAATTACCCACAAACCAAAGTTAATTGTTACATTATTTCACAGTTCCAACATAAATACCATAGACTGTTAATTAATTAATTAAATAATTTTAACCTGTCGGCAGCTCGTCGAACATGCGCGGCGAGCGGCGCGCCGAGCGATATATTTGCTTGCGGTGCGAGCAACTCTCGACCCAGATGATTTCTTAGCACCAGCCTCACAGCAGACTCTTCCGATTCTCCCGATGGCTCAGTGGTACAGTAGTGAGGTATTGACACTTCGACGTGGATAACCTGGTAGGATTTCCCAATGTATATAAAGGAATGAAAAAAAAACAAAACGCTAACACCAACATTTATCATACACAATAACAAAAAATAATTGCATTTGTTACAATATTAAGTTAAATTGTTTAATATTTAAAATTTCAATTCCTCGTGCATTAATCTTCTATATTTTATATTTAATTTATAGGATCGGGCGTTTCTTTGTGAAATCCCATTATATCATTTAATTTATAGAATTAGGCGTTACTTTGCGGAGATCCATAATACAAAAGTAATAATAAAATTATTTTGCTATAATCCGCGATGAAGTAAAATAGAAAATATATATAATGCTTAATGCAGAGTGGACAATCGGTTATCATACCTGATACATGCAGGAGTCGTAAAAAACACATGCACACACCTCCACCACCGCCACCGTGATACACAAGCACTATATACGTTCACTATCACAAACTCAACAATCGTTTCGCCCCGCAACCGAAGCATCGTCAGGAGATAGACTCCACGACCAAAATCGCAAAGCTTTGCGATTTTGGTCGTGGAGTCTATATAGTGCTTGTGTATCACGGTGGCGGTGGTGGAGGTGTGTGCATGTGTTTTTTACGACTCCTGCATGTATCAGGTATGATAACCGATTGTCCACTCTGCATTAAGCATTATATATATTTTCTATTTTACTTCATCGCGGATTATAGCAAAATAATTTTATTATTACTTTTCCCATTATATCATAAATATTATGAATTATTTTGTTGTCATACACAACAAAGTAATCTGGTGTATTGACCTGATAATAAATTGTACTTATTCTGGACGTTAGTGAGTTGGGACTTAGAATTGCAGATCAATGAAAATATAGATTAAAAAACCAAAAGAAATTGTTGAAATTGTGATAGTGAATGTGTGTATTGTGAGTGCGTTAGTATAATATGATTTATTTTACGAATCCTGACTACTTTAATTACATTTTAAGTTTCGCATTATGATCGAGATTAAATAAACTGATATGTGATAATAAACTGAAAATCATCATCATCTTCCTGCCCTTATCCCACTCTAAGTGGGGTCGGCACAACATGTTATAAACATGTTGTCACATGATTTGGCTACGTATTTCACGACCGGCCACCTTTCTGACGTCAACTTATCTCAGTCGTATTTTACGACACCTCGATAAGAAAGAGGGTGGTCTATTCTACTTGACCGGATACCACACGGTGAGTCAACCTACTTTAGTCGCTTTTTACGACACCTCGGTAAGACATGAGGGTGGTCTATTCTACTCAGCCGGATACCACACGGCGGGTCAACTTACCTTAGTCGCCTTTTACGACGCCTCGATAAGAAAGAGGGTGGTCTATTCTACGTGACCGGATACCAGAAGGTGAGTCAACCTGCTTTAGTCGCTTTTTACGACACCTCGGTAAGACATGAGGGTGGTCTATTCTACTCAGCCGGATACCACACGGCGGGTCAACTTACCTTAGTCGCCTTTTACGATACCTCGGTAAGAAATGAGGTTGGTCTATTCTATTCAGCAGAATACCACACGGCGCATAAAATGAAAATCATAATAATAATAATAATAATAAAATACTTTATTGCACAAACAAATAAAAACGTATACAGAAAAATCTTAATGATACCTATGAATAGTGCAAAGGCGGCCTTATTACTAATAGTAATCTCTTAAAGGCAACCTTAAGAGTTAAATTAAGACAAGGAGTATGAAGGACGGCGCACAAAGTATTTATTGATAAACATACATACATTCAAATAATATATACATATGTATTTAATAATTCATATCATATGAACTGAACATCGACATTAAATTAACTATGTAATTCACATATGTTATACTTACAGTTTCTCTATCTATATTGTTTCTTTCGTCCTTATGGTTACCGAATATCACACCATGTCCAGGTCTAAATGCTACTACGTCCCCGTTGTTCTTCACCTCAAAGGACCCATCTTCGTATGCCGACCAAGTACTGCGGGGCAATGACTTTAGCCGAACCGTTGATCCAACAGCGAGAGCTAAGCGGTCTCCAGCGTTAAAGTCCCGTGATAGACCATCGATTGATGTACGTATGTCGGATATTCCGAGGATTTCTATGGTACTGTCCCATGAACGGGTTTCTGCAAACTGAAATGAAATTATTCTACAATTAACAGAAAATGTCTAAAGCTCAGCATTGCCCCATTTATTAGAGTAATGACACAGTTTTGGGTGAGTCAAATAAATAAACTATGTTGTCTAGTTTATCTAAACAAGCATAAAAATATTGAATAGGTTTTTGCAAACTGATATTAAATAAAACATGTTCTGCGATTAACAGAAAAGGTCCAAAGCTCAGCATTGCCCCATTTATTGAAGTAATGACACGGCGCCGGTTTTTAGGTGAGTTAAATAAATAAACATGTTGTCTAGTTTATCTAAAAAACCATAAAAATATTGAATGGGTTTCTGCAAACTGAAATTAAATGAAACATTCTGCAATTAACAGAAAAGGTCAAAAGCTTAGCATTGCCGCATTTTTGGAGTCATTACTCCAAGAAACGGCGCCGATTTTTAGCTAAATCAAACTATGTTGCTAGTTTATTTAAACAAGCATAAAAATAACAATAAAAACAAAAATCAGTTCCTTCCTATATCACTTCCGTGATATAAGTTTTAGAAAATCATAAAATAAAAAGTTTTAAAAATTAATGGTAAAGGCTTAATTTAAATTCAAAATTGGACATCTGCGTTAGTTTTAATTTTTAGTTCAAACTTCTGGATATATTGGTATAATAACTGGATATCTACTTATATAATATACACAATAAAATGTGGTTTATTTAAATTTTAATGTGTGTATTTCCATTGAATAAAAACCGAAAATCGAATATTGTTCAAGTAATTCTGCGTGAAACGATAAAACGGAACATCTTGAGATCTTACTTTGCGGAGGTCTATAATTCAAAAGTAATGAGAATTATTTTGCTATAATCCGCGCGGATTATAGCAATATAATTCTCATTACTTTTGTATCGCAATAAAACGTCATTTTTGTTAAGTTGTAAGTTCAGCTTAACATACTTGTCCCATATTCCGGACCCTAACGTCGAGGGTTATTACACCAGGTCTCAGAGGCACTACACGTACAGACAGGCCTTCTACCACTGAACGCTCCAATTGATCTGTAAGGACAATAAATTATAATGTAATATACTAGAAAATATCAAAGTCACAGCTAACCATAATTATTATAGTAAAGTAGGGAAGTCAGTCCAAAATACATACATATGTCATACTACAATTACAATAAACAGTAAACAAATTAAGATATTGACATATATGTCGTAAATACATATGTATATGCACTTTTATTTAGAACTTTTAGAGGGGAATAATTTTTGTAATCTATTCTACTCCTCTTCTAATCATCTTAGCGTTCTGTTATATTTTACACATAACAGAGGAAGGCTATAGGCTATATATATTATACATAACCTTCCTCGATAAATGGACTATCTTACACTGAAATAATTATCCAAATCGGTCCAGTAGTTCCTGAGATTAGCGCGTTCAAACAATCAAACTCGTCTTCATCATCTTCCTGCCCTTATCCCACTCTAAGTGGGGTCGGCAAAACATGTTATAAACATGTCGTCACATAATTTGGTTACGTATTTTACGACCGGCCGCCTGCCTGACGTCAACTTACCGCAGTCGTATTTTACGAGACCTCGATAAGAAAGAGGGTGGTCTATTCTACTGAACCGGCTACCACACTGTGAGTCAACTTACATTAGTCGCCTTTTACGACACCTCGGTAAGAAATGAGAGTGGTCTATTCTACTCAGTCGGATACCACACGGCAGGTCAACTTACCTTAGTCGCCTTTTACGACACCTCGGTAAGAAAAGAGGGTGGTACTATTCTATTCGGCCGGATACCAAACGGCGTTTCAAACAATCAAACTCTTCAGCTTTATATGTTAGTATAGACATTGTTTCTTAATAAATCAAATAAAAGTACACTGTGGTAGCCACCGTAACCACTCTTTCGAGGAGGTCACGGGTTCAAACCCGGGCAGATACCAATGAGTTTTTCTGTTAAAGCTTATGTGTCTAATTGATAATTGCAATTTATCACACGCTTTTCGGTAAAGAAAAACATCGTGAAGAAACCTGCATATCTCTAGAGAATTCTGGAGATATGTGTAACCTACCAATCCGCATTGGAGCAGCGTGGTAGGTCTTAGCTCCAAACTTTCTCACCAAAACCGGAGAGAGGAAGCCTATTCTCAGCAGTGTGATAGTAACAGGCCGCTACTTACTTACTTACTAAATTAAAAATGATTTCTATAAGGTTCGTGTTACTAACCATCAGTATGCGAAGTATACAGTCTGGCAGTGGTCGGGTCGCGAACTCCCCACGTGACCCTCGGCAACGGTTGGAGAGAAGATAGGGCTGTCGCGGTCAAACCTGCAGCCTCTACCCACACGGGCACCGGCCGACCCACTAGCAGGGTTTGGGTGGCAGCCCTGACTCTTAAGTTGGATATTGGTACCACCTGTAAGAAATTTGTGATTTTATCTATAGCTATATACACGTTATATAGAACATCCTTCTCGTGCCCTTATCCCTCTCTAAGTAGGGTTTGCATAACTTTAGAAACATGTTGTCACATGATGTAGCTAGGTATTTTACGACCGGCCGCTTGCCTGACGTCAACTTATTTCGATATTGGTACCAACTGTAAGAAGTTTGTGATTTATCTATACGTTAAATAGAATATCATCTTCCTTCCCTTATCCCAAACTAAGAGGGGTCGGCAAAACATGTTATAAACATGCTGTCACATGATTTCGCTACGTATTTAACGACCTGCTGCCTCCATGACGTCAACTTACCTTAGTCGTATACGACACCTCGGTAATGAGGGTGGTCTATTCCACTCAGCCGGATACCATACTTTGCGATTTTGTCGTGGAGAAGAGATAGACTCCTGATGATGCTTCGGTTGCGGGGCGAAACGATTGTTGAGTTTGTAATAGTGAATGTATATAGTGCTTGTATATTGTGGTGGCGGTGGTGGAGGTTTGTGCATGTATTTTTACGAATCCTGCATGTGTCTGATATAAAAACAGATTTTCCACTCTGCATTTAGCATTATATATATTTTCTATTTTACTTCATCGCGGATTACAGCAAAATAATTTTATTATTACTTTTGTATTATGGATCTCCGCAAAGTAACGCCTAATTCTATAAATTACTTTATTAAGAGTTATTAGTGCTAATATAGTAGACTTTCTATATTAGCCACCATTTAATATTTATTCAGTTATAAAAACAATATAAATTACCTCTATATCAGCTTCAGCACTGGCAAGTTCCACATTAGTTACATCAGATGCTACCAACTTTACTCGCGAAGTTCCCATCGATGACCCTTGTACTAAACCCGACTGTGAGACCTTATAACAAATTAAAAAAGGATGATTAGCCTTCAATATACAGTCTTAAAGTTAAATATTAATTTATTATACATAATCTATGTAGGTTTTGCCTTTATACAATGCTACATAAGGTCATTGGGATAAATAATCCCAATTACCTTATTTAACATTGTAATCTAATTTTATCCATCAAGCTATTACAAACATAACCATATCCCAAAAAGAGCTTCAATACATATTCGAACTATTTTTATTTCCTACCCACTAATATGCAACTGGTGGGCTAAAAGTATCTTGTCGTTGTAAGAAAGGAAGGAATGATTAGGGCAAGGATTTGATCTTTTCGCCACATCTTTTTTCTCTCACTCTCTCTTTTTCTATCAGAGAGAGAGAGAGAAAGAGGCAGAGAGGTATCGGGCTAAGATAGAATCGAAATAACTCTTAGATTTTAAGAATTTTTTCTTATCCTTCTTATCCATATTCCTTCTTATCAGTGCGGCAGCTAAGCGCCATTTTTTTTTCGTAAAGTATCGCTTTCATGTTGCTTCTCTCACTCGCACACGCTTTCGTTTAAAAACATTTATCATCTTACATATTACATCATCCGCATTCATCCTCCAAATTATTTAAATATATAATTCTACATATATATTTTTTTATTATTTTTACCTGCAAATGTGTCTGTCCTTGAGTAACTTGGTAAGTCAAGGCGGCAAGGTGAGAAGGTGGTCCGCCCGTGTGCCTCAACTGCACGCGTCCGCCCGCTGGTAACCGCGAACGTTCGGGCACTATGCGCAACGCGGGAAATACGGTCACCTACAAAATAATGATTACAATTTACACTAATTTTTTTTGGATATGAATACATATTACAGTCAATGAAGCCTGGGAAAAAATAACCAAAGTTTATTAGAACAATTTGTCGCTTTCTTGGTATAGAGTAGGGCTTCTTAAACTATGGAGTCGCGTAGCAAAATTCTGCGGTCGCGAGAGATTTTAATGTCAAATATTTATATATACCATTTTATAACACCACTAGAGTTGGCGGAATACATGGGATAATGGGATTTTTATAGGTTTCAAAACGAATTCTAAAATTATTTATTTTCATATGTATATTGTTACCTAATAGATAAATCGTCAAATAATAATAATTTATTTTTGTTTTATATTTGTATGGGGTCGTCAAGAAACTCGCAATCATAAATGGGGTCGTGAATGACAAAAGTTTAAGAAGCCCTGGTATAGAGCAATACTAAAAAGTTTCCAAACTCTTTACACTTTAATAATAATAAATTGTGATACAAAACCTCAAGGAGATTCACAAAAAAAGTAACCCTATGCAGGGAATGTATACAGAACGATACATTTAAATTTAGACCTGTGTCAAGAAGGAATTTAAACCTTTCTGTAGGTACATCTCACTCATGAATTTTATTGTAGAAGCGAATATCTGCTAACGACACTCAGTCGCAACTTAGGAAACACAAACCTGTATTGACCTCTCATATATATATATATATATAAAAGCGCATAAGTAAAACTGATCAGAGGCCACAGATTTCAGAAAGTAGTACATCTAAAGTAAACAAACATTGGTCAATATCCGAAATTTTCTAGGCATACAAAGGTTTTACGCGACATGTATAGTATATAAGGCGTGTTAGAAAATTCGAGATGGATTAACTAGGGAGTTTATGCCTTGATTGCATCTCCCTAAACTCTGTTAAGCCATGGCGGCTTTAAGTGATTTAAAGTGATTTTATTAAATGGAAATATGCTAACATGTTGGGAAATAGACTCTGAATAATATACCTCAACTTCAGGACTCCAAACTCCACCCAAAGCAGCTCGAACTCTTCCAAAACCCTCCTTCAAGCCGCACAAACTTCCATTCTTGACTGCAATATCACCCAAAGCCTTCCAGTCAGGCTCCCGACTGGTGACCAAGTATCTGTGTGATATGCCCTTAATCGAGGCAGTTATTGGCACACAACCACCCACACCAACTGCACGAGCTGTAGACACCTCCACACTGAGGACTTCTTCTATATTCATCTGTAAAATATGAGGTTAATTAATTTTTTTTTAAGACACATGGTCGTCCGTCCCCAAGGTAAGTAACTTAATACTTGTGTTATGGGTGACAGACAACTGGTGAATATATACTTATATATTTTTTAAATACATACTTAAATACAAATATACACCCAGGCTCAAAGGCCAACAAATTCATTTATAGAAAATGTTGGCCCTCGGCGGAAATCAAAGCTGTGACCCGCGGGGCAGAAGGCACGGTCACTACCCACTGCGCCAACGGGCCAGTCTAATTAAATAATACCCACACACACAAAACTTAACAAGATAATGTTATTTAGCCAAATATTAGATTTGGTCCAGTCTGTGATTTGTGGTATTTATTTCAATCATCTGGTATCGCTTTATATGCCGTGTGGTATCCGGCTGAGTAGAATAGACCACCTGCATTTCTTACCGAGGTGTCGTAAAAGGCGACTAAGGTAGCTTGACCTACATACCTTCAAAGCAAGGCAATCGCAAGGCTTTGCAATTTTATCGTGGAGTCTATCTCCTGATGATGCTTCGGTTGCGGGGCGAAACGATTGCTGAATTTGTGATAGTGAATGTGTGTAGTGCTTGTGTATTGTGGTGGCGGTGGTGGAGTTTTGTGCGTCTGTTTTTAAGAATCCTGCATTTATCAGGTATGAAAACGGATTGTCCATTTTATATTTAGCATTATATATATTTTCTATTTTACTTCATCACGGATTATACCAAAATAATTTTATTATTACTTTTGTATTGTGGATCTACGCAAAGTAACGTCTAAGTATGTATTTTTTTTATAAAATAATTTAAACATATAAACTTACCTCAATAACTTGTTTCTCTCCGGCAACACACAGATCCGTGAGGACAAAGTCGTATGTGCCTGGAGCGGGAACCGATGCGGACAAACTGCCAGTGTCAACAGTCGCTGTCACTCCTTTGGGTGTTTCTACCGAGTACTTGCCACTGCCCCCGGTTATTGTTGCAACGTTGGATACTGCTTCCCCTTCCCATGCCAAGTTCATCTGATAAGATACAGAAAACTGTTATACTCTAAATCACTACATAGTATACAACAAAGTCGCTTTCTGTGTCTGTCCCTATGTCCCTATTTATCTTGAAAACTACGCAACATATTTTGATGCGGTTTTGTTTATGGATAAAGTTATTAAAGGAGAAGGTTAATAATATGTTGTAAAAAAGTTGTCACATGATTTGGTTGCGTTTTTACGACCGGCCGCCTGCCTGACGTTAACTTACCTTATTCATATTTTTCGACTCCTCGGTAAGAAAGAAGGTGGTCTATTTTACTCAACCGGATACCATACGGTGGGTCAACTTACCTTAGTCGCCTTTTACGACACCTCGGTAAGAAATGAGGTTAGTCTATTCTACTCAGCCGGATACCACACGGCGGGTCGACATACCTTAGTCGCCTTTTACGACACCTCGGTAAGAAATGAGGGTAGTACTATTCTATTCAGCAGGATACCACACGGCGTTATAGGAAAAGTATGATGTAATATCAAAAGATTACCTTGAGCGGTTCACATTTCAATGGCGCCACGACTCTTGCTTGTATGCTGGCAGTGGCGTCAGGTATGTCTGCTTTTAATGTTCCGCTCCATCCTATGGCCTGTTCATTTGCAGTCACCAACTAATTAAAAAAAATTGTTATTTTAATTACCACTTACAAAACTATGGATAAATCGCATAGCTTTTAATATTACCAGAAAAACTGTAAAATTAAAATGAATTTCATATTTTATTATTTGTTATTGCCTAGATCCAAGCAGCACACTTAAAGGATGAATGCAAAATAATCCTTAATAAGACTATTAACTATATTATTTTTATATCACTATTGATATAATATGTAACTATGTTAATACAAGGCTTTTTAAATAATCTAAGGACTTGAAATCGGAATTGAAATCATTTTTTATACTTGGCAAAATTTAAAGCTTTTCTTGCGTGCGCTAAATAAACGGTGAAAGTTATTTAAAAATGGCAGCACTGGCCACTAGGGTTGTGACATGGAGTAGAAAAATCGATGTTTCCCCTTTTAAAATAAATGGTTTAAAAAAAACGATGATTTTGATAGGAAATGATCGAATTTTAAAAATCGGTTTTTTTATAACTATTCTAAAAGTTGCCTTTTATATTAATAATTAATAACAATAAAGGCTAATTAAAGTGCACATGTGCACAAGCTACTGAGTTTACCTGATAATATTTATAAGGCACTGGTACAGGCACATATTCAGGGTTGGTTTCAACAAAGAGTCTGTCTGTCGACCTGTACTCTATTCCAACGTGGTTAGGATGAATTTCCCATGACATTCTAGGCCCATCTTCATCTAACAGTTCGCGGCTTATGGCATCTAGAAGAGTCACCTTTACTGCAACATCTTGATTTGGGCGAAGCCATAGTCTGTAAAAAAAAATTGTTTATCTTGAATGTAACTATATCCAAAATAACTAAAATTGAGCAAAATGAAAATTTTGTTTTATGTGTTTAATTCTTGGAGTTTAGACAAATAAAAAACATTAAACACAGATTTATTCACTGTGAATTTAAGTAATATCAATTTTAACATTTCCTGCAACTGGATACAAATATTTAAAATTAGCTAAATTTGATTGTGCCTTTAGTATTTAGCTATTTTTGATTCAGGTACCCTTATGTCAACATAAACCACCTTACATCATCATGTAATCATTACTAGTACGATGTAGGAATCGTTTTCTCAGCTTTTTTTTAGACAGGCAAATACCCCTTATGGGTACCGCCGCCCGACGGGGACAGGCGGCGGTTATGTCGGACTCGCACCGACTAAAACGACCTGTGTGCTCCACCACGCTGCCGATGGCAAGGACAGGGTATCGTTGTACACATTGCCCCCATCCCCGCCGACAGCAGCTCTGATCCCAAAGAACACCTGCTCCGGGTAGGGGCCCCTCGAAAGAAAAGCCCCCCTCCACTAACCGGTGCATCAGGAGCACCAGATGCACCAACTGACTCGGGGACCTGTAAGCCAGACGTCCGATATACCCCGTTCAGAACGTCCGAAGGTCCCCTGACAGGGCGGCAGACGATGGACTTAGGCAAGTCGCTACCACCTGGATTCGCCAGCAGTAGATTGGATCCAGAAAAAAAGTTCCCGGAACCGCTCCCCCCTCTGCCCCCTAAGTCCCTCGGCTTTAACAGGACATTCACTAACCTGGGCCCACCGGAGCAGTTGCCGGGAGTGTCAGGTGGCTCCAGACGAATCCGGGACACGTGCGGAGCGCAGGCCGCCTCGAATTCGGCTGACTCGCGCTCGTCGTCCGCAAACGACACTATCTCAATACGGGCGTCACCTTTCTGTTTGAAATTACAATCGTTTTATTATAAAAAAATGTAAAGTCTAAGCCTTTTCTATCCCCCAGCTGGGCATAGTCCTCCTCTCTTCATTTTTTTAAATATATAGGACACTTACACACACGGTCGTCCCTCCCCAAAGTAAGTAACTTAATACTTATGTTATGATAGACAGACAACTGGTGAATATAAACATATATATTTTTAAATACATACTTAAATACAAATATACACCCACACTCGAAGAACAACAAATTCATTTATAAAAAATGTTTGCCCCGCAGGAAGTCAGGGTCACTATCCAATGCGCCAACGGGCCAGTCACTTTTGGTGATAAGGATTAAAGTGAAGATCTACTACGCTGCAATCCCGCCAAATACGCCGCCACCAACAATACACCATACAAGCTCTACACACACTCACTACTACAATCTCTACGAATGTTTCGCCCCGTATCTGAAGAATCGTCACTAGGATAAGCTCCACGAGTTCTCAAAATGTATTGAACGGATTTTTGCACCGTCTCATTAAAAGATAGTGCAATTCTTGATGAAGGTTTAGGTTAATAGTATATTTTCGGAACAGTTAAACCGATTGGCTACTTGGTAGATTTCTCACGATGTCGGGGTTTACACGGGAAAAACTATTGAGGAAGCTAGCTTTAGTAATAAATAATTCGACATACCCTTCGGCACTTAAATGTGAATAATTGGGCATCAGGATACCGATGAGGCAATGGACCACTTCTAGCTGATATATCAGCCACACGCGCCTCACTCGACTGAGGCACTAGCAACTCTCCTTCAGCTAAAACCTTAAAATGTTTACTATGTATAGTAAAAGTTAGATCACTATCACAATCATACATAATTAATACATAATTTAAAAAGACTAATTTATAGTATAGAGGTCATTCAAACGTCCAGAGATGAAAAACAGAGGTGAAAAGATATACCTTATAATAAATTATGAAATGACTATTAATTTAGAATTATTATATCATTAGTCGTTTGCCAGAATTTTATTTAAAAAAACCCCATAAACTAATATTTCAAGTCATGCACGCATAGTAAAATACCTGGGCCGCCCAGGTATACAACTTTGAGTTGTTTAATGATTTGGAAGAGTTTTCGTTTTTGTTCAACTAGCCCGAGAACGTCCACATTGGCTATTTTTGGATCCATAGTATCATACGCTAATATCATATACAAAATAATGGGTTACCGGTAGCGTGGCTCCCACAAGTGCCGCAGCGTGCTGTGGCCACAGCAAAGTAGGTGCAGCTCGTACTGCTATCCGTGCTGTATCTCCTGAACGACCACGAGATACTCTTACAGTGGATATACCACGAGAGCTCCACATACATTGGATCACACAGCAGGCACCATCTGAAAGAAAAATTAACTTAAAAAATCTAAAACTTAAACCTTTTAGCTGTAACTTGCTAATATTTTTAATATATGTATGTGAAGGTGGAATCTTTCAAGTTAAATTTGACCTACTTCCCAGTGTCCTAATGAGTTGAATTTTTACATACTCCTTACATGGTCATGTATCCAATGAAAATGCTTGTTTATGATAACCATGATCTGATGCTACTGCCAGGATTGGTTTCAGACAAGGGAATTCCTCAACAGTTATATTACAGAATAGCATGGCCTTTTGTTAAAATCTTTTAAACTTGACATATTTTACTACTATAAAGTACATCCACAATAGAACATTATAAACACTATTGAAAGAAGATAAAATACAAAATTAATAATAAAATTATTTTGCTATAATCCGCGAAGAAGTAAAATAGAAAACATATATAATGCTAAATGTAAGTGGACAATCGGTTATCATACCTGATACATGCAAGATTCGTAAAAACACACATCCACAAACCTCCACCACCGCCACCACAATACACAAGCACAATATACATTCACTATCACAAACTCAACAATCGTTTCGCCCCGCAACCGAAGCATCATCAGGAGATAGATAGGAGTATATCTTTCGTATTTTACTTCTTCGCGGATTATAGCAAAATAATTTTATTATTACTTTTGTATTATGGATCTCCGCAAAGTAACGCCTAATTCTATAAATTATTTGGAGATAAAATGTTTAATATTTAAATAATAATTCCAGTGCTTTGACATACCCACAGGCTGAAGCCAAGGGGCTGCAGTAACATTCTGGGGCTCTGGACCTTCCAGTAAGGATACAGCAAATGAGCCACAGTTGCACCTAAAATAATAAATTCACATTTTAAAAAATTTAAACTATGTCAAGAGAAATAATGATTATAGAATGAAATAAATAAACACGCTTATAGCAGTGAAATATAATTTAATATTAGTAGTCTATTTTTTAATATATATCGTCGCAGTATTAAAATACAGAAAGATAATAATTTCTAACACGGACCTTAAAAATGTCTCGCGAACTGGAATTGCGTATGTACGTGTAAAGGAAATGCATTCCACAATTGGATAGCTCAAACAGTAAATGATTGGCTGAAAAATTTGGATTTGTGAGCAGGCATCTTAAGCAACATTACACACAACTACTACTACTGCTACCATAGAACAGATTATTAGCATTATTGTGAAAAAAAGTATTGGGTGCTCGATTAGACTTCAAATTCAAATTCAAAATATTCTTTACTCAAATAAACTTGTAAACAAGTGCTTTTGAATCGTCAACTCTACTGCTGGTTCGGAAAGCTGTTTCTACCAAGAAGAGCCAGCAAGAAACTAGGCGGTCGCTCTTTTAAAAATATAATTCTTAATATTATTTACATTAAGTCGTTTCTATCTTGTACAGGGTCGAACTATATCTATATCCACGCATTCTTATCGTCCAAATAATCCTCAACAGTATAGTAGGCTGTCTATATCAGTCTCTACTTAATAGTTTTTAAACTGCTAAAATTGATTGTTGATTCCATTACATTCTATTCATCACAAAGCACCGCATATCTTTGACTATTTAGTTGGACGTGCTATAAAGCTTGGACGTGCGTGAAGCGTGCGTAACTCACGTATGGAAATTGTATAGTTCGCCCGTAGATGGATGCGTCGAGGTGAGGGCAACGTGCAATTGGTGCGGGCGACCGACGCGTGCGTAGCCGGAACTTGCCACCTGGACCATATCTGGCACTGCGGACCATACTCTGTAATAGAAAAAATACCGGATAATACATTAAAATTAACTTATTGGTAATAAGCTGTGGTAGCCCAGTAGTAGCACCGTGCGACTCTTTCGAGGAGGTCACGGGTTCAAACCCGGGCAGACAACTTATGTGTCTAATTAATAATTGCAATTTATCACACGCTTTTCGGTGAAGGAAAACATCGTGAGGAAACCTGCATATCTCTAGTGAATTCTGGCTGTATGTGTAAGCTACCAATCCGCATTGGAGCAGCGTGGTAGGTCTTAGCTCCAATCCTTCTCTACAATAACGGAGAGAAGAGGCCTATTCCCAGCAGTGGGATAATAACAGGCCGGTACTTTAAACTTATTGGTCGGAATGGGGCAAATTGTTCGTCCCAATTCAATACCCCGAGAGGGAGTATCCCAAGAAGAACAAGGAACGGCAGCACTGGGCCAGACTGATTTTTAACATATTTATATTATTTTGCCGTTTGGTATCCGGCTGAGTACAATAGACCACCCTCTTTCTAACTGAGGTGTCGTAAAATACGTCTAAGATATGTTGACGTCAGACAGGCGGCCGATTGTAAAATACGCAGCCAAATCATGTAACAACATGTTTGAAACATATTGTGCCGACCCCACTTAGAGTGGGATGAGGGCAGGAGAATGATTTCTAGATTATTAATTTACTAGCGGCCTGCCCCTGCTTCGCACGGGTATAAAATATATAGCCCATGTCATTCAGTGAAAAAAAATGACAAATCGATCCAGTAGTTTTGATTTATTCATTACTGCCCGTGGCCCGCAAGCGTTAAATTTGGAGAAAATTCAATTCCCCTCTCCCTATACCAAGAAGATTTCCTGCTATCTTTGGAACATCTAAATTCATATACTACATTTATTTACTTCTTTATTTTTTTCATTTTTCAATATTGTATTTTATTTTTACAATTAATTACAGAATGTCTTTATATACAAAATTCACAGCTTCCTTGTCATTAAACAAATTCTTGAAAGAGCTGCTAAATTAGAAGTGCTATAGGGTGAAGCGCGGCCTCGTCACGGGATTTTAAATCTGTAATATCTCTGAAAATGTTCACTTAAATTACATGCTGTAAACGGCCATATTGATCTATATTAAATTTAAGGTACTTAGTTGCATAAGGATTAATGTTGTATTGTATAAAAATTGCTCTGAACATAAGACATTATTTTTCGTAAAAATAAACGTCAAAAAATGCTATATTGGGTTATCTATAAGAGATAGACATATACTATCGCGGAGTTTTGATAAATCTTGTAGGGTTCAGCCTGCGTTTGCAATGTAAACGAAAAAAAATTGCTATTATTTACGACATCACATTAGAAACCTCAAAAATTACAGTATTTTTCTAATCCGCATTGAATGTTATTATACCTTCCTTTTCAATCACTCAATCTAATAAAAAAAAACCTCATCAAAATTTGTTGCGTAGTTTTTAAGATTTAAAAGCATACATAGGGATATATGGACAAACAAAGAATGTGACTTTATTTTATACTATGTAGTTATATAAACCTTCCTTTTTAATCACTCAATCTAATTAAAAAATCTCATCAAAATTTGTTGCGTAGTTTTTAAGATTTATGCATACATAGGGATATAGGGAGAAACAAAGAATGTGACTGTTTTATACTATGTAGTGATTTATTTATCTTACCTGCCAATGGCGCGAATATGAGGATGTTTAGTGAGATGCACTCGAACATCCAACCGTCCAGCATCACTTACAGTGACTACGCCCGTGGGTGTGAGCGATAAAGCACTATGCCCTGTCTCACTCTCCGACCATGTCACTGGTTCGTCACCACCACCACGATGCTGGAGTTGTACGTCTCTGAAAGAATTTGTTTACAGTATGACGAGCTGTGGTAGCCCAGCGGTAACACCGTGCGACTCTTTCGAGGAGGTCACTGGTTCAAACCCTGGCAGACACCAATTGAACACTTGAAGTAAAAAAGGCACTAAGTACCAAAAAAATAAAATTCGAACTAAGTATTTTAATTTTTTAGGTACTTAATGCCTTATTTACTTTGAGTGTTCAATTCGGAAAAATATATATATATATATAAGGGAAGAACTAACAAAATATAACAAAACTCTACTGTGGAAAACAAAACAGCTATATAAGGATGTATATAAATTTATATGGTGTAAAGAAGGGAAAATAATGATACGTAAGACCGAAAAAGGAAAAATTTTCACTATTAGAACAGACGACGATTTGCAAAACTTAATAGAATAAATAGGTATTTGTAACACTATATATATATATATATATATATATATATACATATTCATTGTTAAATGTCACATATATTACTGTCTAATCATATAACTGAACTATTTAATTGTGTAAACTTAGCCGAATACTTTGACTGCATTCACCAAAATACTAACAATCTTACTGTCATACACGTTAATATTAGGTCAATCATAAAAAAAATATGTCATATTGAATTAATAGTAAGTAGTTGTAACCGAGATATTGACGTAATAATTCTAACAGAGGCAGGTATTTCCGACCGTATTAGTTCACTATTTAATATTAAAGGTTATAATATGCACACTAAGCTCCGCAATGACCGAAAGGGTGGGGGTATTATTATTTACGTACACCGTAAACATAAATTTGTCACAATCAATCAAACAACTAAATACTTTGAATGTTTGACGGGGAAACTTCAAACATACTCAAATCAAATCTACTACCTTTGTGCAGTCTATAGACCCCCGTCATATAATGCATCTTCTTTCATAAGAGAATTTAAAAGTCTTCTGAGCACTGTCAATACGCAAGACATACTATTCTTAGGCGATATTAATATAAATCTCAAAGATAAGAATAATAAAATCCGTACAGAATACTTAAATTCAATGTACGAGAACGGTCTTCAGTGTGCGATTTCAGATTACACCCGAATTGAAACTAGGAAAGGTCATACTACCAAAACATGCCTAGATCATATTTTTATCAGGTCACGCGCGCAAGATATTTATTCAGCGGCGGTCGGAACTGTACTAGCGGACCACCGTCTAACAGCTATTACTTGCGTCGACACTCAGAATATACAGGTTGCTCCAAAGTATATGACTAAATATAATCAGAAAATTGTCTCACGGGAATTAAGCATAATCAAATGGGATAATTTATGTAATACATCATGTCCAACAGAACTATACAATAATTTAAAATCACAGATTCTAAAATGTTACGAATTAGGAAAATATACCGTTAAAGTAAATTACTCTAAAAGAAACTCGGAAAAATGGGTAAACAAGAAGGTAATTGATTTATGTAAACTTAAAGATACCAAATTTATTGAGTGGAAAAAAGATATAAATAATAAGATACTTAAATTAGAATACATAAAATTCCGTAATAAATGTAATAGAGTGATACAAAAGCAAAAAAACGAACATATACAAAAAGACATAATACATAACAGTAATGAACCGAAAAAATTATGGAACATTCTTAACAGATTAACAGGCAGGGTCAAAGAAACAGTAGATAACACTATACTTAGAGCTTTTAACAGTGACACAAATTGTAAGGTTATAGCTAATAATTTCTCCAAAGGGTTTAAAGAAGCCATACAAAATACCTTACAACGTTGTAAAAGACCTCTTATGGATCCTAATACATATAAAAAACCCACAAACCTTTCAATGAGATTGAAAACCGCGGACTATAATGACATATTTAAAATACTTACCAAAATCAAATCACAAAAATCCCCTGGGATCGATGGAATTAGACCCATTGATATAAAACTTATCGCCAGTAAAATAACAGGAGCTATCACTAAGTTGATTAATTTAAGCATTTCTTCTGGTCATTATCCGAATGACTTAAAATTAGGAATGGTACGGCCTATATTTAAAAAAGGATGCAATAAAGATTACAATAACTATCGTCCTATTACCATTCTGCCCATAATAAATAAAATAGTTGAAAAATACATATCTGCCCAAATTTATCATTATTACAAAACTAATAACATTTTAGCAAATCAACAATATGGTTTCCAGCCTAATAAAAATACAACACAACTACTATCGAAGTTAACAGATCATATAAATATGTGCCAGTTACAGTAAAGCCTTCGATACTCTGCAGCATAAAACACTACTTAAAAAAATTGAGGAAACTGGTATAAGGGGACCTTTGTTAAAATGGCTTGATAACTATGTTACCAATCGCGCCTACGTCGTAAAAATAGGTGGAGAAATTAGTGACTTAACGCCAATAGAGGAAGGCACGGCTCAAGGGTCCGTCCTAGGACCACTTCACTACTTAGCCTATGTAAATGACCTACATAATGTTATAAATAAATGCAAACTTTTTCAATACGCGGATGATACTTGCATTATAGCTGCCAATAAGAATATCAAAACCGCAATAAACGACCTTCAAAGCGATTTTAATCTTCTATGTAAGTGGTCTCATGATATGGGATTGGTGATCAATTCGCAAAAAACAAAATTGATGCATATATGCTCTAGTCATAATCAAACTGTTGAGAATCCTTTTATTATATCCCACACTCATGATTGCTTACATACAGAACCGCAAACCTGTCACTGTAAAAGCATTGAAAAAGTTACTAAGCACCCTTATCTAGGCCTTGTGATAGACCAGAGGTTTAATTGGGATAAACACGTTGACACCATATGTAATAAACTCAGATTAATAATGGCAAAATTAAACATAATAAAAAATAAAATTAATTTTAAAACAGCTTTACAACTATACAATACTCTTGTAGATAGTATCATTTCGTACGGGATCAGCTCATATGGGCGGACGTTCAAAACTTATCTAAAGAAAATTCAAAATATCCAAATAAGAAGTCTTAAAATTATAGTCCCTACAAAAGTTAAAAATAAATTATATCAACTAGATAATAAAGAAGAAGCCTTATTTAAATATTGTAAAATACTCCCTATTTGTAAAAAAGTTAAACATGCACTAATAACTCAAAACTATTTTGATTATAATCAGCGTTATATCGAACACAAAATAGTAACAAGAAAAATAACTGAACAAAAAGTAAAAACATGCAAAGCTAACAACTTTTATGGTGAACGTACTGCAGACTATTTAATTCCAAGATTGATAAATGATTTACCAAACTCCTTAAAATCAACAATAACAAAACAAAATATAAAATATAAAATCAAAGAACACCTACTAAAAATCTGAACAGAAAAAAAAAAATAAATAAATAAATAAAATCACTTAATAAATACATCTCAGAATCAACCTGTATAACTTGTCGTGATCGTTATCTCCAACATTATTTTTCTGTTTCGCTCGCAGTAATTGTAATAAAATCTACCCGCACTACATATTATTAAGAATACTTAGTTATAGTTTAATATTTTTTCTGTATAATTTTGTTAATTCATTTAAGTTTGTATTCTGATTATTTATTTAAGAGGAATGTGCAATATCCAGACAAGTCGTCAAGGCTTAAGGATATTAAGAAATAAATTGGAATAAATATTATATATTTGAATAAATAAATAAATAAATAAAAATAAATTAGTTTTTCTGTTAAAACTTATGTGTCTAATTGATAATTGCAATTTATCACACGCTTTTCGGTGAAGGAAAACATAGTGAGGAAACTTGCATATCTCTAGAGAATTCTGGAGATATGTGTAACCTACCAATTCACATTGGAGCTGTGTGGTAGGTCTTAGTGCAAACCTTCTCTCCAAAACAGAGAGAAAGGGCCTATACTCAACAGTGGGATGTTAACAGGCCGCTCCTTAATTATTTATGACAAAACAATATTCATACTTATATCAATTCAAATGAAAATTTTTTATGAATTACACGATGACGTTAATCATTTTTTATACCAATATCAAGCCAAAATGTCAAGTTTATGCCAGCACTTTTGAATCGTCATTATTAGTCGTCACTTCTATTCATTAGTAACGGACTTGAAATCGAGAGGTCGTGGGTTGGAATCCCGGCCATTATACTACTGACGTGACACAAGCATTTTATCTTAGCTGGAGGGTTTAACAAGTTTACTAGTAATTGTAACCCAAATTGCTAGTAACCTTTATAAAAATAAATAAAACAAATGAATCTAACTCCATTACGGCTAATATTGAATTAGGTCCCATTAATAGAAAGCCTACTATACTTACTTACTATAAGAATGTGTGGATATAGCTCTCTTGAACCTGTACAAGACAGTAACGACTTAATATAAATAGTATTAAGAATTATATTTTTAAAAGAGCAACCGCCGAGTTTCTTGCTGGCTCTTCTCGGTAGGAACAGCTTTTCGAACCAGCAGTAGAGTTGACGATTCAAAAGCACTTGTTTACAAGTTTTGAATAAAGAATATTTTGAATTTGAACTTGAATACTAAGCATGCAATATAATCCCTTGAATAACTACAGCAGTGGATGTACATATATTAACTAACAGTGTATTTCAAAGTACCAGATCGATTTACTTACTGTGTATTATCTATCCATGCTATAAACAGTTCTGGAGGAACCATTTCTAAGGGTTCAACAACTTTTGCAGATTCACTTCCTTCCACCTGCAAAAAAAATATGTTATAAGCTGAAATTTAACATATGCTCTCCCTAAATACCATTCACAAGCCATTTTATTTTATTCTATTACCTAATCTTTAATATTTAAATGAGTTAATCTTGTATGTATATAAATATATTTTCTGAATCTCGGAAACGGCTCCAACTTTCCTGAAAATCAGCATGTAGGGAGTTTTGCGGGAGAAACATCGATCTAGCTAGTTTTTATTAAAAATTTTAATTTATCCCTGTTTTTTTAAAACTTAAACTTAACATTAAAAAAAAAATTTAAATGTAGAATTGAAAGAAAGGATTGTTTCAGCTCTCAAACGTAATATTGCGAAAGCTGATGGGTAACGCCCTGGCCGAAAATGTTACATAACCCGAGTTCAAATTACACATATCATCGGCGCCTTCTTTCTTTTTTTAATTGCATTTTTTTATCTTTAAAAAAATTACAGAGCAAGGCTCGGTTATTCACGTACTGTATATTATGCATGTTTTCAAAAAAATCTCTCCTTTCTCTCCTTCAACCGTTAAACGTCCACTTGTGTTAACATTTCCACACCACACAATTCTGTGCCGCTTGGATGTTAAAAATAACAGTATGTTTTAGGGGATTTAGTACAAATAACAAATATCTCCTTCTGGGATATTATCAGGTTCGTAAAAGCTACGGGTAGATTAGAGCCGGTGACACTGTCGGGACAGCAGTGAAACCCTTGTCCCAACATGGGGAAACGGGTGGAATAGTCCGGAATAGGAGCTGACCACCCGCCCTGCACCGATAGGCGTCCCCGAAATTAGATAGATAGGGGATTCAGTATTCTCAGACTAAGTTTTTAAAATCAAGTCTTTTTACACCTTCATCTTCATCTGAAAATCACACCAACAGTAATCAATGCCTACAAAAAAGATGGTGTTATATTTATTATACCGACCTTTGTCGCCAACGTTCTACCAGCAATTGAATACAATCTCGCCGTAACAGTAAAACCTCCAATATTCTGAGCGACTCCTTCAGTTATAGTCCCGTTCTCATTAGATTTCAACAACTCCACATTTGCTTCACCGTTCACTGTTAGTCTTATCAATATTTCTTTACCAGCTGTTAATGGATGTCCGGCCTCATCAAAAACAACGCAATGTATTGTAAACACTTCACCATAGACAAGGAAGTTAGATGGCTTTATTGTGACTCTGATGGAATGCGGTTCAACCACAGTTAACATGGCTTTAGAAACTTCACTGACTCCAGACATCAGATACACTTCAGATGTTCCTATTTTTGTACCACGAACCAAGCTGATAGTATCTTCTAGTAAAGCAACATTAATATTATCTACTTTCATGTTATATAATGTATCAGCCACATCTTGTACAGTAAGACGGCCGGCCCGTACCCTTACGACCCTATAAGAAAATAAGAGTTAACTTAGTAAACAGCAAAAACCGTAATATAGTATATTATGATAACCATAAAAATGGCTATAGCGGGTTAACCTTAAAAGATAGACATACGCTGCCGCGGACTTTTATTCAGAACTTTTAGAGGGGAACAATTTTGTAATACATGATTTTTGAATAACTTTCACCGTTTACTTAGCGCAGGCAAGGAAAACTTAAAATTTTGCCGTTTTCGTAATATTTTTTGTTACTGCCCCTCTCCTATTCATCTTAGCATGATGTTATACAGTCTATAGCCTTCCTTGATAAATGGACTATTTTACACTCAAAGAATTTTTCAATTCGGTCGAGTAGTTCCTGAGATTAACACGTTCAAACGATCAAACAAACTCTTCAGGTTTATATATTAGTATGGATTAAATTAATTTATAGAATTAGGCATTACTTTGCGGAGGTCCGTAATACAAAAAGAATTAGAATATTATTTTGCTATAATCCGCGATAAAAGAAAATATATGTAATGCTAAATGTAGAGTTTACTATTCGTTCTCATACCTGATACAAGCAGAATTTGTAAGAACTCATGCACTTCCCGACACCGATAACACAACAATACACAAGCACTCCACACATTCACTCAATCACAAAGTTTTTCGATTTTGTTGTGGAGTCTATCTCCTGACAATGCTTTGGTTACGGGGCGAAACAATTGTTGAGATTGTGGTGGTGAAAGTGTGCAGTGCTTGTGTATTGTTGTGTCATCTGTGTCGGGTAGTGCATGAGTTCTTAAAAATTCTGCATGTATCAGGTATGAGAAAGAATAGTACACTCTACATTTAGCATTACATATATTTTCTTTTATCGTGTTTAATAGCAAAATAATATTCTCATTACTTTTTTTTATAGATTAAATTGTAAAAAACTTTGAGACATTTCCAACATGTACTTAAATTTAACACAACTACCGACAAAACTTATTTTAACTACGACAACCCCAAAAGTTTTAATATTTAATTTAACAAGATCAAACATAGGTTGTCATAACTTACTTGTAACGTAAAGAATCTCCAGGTGCAATATATGCCACAGCTGGTGTCAGAACAACACTAGCAACAACTTGTAAGTTAAAATTATTGCATATACTTCCAAGGCACACAGTCACTTGGGATTCGCCTATTGCTTGGCCATAAAGTAGTACCGAATGGGACCGTAAACCTCTAGCTTCAAGCTCAGAAACACCTCTTGGTGCTTCATAATCAGTCTCACTCCATCGGACTAATCTGAAAATAATGAAATATCCATTTATTTATATTCTTAAATTTAATTATGCTAATAATCGAAGAAATAATTCGCGTGGTATCCGGCTGAATAGAATAGACCAACCTCTTTTCTTACCGAGGTGTCGTAAAAGGCGATTAAGGTAAGTCGACCCGCCGTGTGGTATCCGGCTGAGTAGAATAGACCAACCTCTTTTCTTACCGAGATGTCGTAAAAGGCGACTAAGGTAAGTTGACCCACAGTGTGGTATCTGATTAAGTAAAATAGACCACCCTCTTTCTTACCGAGGAGTCATACAATACGACTAAGGTAAGTTGTACACCCAAAAAACATAAACACTCACAAAAACACACCACACACACACTAAAGATTCTTCAGATAAACTTGCACCACTATAGAGAAGCCATGAGCGAACTCTGCGAATATGTGGTCAGCAAGCAAATAGATGTGGCCCTGCTACAAGAACCATACGCTGAGAATGGGCGTGTGGTTGGTATGGGTTGTTTAGGGGGAGACCTAACCTATTACAACAATGGTGAGTCGGATCCCAGAACATGTATCTATACCAGTAGCAGGATTAGAAACTTAGGACTAATTGAACTAGAATGTTACAGAGATTTAGTAGCGGTGGAAGCTTTGATTCCACTAGATGAAGAAAAGAAACTAAGGATGGCGTTTATGTCGGCCTACATTCCTAGTGAGACCGACTTCACACCACCGACTAGAGAACTGGAAGAAACCGTTAACAAATACAAAGGTAAGAAAATTTATTTTATAATAGGATGTAACGCTAACTCGCACAATGAGGTGTGGGGCAGTACAGACACAAATAGGAAAGGAGAAGCACTGTTAGAATTTATCATAAGCAACAATCTCGAGATAATGAACATTGGTAATGAACCAACGTTCGTTACAAGAACGAGAAAAGAAGTGTTAGATATTACTCTAGCATCGGAAGGCATGGCCAAATACATCAAAGATTGGAAGGTGGATCTGAACGACTCGCTATCAGATCATCGTAGAATCACCTTTCACATAAACAGCAAAATTGGCAAATTGCGCATTAGAAATGCTAAGAAGACCAACTGGGATAATTTTGAGTCCCTAATGAGCGAATGGAGATCCAAATACACTTCCTACAACACGATAGACGAGTTAGAGGAAGGCGCATTGGAACTAAGCACAGCATTAAAAGATGCCTTTGTCAGTTCGTGTCCACTACGAGAGGTCACACAAGGCACGGGTCAACCGTGGTGGAACAACGAACTGAAAAAACTCAGGAAAAAAGTACGCAAATCTCAAAGAATTGCCCTTAAGAAAGGGGATGAATTGAGCTGGGCAGAATATAGGAAGAACAGGACGGAATTCCGTAAAAAGTGCAGAAAAGAGTCCAGAAATGGCTGGCAGGTGTATTGCAACGGGGTCACAGAATACCCTGAAGCAGCACGACTAATGCGAATACTGGCAAAAGACAGAACATGCAGACTGGGTAGTATTAAATTGGATGAGACAATAATTACGGATCCCAAAATAATACTAACCAAAATGGCAGAAGTACATTTTCCAGAATGCAAAGAAATTAAAGAGGAAATGATATCGCCAAGCACCAGATACCACTGGTCAGACCCGGGAAATATCATAACAGCAGAGCATATTAAGTGGAGTATCAAGTCATTTGCACCATACAAAGCAGCTGGTCCAGATGAAATACTCCCTAAAATGCTACAGGTAGCATATGAATATATTAAAGGAAACATGTTAGCACTTTTCAATGCTAGTTTGGCGTGGGGCTATATCCCGACGAGCTGGAGAAAAGTAAAAGCGGAGTTCATTCCAAAACCTGGAAAGAAAACCTATCAGGAACCGAAGTCATTTCGGTGTATTTGTTTGTCCTCGTTCATTCTAAAAACACTAGAAAAAGTGATCGAAGGACACATAAGAACTAACATAGAACAAAGCAACCTTCCACTGCATGAAAATCAACATGCATATATGGGGGGCAAATCAACAGAAACAGCTCTCCATAATTTAGTGGTAAGAATAGAAAGAACCTTATGTAACAAAGAAATAGCATTAGGTTGCTTCTTCGATGTAGAAGGTGCTTTTGACAAAGCAAATCGCAATGCTATAAGAAACTCAATCTGTAGGGAAGGAATATCATATGAAGTGGGACGCTGGATAATGAACATGCTAGAGCATCGTTCAATCGCGGCGGAGCTAAGCGGAGTTACACACATAATAAAATCAACGAGAGGATTTCCTCAAGGAGGGTGTCTCTCTCCTCTTCTGTGGTGTCTCCTACTAGATCCATTAGTTAGGAAGATTAATGATATGAGGACATACATGCAAGCATACTCAGATGATGGTGTCCTTTTAGTAACAGGGAAAGACCTGAGCACTATAAGGAACATAATGAGTATTAGTATTAAAGAAACACTAAGATGGTGTCAGGAAAGGGGATTAAACCTTAATCCGACGAAAACCAAACTAGTCCTTTTCACAAACAAAAGGAAAATAGCCAACTTTAATCCACTCAGCATAAAGGGTGTAGAGATACAGTTGATAAAGGAAATAAAGTACTTAGGTATAAAGCTAGACAAAACCCTAAGGTTTAGAAGTCACATCAAAGAACAATGCAACAAAGCAAAAATTGCACTTATGCAATGTAGAAGAGCGGTGGGCAAAACCTGGGGTATGAAGCCAAAAATTACCAAGTGGATATATACGGCTATCATTCTACCCAGAATACTGTACGGCGCTTCGATTTGGTGGCACAGAGCCAACATCGGAGTCAACAGCAAGGACTTAATGAAGATACAGAGGATAGCAACACTAATGATCACAGGTGCAGTGAGAACAACCCCATCCGCTGCACTAGAAGTTCTGGTGGGACTCTATCCTCTAGACCTAGCAGCTAAGAGAAAAGCAATAGAGCAATGGTATAAGATGAAAGTGTTCCAACAATGGAAAGGAAACTTTACAGATAAAGGTCATACGGATATAGAAAAGATTTACGGAGAAAATCTGTCTATGGTCGTCAGGAGAAGTGACTTGATCAAGAAACAGAAAATCTTCGATAAAAAATATAGGATACACATAGGAGCAAAAGAAAACTGGGAAGTGGAACACAGCGCGAAGAGTCAGACCATCTGCTACACGGACGGGTCTAGACGAGAATCCGCGAAGCTGGCGGGAGCTGGAATTGTCTACGGCACCTCGTCAGATTTACACCAGGTCCTAAATCTGGGTAAATATACAAGTGTCTTCCAGGCCGAAATGATAGCTATCATGGAGTGTGCCAGGAAACTCAAAGAATCACAAATAGCATTAGAACATAATATAGTCATATATAGCGATAGTCAAGCAGCTTTAAAAGCACTTGACCGCATAGAAACAACCTCAGCTATCGTGAAGGAATGTAAGCGTGAACTAAACGAATTAGCTGAGAAGGGGGAAGTAACGATTGCATGGGTTCCGGGACACTGTGGCCATGCAGGGAACGAAAAAGCTGACGAATTGGTAAGAAAGGGAGGTAGTCAAACATTCGTAAGACCAGAACCCTTCCTCCCAATTGCACATAATATAATAAAGTGTGTGATAGAAAAAAGAATAGAAACAGAATCTAACAAAAGATGGAGAAACACAATGCTCAGACAAGCAAAGTTGTTTCTCAAATCGTTTGATACAAGGAAGTCTAAACAGCTGATGTCTCAGAGCAGGGAAAATGTAGCAATTGTAACAGGCACTGCCTGTTACAATTGCTACATTTGCTCATCTGTTTAACAGGCACTGCCTGTTAAACAGACACCTGTCAATAATGAGAATAACAGAAGATGCTGCGTGCCCAGAGTGTGGAGAGGAAGAAACGAGTCTTCACCTTATGGCTGAGTGCCCTATGTACTCGCTGGTAAGATGGGAGATACTAGGTAAGGATGAAATTGAAGCTGAGGATCTGACAAATATCTCCTTCAGGGATATTATCAGGTTCGTAAAAGCTACGGGTAGATTAGAGCAGGTGACACTGTCGGGACAGCAGTGAAACCCTTGTCCCAACATTGGGAAATGGGTGGAATAGTCCGGAATAGGAGCTGATCACCCGTCCTGCACCGACAGGCGTCCCCGAAATTAGATAGATAGATAGAAGGTAAGTTGACGTCAGGCACGCGGCCAGTCGTAAAATACGCAGCCAAATCATGTGACAACATGTTGTGCCAACCCCACTTAGAGTGGGAGTGGCAGGAAGAGATGGCCAAATTTAACCATATATTTGGTAATAATTCTACAAAATAATGCTTCATTTATATTATTCATACTAACATTATATGAACAAAAGTGTATTTGTGTGATATCCTTTCATATTTAAAAAGAGCAGTAAATTAATTAAATGAAGGAGCTGGAACATGCTATAGGCTGCTGTTTATATTGGGACAGGATGCCATGCAAATAACCAGACTGATTAGTTTTCAAAAGATTAAATTAAACTGTACATATTTTCCACATTACAGGATGTACTATATGTATTCAAATTGAATCAGTACATCATCATCTTCCTGCCCTTATGCCACTCTGATTGGGGTCGGCACAACGTGTTATAAACATGCTGTCACGTGATTTGGCTACGTTTTTACGACCGGCCGCGTGCATGACGTCAACTTACCTCTGTCGTATTTTACGACATCTCGGTAAGAAAGAGGGTGGTCTATTCTACTAAACCAGATACCAACGCTGTATCAACTAACCTTAGTCGCCTTTTACGATACCTCGGTAAGAAATGAGGTTGGTACTATTTTCATCAGCCGGATACCACACGATTGAATCAGTATATACATATGTAATAAAAATGTAGCCTCAAACTTACGTCACTAGAGGGTCTTCTCCATAATTATTTCCAACATTTTCTACAGTCCATGTGAAACTCACACCTTCTAGAGTTGAAAATGTGTTACCTTAAATGATAACAAAATATTTATTATTTATATTTTTTTATTCTTTATGTCTAAAATTTACATATTTTTAAACACAAGTTAAAACTCTTCCAGTAGTTTTATATAGTTTTGTTAGTAGTAATTTATATAGTTTTTTATTAGTTTTATATAGTTTTGTTAGCAGTAGTTTTATAGTGCTTTTTATTAGTTTTATATAGTTTGCTGGCCCGTGGCGCAGTGGGTAGTGTTCCTGCCTTCAGCTCCGCGGGTCGCGGGTTCGATTCCCGCCGAGGGCCAACATTTTCTATATAAAAAAATATGAATTTGTTGGTCTTTGAGCCTGGGTGTTTATTTGTATTTAAGTATATATTTAGAAAAATATATAAGTATATATTCACCAGTTGTCTGTCAGCCATAACACAAGTATTAAGTTACTTACTTTTGGGACAGACAACCGTGTGTGTAAGTGTCCCATATATTTATTTATTTATTATTATTTATTATATAGTTTTGTTAGCAGTAGTTTTATAGTGCTTTTTATTAGTTTTATATAGTTTTGTTAGCAGTAGTTTTATAGTGCTTTTTATTAGTTTTATATAGTTTTGTTAGCAGTAGTTTTATAATGCTTTTTATTAGTTTTATATAGTTCTGTTAGTAGTAGCTTTATGTAGTTAATATTTATTACAAATGAATGTACTTGTTGAATATTTACCAATATTTAACAAGTACATTCAAATTCTGCATAAGATTTTACCAGACAAGAGTTATGGAAAGTATCATTTTAATAAAATATTAATATGAATTTGTAGTTTTACGAGGTATATACTAGACCCAACTTTTAAGTCCTTAACTGAAACTAATAAAGACTTAAAGAAAGAAACTTATTTAGTAAAAAATATTAAGACAGGTACCTTGATCATCAAGTGCTACCACTTCAAATGCTTCAGGTGCTTCTTCTAAATATAGCTTCCATGTAGTACTTACAATTTTCAAATAACTTATTTTGTCAATATCAACATCACCACGCAAGACCTACAATGCATAATAGATTATAAACAAAAAGTTTATTTGGTCAGGTTTAAAATAATCATCATCCTCCTGCCCTTATCCTACCACCTATCCACTCTAAGGGGGTTGGCACAACATGTTACAAACATGTTGTCACATGATTTCGCTACGTATTTTACGACCTGACTGACGTCAACTTACTTCAGTCGTATTTTACGACACCTTGGTGAGAAAGAGGGTGGTCTATTTTACTCAACCGGATACCACACAGTGGGTCAACTTACCGTAGTCGCCTTTTACGACACCTCGGTAAGAAATGAGGGTGGTCTATTCTGCTCAGTCAAATACCACACGGCGGGTCGACTTAACTTATTCTTTTACAAAACCTTTGTAAGAAATGAGGATAGTACTATTCTATTCAGCCACACGGCGGCAGGTTTAAATTAATGATTAATTCAATAGGTTAAAGGCTTACATTACTGCTATAGAAATCGATATTTGTTTACAGTTCTAAAATATTCCCGCCAAAACGAAAACCTTACCTCCCCAGTGTTTACTTCCTCCGCGAAAATAATTACTGAGCCCGGTGGTACACATGTTTCTGAAACTGAAACACGTGCGGAACGGGAACAGTGTCCCCATGTATCACCATACAAGGGTTCAAGATCTATGATGTCATCCCTCGAAGAAGTCCTAAAATAATACATTCGCACATTATTTTAAGCATGATAGTAAATGCTACTATCTGTTTTATAATTTATTATAACTTACCAATCATAGCAGCCACCGTCAACGATTTCAAAAGTAAAATTCACATTTAGATTTTCAAACCACGGCAGTAACACTCTCGGCGTGTTTATTTTAGCACAATCATAGGTTGTAAAGACAAAATTCAAAGTTATCAAAGTAACAACAACTTCTCTTAAGCGCCTCATTATTATTATGAGTTAATTACATGTGAAAATATAATTTATTTATCAAAACTATTCTAACCTATCAAATCAAAATGAATTATTTCATATCAACACAATTTTCGGATACTTTTTAACATTAGGCGGCAGATGAGCATTGTCAAAGTCAATGTCGCTATCTTCTGACATTGACAAAGTATATTATTACAGCTTCAGAATTTTAAAAATCTTCTGGATTTTTTTATGCAAACTACTACGATACTAAAACTAAGTCCGTGATTTCTTATCGATTTATAAAATTTATTTAGTTTTCAATAAATGAAGCAAAGTTTTGAAATATATTATTTCACTAAAACTAATTTTACAAGTGTAAACTAAACACAAATTTCCGATCGCAGCGTAATAAAAAAACAAACGTCAAAATATTACAAATGGCTGCTTTGTGTTCGTCTTGTTATGTGCCGTATTTAAATGTGAATCATACGAATAATTTTATAATATGAGTTTCATTAATGAAATAAGAATATAGTGGTACTGTGAGGGCAAATATTTCGCAACAAAGCTAGAGCAACGGACATCGTAAAGACTTTTGACATGGCAAACGAAATAAAGAATAGAGAGATCGATAAAATCAAACGTCGTCATAAAACTGACGACACTTCTGTTGCAACAGTGTTTAAAGGCAGTGAGGATACATTCCAGAGCACAAAAATGGAAATCACAGATGAGAATAAGGGGAAACCTACGGAATTATGCCTCCAAGGGAACGCTCATCTCATATCTAGCACAACTAGCAGTCTGGCAGATACGCCCGGTGATTCTGGTGTTTTATGTTTGGATAGTGAAGCTTCTGAAGCAACAAGTCAAGCTCTCATGTCACATAGTCTGATTGGAGCAGAAGAACTCGCTTGTGATAGTATATATGATGCAGCACCTTCTGGTTCCCAGGATATGATCAAGAGCACAAGTAGCAGTATTATGACTCGAAGTGATATAGATAACCAAAACGTTGGTGGCCCAGATGATATTGTTCCTGAACTTTTAGTTGAAGCTCATACAAAACCTATGTATGAAAATTTGCCAGATGTGGTGTTGAAAGCTTTAGAAAGTGAAAAAGTTTGCACAGATGAGGTTAAAAAGTCTGCTTTAAGGACCTCTGAACCTAAGAAATCATTATCAGAAGACATTGTGTATAGAAGGCGGTGTAGGAAAAAGTCTCAAAGTGGCCCTAGCTCTCAAAAAAAGAGAGTATCTTTTCATGAAGATATCTTGAACAATACAAGAACAGATAATATTCATATAGAAAGAGGTTTTATATCTTATGGTTCCAATGGATCTTATTGTGATAGGTTTAGGCAAAAAAGTGCAATGAATGATAGGTTTTCTTGGTGTGCTTCTGGGGACAGAACACCAAAGTATGCAGCTGATGTGGCCCAGCAAACAATGTCTGATATTCTCACTTATGGAGACTCGAAACATGATCGAAGTGGAATATTCGAGTACTGTCATACTTATAATCAGAAAATTGATGATGATAAAGATAGAGACAACAACAATGAATCAAAACCCAATGACAAACTTTATGGCTGTGACTCTAATAGTTCAGATTCTAACTTCAGTTGTGACTCAGAGTCATCATCTAGTGATTCCTCATCATCACACTCTAATAAAACTGAAACATCACCTGTACGTAAGAAGACTGATAAAACACAAAAATCCTACTCTTGTGATGGTTTTGAAAGTAATGGTCATGTTGCATTCATAAGAAAAACTTATTTCTCTGAAGCAGATATTGATCAAACACAAGATCGCAAGAATAAACCTTTGGAAGTAACACAAAGCCCAATCACAGTAAAATCAGTACTTAAGAAAAAAAGATACATCACAACCAATGTTGTAGAGGAAAGAAAGCGCAATAGTAGAGTGCTAAGCCTATTGGATGCAAATAATATTATTGAATCATTGAGAAATTTTTATAAAAATTTCAATTTCAACTTCACAGCCGAAAAAGGTTTACCAGAAACTACTTTTGACCTTAATAATGTAGTTGAAGCCCTACCCTGCGATGTGAATCAGAATAAAAAGTTATCAAAAAGTTTAGATTCTGGTTTTCATATGGACGATGATGATGACTTTGTGGAAATTAATTTGAACTCCCAACCTCTAGATGCAGATAAGGTAAAAGAGATAACATCTGGATCTAAAATTCCGGTTGCAGGAGATAAAACACCTAATGAAGGGTCACCTCGCCATAAACTAACTCTTAACATGAAAACCCAACATGATAAAAAGCTAGTCAATAAAGGAGAAGTTTTTCCTCCACTCAGTAAATATGTTGTAAATTGTGAAAGTACTGTTTATGAGCACAAAGGAGTTTCTTATAGCTATGTGCATGATACATTCCAGACAGCATTTGAAGCTCCAAAAGAAACATTTGTACCCATTCCAGAATCAACACCAGTTAAAGAGCTAATCACAAGTTCAAGCAATTTAGATTTGAATTCAAAACAATCTGAAGTTGATAATTCAAGTCGTACATCAACACCAAAGAGACAATATAATAAAAATGTTCAAGATGAAGCTGATCAAAAGAATGGCCTACCAAAACATTTATCGTCACCCAAAAAGCAAAACGTTAACAGGTACAGTCGTAAATCAGCATCAACTGTCCAAAAAAGTGATGAAACACCACAACAAATAAGTGACAATTGCTCCAATACCGATAATTCAACCTTGAAGGGCGCAGATGATTTCAACGACGAGTTTTTCGACAGTCCCTCCATTCAGAAGTTACAAACTAACAAATCTGCGTTACTCAGCAGATATCTTAAGACTGTATCCCAAAGGAAGGATCTTGAACTTAAAATAAAAAATAACAAATTCTTTCAATTCAAAATAAGAATGGAAAGGCAGTTTCCAAGCATCATATATCCGTTTACAGATGTATCAGAAACATATCACATTTCCGCAGCCAGGATGTCCCGTCTCATCGACAAAGAAGTTATTGAGAACAAAAGACTGTCTGTACGCCTGCTCACAGCCGACGAGCCTTCTTACTTTGACAGTTTCGAAGACAATGTAGCTATTGAATGTAACGAAAAGTTGAGGCTGCAAATATTCTCCTATCCGAACGAAACTTTAAACAGGGTAAGAAACCTATTTACCCATTGATCGACTAAAATCTTGTACTTTCTCGTAGTCTCATTTATTTTCATGTCCTCCTTACATAATCATATCTGAATGAACTCAGAGATTTTACTAAATATAATACGTTCGTTACGTTGCTCAAATAATGGTGCGATCATCTACAATCTTTTCTAATCTTGTTAATTGTTATTCACGTCTCTTTATGTTTCTTATTACGTAAACGAGAAAATGAAAGTCGGCTTAACGCGTTCCCATGCAGCGTATGTGTACCCACTTAAAAATATCGCCTAAGCATTTTCATGTATAATTTGAATAATTTAAATTTATGATTTTAGCAAGGTCTGATTAACAGTTCTATCGTACATAAAACTTGCGCGTATAAGCCGTTTAAATTGTCTATGTTTGTAATGAAGTTAAAAATCTGAACGAATTTAAAATGAAAACTATCAAAACCACTTAAATTCTTATAATATCCTATATCGGTATAACAGTTTTATGCAAACGTTGATTTTAAACATTATCTAAGATTTAATTGCTCTGATCAAGTCATTGATAAAAACAAACAAGATATTACAGCGAACTCTAAATTATATTAGATTCAGTTTAATTTTACATCCAAAGTAACCAGTTGCTTATTAAAATATAAACAACCGGGTCACATCGCGATAATCCCGTTACCTTTGTTTAAGGTTCAACGTTTCGGCAGAGTTGCATCCACCGTGGTCACGAACTGACTGGAGCGCCGCGGCGTCTTCGTTCCCGAGTACTACAGTCATTATTTTCTTCATCTACCCTCACTTGAACCGCACAATCCACATAAGGTCTCTTGCACACCACACTGATATAATCTGCACGCGATATAGCTTTCAACGATTTTTTCCGCGAGTTATATTTATTAATCACTGGATCCCAAGTCGTTGACAATCTGAAGCCCTCTTCTCGGTTGAAAGTATTATGCTTTCGAATCTCAATGGCTTCACGCGCCATTCTCGCATAATAGTGGGCATCAGTTGACAGTACCTTGGGATCGTGAAGCTCAATCCAGTGATTGCTCCCTGAATTAAGCAGATGGTCTGCGATCGCTGATTTCGTTGGCTGGTTATTTTTAACTGCAGCTATGTGCTCTTTCACTCGCTCAGCAATGGTTCGCTTAGTTTGGCCGATGTATGCGCTACCACAACTGCAGTTAATTTTATATACCCCTGGGGTCTGGAAGGGGATGACATCTTTCGGTGTGCGTAAAAGTCTAGCTACCTTATGTAAAGGCGTGAAGACGGTCTTTATAGAAACCTTTCTTAGCATGGTTCCGATTTTGTCGGTGACGCCTTTAACATACGGTAAAAACGCCGGCTGTCTGTTCACCTCAAGACGTCTTTCCTTTCGCGTGCATGGTCTTATTAATTTTCTGTTGGTGTAGCCGTTCTTTTTTAGTGTCTCCTGAATATGTTGCAATTCACCGTCAAGGTGTTCAGGGTCGCACAGATCATAAGCTCTATTCGTCAACGAACGAGCTTATGATCTGTGCGACCCTGAACACCTTGACGGTGAATTGCAACATATTCAGGAGACACTAAAAAAGAACGGCTACACCAACAGAAAATTAATAAGACCATGCACGCGAAAGGAAAGACGTCTTGAGGTGAACAGACAGCCGGCGTTTTTACCGTATGTTAAAGGCGTCACCGACAAAATCGGAACCATGCTAAGAAAGGTTTCTATAAAGACCGTCTTCACGCCTTTACATAAGGTAGCTAGACTTTTACGCACACCGAAAGATGTCATCCCCTTCCAGACCCCAGGGGTATATAAAATTAACTGCAGTTGTGGTAGCGCATACATCGGCCAAACTAAGCGAACCATTGCTGAGCGAGTGAAAGAGCACATAGCTGCAGTTAAAAATAACCAGCCAACGAAATCAGCGATCGCAGACCATCTGCTTAATTCAGGGAGCAATCACTGGATTGAGCTTCACGATCCCAAGGTACTGTCAACTGATGCCCACTATTATGCGAGAATGGCGCGTGAAGCCATTGAGATTCGAAAGCATAATACTTTCAACCGAGAAGAGGGCTTCAGATTGTCAACGACTTGGGATCCAGTGATTAATAAATATAACTCGCGGAAAAAATCGTTGAAAGCTATATCGCGTGCAGATTATATCAGTGTGGTGTGCAAGAGACCTTATGTGGATTGTGCGGTTCAAGTGAGGGTAGATGAAGAAAATAATGACTGTAGTACTCGGGAACGAAGACGCCGCGGCGCTCCAGTCAGTTCGTGACCACGGTGGATGCAACTCTGCCGAAACGTTGAACCTTAAACAAAGGTAACGGGATTATCGCGATGTGACCCGGTTGTTTATATTTTAATTAGTATGAATCGCGAAAGTTTAAAATAACCAGTTGCTTGTTAAAAAGAATCTAAAGAATCTATTAGCACCATCACAGATCGGAAATGACACTAAGTAATTGTCACGATCTTTATTAATTAATTGTATTTTACCTGTGGTCAATGTATCTCTGCTGTGTCAAATAAATGTACGCAGTATTATCATTTCCTGTTAGATTTCGGTGAAAGTATATAAAAACTCGAAAAACTTCATAGAAGAAATTTATATTGTGCACTGAACGTAACATTGCACAAGTAGTTCATATTTTTTATATTACTAAATTAAAAAACTTCTGAAGTCTTTTCATGAATTTTCATATTCGAATCTTAAAAGTATCCTATCTTTTATTTACACGGTGGATAGTTATTCACAATACGGTAGCCTATAATTATTTAAAGAACAGCGACAATTAGGTATCGCGTACATAGCTATAATATCTCGACTGTCGAATTATGAGTTCATATTTTAGAATATATTGTATTGTTATGTGTGTTATATACTGTTTATGTCTTAAAATATATACGGTGTATATAGTATATATTAGTATTATATTATATAGTAAGACTAGAACGGATCTTGTATATTCCTGGTATTTGAATAAGGTTTAAAGCTTCGTAACTTTCCTTAACACATACGTAAGAATACAGTAATAAGGAGCCACCATAAACTTATTATCATCATCCTCCTGCCCTTATCTCACTCTAAGTGGGGTCGGCACAACATATTATAAACATGTTGTCACATGATTTGGCTGCGTTTTTACGACTGGCCGCCTGCCTGACGTCCACCATAAACTTATTACTGGTGATTAAAAAAAAAAATGAAAATCTTTAATATTTAAATGGGTTAGTCTTCTAAATAATGTAGTATGTGTATTTTCTGAATTTCCAAAACGGCTCCAACGATTTTCGTGATGAAACGTAGTATGTTGGAGTGTATCGGGGACGAAAAATCGATCTAGCTAGGTTTCATTAAAAAAATCCCTGTTTATCCCTGTTTTCGTGTACTAAAAAACTGTTTAAATAGAAATAGCTTAAAATTTGCAGTCATTTGTAATCAACGAACCCGATAGTTTAACTTTGAAAGGAACGAGACAGTAAAATGGATTTTTATTTGTTATATCTTGTAAGATAATCTTTTTGCACATCAGTAATTTTCACATTAATTGATTGGTATCTTATAATAATTTATTGATTGATATCTTATTGATATAAATAAATATATGGGACACTGACACACGGTCGTCCGTCCACAAATTAAGTAACTTAATACTTGTTTTATGGATGACAGACAACTATTTAATTATAATATACTTCCATAATTGGTAACTTTGTTACTTGAATACAAATATACACCCACCAAGACCAACAAATAGATTTATAGAAAATGTTGGCCCTCAGCGGGAATCGAAATAGCGACCCGTGGAGCTGAAAGGATCACTATCCATTACATCTTCATCATTAATTGATATCTGCATTACTATATACTTGTGAAGCTGTGGTAGCCCAGCGGTAACACCGTGAGACTCTTTCGAGGAGGTCACGGGTTCAAACCCCTTCAGACACCAATGAGTACTGTTAAAAACTTATGTGTCTAATTGATAATTGCAATTTACCACACGCTTTTCGGTGAAGGAAAACATCGTGAGGAAACTTGTATATCTCTAGAGAATTCTGGAGATATGTGTAACCTACCAATCCGCACTGGAGCAGCGTGGTAGGTCTTAGCTCCAAACCTTCTCTCCAAACACGGAGGGAAGAGGCCTATTCTCAACAGTGGGATAGTAACAGGCCGCTACTTATTCTATATACTTATGTTTTAGATGATGAAAGTTCAATCACCATACAGCATGGAAGATGGCTCTTGGACTCCTCTGTTAGTTTTCATAACTGATTACGCGCTTTACGTCGCCAGCGTAAGGCCTGGCGGTACCGAGTACGACATACTGTGCCGGCTACCGCACAACGAATTGGATGCTATAGCAGTAAGTTTTTTTAAATCCATACTAATACCATATCCGTTTTTTTTACTATATGCTGTTAGCCCTAAAGGCTTTTACAGCGTTACCGGGCGGGACGGATGAGCGCAGAAGCATCGCCGAAGTTGCGAAATGCGGAGAGTAAAGGGCGGAAGTTCTACTAGCGTCGAGAAACGTCGTCCTAACGTATTACGTGTTTCTGTGTTTGTGATCTTTATTTGATCGTCAGGGTCATATAGGACGCTTTTTGGACGCCTATATTTTCGGTGGTCAGACCTAACTGGGATATAGGTGGAAGCAACTGAAATGAGAGGGTCGTACCTTGGATTTCTCGAAGTTCTAGACTTCGAAAAACGTAAAGAGGTGAGTAATGGTAGGGAGGTCGAGGTCTCTATGGAGGTCAACGTTCGCATGAATCACGGACAACCAGTGGCTGTCCGCATAAATCGGTTCTCCAGTATTTGGAGCGTGAGCAAGAAAAATTTGAAACGTGCGCGAACGCAACGCTTGCATAGGACATTATTGGTCTTATGCAAGTTTTGTAGTGTCACTTTGTTACGGAGTGACATTTTACTTTTCATGCATAACATCGGATAAAGTCATCCCATGACATACGCAGCCTTATTGCAGACTATAAACCATATCCGTCCTACCTGTAATGACATATGGAGCCGAGACGAGGACACTGACAATGCGACTGGTCCACCAATTTAAGGTCGCTCAGCGAGCTATGGAGAGGGCTATGCTCGGAGTTTCTCTGAAGGATCGAATTCGAAACTAAGTGAACCTACAGAGAACCAAAGTAATCGACGTAGCCCAAAGGATTAGCAAGCTCAAGTGGCAGTTGGCTTGTAACATTTGTCAGTGGACAAGGACAGGTTGATAATGAATACCATATCCGCGGCGTTTTTCGCGTTGGAGTACCATCAATATTTTTCTTTCCCCCTGTGTTTAAAAGAAAGCGGGTGTTTTTAGCCCTTATGTTACCCCGGTAGCTAGCTTTAATCACTACAGACAGTTATACTTTTGATTTTATATATCTAATATCTTTGGTGGGTCAACTTACCTGCAGTGTATGTAAGTCTCACAAGTGAGCTAAAAATTGACCCTAAATGTACTTATTTATTATAAGCATGTAACATTTAACTTCCATTGAAAAAAGTACAACAGTTTCCAATGCTCTTATTACATCGCATTTAGTTACCCTATGATCTTAGTATTTCTTTTATTGAAAATAACATAGGTTTATAAAATGTAACCGTGTGGTATCCGGCTGAGTAGAATAGACTAGCCCCATTTCTTACCGTGGTGTCGTAAAAGGCGACTATGGAAAGTTGAACCGCCGTGTGATATCCGGTTGAGTAGAATAGACCACCCTCTTTCTTACGGAGGTGTTGTAAAATACGACTAAGGTAAGTTTCTAAAGTAAGACAGGTAGGAGGCCGGTCGTAAAATACGTGACCAAATCATGTGACAACATGTTTATAACATGTTGTGCCGACCGCTTAGAGTGGGACAAGGGCAGGAGGATGATGATAGGTTAATAAAATGATTAGAAACATATATATTGACTTGTCTTTGGTTAAATAATACAAACAAACTTACTATATATCGTGATAAATGATATAATTTAGTACAAAGTTGAACATCCTTATAACTCAAACAGTCTTGCAATCAAAACAAAGTTATATTATAAATTATAATATAATAATATAAAAAAATGACCGTATTATGGCTCGTGATATATAGGTTAAAAAATAAACATGATAAACTTCAAATAACCCGTCTTTGCCCTATTTATTACTTGAGTAATAAATTAAAAAAATATTGCTTCATCAATTCTCAATCAATCAGAATAGTCTATTTTGTAATGTTGACTGATTTAAAATTATTTTATAACTTTTGCACTTAAGTTATATTTGCAATTCAAAATGCGCTTTAAGATATACGCTGCTAGGCTATAGTCTGTTCTTATCTTTAAGGGGACTCGTATTAAAACTCACGACTCTGCTCCTTTATAGATACCCCATGATTTCTCTAGGGATATGTACATTTCAAAAGCTGTGGTAGCTCAGCGGTAACACCGTGCGACTTCTCCTCTTTCGAGGAGGTCACGGGTTCAGCAAGAAACTCGGCAAACGCCGAGTTTCTTGCTGGCTCTTCTCGGTAGGAACAGCTTTCCGAACCAGCAGTAGAGTTGACGATTCAAAAGCACTTGTTTACAAGTTTATTTGAATAAAGAATAATTTGAATTTGAAACCCGGGCAGATACCAATGAGTTTTTCTGTTAAAACTTATGTGTCTAAATGATAATTGCAATTTATCACACGCTTTTCGGTGAAGGAAAACATCGCGAGGAAACCTGCATATCTCTAGAGAATTCTGGAAATGTGTAACCTACCAATCAGCACTAGAGCAGCGTGATAGGTCTTAGCTCCAAACCTTCTCTCCAAAAAACGGAGTGAAAAGGTTTATTCTCAGAAGTGAGATACTTACTAACTTATTATATACATTTCATCACGATAGTTTCTTTCATTGTTACATAATGGATTGTTAATATTATTAAGCACCTAAGGCTTTTTAAAACGTGTAGTTTAAATAGAATTCAATCCCGAGAATCATTTTTAAGATCATGCACCCTCAGTAAATACATTATTAATAGACAAAACTTAAATTTAACGATACATGTGTGTCAGGTAATCCACATATTAATTTTATATAATAACCTGTTTTGCAACTAGGCTATAATAGGCGACAAGTGTACCTATTACACTCATTACCATATAGATTAAACCGTCGTAGTCCGTTTTATGGTGACTCACACGCTTTAATAGGTAAAAAATCAGACAAGCCGGTCGTGAGGCGTCGACATTGCACGCAAGCTGCATGACATGTTTATTTACGACATTTCTTGAGAAATAGACCATGATATTCAGTTTGTTACACGTTCAAAAGTGTAAAGATTTAAAAGTTATTTGTCACAATCAAATGCCATGAAATATTTGGTGTTATCTACGAAATAGAAGTGTAACATTTTTTACTAATTGACCTATTTCTTAATTACGATAGTAATTATGATCTTATACTTTATCTATTTTTGTAGTATATGGATTTTTAAAGTACGCCGTAACAGCTGAACTATTATAAAGTATGGTATTGCCAATATCTATAGATTGAAAAAAATTATGTTCTGAGTGTTTATTTACAATTCATCATGTAAGGGTAAAGATAGACACCGTTAGGATACCTGAATATCCCTAGAGGATTCCTATGAATTATTATCCAATAGAGAGCAGAGATATGGCCTTAAGTCTCTTCTACCCTAGGCCCTACTCCTTTTACACAGCGTTCTGGTAACAGCCCGTTACTCCTTGCCTTATGTTAAATTATATTCTTTTGGTTTTAACCCTTCCCTTGTACAGAGTCCAAGTTTGGGAGTATATTTTAGCTATATTTTCCTCTTTTAATTAACTGTTATTACGATATTGAAAGCAGCAAAAATATTAAGGCAATTTGTCCCAAAATTTGGTAGGTACATATTTGAATCGTCTCTAAAAAGGTATGCTTAAAGATATACAAGAGTATATTATAAACGAAAAAGTACAGTTAACATTTTTGTGTTAACTTTTTAAAGGTCGGTCCAGAGGCTCAGTACATCCAAGTTATCGATGTAGCCGGTAACATCGCGTGCTCTGTAGTGACCGGAGAGGCAACTCTTGGAGCGAGACTGGCATCATCGTTGGAATGGAGTGCGCGAACGTCGCCACTTCGAATCCAACGCCCGCCAGCATTGTTGCCGCTGAATTGTCTCCAACTTGCTTCTGCAGTGACCAAGCACAGGCATGAGAAACGGGTACGTAGTACGTACGTCAATTTTAAGATATTCAAAAATCTACCTATTATATGCAACCTTAAGACCCATTAATAATATACACTTTTTTATCTTTTAGTACACAAAAATATAAAAAAGCTATTTACTAATAAATAGAAATTTAATCAATAATTTTCTTTGATTGAACTAAAACACGTCATAGAGGACCTGTCAGGATCACAACACTTAGGGACAACACTAAATTATAAAACAATGAAAATGTACTATTAGTATTAGGTCTGTTCAGTTTATTTTTTCGCTTAAATGAGAGCTTTCTAAGATCTTCCCTGATATATTTCCTGTTTGAAATACTAGCGATGTACTAGCAAAATTATGTCGATAAGTTGGTCTTTTTATAATTTACTAGCGGCCTGCCCCTGCTTCGCACGGGTATAAAATATATATCCCATGTCAGTCAGTGTAAAAAAAATGATTAAAATCTATCCAGTAGTTTTATTCATTACTGCCCGTGGCCCGCACGCGTTAAATTTGGGGAAAAACAATTTCCTTTCCCTATACGAAGAACATTTCCTGCTATCTTTCGAATATCTAAATTCATATAGTACATTTTTACTTATTTACTTTTACATTTTCCCTATGTATTTTATTTTTACAATTAATTACAGAATGTCTTTATACAAACTCTTGAAAGAGGGACATAGCTGCTAAAGTCGAAGTGTTATAGGGCAAAGCGCGGCGTCCTCACGGCATTTTAAATCTGTAATATCTCCGAAAATGTTCACTTAAATTACTTGCTGTAAAAGGCCATATTGATCTATATTAAATCTATAAACTGTTTATTTAAGGTACTTAATTGGATAAGGATTAATGCTGTATTGTATAAAAATTGCTTCAAAAATATGGCATTATTTTTCGTAAAAAGTAAATGACAAAAAATGCTATAGTGGGTTATCCATAAGAGATAGACATATACCACCGCGGACTTTTCTGTAGACCTTTTCAAGATGTACAAATACTTAGTACATTATTTTGATAAATCTCGTAGGGTTAAGCCTGCGTTTGCAATGTAAGCGGAAAAAAATGAAATTATTTACAGAAACCTCAAAAATTACAGTATTTCTCTACTCCGCATTGAATGTTATTATACGTACAAACCTTCCTCTGGAATCACTCTATCTTTTAAAAAAAACCGCATCAAAATCTATTGCGTAGTTTTAAAGTTTTATGCGTACATAGGGATATGTACCCCTGCATTTTAAATCTGTAATATCTTCGAAACTGTTTATTTAAATTACATGCTGTAAAGGGTCATATTGATCAATATTAAATAAACAATATATTTAAGGTTCTTAATTGGATAAGGATTAATGCTGTATTGTATAAAAATTGCTTTGAACATAAGGCATCATTTTTCGTAAAAAGTAAATGACAAAAACTGCTGTTGTGGGTTATCCATAAGAGATAGACATATAGCATCGCGGAGTTTCGGCGATGCTTCCGCGCTCGCCCGTCTTATCGGTGACGCTGTCAAAGCCATTAGGGCTAACAGCATTAGTCATATTCGAAAAAAATCGAATCAGAAACCTCAAAAATTACAGTATTTCTCTACTTCGTATTGAATGTTATTATACGTACAAACCTTCCTCTGGAATCACTCTATCTATTAAAAAAAACCGCATCAAAATCTGTTGCGTAGTTTTAAAGTTTTATGCGTACATACGGAAATATGGACTTTGTTTTATAATATGTAGTGATAAAATTAGACGTTATTTTAAGGAGCTCCAAAGTAGCAAAACTTATAATAATATTAATTGTTTATTAGATGCTATTACGGATTGGAGGAGATTAATATTATAATTACTTTTGTTTTCTACCCTAACTTACTACATACTTATCCTTTGTCCTAACAGTACCAGTTTCACCTAAAATTAATAAAATATTGTTACCTTTTATTCGCAGGAAATTGCCTAAAACTGTTTTTTTTTATATATCTATTTCAGGTACCTCCGATCTTGTTCTACGGTCGGGCTTGTTCAGGTGACGCCGAAGACAGGTTCATAGAAGCGCCTGGTACTTTCGCACCACCACTTGAGGGATATCTCATGTGCAAGACCGAGAAGAGCAGACGTTTCGAACCTTGTTACTTCTTGCTTAGGTAAGGCACAAACAATTTTTCATTTTGGAAAAGTGTAAGTGGTGATGTTGTGGCCGATCCCACTTAAAATGAGATAAGGGTAGGGGAACGACGAATGTTTGTAACATCTAGTATGAATATAAAATTCCCTATTATTATATATTGCTAGCTTTTACCCGCAACTTCGTTCGTGTGGTCTGTTGTCTGTTGTCCGTGATAGATCGATAATAGATGGCACATTTAGAATTCCTGTAGAATTAACAGCTTTTCTATTGCATAGGCAATTCTTAATTACGATTATTATTCCTATTATTCCTTATACATATAGATGTATAAGGAATAATAGTGCCAAATTTCATCGATATTGGTTCAGCGGATTGGCGGTGAAAGAGTAACAAACATACATCCATACTCACAAATTTCCGCATTTTTAGTATTAGTAGGAGTAGGATAGTGGGATATTGTTACGTATAGGGATTTAACGATTCAGATAAAACACCTGAAGATTCGTCTAGAATTTTTATTACAGCTTTTAAGTATAGAAATTCAGTACTTACATACGTACAATTGCATCACAAAGTAGGTACTTAGTCCAGTAAAGTAGCCGCTGTCACTATTTCACTATCGTTCTGCTTCCAAACAGTCTTGATCGCTATTAGCAAATATATGTAGAGTAAACTGAGACGTGAGTGACGGGAATACGGAAAGCGATTGGTAAACAACGTAAATGTTCCAAAGTAAAAGCTAAGCGAATTCGAACTCTATATTTTAAATACTACGAACTATATTAATTCTATTCTGTGATATTATGCTATTTCTAGGGCCGGTGTACTTCATTGGGGTCCACATTCACCGGACGGGACTCCGCTGCCGAATAATATATCGCTACGTTCAGTGGTCGGTGTTCGAAGACATGTTGATCTATCTCGAAGACCGCACTGTTTTGAGATAGCACTTGGAGATTCAACCAGGCTACTTCTAGCTGCGCCGGATGATCCTACAGCCTCTTCCTGGCTTCAGTCATTGCTTCTTCATGCTGCTCAGGTACGTTAAGTTTATTGCAGCTTAGTATTAAACAGACCGAATTCAATATTAGGTTTAATCGAGTTAGATACATTGCAATCCATGCAGTACAGTAGTAATACAGTGTCGTGTGGTATCTGGCTAGGTAGAATAGACCATCATTTCTTACCGAGGTGTCTTAACAGGCGATTAAGGTAAGTACTGTGTGGTATCCGGCTGAGTAGAATAACCACCTCATTTCTTACCAAGATTTCATAAAAGGCGACCAAGGTAAAATATGTAGCCAAAAAACTCATGAGTTTTGTAAGCTCTACGCTTTATTACATTGTATGGTGTTCCTAAAAAACTTTAAAGTGCGATATTATAGGTAAATAATTAAAAATACTTTAAAAATGAAAGGCTCCATGTTACTTGTATTAAATAACTCGAAGGATGCTTGCAAAGGTATGAAAGATAATCTTGTTAAAACTCTTCAGTCGCAAATCAGAACATAAGAGTTAATAGATAGTTTTCTGGATGCGATACCTAGGACACTAAGATATCTTTCTTAATATATATAATCTATAATCTATAATCTTTCTTCTCCCCAGGCTCTGGAAGAAAAAGATGGCGCTAAAAAGACAGATCGCCGTACAGGACCCCCTCCCGCTTGCACTGTGCTGGTGACTCCCTTCGAAGTCATCAGCTTGCGTGATACCGTGGACATGGCGTTCATTGCGGGCGCTTCTGCCTACCTCAACGACAGAGGGTCCGGTGCGTTGCTTCGAGGTAAGATACTACATATATCTTTGTGGTTTGTTCTGTTTCTATGCTGACTCTGAGCTACTGGTGGCCCACATTAGCTCAGAGTCACTCAGACAGTGATTGAGCAAGAAATTCTTATGAGTAGAATAGGAGCTGATCACCCGTCCTGCAACGACAGGCGTCCCTGCAATTAGAAGCTATTCTTGGAGTATCTTTGCGAAATCAAATCAGACCGTAGATCCAAGAACCAAAATTACCGATATAACTCAGAGTATTGCGAAGTTCAAATGGCAATGGGTGAGGTACATAATATGTAGAACCGTTGGGCGTTGGGGTGCTGAAATAGCAATTGAAAAACCCGCACTGAAAAACGCAATGTTGGTAGACCCATACGACGTATACTGATAATCTCAAAAAAGTCGAACTGCTGTATCCAAGCGACACAATATCGTGTGATGTGAACCTTAAAGAGACTAAAAGACTATGTTAATCGGTTGAAGAAGAAGTTGTTCGTGGAAAAAACAAAACCTTGGATAAAAATCCCTTTTTTTTATAGTAGGAGTAGGATGACAAAAAAGCTCGCGGTTCATCTCAAGTAATGATTGCCCACGATCTCTCGCAGAGCAAGTACATCGCCGTCCTTTAAAAAAAGTGGAAATGTAGAAGATAATCGAAGTCGCAGGTACAACTAGTACCTTCAATTCATACCTGCGTCGAAATTATTTACAAATTATTAAATTACAAAACCAAAACCCCATTATCCTTTACTTTGTTATATTTAATTTTGTTTATTCCAGAATACATTGAAGACATGCGAACAGACATCGAAATATTGGCGTGCGGTTCTATTAAGAATTTGACAGCGTTCAAGATACCTGATATTGATGAAAATTGGTGTTGTTTGGTAAGTTGTTTTGTTGTTCCTTATTTTAACCTCCGTCTCTTATTTTCTGCCTTTGGACAAAATATTTAGATTGGCTTATTACACATATTTAGGAAATTCTCTAGGGATATGCAAATACCAGCACTATGATAATTCCTATTCTGTAACAAAAATAAAGTTAGAATTTCAAACTCGTAATTTCGATTTTTTTTACTACTTAAATGTTCTGAATAGTCTATAAATATGTTTCATTGTGATGATGCGTTATTTACAGGAGTGGAGCGTCTGCGAGGCTCGCGAGAGAGGCACGGGGCTGGCCCTAGTGCTGTCGAGTAGCGCTGAGCTCGAGAGGTTTATAGCAGCCCTTGAAAGAGCCTATGCGCATCTCACTGTAAGTTCCTCTCAACTTTTTGAATAGAACCTCTATTTTCTAACACTTCAATGATAAGAAAGCTTACTAGCAATCGCCAGCGGCTTCGCCCACTTGGATAGATTAAAACCATAATATAATTGTGTGTGTGTGTGTGTGTGTGCGTGCGTGCGTGCGTGCGTGCGTGCGTGCGTGCGTGTGTGTGTGTGGGGGTGGGTGGGTGTGTGTGGGTGTGTGTGACAAAACTTAAGAGAAAAACAAAAACATTGAAATAACTAATAAGATATTTGATACGCTAACAATATATTATAGAAACATTAATAAAAATCCAAATCCCATTTAATCTATCATTTTCAGGCGCATTCAGCATTGTCATTTGTTAAATTAAATTTGAATTACTTAATATTTACCATATTGAATACTATTTCCTTTACAGCACGAGCCATTTCCTCTAAGCGTTGTCGAAGCGTCGAAATCTGCGTGCAGCGCTGCTCATGCAAAATACGAAGCGGCCTGGTCACATATGTTGCCGCAACAGTAAATAAATTTATCGCTTTTAATTACATTTAAGCACGTTTGAAAATAAATAAAAACCTAAAGCTAAGTTGAAATTCGTATCGCAGATTTCCAAATTAATCTAAGAACTTTTGAATGAATTAAATTTTTATTCTAAATATTATTTCAAAAACTTTATTATCTTTTTTCTTATAATTCAAACTACTCAGTATTGAGAATACATTTCATACTTTTTTTTATTATGAATTAAACTTTAGTAGTAGTAGTTTATACGAAATTAATAAAAATATTTTTTGCCATAATCCCCGATAAAAATGAATGATAAAAAAACCTTTTATTGCAAAAAATAGCAAAAAAAATTAATTTCTTTAAATGTAGAGTGGACAATCCGTTTTCTAAATTTAGCATTATATTTTCTATTTTACTTCATCGCGGATTATAGCAAAATAATTTTATTACTACTTGTGTATTATGGATCTCCGCAAAGTAACGCCTAATTCTATAAATTATTCATTACTTTTGTATTATGGACATCTGCAAAGCAACTCCTAATTCTATTAATTATCTAGTAGCTATAGTTACTAGTAGTATGTATTTTTGTGGTTTCATAAATCTTATATTAATTTGGAAGTTTGTTCTAATTTGAAAATGGGAATTTCAATTTAATCTACTATAACATGTGAATATATCAATACAATAATCTTATATAAATGTATAAAACATATAAATATAATTACAAGTTTTTGTAGCGTGTAGTTACTTTAAGCTTTAAATACTTGGCAGTTAAACGGTTAGTAAAAAAATAAATATTCTACAAATCTATAGTTAAAATATATTAATTATGTAACTGTATTTTAACTATAGAAAGATTAAAGGATCTTTGTTAATAATTAAAAATAAGTTAATCTAGCGTCATATAGTAACTGGACAATTTATTTTGCATAAAATTAGCCAATAAGTATACTTGATGCCTTCTACTATATATTATTTCCATGCGAAAATTTGGATGTTATTAAAAAAAATACTCGAGATAAAAAGTAATACTCATGCGTCACAAATTATCTAAAGCGTAGTTTTACCTAACACCGCGTTTTTATTTTATAATGAATTTTAATAATAAAATAAAAACGCGGTTTTGAAAAATGGTTTTCATTCATTAGGGATGAATCTTCTCTCAGAATACGCTACGCTATATATCGCTTAGTATTAAAGTGACCTAAATCAGTTGTTGTAAATCGGTGAGTTGTTTTGTGGCAAATTGCAATAAAGCGCAGCGTAGTGCCTACAAAACTCGTGAGTGTTAAAAAGATCCATAACTCGGAAAATCAATAAATCACTAGTTTTTTTTTTAATAATTCGTTGCATGATGTTATTACATGACATTGAAATAAAGATTACCAATGTATTTAACTCAAGTTTATATTTGAATTCGGTCACTTTAATATTAAGCGTGCGATATATAAATGCTTTACATGATAAATAATATACAAGTATAAAAAGCGTATTATATATGAAATAAACTCTTCTATGATATTATGGCTTACAGAAATTTTCTAAACTAATCCCAGTGCATTCCAAATATTCCGTGATATCATAGAGTTTATTTAGAGGGAGCCTAGAGGGAGCCAGTCTAAAATGTGTCCATCGAAAAAAAGAGCAAATGAGTTTATGTGCCTGTCTCTCTTCCTCTTATCTTCCCTCTCTTATTATTTTTTTGAAAACTCTCACTTAGAGGCCTTTCTTCGTCTCCCTATATAATAACTCTATGGAAAAGCATCATAGATTACTACATAGTTAACTATTGTTAAATTAATTAAAAAAAAACAAATATCTAGTGTTCTAAATAGAGAGAGAGAGAAAGAGAGGACAGAGATAGAGAAAAAAGAGGATTTAAAAGCACAATATTATATAAATGTTAAAAGTTCAACGCTTTTAATACATAAAAGTTAGATAATATTTTGTTAGGGTCTACGTTGTTGCAGTGTAGATAATACTTTCATAGTTTATAAGTACCATTTTGAGATAATAATTTACGTATAAGTAGTAAATTTACGAGCAAACTATCCAATAGACTGAAACGGGAAAGTTGCACGTACTAATCTCTTGGCTAAATTATATTTGGAAAGAATAAAAATATTTGGAAAGTTCGGTTGTAAATTGTCCAGAAGATGCGGTATATACGTGATAAATAAGTGTTTTTTTTTTAATGAAAAATTAAACTTGAAACTAAACAACTTTGTGCTTATCTGTGCCTTGTAAAATTTCCACGTTTTTTAGCCTACTCGATAACGTTAGCGTAACGCATATATGACGCTAGAACAACGGTCACTAGATGTCGCTATTTTAGTGTTACACTAACACGTTTGAGTAGGTTAAAAAAACTCGCACTAAGCACACTAATAACAGGTTATTTATATAAATAATTTCTTTTGTTTTAGAGTATAAACCCAATATCAAATTAAAATTATTTATATTAGGGTTTTTTTCAACAAAAAGAAACTTGAGCCCGATATTTTTTTTAATTTGCTTTAATTATCTTTGGTATTATTAAGACTTTTTTGCATCAACAAAAAGACTAGAGGCCGAAATTTTTTTTATTATCTGCGGTTTCGATAATCGTTTATTTCTTGTCTGAGATTGTGATATGCAGATTTTATGCACAAATATTTAGTTTTATTAAGAAAATATATTATTTAAATTCATTAGAATATACTTTGTATATGGGCTTACATGACGGATATTACTTACGCGTTGATCACATTTTCTGGACGCTATTTCCTGTATATATTATTTTTAGGATGTCTAACAATTTTCCTCTTCTGTTACTTCACATTATGAAAATCTAAATATTAATAAAAAGTATATTTCATACTAGTAACATATTTATTCGACATGTCCAAATATGTAAATTTAATGCGTATTCCACAATTATATATGGTAGTGTGTGTAGTTCGAGACAAATTAATATGATATCCGCGTTGTTCTATTAATATAAAAATAATACTACATATGAATTATAAAGTAGGCATCATAAATATATCGCACGTTAATTATTAAAGTTTCCGAATTCAAAAAAGTTGTTTTGTGGCAAATTGCAATAAAACTAAATTTAGAAGGGGAAAGAAAACACAAGCTAGATGACGTTAAAGTAAATTTTGAATTCGATTAGCTTAATACTAGGCGTGCGATATGAGTAGAGGACTGTAAGAAAAAATGTGACAACACAAAAATAACGTTATTTATCAACATTTACAAGTGTTTCTAATTATTGGGTCTATGATATTGTAAATGAGTGTATATTGTGCTAAATATAATACATATGGTATATATAGTTACATTATGTAATTAAGGGGGTGTATTGGTTTATAACTAAAGCTTGATATGTTTGATATTAATTGTTTTCTTCTATACTTGCGATATAGTGATAATTATACATGGGTTGCAATAGAGGAACAACTCACAAAAATCACGTTTTCAAATAAGTGGATTTAAAATATTCGTTGCTAAAGAAAATGCATAAAAAGGGCCTTAGTTTGCTTAAACGAACGGCCTACTATTGAATTATGAGTTCTGCTGATATTTCTACTGAAAAGAATGTGTAATTTAACATTTACACAACACAACAAAACACGTATTTTTTGAGTTAAGCCACTATTGCAGACCATGAGCGATACATACCCCTTATTTGTAAATTTTCAAAACGTATTCAATATCTGTTTTTCTGAAAGTTTGGGCTTCGTATGGCTCGAATAAGCTTTAGTTTAAAGATATATCGGTGTCAGACAAATTGATTCAGACAATTGTTAGACAAATTTATAAAAAAAATTTTTTTTGAAATTTATAAAAAAGGGGTAATTATACTAAAATGTACGTTTTAACTTCGAGGATCTCTATTGCGTATATTGCCTCTATATATTTATAGTATTGCGTAAATTTAGCGTTTAAATTGTTGGCTGTTTCAATTCGAATATTATTTTTATCTATATGAAAATTGATAAAATTTTAATGCGTTCTGTAATTCTATATTTGGTAGCTAATTCTTGACTTACCGAAAGAAATATTGCCGAAAGGTTTATCTTTTAAGCATTTTAGATGCCTTTTTTATTTGATTGGTTTCATCAACCCAGTGATATCTGAAGTGAAATACTTTCTTTAATCATATGCCCAGTGTTAATTTAAACTGTCATCTACTTTTATTAGTCACCTATTGCCTTCTTAACCCTGAAAGTTATCGAAATTAAGTTAGTTGGATTGCAAATTAACTGTCATAGATTTGCAGAACGGTTTAAAATTAGATCAATGATGGGTTAGGTTTTTTTTAAGTAACCCAGAAAGTGCTACATTGATAACCCTTCTGGCAATTATGATATGGATATCAATGGAGTTTCGTAAAAAGGATTTATTTTTAAATTCAATTGTTGATTGCTAGAAGTATTATCAATGCAATTAAAGATAAGAAGAGTAAGAAATTAAGACCTCGCCCATACTGAAATAGCTACTAGGCTAAAATGGTAGTCAAATTCGTAACTGGGGAAACAATCTCATTGATATCATGGAATTTATTATAGTTAATTAACGTTGTCGGGACCTGTGAATTCCTTGTCCCAACATGGGGAAATGGGTGGAATAGTCCAGAATAGGTGCTGACCACCCGTCCTTTACCGACGAGCGTCCATGAAACTAGATAAATATATAGAATATTATTACTTACAACTATTAAATACCATTTTCGTGAATATCTGATCTTCTTAGAATAATATACAAAACTTTTAGTACTATACCACAATTTTCTGACATTTCATGGCGTCCTTTACTTCAACTAAGATTATATAGTCATAATAGTATACAAAATTGTCCCGATTTAACATTTATATATTTCTCTAACGTGTATTTGGATTAATTATCTCAGTTACTCTCATTAAAAGAAAATATTTCGCTATGGGCGCGGTTGAAATCGGAATATTCTGAAACTTGACGCAACGTTTGAACAAATCTCTCGTTACAATTCGCCTTATTGTTTTACATGGGAATAGGACAGGGATAGAAAAAGACGACTGTTTGAGCACAATGTTTGGCACAACTGTTTTCCAGTTACGTATCTATCAAGATTTAATCGTAATTTTCTATCCACTGCTCCTCCTAGATGCCTTTCTTCCATGTGAATGCAGCAAGGATGCAATGATATTAAATTTTTCAAGAATTGAACGTATGAGATTGTTCATAGACAAGTTTCCACAGAGTAAAACCGCTTGGAGTAAAGTGGCATTGCTTGATTCGTTTTTGGGCGTTCATTTTTTTTTACGCGAACCTTATTTAGCTTTATGATTTAAAGCTACTTTTAATGGTTTCGTAATTTTTTTTACGTGATTATTATTATTGAGTTGAAAGTTAAAAGAAGTTGTTGATTTTTGTGAAACGGGGGTTACTCGATTATAGCTTCGTATATTGAAATACATTATTGAATTGATATGAAATACATTATAAATGATTAAATGTATTATACAGTCTTGTATGCTTTTTACACTGTTACCTATTTCAATGTATGATATCATTGTATGTGTATATTGGGCCGCTGTAGGTCATGTGATATTAATGTATTATAAATGTAGGTTTAGGATCGGGTGTGCCTCGGAAGCAAACATTACACTATCGATGTAAGGCTTAGATTACACTATAAAAATTTTGATATGCGCCATTGATAGAATAAATATTATTGCAGATATTTCGATAACAATTTTTCAACCACTTTTATCAAATCGAGACGTAAGTCAATGTTTAGGATTCTCAAATACTAAACCCGTCAATAATTAATGATTTCTATGAATTTTTGATAAAGTATTGGTATAGTTAGTTTATTTAAATACAAGCTCTTTTGAGTTGTGAATTATTTGTAACTTTTCGGCAATACCGTAAAAGCATGCAACATATATGAAATTCTTCAAAAGACAAATAGTGAGTTTTATATTGTTCCTATAAATAAGTATAAGTTTTTAGGTATATTTTTTATATCAAACATTATCAAAGTGAGAAATAGTTTAATTATAATAAAATTACTAAATGCTAAAGGACTATAATTTATTTACGATCTATAGATTCATTTCTGTTCATGATTTCTCATTCAAGTGTAAACTAAGCCTTACCATTGATGCACTATGTAGGATTTTCACGTGTTTAATATTTTTGTATAACAAAGCTTGATTTTTGTATATTATGTATTCTGCGGGACAGTTATTATAATATACCTTTATATCTAGTGTTAAAGTGTTCAGGCACTGACATGTTTAATAAAATCTTAATCACATTATCTCTGTTTATTATCTCTGTTTTGAAATAGTGTACGGAATTTACAAATTCATGTACCATATTTATGATATGAATATTGCCACTTGTATTTATCTTAAATATATTACCTTAACTTGATATTTTGTTGGTACCGGACCTGCTATCGTTATTTAGAAGTTTTGTACTATGGTTAGTTTCAAAAGTATTGGTCGTTATAATTGGTGATTTTGCGACGAGTATAGCCGGTGATATACCAATTTAATTTATGAATTTATTTATGTTTTTTTCACAATTACCTAGAATGCGCTTTGTATAAACTTAATATAGGTTTAGGCGTTTCGATTATGTAATTATTTGAATGATTCATTATCGAAAATTTTAGCTACGTCGTAAAACTATCAAATAAAGTTTGAAAGTCATGTAAAACATTCATTCATTTTTTTGCTGATTAAAAATCTTTAGTATTAGTGCCCCCTAAATGACTTTTAAAATGAAGGATACTACACTTTTGTTTTTTAATTAAAATTAACATCGTATTTTATTTTATAAATAATAAGTCTATTCGTCCTCTTGGAGTTATCTCGTTATAATAGTTTGTTTTTCAAACATTTATTGTTAAACATCACAAATAATATTTGTTTGAATAAAGATATTTGGTTGACTGGCCCAACTTAACAAATTGATTGAGAAATGTTTTAAGTGTTATCAATAAAAACGGAACGTATCTAAAATTTTCGGTAAGATTTGGATATCTAACCTTCATGAGATGTTTTGTGAGTTTATGTGCTTCTAAGAGACATATTATCTCTTCTGTGATTGTTGTTTTGTCTTTGTGATAACTTAGTTCGTTATTATGTATAGCAACGCGGACGTTTTAGCTTGCATTGTTATTCATTGTTTTGTCTTTGGACGCTTTAAAATTGTGATTTATTCGCCAAAAATTTTTCTATCGTTAACATGAAAATATTTCTAGTTTTGTGAATAGTTCCGAAAAAAGTTATGAGCGTTTATTATTATTTAGCTTTAGTTAAGAAACAAACTTGAGATGCCTTGAAGAGTTTTACAAAATTCAATTTTAATATCGTTAAGAATTATATTCTTTTGTTACCACTTATTTATAAAAACAGCGTTAAAAACTTAGTGATATATTTCATCAGCTCTTAGAAATTATATCTATGAACTCTCTTTTGAAAAAGCGATAAAAATATGAATGTTTTCAATCATTATATAATTCTAATGCTATTCATCTGAAGTTGTGATAGTCCTGCGATAGACCGTGCAACTCGGCCGAGGGGTAAAAACGAAGAGGAGGTCTATTCGAAGACTAAGGATAGTAACAGGCCGTTATTTTATTTTTTTCACATCTTAACCTATATTTTTTTATGTTATCTATGATATTATACTTACTTATAATATCCGCTTGTATTGAACTGACCAATGTATCTAAATATTTTCATGTTAACCATATTTATTTAGAGGAAATAATAAGTTTATGTTATTAATAATAGAAAAACTATATTGGCTATTATTGGCTTATTTCTCCGTAATAAAAATACTATTGTAATATAATTTCGTCGCTGACAATACCTATGTCTATTTCAATATAATGAAGTATTAATAAGAACAATAATATATAATCTGTATTCATTAGTAGGCAACTGTTTGCAATAATTTCACAATAGTTGAAAACATTGTATCATACAATTAGATGTTTATATCTTATGTATATTCCGTGAAATTTTCCCAAATAGACTTGAAATAAATAATCGAATAATCTTTATAATTGTTTTTGTTTATTTAAATACCTTTAAACGAATTTACCGTACTCCATAGGTTTAGGTATATAACTTAAAGTAAAAAAGTTTCATTTAATAGGCAGGTATACTATGACCGAACTTATTCGATTAATTGGTATATATTTGTTGTAAACATGTTTACAATTATTTGTTTACGTCCACTCTCGTGACAGAAGCAGAAAAACAAGTTTATGTTATATATTATGATTTTAATGAAATACAGGCGTTATAGTGTTTTGTTATATATTTATTTAAATCTATGCAAACCGCATATTGTTTATAGAACATTATATTTAATTATGAATATTATAAGTAAAACATATATAAGATTTGCTACTTAGGTAAGTAAAATTGAATATGGGTTAGCGAGGGACAAACTACGTCGAAAAAAAACCTTAGATATCTTTCTTTGTTTTCACGTAGCTTTAGATTAATAATCCTCAGAATCGTATAATTGTATTACCATAATAATCTTGACGTAAATGATGCTTGGTATGTGCGTTTTAACTAACATTTTTTGTCTTGTGTCAACTAGTATGGAAATAAAACTGGTTCAGAAAATTTACTACAACAAAATTTAGCAACAATGATTTTATAAGGAGTTATTGTAATAATCGAATTATAAGATTTCGTGACTTACCAAAGACCGAGAGTTACGTCCAGGTATATCGTATTCGTGATGTTAACGCACACGTACAAAAGTAATAATAAAATTATTTTGCTATAATCCGCGATGAAGTAAAATAGAAAATATATATAATGATAAATGTAGAGTGGACAATCAGTTATCATACCTGATACATGCAGGATTCGTAAAAACACATGCACAAACCTCCACCTCAATACAATACACGTGTTTAGTAATGCACAACCGCAACTGCAACCGAAGCATTATCAGGAGATAGATAGCATTCCAGGACAAAGCTGAAAAGTGGTGAGGAGGCACACGTATTTTCAATAAAAAAATTAATAAGTTTGTTTAATTGATAGATTATTTGAACGCGCTATCTCAGGAACTACTGGACCGATTTGAAAAATTGTTTCAGTGTAAGATAGTTCATTTATTGAGGAAGGCTATAGGCTACATAACATCATGCTAAGATGAAAAGGAGAAGAGCAGCAATAAAACATTAAGAAAACGGCAAAATTTCCTTGAGTGCGATAAGTAAAAGGTAATAGTAATTCAGAAATCATGTATTACAAAACTGTTCCTCTCTAAAAGTTCTTAACAAAAGTCCGCGACAGCATATGTCTAGCTTTTAAGCTGAACCCACTTTAACAATTTTTATGGTTATCAAAAGACTATATTACGGTTTAATCTTTCCACGCGGGCGGTGCCGCTGGCAATTGCTAGTGTCTTATATTACAGATATAAAACCGTGTAAACACTACTTGCAAACTAACGCTTGCAATTTTTGATTTCGTCATTAAGCAAGATAGTTTTTAAACGTAATTCGTAATTTTGGAAGAAAAAGTGATTAAAAAGGATACGGCAGTCTAGCAGTAAACCTGATGTTATTGAATTTATATCAGCATACCTGTTATCGCAATAAACAAGCCCTCTTAATTTGCATACTCGCAAGATTCCAGCTAAACTAGTAAACAGCACGCAGTCTATATATTTGTTAGTGTCGCTGAGTTCCTGTTAAAAGTTGTATTATCAAATATTACGAAATATGGAAGAGTTAAAAGTGAGTACTTTATTTTTTTAACGTTTTATAAATATTTAATACATTGTAATTTAAATTAAAAGAAAATTTAAAATGTATGATATATTCTTAAAGTTTAGCTACCTAATAAATGCTGATACGAATCTATAATGGTAGACAGACAACTGTTGAATATATACATATATATTATTTAAATACATACTTAAATACAAATATACACCCAGGCTCAAAGACCAACAAATTCATTTATAGAATATGTTGGCCCTCGGCAGGAATCGAACCCGCGACCCGCGGAGCTGAAGGCAGGGTCACTACCCACTACGCCAACGGGCCAGTCATATGTGTTAAGATGATTTAGAATTTTCTTACTTGCCAGTATTTATCGGGCTTTGGTTCGGAATTCGCCAGCGAAGATCCGCGAAAGCCCGGGGCATTGCCGGAGGGTCAAAATAATCCTCAACAGTGCGCGTATGGGTTATACGCGGAACAACTATCTGGTAGTGCGTTTACAGCACCTCGGAACGAAAACAAACGTTCCTGGTTGTACAGGTACAAATCTTATAATTTATCTTCCATATGGGATCCTATTAGGGGAAGTCTGAAAGTTGCGCCCATTACAGAAAAGATGAGAAGTGCGTAAGTTAGTATGGTCATGTAATGAGGAGGGATGAAAATCATGTGACCGAAAAAGTTTTAAATATGAACTAGCGGCCTGCCCCTGCTTCGCACGGGTATAAAATATATATCCCATGTCAGTCAGTGTAAAAAAAAATGATTAAAATCGATCCAGTAGTTTTGATTTATTTATTACTGCCCGTGGCCCGCAAGCGTTAAATTTGGAGAAAAACAATTTCCTCTCCCTATATCAAGACGATTTCCTGCCATCTTTGGAATATCTAAACTCATTTAGTACATTTTTACTTATTTACTTTTACATTTTACCTATGTATTTTATTTTTAAATTATTTACAGAATGTCTTTAAACAAACTCTTAAAAGATTCGAAGTGCTATAGGGTGAAGCGCGGCGTCCTCACGGCATTTTAAATCTGTAATATCTCCGAAAATGTTCACTTAAAATACATGCTGTGAACGGCCATATTGATCTATATTAAATCAACAATTTATTTAAGGTACTTAATTGGATAAGGATTAATATATGTATTGTATAAAAATTGCTTTGAACATAAGGCATTATTTTTCGTAAAAAGTAAATGACAAAAAATGCTATTGTGGGTTATCCATAAGAGATAGACATATACCATCGCGGACTTTTCTGTAGACCTTTTCAAGGTGTACAAATACTTAGTACATCATTTTGATAAATCTCGTAGGGTTTAGCCTGCCTTTGCAATGTAAGCGGAAAAAAATGTAATTATTTACAGAAACCTCAAAAATTACAGTATTTCTCTACTCCATATTGAATGTTATTATACGTAAAAACCTTCCTCTGGAATCACTCTATCTATTAAAAAAAACCGCTTCAAAATCTGTTGGCTTGTTTTAAAGTTGTATGCGTACATAGGATATACGGACAAAGAATGCGACTTTGTTTTATAATATGTAGTGATAGTGATGTGGATGGATGTATGGCTAGGGGGAGGCCGAAAATTGCGTGAAAAATGATATGCATGTTAAAGGAATGGCACTAGGGTTGACGAATGACAGAGGAGAATGGAAGAAGAAGACATATTATGCCGACCCCACTTAAGAGTGGGATAAGGGAGAATGATGATGATGATGGGATCCTATATCGTAAACTCTAAATAATGATAAAGAAAAAAACTCGCATAAATCTTATCGAACAATCCTTCAATACTTATTGTGGTCGATTTTCTTAAAATTTACTAAATAGTTTATTGTACGGTTTTACGAGTATGTACATTGTGTAGATATTATTTTATTCACCTCTCTAGACCACCCGTTCCCCAAATGAACCTACATGACTTTTAAACATTGTGTAGAAAAAGTCGCGCTTTTGTAAAACTCGCCTGCTGGAAGCTTTAGTCACGTGCGCTTCGTAAAATGGTTAACTCACAATAACGACTATTATGTTCGAAATGTCAATTGAATACGCAGATTTCCACGTGTGTGAAGGCTTTATCTACCAACTAGTTTAGAATAAACCTGAAGTAAATGGATAACTGCAAACAATTTTATTATGTTCAGGACCTTAAAATGCATCGCTATCCTCAGATAAATTGTTAGTGCGTACAAATCGGGATCTCTATTCGGGTTTTGTATTTCTCAAACTTCATTTTAAATTAATGATTTTTAGTTAATGTTGGTAAACGCGCTAGAACGACCAAATACAAAGTTAAATCAAAACCTAATACCGATACCAAATTCCTGAAAGGAAACCGCTTTGTAAATTTTATATATTACTGTTCCCTCTTAGATAAAAAAAGGGTGATAGGATTCCAAAAGTCTTTATGGATATTAAAAAACTTTGCTCACAGTAAATATAAGCAAATTAATACAGCGGCGTATCGTATTACGTATCTGCTTTATTTTACAAATTTATACTAATTTTCCATGGCACGTTTAAAATTACTTAATAATTTAAAAATGCTTGGCAAACTATTTCCTACAAATTGCCATACTATTTATTTTGATTGAACTCAACATAAACAATTAAATTAAATACAAAGTAATACCTATATAAATTGCTGCATATAATTACTGTAATATTTTTATAATGAAGTAATAAACAAAATAAATTTGTAGAATTCGTCCTTCTGTCGTTCACAAGCCGTTCCATCGAACTAATATGACACAATATCTTACGCATAATTGGGACGACGCAGAACCGGATCCAAACCAGGCAAGTGATGCAACCTATTATATAACTATTACTATTTTATTAACACATTTAATATATCTAATCCGGCTTAATAAAATAGACCACCCTCATTGCTTACCTGACTGAGGTAAGTTGATATCAGGCAGGCGGCCGCTCGTAAAACTAGCCAAATAATTTAACAACATGTTTAGAACATGTTGTGTCGATCCCACTTAGAGTGGTATAAGGGCATGAGAATCATGAATCAATATATCTTATCTAATCTAATAACTACATGCCATATTAATTATCGATTTCTTTGTTCATATCTTAGATGAACCTTAAAGTTTAGACAAAAGTTTCTACTAGGAATTTCCACACAATTTTAATTCCAGTTGCTCACTAAGACCATTAAGAATCATTAATATTATTTATCAGACGCATTATGTTGATAATTTTTTTTTTACTGAAAACAGAAACTCGCATATTCCTATAAAACTTCCCGTATACGTAAGGATAAGTTAAATCTACTCATCTGAATTCTATGGCCCAAATTCTTACCTCTGATAACGAAAAACGGAAAGAAGGAATATTTTGACGGTTGGATAGTTACAGGCCGTTACATCATTACTGATACTCTAAAGTGGAATATTTAACAAAATTAATTATTATACATTCTAGTCTCGCTGGTTTCCGTTCGACATCCCAACACAACAGATGGATTTTGTTCAAGGCTTGCACACTGTATGTGGCGCGGGAGACGCCCGCGCTCGGCACGGCATCGCAATTCACGTATACCTTTGCAATGTCTCAATGGAGAAGAGTGCATTTTATAACAGCGATGGAGATTTCTTAATAGGTAATCACATTCTAATGTGACAAGGTATTAGGCTCTGCGAAATATAATGGTATTAATTGCTATTATTTCTCTTGACTTTAAGGACGGAGCGGGAGGTGTTCGGTCTCGGTAGGCAACAAATAAGACTAATTTGGCAATTCATTCTAATACGCAGAAAATAATATAGCCCTATTCGAAAAATTAAGTCACATTTCCTATACTTATACATGGGACATGTAACTTTATTCTTCGAATAGGGCGATATTTAGACTAATTAGTCGATACTTACAGCATATATAAATATAAAATGCTTGCATTGGTCAAGAAACATGAGTATTTTGTCATTCATCACTTAACCTTGGAATACAAGTTCTACCATCGGTCTTGAAACTATTTAGGCAGTATGTCAAACATACCTGATCCACAAGACATCTAAAACCTCTTCAAACATGGGTCTGATCCCATCATTTCTACTCTTCAGACAGCTTGTATCCGAAAACTGTAAAGTCTAGGTCAATAGGGAGTTAGCTAACCCTTTAATTCGATAATTAACCGCTTTCATTACATATTGAAGATTAAAAAATAAGATAAATGTATCAAAATTATAGTCCACAAATTTTACATTCGATATACCTATGTGCCTGAACTTAAGAACTGCGAAATCTGCAGTCCTACACAATCTGTTGATACGGTAAATCTGAAAGTCCAATCCAATTCAATATTTAGCTTACCTTTTGTTTTGTTCATCCACTAACCTTCATTTTATTAGCTTCTAGCCACAAATTTATAAATATTTAAAATTCCTTTCTAGTGCCTCAGCAAGGAATTTTGAAAATTAAAACGGAATTTGGAAAAATGGAAGTCCATCCCAACGAGATAGCTGTCATTCAACAAGGAATGAGATTTTCTGTAGCTGTAGACGGACCAACGAGGTAAAAGTTTCTCACATAAGCTACATTTAACACTAAGGAAATTTATTTTGAAAATTTAATTTTTATATCACTACATATTATAAAACAAAGTCGCATTCTTTGTTTGTCCATATATCCCTATGTATGCATAAAACTTTAAAACAACGCAACAGATTTTGATGCGGTTTTTTTAATAGATAGAGTGATTCCAGAGGAAGGTTTATATGTATAATAACATTCAATACGGAGTAGAAAAATACTTGTTTTTGAGGTTTCTGTAAATAATTAAATTTTTTACCGAGATTTATCAAAATGATGTACTAAGTATTTGTACACCTTGAAAAGGTCTATAGAAAAGTCCGCGATGGTATATGTCTTTCTCTTATGGATAATCCACTATAGCATTTTTTGTCATTTACTTTTTACGAAAAATAATGCCTTATTTTTGAAGCAATTTTATACAATACAGCATTAATCCTTATCCAATTAAGTACCTTAAATAAATAGTTGATTTTTATCGAAATTAGCTTAGTTAAATGATTTGCAGGCCTAATGATTGAGGCGTTATAGCATATTATTAGAGCATATACTCAGTTATTAAAGTATGAATATTTTTTTTGATAGAAGAGTTCTCTGCTAAAAAAATAAACTACGGTGAACTAATTTAACTATTATGGAAAACAATGTAGTAAAGTAAATTCCAGAGATATTGTTGCTTTTGGAGAAGGATGTGAGCTTAGGACATTTGCCATTTGACATTGCGTAAATATGGATTGGCTGATTGCATTTTTAATCCCACAAGTTCTCCCAAATTACACAATTCGTCTCACTGTGCTTGCCTTACGAATCTAAATTCACCCAGCTTTTCATGTTATTGTCTAGAGGATAATTTATTGGATTAGGCGATATTTTGCAGAGATCAATACAAAAGTAATAATAAAATTATATTGCTGTAATCCGCGATAAATTATCAATATTTAGCAACATTTAGAGCACTATAATGTTATTATTACTTTTATTCTAGAGGATACATTTTAGAGGTATTCGACGGCCACTTCAAGTTGCCAGACTTAGGACCAATAGGTGCAAATGGTTTGGCCAACCCTCGGGACTTTCTCACACCCGTTGCCTTCTACGAGGATCTGGATATTCCTGGTAAATATTGTTATATTTATTAAATGTATCTACAATTTTTTTAAATTAAATAAATTGTTATAGAATTTGCGTATGACACTTCGTATTGTTTACTTTTTTGCAAGTTCAAACGTGTTTATTGGCTATGAGACTCATAGGTATATTCAAAGTACATCAGCGATCGATAGAGAACTATAATTAATTAATCAAAATACGCCGTGTGGTCTCCGGATGAATAGAATAGTACCACCCTCATTTCTTACTGAGCTGTCGTAAAAGACGACTAAGGTAAGTCGACCCGCCGTATGGTATCCGGCTGAGTAGAATATACCAACCTCATTCTTATCGAGGTGTCGTAAAATACGACTGAGGTAAGTTAACGTCAGGCAGGCGGCCGGTCGTAAAATCTCAGCCAAATCATGTGACAATATGTTTGTAATATGTTGTGCCGACCCGATTTGGAGTGGGATAAGGAAGGTGATGATGGTGATGAATTAATTAATCAAATTGCGAAGATTTGTAGAAAAAACGAAGTGACCTAAATTATCGTGTCTCGGAAGTGGTGATAAAGAATGGGGTTAAAAGAACAAATCCAAAAGGTTACAAAAACTTAACGTAGAAAAAGGTTCAGAGCTAGCACGGGCTTACACTGGGCGTGTCTCCTTTTTTACATGAGGCAACCTTTCATGGGTATTGGGTACTGCAATCCGCGGGGGGCGGTATTGCACTTATGCCGGATTCTTACCGGCTAAAACCTCATGGTGTTCGATATTACTGCTTGGAGACGGAGGGCACAGGAATACTGAACGCATAACATCTGCACCGGCGTATGTCTCCTTCTACTTAATAATCAAATGTACAATTTTATTTCCGGTAGGCTTTAAGATTTACAGTAAATACCAAGGAGCGCTCTTCGAAGCCGTCCAGGATCATTCACCGTTCGACGTGGTAGCTTGGCACGGGAACTACGTACCTTACAAGTACGATCTCAGCAAGTTCATGGTCATAAATTCCGTCTCATTTGATCATTGTGTAAGTTGATTATAAAGATAATATATAAAGATTAATTATAGATTGACTGAAACGCCTTTACGCCAAAACGTCCATTGGTTCCCCGCCCGCCTATCGTTACTTCAGCCATCATCTTCCTGCCCTTATTCCATTCTAAGTGGGGTCGGCACAACATGTTATGAACATGCTGTCACATGATTTGGCTGTGTTTTTACGATCGGCCGCCTGCCTGACATCAACTTACCTTAGTCGTATTTTAAGACACCTCGGTAAGAAAGAGGGTGGTCTATTCTACTAAACCGGGTACCACACGGTGGGTCAAATTACCTTAGTCGCCTTTTACGACACCTCGGTAAGAAATGAGGGTGGTACTCAAAAGAGTTTCACGGTGTTACCGCTGGGCTACCACAGCTTATAAATATATAATTAATAAATAAATATGTCTTTTCAGGACCCGTCAATATTCACAGTACTCACTTGTCAATCCGTAAAGCCGGGAGTTGCGATTGCTGATTTCGTGATTTTCCCTCCGCGTTGGTCTGTACAAGAAAACACGTTTCGACCACCGTATTATCATAGTAAGTCCAACTTTACATGGCATAGATGTTATCGTAGAACTGTGACCTATAATCAACTGTTGCATACATTGGCTGCTAATTTGTTGCTCTATTCAAATAATTCTTTATTCAAATTGGCTTTTACAAGCACTTTCGGATCGTCAAATTACAAAGAAGCTACGACTGGTTCGGAAAGGTGCTCTTACCGAGAAGAACCAGCAAAAAAATCGGCAGTCACTCTTTTCGAAATTAAGAATTACAATAATGTCTTAATTAATTAAGAAAAAATTAAAAAATATATAAATAATATAATCTAATGCGTAGCTGGTCGCAATTTAATTTGATGGATGTAAAAAAAAGATTCCCTGACATTTGCTTAAAAACCAAATACAGGTTACTTACCAATATTTACACACGTATTACAGTGATTTTAAATATATTACATATCTATATGGCAGTAAGTAAGATAGATATTTCAAGAAACCATATATTAAGGATATTATATTGCTCCCAACTTTCTGCACTTTGCACTTTGAGATGTTCTCATTGCAAACTGGGAAATGCATTTTTATGTGTGCTACTTGCATCGCCCACGACCTTGCGTGGACGTGCGTAAGGAAGCCCTTGTCTATAGCTCTCCAACTATGTCTATACTAAAAAAAGTCAATCCGTTACTCTATCCCAGTTCTTTTCAATCTGTGCGTCGCGATCCTTATGGGGGTCGCGAGGCCTTACTCGGAGGGTCGCCAACTGAAAGCAAAAGTCGAAAGCAACGTTTCTCTTCTTGTCTTTTAATTAAATTTTATAATTTCTTTGTCTTTCTATAATACAAGGGTCGCCAGAATTATTCAACCTGTAAAGGCGCGAAATCAAAAAGATTGAAAAACACTGCTCTATCTAAATATGGAAGAAGAGAAATAATATTTTCTAATAAATTTTATTTTCTATAGGAAACTGTATGAGCGAATTTATGGGCTTGATCCTTGGTTCGTATGAAGCTAAGGAGGGCGGCTTTTTGCCTGGCGGCGCGTCTCTACACTCTATGATGACTCCGCACGGACCAGATAATAAATGCTACGAAGCCGCTTCTCAGGGCGAATTAACACCACAGAAGATTGCTGTTGGAACGCAGGTTTGTAGCTAAGAAAACTGTCGCGCCGCATTAACATATCTCTCCATCCGAAGAATAAGGTTACATGTGTGATGAAAAATCATAGGAAATGTGACTTTATTCTTCGGATAGGGCGATGTTTTACGAGTAGTTAACCCTTCTTGACATAGGCTGTTCACTTAAGAGACTTAAATGATAGGTTAAATAAAAATGATATAAATTATTTATTTACCGTAATTATTTAAAAATTTGCCTTTTTCATTAATTTAGAATTCCACCCTCCCTCCTTCTTTAATGATCACATGACCTCCCATCGGGGCGTGGGCCCCACATTGAGAAACCTTGCTTTACAGCGTATAATTTGAATCAATATCATAGAAATTATTGCATAATGAAAACTAACGTGTATATAAATAACATTTTTAATTAACTGACATATCTGTAAAATAACATGTTTACTTTTCACAGGCCTTTATGTTCGAATCATCCCTGAGTATGGCCATCACGAAATGGGGCGCGGAAACTTGCCAAAAACTTGACGCAAAATATTATGAATGTTGGCAAAAATTACCCAAAATATTCAGCGAAGAAATTAATATTTAACTGGGCTGTGTATTGTTTTTTTACTTAATAAAATTAAAACAAATGTGTTTCATTTAATATTATTAACTAAAATAAATACAAACATCAATCAATTGACAAATCGATTTGTTTACTCAAAAACTCAGATGAAAAAAAGGAAAGATAGAGTACACGGAATAAAAATCATCATCCTCTTGCCCTTATCCCACTCTAAGTGGAATCGGCACAACATGTTATACACATGTTGTCACATGATTTGACTACGTTTTTTACGATCGGCCGCCTGCCTGACGTGAACTTAGCCTAGACGTATTGTACGACACCTTAGTAAAGAAGAGGGTGGTCTATTCTACTCAACCGGATACCACACGGCACTTCGACTTAGATTAGTGTCCTTTTATGACACCCCGGTAAGAAATGAGGGAGGCCTATTCTACTCAGCCGGATGCTACACGGCTTACAAGCAATAAAACTATTGTCACATAGTCAACTATATACAGACATAATAATCGTACCGTACCGACCGCCATCGTACGTAATAGACCACCGAGCGAGGCTTTAACAAGTATAGGTATATCTTATTATCTGTAACACATCGATGTAATTAAGAAAAGTATTAAAAATGTCACTGATATTTTGGGAACTCGCCATCTTTCTTTTTTATCTGAGGACAGAAAATGCACATCATAAAGTTTATTTTTAGCAGGAGCAAGAGGTAAAAGTATTAAGATTATAATATAAAGTTATGAAAAGAGTCACAAATATTGATATCACTGGAGAATTACGAGAACATCCATTATACCGCAAAGATCTCGTCGCATATTCTTGTAGCAATGCACACTCAACTTTCCTTTTCAATGTTGAAGAATATCTAGATATGCGTATCAAATAGCAACTCATACCTGGTGTTACTGCTATAGAAGGACCTTTAGCTTTTAAAGCTTCTACGACGGTACTGTTCTGTATAGTTATGCTAGTGTTATCTTTATTTATAGTTTGAGTTACAACGGTTTTGGTCACAACACCGGCTGGAACGTTATTCTGCTCTCGTTCAGAATCCCAAATAAAACTCGTAATAAGTTTACATTCAATTCGGGTTTCCTCGTATTCCCCGTTATTTTTACTTATCTTTAAAAAACATCTTTCTCCTGGCTCACCTCTGTATTCGTTATTGTAATTGTAGTAATGATTTTGGTTTTGATTGCTCGACATTCTGCCCAAATTATACAGAGCGAGGCCAGTTAATAGGTTATCGTACCTGCTGCCGGAGTCCCTATATTCATAGACGTATATGGGTGGTTGCTGGCGGTATACTGGATGCTGCTGCGATCCGTAGCTTATATGCTGTGGTGGTGAATAATGGTAATGATGAACTTCGGTTTTATGCACATAACTGTTACTCTGATATCTTCGATTGTTTCCAGACATTCCTGTAGATTGAGGGTATGTGTGAGCTGAATTTACATGCGAGTTGTATGTTCCCGAGTGTACATTGTTGCCAGATAAACCCCTGGAAGCGGGATAACTACTGCCACCTCCCCTACCGTATGATCCTCCACCGCTTCTCCTCCCAAGTACGGGTAATATAAAATAACAAAAGAAAAGTAGGTTTCGAGGCGACATTTTGCAAGAACGACTTATAATCAACTGGTGTTTAAGCCCAAATGAGGTTTACCACTCCCTCTAAAAGAGTATAAACACATTTGATATTCTATTGTCGTACTATTATTAGTATTGTCAAATAGGTAAAATATTTACACGTAATTTATACTTACAAAATAAAATGTAATTTAATAATGAAATTAAAATACATTTTATTTTGAATGCCTGATATAATCGTTCATTTATAATCTCAATCTTAACCACTTGAAATAAGCATTTTAAGATATTAAATATTTGATGAAAATCATATTGACTATTACTATCATTAAGCTATTGGCTCATCGAATTCATTGTGCGATAAAGGAGCCAGCCCTCTTGTCACTTGAAGAGGCAATTAACCGAGGTGTTAAAACGAATAAATAAAATTTTGCACTTTAACTCCATGGCCCTAGGGTCTCAACTGCAAACGGCACGAATATATAACTCTCGATGAGAATTGCATACTTTCGCCGTTTGAAGGATTCGGCCATTTCCACCGCAGCTCCAGGTCTTGACGCTGTTTCCCTGATATGGGACGAGGCTAACGTATCAACGCATGTTGCGTCCCACATTAGGGCCCGTCCCCGTTCCCAAGGAACCAGCGTCAAGGCGTCTGGTCTCTTGCCATCATCCCGACATATCCCCGAAGGCTCGAGAAGAGCAGGAATGACGATGGTGGCAAGAGCTCTTGTTATAGATATAAATGAAATATGTTTACTTATATAGCTTTTTCACATGTATGTCACAGGTGCAAAGCTGACAAGTGTGGTATGCCCCTCAGTATGACGTAGACAAGGCGCCATTTAATGATAGTAAACATTGGGAATAGACCTCTCCCATTCCCTGACGAAACTAAAAATAACCCTCACGCAACGTTGTCTGACAATTAACGTAATTAAATTTTTCTATGTAGATGTTTTGACGAAGCCTGAGTATGCTTTGTATTTGTTGTGTAGTATGAGAAGAAACAAATATTGTATTCTACATTTAACGTTACAAAGATTTTCTTCAATCGCGGATAATAACTCAATAATTTTATAAATAACGATATTTTTAATGCAATAATTTGATTATTAATTTTACAATTTTCTCAAAACTTAACCCATTTTTCTTTTACAAGAATTTGTCAACTCTCCGCTCCGCTCCTCTCCACCCATCAGCACACCTCGCCACAGCGAACTTTTAACGTTACAATTTTATCTTTACAAATGAGACAGTACAGTCGTTATGGTAGATTGTGAGAAAACTTGTTTCATCATCAAGAAATCAGGCCATCGTTGGGCACTATATACCTAGAATATACTCGTAAGTTCCGTTTCTTTCGTAAGTTACATAAGATATTTTTCTTCATATCCAAAAATAAGGTTTTTAGTGTTGCCAGTGATCGTGGAAATGTAGTCTTAACAGGATTTGATCTATTCTGAGTATCTCTACGTTCTCAAATCAGAAATTAGGAGATTCCCGGAAGAACCATAGACACAGCACAGCTAACTCAAATCAGATGTTAAGAGTCAGAACTATTTATGACATAAGAACTATTAGACATATCTCAATTAATCGCACATCACTTGTTTTAGGTGCAAAAATTTCTGGGAGCCGTTAATCTGTTCCCAAGATATTTATTCCGATTTCAATCGAAAATTTCTACGTTAGAAGCTCTTCCACAAAAACAAACGTTTTCGAATCGATAAAAATTTCCAAATTTATTATGGGATTATGGCATGATGAAAATTTCAAATTGTATTGCTATAAATGAAAATGTTGCATGATACAATGAAACAAACATGAAATTAAGATAGTATTTAATCATAATAAGAGGAGCTTAAAACTACATTCAATTAATGCATAAACACAATACCATCGGTCAGTCGGTCGATATGAAATTATTACCTTGTGACTTATTGAATAATAAATAATAAAACTTCTAAACGGTGACTAAATCTTAATTATTATTTTTTTATTTTAAATCGCCGAAACAATTATTGACATATAACATTGAAAGTATTTTCTAAATTTCTTTTCCAGCAAGAATTATATAAATAAATGTATATTCTCATAAATGCTCATCTTATACTAAAATTGGAAAGAAAGTATAAAATGTAACAAAAATATTGTTTGCTTTTTATAACAAAGACTTTTGCTTTCATAAAATCTCATGGAGATTCTTGTGCATTGGAGACTAATTCATTTGGCCCCGATCAGTCTTTTAATCTAACTTCAGGAACATTGCCAAAATATGAGAATTTCTGAAATTAAACTCAACAAAAAATAAAGTTGCCATATACGAAAAAAAATTTCTACTAATTTTTTTTTCACTATGATTACAATCGAATTATTTATCAATATAATTATTATTACTATTAGGTTATATTAGATCTAATACTCCAAATGAAAACGTTTGGCTAAGAATAGTTAAGATGTAAGCTTGCTTGCTTAGTTAAATCGAAAACATTTTGAGAAGAAAATTAATTTTCCATCATTTAACAAGAAAATGCTTTAAGAAGCCTTATTTTACAAATATTTGTATTACAATCCATTCATTACAATAGAAATCCAATGAAATGTTTATTTACAAAGGTTCAAGAGTAATTGATATTTTAATTTTACTTATTTTATTGGATATATGTAAGCAATGTTCCTATCGCTAGATTAATCCCCACGCACGTAATAGTATTTTAAACTGTGTGTGTAATTAGTAAGACGAGCTTCAAGGTGCGTTTATGGAATACTTCCCATAAAACCTATTCCACCTTTAAACCCAATGATAACTGCATACAGAATTTTTTTTAACATGTCTTAATAATTCAAAAAATATTTTTTTCGTATATAAACAGATTAAATATAACCAAAAAGTATACTATAGGTACTGTTAAAGTTTTCCTACAAAAATCTATAAGAATTAGATAGCGGAAATATTATTTTCGTAACAGATTAAATATAACCCAAAAAAGTGAATTAGATAGTGGAAGTTAACTCAACAGCTTGCAATTTTATACTAAGACTGCTAACATTTGCATACAAACATTTTATATTTCGTATTAAAAGATAAACTAGCATTTTGGACACGCAATTTCAATAAAATTCACTTTAATAGGGGTTGCCATTCTTAAAAAAAAAAACAGATATAGTCTTTACCAATATAATACAAGGCGAAAATATATCTTTCTAGGTTTATCGGCTAGAGTAATATTGTTATTCTATCCAATTCTTGTTTTTGTTTTTTTTTTATGAATCCTGCCTGTATCAGGTATGAAAACCAGATTGTCCAAAGTACATTTAGCAACATACATATTTTCTATTTTACTTCATCGCGGACTATAGCAAAATAATTTTATTATAACTTTTCTATCCAATTCTTTTACAATTTTTAATAGGCTTTTATGGAATCTTTTTTTAAACCCTATCTACCATAGATTCAAAAAATATTTCCGTTTGGACAATATTTGCTAAATAGACTAAAATATTCTAATATAGTTTAGCACTTTCTATATTGTAAACAGGGACCGTCTCGATGTCTATACTGCATGCGTGGGGCTCCGCTAAGGGCCTGGACTTGGAGGCCTATCCGTGGTTGACGTTGACACCTGACTCCAGTTCTGACGCAGGCGTCTCCGGCTCCTCATCGTTATATATGTTCTCCGCCATTTGCCAAACCTGGAATAATTACATAAACGTCCTAAATCAAGTACATATTCAATATTAGACTATTTACGCCGTGTGGTATCCGGCTGAATAGAATATTACCACCTTTATGTCTTACCGAGGTGTCGTAAAAGGCGACTAAGGTAAGTGGTACCGCCGTGTGGTATCCGGCTGAGTAGAATAGACCAACCTCAATTCTTATCGAGGTGTCGTAAAATACGACTAAGGTAAGTTGACGTCAGGCAGGCGGCCGGTCATAAAATACGTAGCCAAATCATATGACAACATGTTTCTAGCACATTGTGCCGACCCCACTTTGATTGGGATGTATGTATGTATGTATTTAATATTAGATTATTTATGCCGCCATTAATTTTGATGTCATTTATATAGCGCCTTGACTTAAGACAGAGAGTGCAAATTTCTTGGATGTCATCCTTGAGTAGATGAGGAAATTATTATTATTCTTACTTAGGCTGGCCTGTTGGCGCAGCGGGTAGTGAATCTGCCTTCTTCTCCGAGGGTCGCAGATTCGATTCCCGCCAAAGGCCAATATTTTATATAAACAATTTGTTGGTTCTTAAGAGTCTGAGTGTATATTTGTATGTGTTTAAAAATTATATATGTATATATTCACCAGTTGTCTGTCTACCATAACACAAGTATTAAGTTACTTACTTTGGGGACGGACGACCGTGTGTATAAGTGTCTCATATATTTATTTCTTTATTTATATTTGAATCTGTAATATTTGAACAATTACCCAGCAACATATGATTTTGCAATAATATTTTAAATCAGAAATCTGATAAAATTCAAATTCATATACAAAATATTCTTTATTCAAATGGACTGTGCATTGTTGTGTCATCGGTGTCTGGTAGTGCAGGAGTTCTTAAAAATTCTGTATGTATCAGGTATGAGAACGAATAGTACACTCTACATTTAGCATTACATATATTTTCTTTTATCGCGGATCATAGCAAAATAATATTCTCATTACTTTTGTATTATGGACCTCCGCAAAGTAACGCCTAATTCTATAAATTATTTCAATTTTAATTATTTTGGATATAGCTTGGTCTGATTCTAACCCCCTCAGTTGATGAAACCATGCATTCATTAAACCAGAATAATCCAGAGTGTGTACAAGTCCGCATAATAAATGGGTCTTACCTGCATAATGTTATCTTCCGACACAGAACAGATGACCCAAGGCTCGTTGGGGTTCCAAGAGAAGTCTGAGATCTTAGCAGTGTGACCTCCGTGGATGAAAAGCAACTCAGGCGGACCGTCTTCAGCATCTTCTGATGTCTGTTCTTCACCAATCTTAGATAAGTCCCATACATGCAATCTGTCAAGGAATACTTATCATTAAAAAATATATATCTTCTGTGAACATGCCAACACGATAATACTTAAATATATAACACGTATAGTACAAGACATAGAGTTCAAATTCGCTTAACGTCATTTTTCTAGAACTTTCGATTGTTTACAAATTGCGTTCTGTATCTCTACAACTGTATTATTTACTGGGGATTAATAGAGAAACAGAAATTTCTATATCGATTAGTGGAATGCGAAAAAATATCTCTATTTTCCCATAATACTAATATTTTCGTTATTTTCCACTTTTTAATGTGATTCATAGACAAAAAATCTTTTTATTTATATTTAAAATTTATTTATTGTTTTATATCGTCACCAATTCTTGACAAGTGTACAGAGCTTTAATTCAAGCTGTCCATTCAAAGTAAGTCAAAATTGAGTTCAAAAAATGTTACATACATACCGGAAACCAATATGAAATGTAAAAAGTATTTAAGCGATATAAGTAGTTATTAAAGCGTCTAAGATAAGTCGACCCACCGTGTGGTATCCGACTGAGTAGAATATACCACCACTCATTTCTTACCGAGGTGTCGTAAAAGACGACTAATGTGAGTAGACGTCAGGTTGGCGGTTAGTCGGAGTCGTAAAATATCTAGCCAAATCATTTAACAACATGTTTATAACCTGTAAGCCCAGCGGTAACACCGTGCGACTCTTACGAGGAGGTCATGGGTTCGAACCCGGGCAGACACCAATGAGTTTTCTGTTAAAACTTATGTGTCTAATTGATAATTGCAATTTATCACACGCTTTTCGGTGAAGGAAAACATCGTGAGGAAACCTGCATATCTCTAGAGAATTTTGGAGATATGTGTAACCTACCAATCTGCATGGTAGGTCTTAGCTCGAATCCTTCTCTCCAAAAACGGAGAGAAGAGGCCTATTCTCAGCAGTGGGAGAGTGACAGGCCGCTACTTACTTTTACTTACTTATAACATGTTGTGCCGACCCCACTTAGAGTAGGATAAGGGCAGGAAATTGATGATGAATGATGTAAAAAAAGTATTTATAATCTGTAATTTTAAATATGCTATAGAATAGAATATAAGCCATACCGCCTGTCGGTGCCGCTGCTAGCCAGGATGGTCTCGTTGTGCGGCGACCACTGCACTTGGAAAATCTCGTCCTTGTGAGACTCAAACGAATGTAGCTTCAACTTTAGGTTGCGGAGATCCCATAACGCCACCTATACATAAAATATAAAAAAAAAAAATTTGGATAATTGGAGCTTGACCTTAGCTTTTTAAGCTATTGGTGAGGCACAACATTGGACATTTGCAGTCGTAAAACATTTATTCCCAGAGCAGGATAAAAAGAACAAAAAGTTTATCTGGGAATCACTGGATCTAAACAGCACAAGATATTTTTACATAGAAATTACCTTGTCAAGCACTATGTTCTTACTTTTAAAAAAGGTACTTACCGTTTTATCAGCACTGCCAGTGGCCAAAATAAACTCTGAGTAAGGATTAAAGCTGAGGCAGTTCACCTCAGCCGTGTGCGCGTCCACAGTATGTGATGGCTTTGAAGTGTTGTTACATCTAGAAACATGGAAAATTGACGGTTAATTTGAGGAATTCTGTATAAGCAGCAGAAGAAAAAGTAATAATTTGTAGTGGTCGATAAAATTAATGTTCTGGTATACAAAACATCAAAAAAAAAAGAGGCACCACTCCGAAGATGGGTGGATGACATTTTGGCTGTGGCAGTGCCAAAATAGATTAGGGTTGCTCAAAATAGAGCGAAATGGTCACAGTTGGAGGTGGCCTTTGACAGAGACAAACAGACATAATGGAAAATAAATAACATTGTTATTACAAATCAAAGTTTATAACTGTCTGAATAAAGGCTTAATAATAATATGCCCATCAGTAAGACTATTATAGGCTGTTCTGTATTTTTAATATTTAAATGACTTAATTTTGTATGTGAATCTATGAAACGGCTTCAACGATTTTCCTGAAATTCAGCATACAGGTTTTGGGGGAGAAAAATCGATCTAGCTAGGTTTTATTTTAAAAAAATCGTATTATCCCTGTTTATGGGCATTAAAATAATACTAAAACTTACTTTTAATTTATTGAATAAATAAACACTATTTTTGCCGAAAATTGTCAAGCGCAGCTTATTCAGGGAACAGGTGGCCGCGAGAAATGAAAATACCTAGGATCGAGCTCCACCTACCTTATTATTTTTTGTTTTTTTATCTAAAATATTACAGAGCAAGGCTCCGTCAGGTACTTCATATAAAAGGAGTTATTGACTCTTTCAAGGATTCCCTACATAACAAATCATGCATCAGACTCACCTAGTATCCCAAATCATGAGCTTTTGGTCGTCGGCCACGGATCCAAACAGCGACTCGTGCAGCAAGTGCCAGGCCACGTCCTCCACCACGGCCGTGTGTCCCGTGAACACCGACTTCGCCTCGATGACCCTCCCTTCCTTGGGAGTCGCGTTGATGTCCCACAGGCAGATCGTATGATCATCACTGCATATACAAGTTGTTTTAATTTTTTTATTATAGGTAATTTATAGAATTAGACATTACTTTTAGGATGTCCATAATACAAAAGTTATTATGGACACCCTAAGAATTATATTATTTTTATTTATTTTAATTAATAAATATAAGGGACACTTACACACACAGTCATCCATCTCCAAAGTAAGTAACTTAATACTTGTGTTATTGTAGACAGACAACTGGTGAATACTTATATATTTTTAAATACATACTTAAATACAAATATACACCAAGGCTCGAGAACCAACTTAAAATAAATTTTTTATTAATTTTTCTTTATCTTCTGCCCTTATCTTACTCTAAGTGGGATAGGCACAACATGTTATAAACAGGTTGTCACATGATTTGGCTACGTATTTTACGACCGGCCGCCTGCCTGACATCAACTTACCTTAGTCGTATTTTACGACACTTCGGTAAGAAAGAGGGTGGTCTATTCTACTTAACCCGATACCACTCGGTGGGTCAATTTACTTTAGTCGCGTTTTACGACACCTTGGTAAAAAATGAGGGTGGTCTATTCTACTCAGCTGGATACCACCCGGCGTAAATTTTTTTTACTTTTTCTTTATTGTACAAAATAAATTTACATTCTCTATAACCGTTCATTATAAAAACGGTCATTTCCGTTCATGCTTACCACTTTGATCCTATGAACCATTATAATATAACTGTTTGGTCAATCTAAATGTTGTAGTAAAATTCCATTAAAATTGGTCCAGTTGTTTTGTATCTTTAAGGGCCATATGTACTTAATATTTTATATATATTTATTTATTATGATTCTCACCTAGCCGAAAGAAGATATCCATTTAAATTGGGGTTCCATGATAAGCCATAGCCTTCCTTTTGGTGGCCGCGCAATCTGAAAAAAATTGTAAGAAGTAAAAATTTAAAAAAAATATTGTGTCAGAACTAGGCAAAGGGAAAGTAAGCTAGGAATATCTCGAATATCTATTGCTTTCTGTTCTTATTTTAGTTTTTTATAAATAAAACCTAGCTTTTTTTTGTGATATTCTTGTAAGGGTTGCCTGGAATAGATCACTAATCAGTGATAAGGAGCCCTTTGTACGTATACGTAAGTTTACTTTAAGTCCGCATGTATTTTTATGTGTTTTATGTGTTTGTGCATTAAAGTTTTTATCTGTCTAGATAGATAGATAGATATCTATCAAGATTGATTTTTTCGATCCCCCAAAACCCGTTTCCCGGATTCCGAAAATATATTTATATACATACAAGATTAACTCATTTAAATATTTAATTATTACCTGAGATCAGGAGTGCATTCGCCTGAAGGTTCTGGTTTAGACGGATGTTTGGTATAATCAAACACTAGGACATCAGATGACGGCGTTTTGGTAGCTATGACGCATGGATTCTGAGGCATGTAGCGTGCTCTGTTCACTTCACCTTCATGGTTTATTTTAATCTCTATATCGATTTTCCCAGACACTGAACCAAAACCACCAAATTCTACAAAAAAGAAGGGATATTACTACACATATCTTGACTAGCTAGTTTTAGTTACAGTTAGTAGTAGTTTTGTGTAAATTAACATGATTTCTATAGCCTATATGTTATCTTGGTATATCAGAAATAATTGTGCCAAATTTCATCGATATTGGTTCAGCAAATTCGCCATGAAAGAGTAACAAACATACATCTACACCCACAAACTTTCGCATTTATAATATTAAGGAAGTAGAAAGTATTATAGGCATGCGCGTTTCTTATAGGCATGCGCGTTCCACCTTAGACTGCGTCACTGCTTACCATCAGGCATGATTGCAGTCAAGCGCTCGCCTATTAAACAATAAAAAAAAAAAAAAATTGCAAAGTTCAATCTATCTAATAACTTGGACCAATATTGAGGATTTTTTATAGAGTTGAAAAGCTTTTACTCAATACCAACTAATAGCATGAAAAAATCTTGCCTGTATGGCTTGTTACAATTTCACTGTTATTCCACTGCAGCATTATTTGCGACGATCACAATTGACGATAGTAAAAATAAATTCTTACGCAGGTCTCACTTAAAGCATATGCTCTGATTGCATTATTAAGGACTATGGAACCTGATTCAAAGGCAGGAACTTCCAAGTGAATTCAGATCTCCAACTGTAGTTCACACTTGACTGAATCGAGGTGATATTTCTGCACTAACGTCTTTCCGAGTACAGTAGAAGCTCTTTATTCGCGCTATCTTCATTCGCGGATAGAAAAATTGCGACTCAAGTCCTATATTCGCGGTCTAAGATTTCTTTATTCGCGGATCTAATCGGCAAATACATATACATATGTAACTAAATAAAAGCATGCAGTATCCTGTGTCAACGCCTCGTCACGTGAACTAATAAAAAGATAAATAAGATAGATCTTACAACTAGGCCTAGATTGCGTATTCAAAAGCTATCAGTTTTGTCCTTTCGTTTGGCGGTTCTTTTGAGGTAAGCCGCCTACACCGCGGTCGGTGTTGTTGTAAACAAACAGAATATTTAGATAAAACAAACTTACTACTCAAAACATTACTAAATAACAAAATTTATTAAACCATTGCCTAAATCTGAAGATATGTAACTTATCAAAATGTATAGTCAAACACTTATTTTATTTTAAACTGATTTTTATGTTTTTGCTTTTTATAATTTCGTCGCTTAGGAACCTATCCCCAATAAATAAATCGAATATAATAAGTCTTTATTGCTAATACATAGTAAAATTGTACATTTAAAAACTATTGCCTTCCTAACTATTACTTTAAATTCCTTATTTGCTTCCCTATATAGTCGGCAACCGGTGTTGCTTCTTCTATAGCTTCTTTCGTCAAAGGCCTCCTCTAAAGATTTCTACTCCGTGCGATTTTTTGATATTCTCGGCCACAATGGTCTTGCTGTGTCCTTAATATTATTTTCACATCGTTTGGTCTGTCTACCTCTGCAACTTTTAGTTTGTCTTGGGTACCATTCTGTTACTGATTTAGTCCATTTCTCTTTGTTTTCTCTCAACATATCAACCTATAACAACCTGTACCCCTATATAAATTACCATTCCATATTCACGGTTTCTGTATTTGCGGCATATTTACGGAACGTATACCCCGCGAATAAAGAGCTTCTACTGTATAGAGCTGTAAAACTTAATACTCACCACCCTTATCATTATCATAATGACTGGCATCAAACTGTGCATCTTCATTAGGAAGTTGGACACTAGCAATTAAGAGGTGATTTTGTTCATCTGACGTATGTGTTCCCAAAATAAGTCTAAAAAAGTAAAAATTACTAATTGTATATATTTTAAATTATGTGCAATAATAATATTTATACAAGTGTTTTGATTGTTAATGTGTATTTGGATCACATAATCAATAAACAAGACTTATTTTAAATTTAAGATAATGTGACTATATAAAAAATAAACAGTATAATAGTAGCGAATCCCAACTACTAAATAATATCACTCAGTCAACTATGACTGATATAATCATATACATAGGATGTCCAACTTTATTTTTCACATTGGTAAAATATTATTTATTTATGGCAGAGCTTCATCAGTTATATATAATTAAAATATGTTAATGGTAAAAATAAGTTAAGTTTTTTACTGCATTGAGTGGTGTTATTATGTATTATTTAATAACATATGCTTCAAGACTTATATATACAAATCATTATTATCTCACATTAAAAAATAAGATTCTCTCATTTTAGCGACTTGATGCAACAATATAATACAAAAATATTCTTTAAAATAAAAGAATAACAAAGTAAATTATTTTTTGTTCCATAAATGATTTCAATAAATTTTAATTTTAATGATAAGGGAATGTGATTTCACAGCTATCCTCAGATTAATGTACTATTCTACTTTTAAAATCAAAACAAATGGAATTTGTGAATAATACTAGTGTGAATGGAAATTGATTTGATGAAATAAACAAAATATAAATCTGAAACCCATTGAGTCCGCAATACAGTTATTAAGATGAAAAGTCCTAAAGAAATACAAAGGTATCTAATCTAATTGAGGGGACGCCCGTCGTTGCAGGACGGGTTGGTCAGCTCCTATTCTGGACTATTTCACCCATAATACATAGGTATACTAATCCTAAATTGTTAACGGTGAAGTCATTAGTATCCTGTTGTCCTTATCCCGCTCTAAGTGGGGTTGGCATAACATGATATGACGTCAACTTACCTTAGTCGTATTTTACAACACCTTGGTAAGAAGGAGGGTGGTCTATTCTACTAAACCGGATACCACACAGTGGGTCACCTTACTTTAGTCGCCTTTTACGACACCTCTGAAAGAAATGAGGGTGGTCTATTCTACTTAGCCGGATACCACACGGTTAACGGTGAAGTCATATTCTTTCCAATTCAATTTTCAATGAATGGCTTTCAGGAGTGCATTATTTGCACAGAATTCTTCGCCAATGTCACGTAAGGAGAACACACAAAGGAGATTGTACGGTGAACTAACGGTCATATTCTTTTAGTACCTATGAACAGAGTAATCTTTTCCTTCGGGTCTAGTGACGTCTGGAAGCCACTGCGCGGTCAGGGAAGGCCATTCTAGTGCGTGTGTCATTACTAAATCATATAAAAATGGAGTATTCTTCTTCCATATTTTGTACTCCTCATTGATAACTCTTTCTTCCACTGCATCGTCAAAGGTTTCTGAAAGAAAAATCGGCCAAAATGATGTTTTTCGAAGACAATATGATAACCAAAAAAATCAAAAAACGGTCTCTAAAGAAAGGCTTCTAAAGTTTTTTGGTTCATTATGTTAGCTTAAGTGAACGAATATGTTTACCTCCATCTCCTTTATCACCCATATTATCGTCAAATCTGACTTCAGGGAACAATTTTCTACCTAATTCAGCACAAAAACCAACCGGCCCGTAAAGGCGCCAAACAACAATCCTTTTCTAGCGTTGTATCAATGTTGCCAACATTTACTAAATAACGTTTTAAATAGGTATTTAACAATAAGAATTGATTTTATATTACACTAAGCCTAAGTAACTATCCCTGAGTACACTAAATAATCTTAAAATTATAAAAATGTAGAGAAAATGGTACAAAAGTATTAACTAAATCGGGTTTGCTAAATAGCAAATTCGTTATTTTAAGTCATAAGAATTGAAATGTTTAAACCATTCTATAATCGTGATTTTTTTTTTTTTTTTTATAAGTTTATGAATTTTACAACTTTTTTCCATTACTTAGTAAGTAAAGTACTACTAAAATTTAATACAACATTTTTCATAATATATTTAATGACTGATTTAAATACATAGTTACTTGAACTGTTAATAAAATAATAAAAAGATCTATTTTTAATTATCGGATATACGATGTATGATGTGTCGCAAATAAACAATCACAATATGCCTTCATGCTACAACTATGTTTGCAGATTTGTCGTAAGATAATAATTTTAAAAAATTACTCTGATGGAATACCAAGTATGTTGTTTGTTGTTATCATCGGTTGCTTTTAATATTAAAAGATACGTCCATCACTTTGCATATATATTTTTAAAAATATAGGGCTGTCCTTATGTATATAATACAGACTATTAAATATCTTTGTTCTAAGCATCTGGCAAGAAGATATTAACTTCATTGTCAAAGTTTTGTCATTTTGCTGTCAAATTGTCAATATGGCTGATGCAGCAACAGCACGTCGTGAAGCACGAAGGAGAAAAATATTAGAGAATTCTCATAATAGACTGCAATTCATAGCTGGAAAAAATGATAGTGAAACATGTAAAGGTATTACTTTTTATTAAGCTATATTGACTTAAAATTTTATATTCTTAACGTATTTATTTGATTGATAACCATTACTTTTCAGAAACTTCTACTATTACTCCAATATCTGTTGAAACCACTGAATACTCCGTTCCAAAAGAAATCAGCAATGATAACAGGTTTACCAACAACGGTATCATAAATACGGTAGCAGAACCGTTTGGTTTCCTTTCGACGAACTATGAAAATTTTGCGACAGGTGATGGGGATGTCACAATACCAGCCCATGACTTGACAGCTTTGATGTCGTCTAATTCCACAACATCGACACCAGAACCTGTACAGGCACCACTTCCTTTATTTGATTTAATTGCTAATTATAAATACGACATGGTTTTCTTATCATTGTTTATACAAATGCTTCACTGTTTTTCTCTAATAACGTTTGAAGGAACATACTTTTTTTTACCTGTAACTATGTATCTCATAACAAAATATTTTTGGTTTCCCAAACAGCACAATTCTAATATTGCTAATGTTCTCTTACTTTTAAATGGAATGTCTGCTAGTAGAGTTCAAAAAATCATGTCCATCACACAATATGTAAGTGTATTTTCTCAAGATGTTTGTGTTTTTTTATTCACAACTATTTGTTTACAATCTCTTTTGCAAGTTCTAGCAGACAGTCTTGAATAGCCTTACTTTTTGTTATTTACATATATTGAGAGACATTTCAATGACTGAGAAATTTATATTTTAGCAAGCTAGGGTTATTGGGAATGTATAACAGTTTTGATTGCTTGTGCCTTTAAAATTTGTGAGATGTGACAAGTGTGAGTTTAGTCACATATTGCCATCATAGGTTAAAATTTGTAAGTTTTGTACATAGTGAAATAGGTAATTTTTATATCAATAGTAGTTATATTACATGCCATCACCTGCTAAATGTTATCAATTAAATTAATATTTACTTAATAGTAATGATAATAAGTGCTGTGATCTAGTATTTCTTATTAAAGCTATTTGAGTGATTTATTTCCCACTTTGTTGATGTTTTGTGTCAACTTTCTATAATTCATATTTTCCTGTCTCGAAACTATTGCAGTTTTATAAACATTGTTTTAATATACATAGGAGATTTAAGATACACAGGAGTGCTGAACTCCTACTGATAGAAATTGTTTCAATTGGGCATCATGGCAGTCTGTGACTGAAAATAATATGATAGATTTATATGAACTATCGGTGATGTCATATATCTATATAAGTTAATAATTTGCTCAAAAAAATTTGATTTATTCATAATATTGATAACACACTTGTTATGTTATTATATACATATTATAACAATTTTAAATTTTGTAAGAGTTAAAAAAATTTACACTTACAAAAAGTGGTCTTATTACTGTCAGTAATAAACATTGTTTCATAATCGTCCATAAAAACTAAAACATGAAAAAATAAAGTAGTTTGCAGTCTCAACTCTTGTCTAAGGTGATTAAATAAATGTAAATTCTTTACAAATATGTACATCAGATAATTAAGCTGGCAGCAAACCAAAGATTTAGAAATGTAATTATCGTATTATATAATTTATTATGTATGTTATATTCAATTCAATATTGTATCTTGATCATGCATTTTTAGTATATTTGCTTGTAAAATATGTAATAATGGAAACACCAGCTTAATATCTGTTGTTGTTAATAGTAAATAAAATGAATGATTTATTTTAATTATATTTTGTAACAAACTTTTGAAATAAAAAATGGCTCTAAAAATGTTTGTCCTGTCCTGTCCTTTTTTTTGTATCTTCCATATGTGAGCTGTAATAAACGAAAAAGTTTAATTATGAAATAAAAATGTATGCATAGGAATTAGGAAATGTTATGGACTTATTAATTTAATAACTTATCCTTGACAAAATACAAGCATTGTTAACTAGACACATATTCACGAAAAGTGTAAAAATGAATAAAACAAATATTTGTGTTAATATAATAACAGGTAACTTACTTGGATATTGTTTGTGGAGGTATGATAGATATATTATTAGTCAAGATATTGTTCTTGACTTATTATTAACATTAAATCACAATTTTTTTGTGTTACTTTTATTATTATTACTGTGGGAATTTATCTGATAAAATAGTTAAAACATTTAGTGTTGTCTTTATTTAGTTCAGCTTAGGCTGAAAATACCATAGCAATTGAAGAATACAAACACCAAAATCTCGTGATATTAATAATTAGACAATAATCTAACAGGGTACTATTCCTTAATATAAGATATTGTTGAAGCATAATAGCTTTTTATTTATTCAAAAATGAAAATAAAACTAATTTATGTCTATCCAATTGACTTTTATAATTTAAGGAATAATGAACTCTTGAAATTTAAATTTAAGGGATTTTAATAAATTTCAATAAAATTAAGTTGCCTTAATGTTCATAAGACTATAGTGGTGGTCAAATATATAGGTTTTTTTCTGTACTGGTTTAGCATAAAATCTCTTAATTATATGCTGCAAATTTCTTTTTTTTTAATGGAGATTGCCATTATTTAGAAATATTTAAGCATATAACTTAACTACAAATTGAACACTAATGAAGCTAAGGAAATATCTAATAAAAATAAAAAGATGACTAAATAAAACAAAACAAATGATAAATCAGCAATTTTTATGATGAAAAATACAGCAAAGTTTAACAAATAAAAATGTCAAAACTATAATTAAAAACTAAAGTTTAAAGAACTTTTTGATACTACTTATTATTGTCTTACTTTGTTTATCTTTATCTTCCTTACAATTAGCTTGGCCTTTATCAAGTAACTTGTCACCCGTGCTCTGACGTTCTTCTGACGCTATGGCATTAGTCTGAATAGTTTTATCTTCACATTCAACAGATTTGGAAGGTAGATTTGGTTGTTTATTACTACATGTATCCTTATCAGAATTTTGTACATTAAAATTATTAGCAATACTGGTTTCTGTATTAGATGCATCAGTCGAAATGTCAGAGCACCCGAGTCCCTATTGTGATTTCTTCACTGATCTTGGTTTCTTCTGTCTTACAAGATCAGACCGCCCGATTGACACCATTTTTAGTTCCCAAGCTTCTAAATCTTTTCTGAGAACAGAACAATTATGATATTAATTTAAGTACTTAAATTTAGGGAGGCCATATACAGAGTGGTACCGATGATATGACATTAATTTTAATCCTAGATAGCTACGCACCTTAGCAGACTACATAAAAAAATTCAGTTAATTCAATGAAGTACTTTAGCCACAGGATATTATTTTACATTTTGAAATTAAAGTTTATGTTGTATATGGATCAATGACTGATGTCAGCATGCCATACAAAAATAAACCCTATAAACAATATTATACTCCTCTGTAGAAAAATGCAAAATGGCCTTGACCTTGCGGTCACCGCGCCGCGACCTTTGTATTTCACCGCTCCGTTTGATTTTCGCGGCGATCGTCATATCTACACCGAGCGCAGTACGCGCGCACTACAAGGTGAGTGAACCCTAATGAATGAGCGTGTTTCGCAACTGAAACGTATTTAGTTTGTTAGTTTTATTTAAAAATCAATTGTGTATACATGATTATGGGCATAAAAAAATTTATTAACATTTCAATTTCATATAAAACATTATTTTTGCCGTAAAATGTCAAGTCAGCGTGGCAAATTCGGGGAATGGGTGGACTCGAGAAAAGGAAATACCTAGAATTGAGCCCCGCCTACCCAATATTTTTTTCTTTTTTTTAAATTTCTTTCTTGAAGTTTTTTTTTTGTAAAAAATTACCGAGCTAGGCTCGGTCAACCAGGTACTAAATATTCAATGGCTTACATGTGCAATCACATCTTATAAATAAATTAATCATAGAAGTTAATCAATGGAAAAAAGAAAAGAACTAGATCGTTTTAAATCTTGGTTATATGTGTGTGTATTTTCAGTTGAATTAGGGTAATTAAGACTCTGAGTTAATGTTCTAGATTTAATCACTAACTATGTGCCTTATAAGAAAGCTCATAAACTCTCAGTTGGCTATGTAAAGAGCTATGTTCAGAGTATCTATACATTATCAATGGTAAATTTTATACTTTCGCGATTCATACTAATTCAGATATAAACAAACGTGTCACATCGCGATAACCTCGAGTTACCTTTGTATAAGGTTCGACGTTTCGGCAGAGTTGCATCCACCGTGGTCACGAACTGACTGGAGAGCCGCGACTTCTTCGTTCCCGAGTACTACAGTCAATATTTTCTTCATCTACCCTCACTTGAACCGCACAATCCACATAAGGTCTCTTGCACACCACACTGATATTATCTGCACGCTATATATAGCGTATAAAGCTATAGCTTTCAACGATTTTTCCGCGAGTTATATTTATTAATCACTTCCAGTGATTAATAAATATAACTTGGGATCCACCCAAGTCGTTGACAATCTGAAGCCCTCTTCTCTGTTGAAAGTATTATGCTTTCGAATCTCAATGGCTTCACGCGCCATCCTCGCATAATAGTGGGCATCAGTTGACAGTACTTTGAGATCGAACCTTATACAAAGGTAACTGGAGGTTATCGCGATGTGACCCGTTTATTTATATATTAATTTTATACATTATCAAGTTCGAAATTCATTGATTCAGAGATCATACAAAAACTAACGTGTGATAGATATCAACAAGGGTAAAAAATGGCGATAGGTCATATCTTTGAAGAACCGATGGACTATTGGGTTCTCAAGGTGCTAGAATGTCGACGCAGTATCCGAAAACATAGTGTTGGTAATTTTCTACTGGACAAGTTGTCTGTCCACAGATGATTTCCATGCAGAGAAGTCACGGGATTCAGTTAGCAAAGATAAATTTAAAAAAAAACTATTAAAAAAGACAATGGATTCTATTGATTGGAGAGAGAGAGTTTGGGTTTAATATAAAACATATAAAATCTCTTTTTTTCTGAAATAAATGCAATGTATATAACTTCAGTAATAACTTCAGGGAATAAAAATAGATTTTTGATCTAACTAAAGAACTTTCACCCAAACTATATTCTAAATATATACTTACTTATATTTTTTCATAAGCTCTTGTGCTTGTTTTTCATACTTAACTCGTTCAGACTCTGGTAGTTTGAACCAATCACTTTTTACTGTCTCTTGGTATTCTTTCATTTGCTTGCCTTTTAATGCATCCTTTTTTGTTTGGGCATACAAAAAGTATGAAGTCATTGGTTTCTTTGGTCTACCTAATTCTTTATATTCCTGAAAGTAATATTATCATCATCATCATCCTCCTACCCTTATACCACTCTTAAGTGGGGCCAGCACAACATGTTACAAACATGTTGTCACATGATTTGTCTACGTATTCTACGACCGGCCGCCTGCCTGACGTCAATTTACCTCAGTCGTATTTTACAACACTTCGGTAAGATATGAGGGTGGTCTATTCTACTCAGCCGGATACCACACGGCGGGTCTACTTACCTTAGTCGTCTTTTACGACACCTCAGTAACAAATGAGGGTGATCTATTCAGCCGGATACCACACGGCGTATTCCTGAAAGTAATATAACAAGATATATTTGAATAAAAATAGAGTAATTAACAATTAATAGAAATAGGCGTTACTTGGCAGAATTCCATAGTACAAAAGTTATGATACAATTATTTTGCTGTAATCCACATTTGTTATAAAAAACTAAGGAATGCGAAGTGTGGGTAGAAAAACCGTTCTCATACCTTATACATGCAGGATTTGTTACCACATGTATCACAAAACAAGACAAAACAGACATGTTCATTAGAAGTCCTTCAGTTCTATGATAAATAAATGGGGAAATATTAAATTGTTCGAGTCTGTGCTGTTTATTATATATAGCCGGTGATTATTCATCATTATGAGAAATAAAAAATAATAATTTGTAGTTTTCTGAATAAGCTTTTAACAAAAACACATGTCGGTACTGTTAACTGTTGTGGAGTGTCCTCATCTAAAATCAATCCTGGCAACAGCATCAGGTCATCCTTATCATGCAAACATGAACTTTCATTAGGACTAGAGTATTATGTAAAATTTCTCTTTAAACAATTTTGAATTTAACACCAGTAAACAGGACAAATTTAACTTCTAAGATTTCACATGTTTCGTAGAATAGACAACTCTCTTTCAAACTGAGGTGTCGTAAAATACGACTGAGGTAAATTACCGTCAGGCAGGCGACCGGTCGTAAAAACGCAGTCAAATCATGTGACAGCATGTTAGTAACATGTTGTGCCGACCCCACTTAGAGTGGCATAAGGGCAGGAAGACGAAGATGATGATTCCACCTTGATACACAAACATACATACAAGGCAAGTTAAATAAAAGGTTTTATAAATAACTGTTTAATTTACACTTACTGCTTTTAATTTCCGTTTTTCTTTAGCTGCGATCATTTCATCTTTAACTCTCTTAATGTCATCTTTCTGTTCCTCCGTAAGTGAAGATTCATATATTTCCTTAATTTTTTTGTAGTCCTCCATATCTTTTTCATATTCTTTGACCATTTGTGACTTTGTCTGAAAATGTGATTATATAAATGCTAAATATATGCAGAAATTATATCCTAACCGTAAATTTAGTTTGTGCATTCAAACAAACAAACTCTGCAGCTTTATAAATTAGTATAGATTTAAATTTTTAAATTGATAACATATTTAACCACTACTTTTAGGGAAACACCAATACATTTTTGAAAATGGATGATTTTTCCTATAGAAAGATAAAAGTTAATGATTTATAAAAAATAATTAATCTCTTTCCATAATGGTTTTGTTCTATACCACATATATATTATAGTAATTTACAATTTTTAATAATGTTATTTTTTTCTGCATTATGTAGTAATTTGTAAGTAACAGCATGTTTATGCAGGTGAAAGTTTAAGTTGGGTAAAGTTTAAGATATAATGGAATCCCAAGTATCAATAACATTTGACCCATGTTAAGTGAGGCTGGGTTTGGGTTAACATATGACACAAATTCTCCTGACATATGGAATTTGTGGTAGCCCAGCGAACAACGTGCGCCTCTTTTGAGGAGGTCTAGAGTTCAAACCCGAACAGACACCAATGAGTTTTTCTATAAAAACTTGTGTCTAATTGATAATTGCAATCTATCACACGCTTTTTGGTGAAGGAAGACATCATGAGGAAACCTGCATATCTCTAGAGATTTCTGGAGATATGTGTAACCTACCAATAGGCATTGGAACAGTATGGTAGGTCTTAACTCCAATCCTACTCTCCAAAAACGTAGAGAGGAGGCCTATGCCCAGATAGTAACAGGCTGTTACTTACTGACTTACTTACGTTTATGGAATTTTATAATTATAAATAACAAACATATATAAAAATCAACATTCTTTGCTTTATACTTCACTGTCTAATTGTTGCCAATGTTTAGAGCTCCATGTAATTGCTTCTCTAGAGCTAATGCCGGGGTTCTTAGCAAGTAGTGCCGGTCTCATCTGTGTCATGAACTTAAAAAATGGTGTCAAAGGTCTTTTCGGCTTTTCTATGCCGAGTTTTTGCTCTGCCGATTTTTTTGTATAACTGCATATTAATACTGGATTGAGCCAACATTTTCTGTAATAACGTTTTAATTTATTTCATTATTCAAAATTTTGATTAAATACATTTAAATTATTATTACAGAGATAAATTATACATCAAACTTCCTAAAAACCTTCATTTGATGAAAGTACAACAAACAAGGCAAATAGTGATCAGATTTCTTTTAGTTTCGGAGTGTAATAAACTTAACATAAATAAACATTGGAGAGCGTCATAACCTCAATCTTACCTTCCCAATACTACGTTTTTAAAATTTCCTGTTATGCAGCTGCTTAGTCGGAAAATGTTATTAGAAAACATTATCCGTGTTTATATTTGTAATCTATTCAAATTTCCATAAGAAATTATATTCAAAATTGCAGAAAACGTCAAACACTTTAGTCTATGGTCAGACCACCCTGGTCTTGTCTCTTTTCCCATTCTCTTTGAACTCTTCCTCTTTGGATTCTGGCCTTCTTGAAATAAACAATATTGTCAAATATCATAGATCTTCTATCGTCCAATCAAGTCATAGGTCAGCAATTAAGTGAGAGTTTCACATTTAATAATGAGAGGGACATGTACTTATCACACTTAAAAAAGAAAAACAGATAATGTCATATTAGCTTTTACTTTATTGTCGATGGACACATTTTAGGCTGGCTACTATAATTACTCTCTACTCTATTATTTCTATGTTATATACTGGTTATATGTATTTATTTCTTACCATATTATATTCTCATATTAGTGTATGTTATAAAAAAAACTATTTCCGCCGTGTCTATCTGATCGCAATAAATTAAAAACGACTAAATTTAAATATTTAAACTCAACTTAGTATATCAATGCAATTTAACGCATTTGCGAGGAAAAAATAGAAAATTAACCCATCGCCTAAACCCTTTCTATAAGTATTCTATTCAGAACAAAGTATTTTGGAAAATAATTTTTTCAATACGTCTTTGGTTGCAGAATCATAATTTAGTGATAGTTTTATTACTTTATTGTCAATATGCAACGGAAGATCTTGAGTTTATTAATTTTGGGGACTTTCTTTTTGTATCAAGATTGTCTTATATATAACAATAAATAAAAAAACTATTAAATATTATTCACATTTAATCCATATTTACATGTAACTTAATTTTCATTTTTTAATTATAACTATTTACAATTATAGTTAGTATATATACATTCATTACAATTATTATTAAAGGCTTATACGTATTTTTATGGAACTCGGCTATTTACAAATATATGTGAAACATGAACATAATGATTTAATAATGCCCACTAACTTTTAAAAAATTATATTAATCAGTGCACTCAAAATTAAATCCTATCCTACTAAATATTATAAATACGAAAGTTTGTGTGTATGGATGTATGTTTGTTACTCTTTAACGGCAAATCTGCTAAACCAATATCGGTCTAATTTGGCACAAGTATTACTTATACATAGAAATAACATAAAGGATATAGAAATTCTGTTAATTCTACAGGAATACAATGACATTAAAAAGCGCCATCTATAATCAACCTATCACGCTATCAACAGTTTAAGTTGCGGGGAATAGGCTAGTCTACTATAATTTCTAAGATGTTTACAATGCTGTATCCTCTTCCGTTATATTGTACCTATTGTATATACAAAACTGTACAAAAATATCTTAATTACAAATAATTAAATATTACTTTTAAAATTATTTATTTAAAATAATAAGGCAATTAACAAAATCAAAAAGCTTTCTTGCTGTTGAAGATCTCTTTACACCAAATATGATCATAACTAAACGCTAGTTATAAAAAATCAATTTTAGAAACAATAAAAAACATCAAGTATAGCCTCTTTGTTATCGTTTTAATTAATTTTGAGTAGGAACTTAAAGTTAAAAAAACAACAATTTTCTTCAAACATATCTTTAACGCTGTCTAAACTCTTCCTGGATTCTACATATGTACAGTTACAGCGAAGAATTATTAATCGCAAAAGAAATGTTTTTTGTATTATATTATTATACTGATAGTTTTTTTTTCTAAGAATATTACTAAACACTTAACTATAGGATTATTTTTTACTTATTTAAAATCAGTACATAGTATTTTTCGTTGATTAATTTTAGAATCAATATAAATTTAAATTAATCTTTAATTTTAATAAAATACTTATTTAAGCTGAATCTTAAAGTAACAGTGTCATGAATTAAATTTGTACCTCGTATTTACTTAGGCTAAGTTGAATATGTAAGCCCATTTCACAATATTCCTTTTAAAAAAACAAGCAATTCTAACAGGTCTTTTGACTCTGAATATAGTCGGAATAAATTATTTTTTACGATTGTAACTAATATAATAGTAATTCGTGATTTCAAGGCGGATGTGTGTGCAAATTAAAATATTTCTTATCTTAATGTCATTATTTTTTTTATAAAAATGGCACTCTTTAATTATTGTTCTCAAGTATAATACAGTATGTTTTAATGTACACTAGCATAAATGCATTTTTAGAGTCGCTGCTCCACGGTCATCTTAGGACTTAATTATTTTATTAGGTCATAGAATTGTTTCACCTGCCGAATAATGATAATGCCTTGGTTTTCTATATGATTGTTGTTGCGGGGGTCTGTATGTGGCATATTTTTGTTGGTGTCTCGTTAACGTGTGCGGATGGGTCGCGTAACAATGCAACGTCAAAGGAGTAGGCGGTGGCCCTGATGGACATTTTGCTAGTACTGGTTTCCGCGGTCCACTGACTCTTCTCCACAATGCTTTCAAGCGAGGAGTAGCGATCCATACCGCAACCATAACTCCCAGTATTTGCGTCGCGAATATTCTAAACAAGAACACCCAAAACGCTGGTCTTGGTTGGGTTGAAGGTTCTGTTGATGGGACCGGTGCAGATAACCAGTCATCTCTAAGGATATATTCGTATACCCACGTCGCAAGTATGCAAGCAGACGGCACAGCATATAAAGCCGCAAACGCCCCTAATCTTAATAAACTTTGATCGGGATGAACTTGAGGAGTGTTTAAAAGCGCTGTTGGTGCCGGTATAGGTACAGGTCGTTTGAGGACTGCTCGGAGACCGGATGCGAGGAAAACGCTGCCCAGAAGTAGACATATCGCTTCCGGAATGATGACCAAAGCTAATAAAGATTTACTGGATTGGTTCCCCACGAAACATGTACCTGTAAAAAAAAAACTATAGAAGTAACACTGCTTATAAAAATTAACAAGGTCCAAAGTGGCAGAGTTTGTATAGAAATAAATAAATTTAAAAAAAACCTTTGTCATAGGCTGTTAGCCTTAGAAACAGTTTACATACTGTAAACTTTTTAAATATTATCACGAATGATGTCTCATGTGGTTTATAACACATATAATATATCAAGGTTATAGTATGAATTTACATTTGCTCTTCAAGGCACATTAGAAACAAAATATATTAATATATATAATATATAATTCTATATAAGGATTCGTCAAACAAAAACAAATATTTGCAATAATACAAACACACAGTTAATAAGCAGTAAAAATTTTATATTATCTAATCAATAAGATAAGAAGAAGGTAATCAGGTTGAAAAGTTTAAAAAGTTTATTCGCTTTCAAATTTCTTTGGACGTGTACAGTGGATTCGAATCCTTTCTCCACAGAAGAAAAACATTCCGACTATTAATAAAACATATTTCTCAAAGCGAACACCTACACAAACAACGGCAAAAAAAGATTCCATGAATAAGGTAGCGGTGAAAAGGTCCGATTTAAAATTGAAATATGAGCGCGCGAAGAGGAAAGGTGTTGTATTTAACGGCTCAAATAATGGTCGCGCATTTCTTTTGGTCCCCTATAATGGAAGTGGAAATAATAAAAATAAAAGAACATGTACTCTGACATGATTGAAACTGCAATATGCCTGAGAACCGTGTGGCATTCGGCCGAGGCCTTTAAAAGGGTTAAAAATAAAATGTGTTAAGGATTAACGCTAACTTATTAAGTTGGAGTAACCGACTGACAGGAATCACTAAGTTCTAAGTCTTATCGGGGAATTTAAATTGCGAACGTGGAATTTTAATCGTTAAATTTCAAATCACTTCAATATATCTACATGTAAATTATAGATTAAATAAGTATTCTATTTTTTTTATAAATAAGGGGCAAAGATCAATTACATTACGCTATGGGAATATTAAATTATCAATACAGTAATAAGTTTTATAATGCGTAATTACTTAATAGTTAAAGGCGTACTACACCGTTACAGTGTGCTTAGTGCTATTTTTTTAACCTACTCGATTACGTTAGCGTGACGTTAATTTGTATGGTGCTGGAATAGCGGTTACTAGATGTCGCTGTTGCAGCGTTATAAAAATTGACGTTACGCAAACGCAATCGAGTAGATTAAAAAAACTCCCACTAAGCACACAGATATTGGTCAAGATTCATCGTTATTACATTGTTGACCGAAATACACACAAACGAAATATTATTAGAGATTATTATTTGTTTATCACATATGAATAAATATTAGGAAATCTAATAAATAATTATATACCAAACATATAAAAAGCAAAACAACAAAAAGCTCGGTACCTAGTGTAGTTCTGGCTGGTTAACCATAAAAAATAATTTCCTTATCCAAATGACTACAGACTACTTAATTCTTTGTACGCGCCAACTATCAAAGAAAAGACTGTAATCGCTAAGAAAACGTTTAACACGCGTTTATGCAACTGCTTTGTTATTGATATTTGTGGAAAACGTTACATAAAGTAGATACCGGTTATCTTAAGTCGGTCCTTTTTTATAATTTCTATTTTTGTATGTACGCGTTGTTATATTAATTCTATGCTTTAAGAACATTTATCAGAGCGGTATTCTTCAATGGTCGCGTGCGTTTAAATAAAGGATTTAATAATCTGGAGTTTATATGATAAGAGGCTTCACGTGATAATGTTCTTAGCACACACTCATAAATTTAAAAAAAACGAATTAGTTCATTAAGATAAAAAAAATAATGTTTTAAATAACAATGCTTAGTTTCAAGTTTTAAGTGACCATACGCTTATGTTTTAGTTTATCGTCGATGACGAATCCGCATTCTTGAAAGGAAAGACGCAATTATAAAACGAAAGAAATGAAGGTGATATATTCAACTCAGGCGGATACCACACGGCGGGTCAACTTACCTTTGTCATCTTTTACGAAACCTGGGTAAGAAATGAGCTCCTTAATAAATAGATTTGGAATACTGTATTTTGAGTTCAGTAAACAAATGATTTTTAAATTCAATATGTATGGAAAAAACATTAGCCGTGTGGTATCCGGCTAAGTAGAATAGTACCACCCTCATTTCTTACCGAGGTGTCGTAAAAGGCGACTAAGGTAAGTCGACCCGCAGTGTGATATCCGGCTGAGTAGAATAGACCACCCTCATTTCTTACCGAGGTGTCGTAAAAGCGACTAAGGTAAGTTAACCCACCGTGTGGTATCCTGTTTAGTAGAATAGACCATCCTCCTTCTTACCGAGTTGTCATAAAATACGACTAAGGTAAGTTGACGTCAGGCAGGCGGCCGGTCGTAAAATCGCAGCCAAATCATGTTACATGTTTATAACATGTTGTGCCGACCCCACTTAATTAAGAGTGGGATAAGGGCAGGAGGATATATATACATATATACCTATATATATGGAAACAACATATTATTATTTATCTATTTGGTCTTTTTAATATGTTCGTCTTAATCGCTGATACTATACAAAGCAAATTATCTCCGCCAATTTAAATTTATGTTGATATAATTAATCTATTATTAAAGCGGTTTTAACAAACAGGCTATATATTCTGGGTATTAAAAGATAATAGGTGTCACATATAATCCAATTTAAGTGTTTTAGTAGCCTATGGCGCTAGATATTACTGATTAATATCTGGAGACCGAGCCTTGCCTTAAATTTAAAAAAAAACTTTAAAAAAAGAAAAAATAATTTAGTTGGGGATCAATCCTAGGTATTTTACATTTCTCGAGGCTGCCCGTTCCCCGAATAAACTACGCTGACTTGACAGTTAATGGCGAATATTCAATTCAATATAAATGTTAGTGTTTTTTAATGCCCAAAAACAGGGATAAAACAATTTTTTTACATAAAACCTAGCTAGATCGATTTTTCTCCCCCAAACCCCCTACATGCTGAATTTCAGGAAAATTCATTGGAGCCGTTTCCGAGATTCCAAAAAATGATAGCTTGCGGCTCCTGCTTTGTTCCTTGCAAAAGTACGTACCTAAGTCGTTTGTGGGTTTTGGTTTAGGTAAGATTCTATAAAAAAAAATCCGCAATCAATTTCTGCTTTGCCATTACAGCAGTTTAAAAACACTGTAGAAACAGCCGTAGAGTTGACGATTCAAAAGCACTTGTTTACAAGTTTATTTGAGTACAGTATATTTTGAATTTCAATATATATACATACAAGATTAACTCAATTAAATATTAAAGCTATTATAACAGAAGTTGTCAGTGTATTTTGACAAATAAGAGTCCCTAGCTTATTTATATATGTTAATTTATTTGTCCTTGCTATTTTATATATTGTATGTAACAAATATTAACATAACTTTAATACCAATTTTACGGCGAATATAACTCTGACAAGTTGAAAATAATCTTCGTGATTCCTCGAACGTAACGTAAGTAAGTCAGCCGCCGTCGTCTCATTGAGAACACATGTAGCACGACAATGGGGCGGTAGTTCTACAAAACACTCAATACTTTTCACATGAATGCGTGCCCCCGTGCACTCGTACGCGATTAAATCGCTTTGTAAATGCCGCTGATCGAACAAACGAGTAAAAAACTAAGAATCGATTGTGATATACCGATACGGATGTGTATTAGAGTTGTATTGATTCGGCAGGTTAAAATAATAATATTGAGACCATTCACGCTTTTTGTGAACCTATTTTTTTTACGAATTGACTATATGCTGTTAGACCTAACGTCTGTTACAGCGTCACTGGACGGGACGGGCGAGCGCAAAAGCATCGCCGAAGTTGCGAAATGCGGAGAGTAGAGCGCAGAAGCTCTACTAGCGTTGGGGAACGTCGTCTTAAGGGTGTCTCCTGTGAGGCCTTTGTGAACCTACAATCATCAAATTATAACTCTCAGTTGTCGTAACTTAGGTAATTTGAAAGTTGTTATTACCTTTAATTAAAATACTACTTAATTTTAGTTGTTAAATGTATAATTTTAATGTGAAGTGTGTATTTTGTTGGTAATCTATAAATAAATAAAAAATTTACCTGCCCTTATCCCATTCTAAGTGGGGTCTTTTATCTATATATATTACATATGTGAATATATCACAATAAATATGATTTGATTTGATTTAAATAGTGATACCCACCAGTTAGTTCGTCAGCATCAACATCTCTAGTGACAAGAACCGCAGCGGCCAGCGCTGCAGGGACGCCCCAAGCCGCAAGTTGCAGAAGCGAGGAGTGGCGGTCATTTCTGGTACCAGATGGCGCTGGGGGACGTAAGACACTGGCACGCCATGCTCCAGTCACCACCACCCACCTGAAATATACATTATATAACATTAACCTTCTTCATTTATTCTTCTTCTTTGTTTGACTGGCCCGTTGGCGCAGTGGGTAGTGACCCTGCCTTCAGCTCCGCGGGTCGCGGGTTTGATTCCCGCCGAGGGCAAACATTTTCAATAAATGAATTTGTTGGTATTTGAGCCTGGGTGTATATTTGTATTTAAGTATGTATTCAAAAAAATATATAAGTATATATTCACCAGTTGTCTGCCACCCATAACACAAGTATTAAGTTATTTACTTTGGGGACGGACGACCGTGTGTATAAGTGTCCCATATATTTATATTTATTTATTTAAAAAGGCCATCAAAAATATAAACACCATACATAGCTACAAATACACAATATACAAGGATTATTAAATTAAGTGCTATATTAATTATAGATGGCAACAGCATGCGCAGATTGACAACAACTATCAAGAACTATATTAAGATAAAGTGATAATGAACATAAACAACAAACGTAATAAATTTGAGAAAAAATAAATATCTAAGTAAAAATACAATAAAGTGGCAAAACAAGAATAATTGAAAATTAGAAGAGCTATACTATAGACTGTAATTTTAAAACAGTATTTCAAGAACTCTCCTCCTTGTCTAGGAGGAAATACTGATAAAAGGAAATACTTTAATACTTAAATGAGTTATCTTGCATATACAGATATTAATATTACTGAATTTCGGAAACGGCTCAAATGATTTTCATGACATTCAACATGTAGGGGGTTTTTGGGGGCAAAATCTTTCTAACTAGGTTTTATTAAAAAAATCATTTTGTCATTATTTACGGGCACTCGAAAAATAATAGAATGCAAAAAATATTTTAGCTGTCGTTTCTAAAGTTGTTATAGGTACGTGGGAAACGGGCGGACTAGAGAAGTCAAATTACTCGGCATCTAGTCCCTGGTATCACCAGCTCTTTGTCTCTCTTTTCTTTTTTTATATTGCATATTTTATCTTTAAAAAAATACCGGGCAAGACTCGGCCATCCAGGTTCTAGCATTAAAAAATGTTAAGCGAGGTCTATTTATCAATAGACTTTCAGCTCCTATAATTCAGTGTTGCCAGTTATCTATAATATTTTCTAGATACGTGGTTTTAGACTATGGCTTATATAGAATTTAAAGTCACTTTATACTTTATACAAAAAAAATTATGTTCAACGCTTCAGTTGATCACGACTTTAAGCCATAGGAAACTTATGTTTTTAATTGATACTTACCTTAATTTTATAAACTTAGATATCACCTGAGTATGAGATAGTGAAATATCTTACATATTCTACAACAGTCATCTGCCATGTCACAATAATATTAATGTATTTATTTATTCACAGCATAGATCTTAAGATTGCAATGCTTTTTACATTGTATGACTGCAAACTCTTTTAAGGTTATAATTAAACGTTTTTCAGAATCTATTTTAAAGACGTTTGAATTCGAGGCATGATTAATTAAGCAGTTGATACAAGCTAGTACTGAGAAAAAAAACCAGCTGTTGATAGCAGGTGTTGACCGTGTTAAGTGTTTCAGAAAAATATCGCGCCATATGAGGAAACTTGACCGTAGCAATTGTAATTTTTTTTACTTACCGATTTGCCTATGAATAAAAATTAGGGCTCTAACATTCTTGCCTTTAAATGTGTTTCAAAATGGTAAGAACCCACAGCAGTGAATAGTTTAAAAAATTACATGCATATTGTACATGTAATCGTCTAGAATTGACGATTGTAATTACGTAAGTTGAAATAGTAATATAATAGCTGTGTGGTATCCGGCTGAGTAGAATAGGTCAACCTCTTTCTTACCGAGGTGTCGTAAAAGGGGACTAAGGTAAGTTGACATACCGTGTGGTATCCCGTTCAGTGGAATAAACGACCCACTTTCTTACCGAAGTGTCGTAAAATACGACTAAGGTAAGTTGACGTTTGGCAGACGGCCGGTCGTAGAAAAATCATGTGACAGTATGTTCATAACATGTTTTTGCGGCCCCACTTCGAGTGGGATAAGGGCAGGAGGATGATAAAATAGTAATTTCAAACAATTAGCCTTTACTTACTTTACTTTACTTTTTCACATCAATTAGCCTTTATTTTAATTAATTATTAATATTAAAAAAAGACAACTTATCAAACAGTAAAAAAAAATCAATTACCATTAAACGATTATTGTGATACGAAAAAATCGTTTTTTTTTTAAATCGATTATTTTTAAAGAGAAACAATCGATTATTTACTAATCGATTTATTCTACTCCAAGTCACATCCCTAGTCATATCTATTCCAGTCCTAATAAAAATATCTAAAAAATTAAAGGCATTTTTAAGGCACGTTTTCGTACATCGCCCTGTTTTAAAAAGTAAAATAAAACTAGTCGGACCGGCGCGAACTCTTGAGAGGGCATTCAGCATGAATGGGATCATTATTAATTTTAATGCTTACAGATAATTATAAATTATAACTGACGGCGGAATTTAAATGTATCATGTTATCAACTGTTACATTTATAAACAGGCATTTATGTGTTCTTTTACTTTGTTATTTAGCTATGTGTGTAAACCAATAATAAAGCTATAATAGTGCAGCGGAGAGACCGTGCAACTCTTTCGAGGGGATTACGAGTTTAAACCCAAAGTTCAAAGTAAAATTTATGTGTCTAATTGATGCTTTCAATTTATCTCACGCTTTTCGGTAAACGTCTAGAGGTAACCTGCATATCTCTTAGGACTTCGGGGGATATGTGTAGCCTAACATGCATGCATCCATGCATTGGAGCAGCGTGATGGGTCTTAGCTCCAATCCTTCTCACCAGAAGCGGAGAGAGGAGGCCAACTGCGGTACGCTAACAGCCCGCTACATTATATAAATTTAATAATGAATACAATAACGTCAAAATATTTTTCCAAATGTAGATTTGTATATGTTTAAATCTCTGCCCAAAATATCCTCGTGTTGGACTTAATTAAGTAAGTAGCGGCCTGTTACAATCCCACTGCTGAGAATAGGCCTCTTCTTTCTGTTTTCGGAGAGAAGGGTTGGAGCTTAGACCTACCACGCTGCTCCAATGCGGATTGGTAGGTTACACATATCTCCAGAATTCTCTAGAGATATGCAGGTTTCCTCATGATTTTTTCCTTCACCGAAAAGCGTGTAATAAATTGCAATTATCAATTAGACACATAAGTTTTAACAGAAAAACTCATTGGTGTCTGCCCGGGTTTGAACCCATGACCTGCTCGAAAGAGTCGCACGGTGTTACCGCTGGGCTACCGCAGCTTCAGACTTAAAAAATGAAGGTATTATTTTAACCTGGAAACATGATCCCATCTAAATTATTCTCCTTTAGTCCCACAGTTAAGCTTGTTAAATCTGTGGCAGGTAAATCCTCCCTAAGATACAGAAAAGGTGTCGCCTTGTTTTAACCGACACCAATATAAAATGACCTGTCAGGATCTCTAACGTGGTTTATTTAGTAAGTGATAAAGGAGACGCTTATAGATCGAGAGTCCGTGAACCGCAGACCTTTGTCGTTTTTTAAAAGCTGAAAGTTTGTCAGTGCATGCTCCCAACACAGGTAAAAACGATGGTACATTATAAAATTTGAATCATCGTAGCTGTGGGAGATAAACGGTACTCGAGGTGTGTAAAATACCGATCTACTTTCGTTTATTATTGTGATTTTGCAGTAAAACAAAAAACTGCGGAGTAAATAACAACCTAACTCGCCATCTCGCTCGCACCTACCCGTAAGTATACTTCGTGCTCGCTTCCACAGCTACCTTACACGCTGGTCTGGCAAGGGTTGAAACTATCAAAAATATCTGGCTAATGAGGAAACATCATAGATTATTATCCAAGTAATATATATTAAAATCAACTTTAATATTATGACGTAAATAAAATTCAAATTTCATGAATATGACATTAATTCATACATTGACTGACCACAAATTTACACTTTATAATTTGACGAAAGTAGATCGGTATTTATGCCGTCTGGTATCCGGCTGAATAGAATACTACCACCCTCATATCTTACCGAGGTGTCGTAAAATGTAACTAAGGTAAGCTGAGCCACCGTTTGGTATCCGGCTTAGTAGAATAGACCACCGTCACTTCTTACCGAGGTGTCGTAAAAATCGACAAAAAAGGTGGTATCCAGTTTACTCAACTGAAATAGACCACATAGACTAAGGTAATTTGACGTCAGGCAGGCGGCCGGCGGTAAGATACGTAGCCTCATGTGACAACATGTTTTTTTATGTGTTGCGCCGACCTCACTTAGTGGGATAAGGGCTGATGAAAGTAGATCGGTATTTTTCACACTTCGAGTACCGTTTATCTACCCAAAGCCACTATGATCCAAATTTCATGATGTACCATCGTTCTTACCTGTGTTGGGAACATACACTGACAAACTTTCAGCTATTACAAAATGACGATGGTCTGGGTTTCACGGGCTCTTAGTCCATTAAGCATCCCTCGAGGTACAGTTATATTGGCTAACGCTCCCCGCAGTGGCGTGTCACTGGCACTTGAACAAACAGCGGTTTCTATTTGAACAGAACCAAAAGTGGCGATAGTCCAAACACTAATGTTTGTTCCATCGCTCGCATGTTTATCCGGACTCCGTCTAACACATGTCGACTAACATTTTACTAATATTTGTTCTATTTGCGATAATTAGATAGTCGGATATGAAGCGGTATGTTAGTATTTTTAAGCGATTCAGTATAACGTATTACTCGATACTCTTTTAAAAATGATAACGATATCTTTCGATACTTATTGAGTTTTAAAAAGATTACGATTTCCTTGTGCTCTAACATGTTAATAGCGCATGTCTTTTAAGAAAGAGTACCAAAGTTATCAAGCGTTGCTTGGTAATTTTTTTGAAAGATATAAAAAAATGCAATGAAATAAAAGAAAAGTGCTGGTGATATCTGGGAATTGATCGATATCGTATTTCCATTTTTATAGTCCGCCCTTTCTCCATTGAGCTATTAAAACATTATCTAGCTATTACAATATTACAGGTGATAGCTAAATTAACCTTTCCATTCTATTCTATATTTAAGCAAAATTCCAGAGCCCGAAAACAGAGATATAAGAACATTTTTTCAAAATGAAACCTAGCTAGATCGATTTTTTTTTCCCTGAAATCGTCTATATGCTAAGTTTCATGAAACTTGTTGAAGCTATTTCCGAAATTCGGACAACATACATATACAACACATATATGTAAATACAAGATTAACTCATTTAAATTTTAAAGAAATAACATATATTCAGATATAGAGCTATTATAATTATAGTAGGGGAATCATATGCAATGTATTTTCAAAACTCTATGTATTCAGAATACATAACAGACGAATGTTTCATGATTTTCTAAAATTTCATAATAAGAAATAATTACACCTATACTATAAATTTATTGTGGTATTTTAGCATATGTAATTCTAAATAATTTGTTTTAAACTTAGCATCAGATATATCTAACCTAATTATTCGTTTTTTGTTGTAAAATATATAGATTTATTTTTTTATAATATCAATAGCAGCTTGTGTAATTGTGAAATCATAAGTAAATGCAAAATGTTTTTACAGTCGAGGCGTTAAAAGACTGGATGGTGCTTTAAAATTTTTATTTTTTTCTTTATGTGGCGACGTGTCGCGCCTCGAATGCCCATTAAGTGATAATATTATCTCGCTGGAAACGATCCTTTCACGCCATAAAATTAAAGGTCGGAATTGTAAATTAAAATTTTTGTTTGTATGTTACATTAAACTTGTACAACTTTAACCATTTACCTGACAATGGAGTTTATGTTAATAATAAAGTAATCATTTTAAAATCGCATCAAGTTAGTTTTTTTTAGAAATAGGGTTATCGATATATATAAAAATAAATGTTTGTCTGTATTTCTCTTGTAGACTCTAAAACGGCTAGACCGATTTTCAAATTGACCTAGTGCGTAACTCTATTAAGTTTGTCGGCGATTGGAGCGCATTTATTGAACTGTCAATGACAGTTTTGTTTCGAGGGTACTAAAAGAATGAGCCACAGCAACGCGAGGTCGGACCTACTAAATAAATAAAGATTAATCTCTTTTCTGACTGCTCAAAGTTGGTAAATAATGCAATTTAAATCACTGTAATTCTCTAAAAGCCTTGGCTTCTGGAAATTAAGCCAGAGAATTGCAGCAACAGAATATAATTAACAGCCACCTAACAGCCAGAGAATCATAAGCCAAAAAAAAGAAATAGGAAAGAATAAAACTATGATAGTTGGATTGCAATGCAAAGAATACGAGAAATTCATGTATAAACTAGAAAGTAGTACAATAAAATGCAGAACCAATAATTATGGATATTTTTAAGCTGACCTAGTTACTGGTTTATATATAAAGAATTTGGAAATCAAGATCTCTACCAATATAAGTTGATAGTATTTTCATTTAATGTTAAAATTAGATGTTAAAATAGAAGGACATAAGGAAAAGGTCAGAAATTTTATTACTGGACGTGATATTAAGTTTAAAAGTTATGCTTTTTTGAAACATCTTTATGGGGCCACACAGGCCGACATTCATACTTTTATTTCATATCTGTCGAGCATCGTAAACGTCTACATGACTTACACTTGGTCTCGGCTTCGTTTCACTTCTTGAATTCACATCGACTTGAACATTCACATTATTTACGGACAATTCACACGTCAAATGATTAATGTACGGATTAATTCTTACCTCTGTACGCCGTGTGGTATCCGGCTGAATAAAATGTACCACCCTCTTTTCTTACCGAGGTGTCGTATAAGGCGACTAAGGTAAGTCGACGCGCCGTGTGGTATCCGGCTGAGTAGAATAGACCACTCTCATATCATACCGAGGTGTCGTAAAAGGCGACTAAGGTAAGTTGACTCACCGTGTGGTATCCGGTTAAGTAGAATATACCACCCTCTTTCTTATCGAGGTGTCGTAAAATACGACTAAGATAAGTTGACGTCAGGCAGGCGGCCGGTCGTAAAATACTTAGCCAAATCATGTGACAGCTTGTTTATAACATGTTGTGCAGACCCCACTTAAAGTGGGATATGGGCAGGAAGATGACTAATTCTTACCTCTGTACTAGGGATACATAACATATATTATTTTGTACAAATTAACGTATATCAATTATGGATGTGATTTGGTGTAAGAGAAAATCGATTACTAAATAATAAACTTGTCGATATAAATCGATTTGTAAAAAGGATTAGATTTTCCAATTTTTTTCTGACTATTAGAAAAGTTGTCATTTTTAATATTAACAAGAAGAAATTAAGAAGTTAATAAGAATTAAAACTTATTAAGGTGGACAAGTGCGACAAAAAATAATAGATTGTATCAAAAAATAACAGAAATTAGATTAAAATGTTTAGTTTGGCTAAATTGGTTTCATCCAACAACGCATACCCTATCTTAATAAACAAGAAAAAAGACGAGTATAAAAAAGAGGATAACTAAAAGGGTTTAAATTGTTTTTTTACATGAAAGTGTTTCATATAAATAAATGCTTTTTGTATTGATTTGAAATATAAGCGATTTAAAAGAACCGTTATATGTTTAGAAAATTGATTATTAATTATCAGTTTTATTAAAATAATCGACTAATATAAAAATCGATCATTTTCTCACATCCCTAATAACAATTAGTTGTAATGAAAATGTAACTGCAAGCATGTTGATTACCGGAATATACGTGCTGATATCCCCATCTTTTTTTAAACAGCTGGTATTAATTCACTATGCTACAAAAAAAAACCAATATCATACTAAAGCTTTTTTTTAAATATTTTATTTACAGCAAAAATTTACAAGTTATATCTATAATAATAATACTAAAGCTATATTAAAAATTCAAAATTTGGATAACCTTACACATAAAACTGAATTTAATTTGACCTTTGTATTACCTACTTAAAAATTTCGGTGCTAAATGTTTAATAGTAATTATAAACACTTAAAATCACAATTTTTAAATAAGAATAGTCTTAAAGAATATACGCAATTGTGAAAGTTTTTGTAGCCTTATAAAAAAAGAATATTCCAAGTCACCATGTATTTTTATCCAAATCTACGAACCCTGTAGGTAACAATACATTTGATGCTTCAAGTATCCTATAAATTAAAGCTGATTCAATGTTTGGATAAAGAAAAAAAAAATTCAATACTAAAGCATAAAGGGTATAAAACACGGTCGTTAAGACCCCTCAGTCATGATAATAAAATTTTAACACCAACCGTACTATTTATATGAGCGAGCCTATTTACTGCGTTAAATACGATACTTTTCGATGGAACTTTATAGTACTGGATACTAGCATTTCCTTTTTCACTAAACGTTTTAAATTTAACTTAAGTTTAAGTTAACCTGTAAGAGTTTTTTAACACGCTAGTATGTAGCTAAAGTAAGTTACTTAACACTTACTCGTAAGTGTTTTGAGTGACGTACAAAAAGTATGAACCATATATGTTAAAATAAATACCTAAATACTTAAAAACACGCCCAGAATGGAATAGCCAAAAAAAACAATTTGAAAATTTTGTCCTCCGGTAATAATCGAAAACGATCCCTTGAGCAGAAATTTAAAATATTCTTTATTCAAGTAAAGTTGTAAATATGTGCTTTTGATTCGTCAACTACGTTTTCCGAACCGATAGGTTCCTAATAGTAGGAAAACTGTTTCTACTGAGAAGAAAGAGCCAGCAAGAAACTCGGCGCTTGCTTTTTAAATATAATTCTTATTACTAGTTACATTTTATCATTACTTTTAAAGGGTCGATGAGTAGCTATATCCACGCATTTTTAGCATCTAAGTAATCCTCAACTGTATAGAAGACTTACAGTATCAGCCTCTTTTTACAGTGTTTTTAAACCGCTATAATGGAAAACCTAAAATAGTTTAAAGAAAGCCACCTACGCCAACAGACAAATAAAAAAAGTCAAGGAAAGCTTAATTGTATAGTCTTTTATCGCAGAACACAGAAATAGCCGATACCGCTCGTAAAGCTGTGTAAACGTCGATTATAGCTAATAATTGGATTTTTATATCTCCCATTTTATATATCGGCCAGTTTTTTTGACGTTGTTATGACTTACGAAGTTTATTATGTACTGGAAATAAATTCGGCCGGTATACGTCCGCTCATGATGCATGTGCCGAGGGACCCGGTTTATTTCGGGAGCTCGTAAAATCGATTATCCGTTCAATTCGTGTACGTCCCCGAACGGCGTCTGCAACACATCGAAACAGGATGCACTATTTCTGTTACCCGTCGCTTTGACAGCACCGTGTATGATATTAATGCTGATTCTAAATGTGAATGTGTTTTACTATTTATTTCTCGTATCTTCTTTTTATAACAGGATTCGTAGATGCGTATTTATAGCATGCGGAAGACATACCCATTTCTTTCGTTAAGCAGGGAAGCGATAAACTATCTCGTCTACCTGGTTTTCTTTTTCAAGAAACGATTGATTTAGGATTATATATATGCTTAAGTTTATGACTGTGTATATGCGTTCATTGAGATAATCATTTAAAATCTGTACTTTCTAGAAATAACTTGCAGTATTACGAGTTTTGAATATATTCCTTTATTTTCCATTTTACTGTTGTCATTTATTAGTACCTGTGACATTTTTGATTTTTGTGACTCCCAAAAAGGTGCTTTTAATGGATTTAACTATGAATCCAATTCAACGAAGTTTATCTTAAATGCAAATTGTCAACGCTCTTTTTCTTGTTTATCCAA